>JARACZ010000039.1:1200000-1948920 GCA_029255805.1 Keiferia lycopersicella | reverse complement strand
TGGTGATGTCCGCGTGGTTTTCTAGCAATATTGAAATGGTGCAACTGAAGCGATCAGCCACTTTAGATTTGTTACCGCGTTCTGGAAAAAAAAACATTATCACACACAACGCACACACAAATCGTCCCTTGCGGGGTAGGCAGAGCGTTAACGGTCGCAAAGTAACGGTCGTTATCGCCACGTCTGACAAGTACTGAGGGCACCAACAGGCTGACAACCTGTCACTACGGTGATACACGAATCATTCACAATACACCCTAGTCTAGTATTGTTGAGCAAAGTGGCATTATATTATGTATGTTAGTAATTAAGTATGTTTAAGCTAGTGTTGTTTTTTAGGGCCGTGGGCTTAGAATAGCATCACCCCACATCCTTCCCGCGGGTGTCGTAAGAGGCGACTAAGGGACTCGAGAGTATTGGTGTATTACAATTTTTAGGCGACAGGCTGACAACCTGTCACTATAGTGATACACATGTTTTCAGAAACAACCTTGGAAAACAATCCTCTAAAATGTCTGACGTGGCGATGGCGACCGTATTCTTGCGGCCGTTAACGCTCTGCCTACCCCGCAAGGGATGATGGCGTGATATATGTATGTATGTATGTTTTTAGAGCTATTAAAGCCATCTTGGGTTGCCATTTTTTGCAAATATTAAATATTGATGTGCCATCTGTCAATTTCAGTGCATAATAAAATATAGCTATTACGCCGATCTATGGAAAATCACTGCTGAGCTTTTACATCATTTGCACAACCGTCATCTACTAGGAACTAAAAGAAACATATTAAAAAATTGCAACCCAAGATGTTAATTTACTGTCTCTTAAAACATTATTTTAAGCACTACGAATATTGGTTTCTGAAAATTTAGTTAACAGGCACAAATTAAGTAGCTAAAATAAGGTTCTAGAGTGATGGGGTGGATATTTCTAGAGCGGAGGGGTCGCATAGTTCTAGAGTGATACGGTTGGAAAGTTTGTGCCATAATTGCGGTAAAAGAACATTCGTGCCAAGAAGATTATTTTCTTTCCTAGACATTCGTGAATTATGTTTCGTGATTTAATATCGCACTCGTGTCAAGGTCTGAACTGAAGGCAGTCGGAATTTACAGTGGTAGGGTCGGACGGTTCTAGACTTAGAATGGCAGAGTTGGAAGTTTCTAGAGCGGTAAGCTCGCAAGGTTCTAGAGTGAATACTTACTCAAAGCATCACAGCAAGCTCCGTCGACGGCTAAAAATAAAGCTGTGTTTCCACTGTTGGGCATCTGAAGATCTTTGCAGTCAGGAGCAGCTTCCAGCAGCATCTTAACCGCATTGTAGTTGCCGCTTTTTGCCGCCAGCATTAAGGGTGTATAGCCTGTAGACAAAAATGCAGGGTGTAAAAAAAATTGATGCAAATATTTAAGGAAACTAAACAACTTTTCCCAAGGAACATAGGTCGAATTATGAAAAAAGTTTGGACCTCCCATCTTCTTCTTCTTTTCGTGTGGGACACCGAGTCGTCCAACGACCCGATGAACCCTAGTGTCAGAATTTTTCAACCGCCTTCTACAAGTAGCAGGCTTCTGACATGGTTGTGTAACGACCGCCGTCTAAGTGATCATAGACAGCAACCGGGACCTACGGCTTAACGTGCCATCCGAAACACGGAACCATCTTACTTACGGACAATCGGGTGGTTCAGCCCGCAATGTCCTAACCAGACTGGGAACAAATTCACAAAGTAATAAATACTTTGTGAGTGACCCACCGAGAATCGAACCCGGAACCTTCTGCGTCAAAGGCAGTCGCACTACCACTGCGCCACTTCGGTCGTCAACCTCCTCCCATATAAAATTACCAAATTACCAACTGACCAAGTCAATTGGTATGGGAGTTCCCAAATTTTTGCAGCGGTGGACTGTTGTGGCTATAGAAGTAGTTACACGGTTCCGTGTCATGCTGGCATAGAATAGCATCACCCCAACTCATCCGGCGGGTGTTGTAAGAGGCTCGAGGGTTTCATTGTATTACCACGTATTACAACTTTAACCTGTCACTACAGTGATACACGAATCATCTGAAGGGGCCCTCAATACTTGTTAGACGTGACGATAACGACCGTAACTTTACGATCGTTAACGCTCTGGCTACCCCGCAAGGGACAAAGGCGTAATTTGTGAATGTACACAGTTCACTCACCTTGGTCGTCCCACATTTCGCTCATATATTTCAGCAAGATGGCCGCCAAAGCATCTTTCGATTTACCCTCGTATTCATCTTTCCATAGCTCGTTGTCTTGAAGAATCTCCCTGGAAGTTAAAAACACGATTAAATACTAAGTAGGTAACAACTTTCCTCAAGGTCCAAAGATCGAAATATGAAAAAAATTTGGACTTCCCGTACAAAATGTATAGTAATAAAAACTTAAATCACAATTGTTCATAGATGTCGCTGCAGGTATTCTAAAACGCGCTATGGAAATGTTCATTTAAAAACTATAGAGGGTTACTGGATACCGACTCTTTAAAGATTTTTTAATAATTAGAATACAATTAGATTAAATTAGATAGAATAAAATAGAATTGATATACAGGGTGTAACGGAAAGGGGGTATCAAGCCGAAGTGAAAATAAACTATACCTTTCGTAGATCAGTTATGCAAAATTTCAATCCAATATACCCAACTTTGTAACACATTGAAAAAAAAATCCAGCATACGATTTTAAAGTATTTGCATGTAAACAAATGTGGCACAACACTATTGAGGTCTCTGATCTTTATTTCATTCCCATAGCACTATCACTAGCACCGCCCATTACACTTTTTACGCGTCCTGGGCGCCTGGTACCTGACGCGGCGCTCGCACTTTATTCGCATTATAGCACTGCGCGGGAGGCGCGGGGAAGCGCGGGGCGCGGGCCGCGGGCCGCGGCGGCATCTTCAAAGGTGTCGGCGCGGCGGCGGCGGCGGCGCACAAAGCGATCTGCGGCGGCGCGTGGCTATGTCACACGCGGCAGATAGCAGGAATCAGCTCCTGCGTCCTGGTCCTGCGAAGTGATAAGGGTGCTGTCCAGATTCGTGGAACATTCTCGACACTTGTATGTGGTTCGCAGCCCCCAACACCTCGGCACCACGTTGCGTGCTGGTCCGCGGGTTCTCTTCGAAGTGCTCCAGTACGGCTTCTTCAAAATTCGGATCTCGGGTCGTAGTGCGGCCAGACGCAGTTGTCGCGTGAAACGAACCCGTCGAATACAGACGATTCACCATGCGCCTGAAGCACCGCAATAAAGGCAGATGCCTTGCTTCAGCAGCTCGTCTTCCTTCAAAGAATCGCTCACGAGAGAGCTCCCGTGCTGCACCGACGCACAGAATCATCTCATAATATTCTGCATTACTCAAAGACGTCACGCACGCGACACAGATTATTTTAACTTTACAATTAGGTACACTAGTTTACGCCGCAGCAGATGAACTAAAGAAACTTAAGGACCTAGGTGTTGCCAGAACGGTCTAGACGATTTAAAAAAATAGTTTGTCATTTTCACCTATTTTATTTCACATATTTTTTTACCTATTTAATATTAACCGTATTACAACGGCCGCAAACGCTCTGACTACCCCGCAAGGTCGTGATATGTGTATGTGTATGTATGGTAATTTTATCGAAATTCACATACCTAAACACCATTAAGTACATACGCCACACAAAAATTTTGTTCTGCCATATGTCACAGAATTAGACAACAAATATGAACAAAAAAAATTACGCATTTTGCTCAAATACTAAAGTACTGGCAACTCATTTGGTCCTGCCTACCAGCCCCCACCAACTAGTCCCGAAAGAAAGTGACCGCAGGGATTCCCGCTCCCGGTAGGGCTGTCACATTTACTGATACTTGCAAAATAAATCAAAAGTTACGTGATTCATTTTAGAATAACCTTTAATGATTATTAATATGTCAGTCTCTCTCTTCGTGTGGGACACCAAGTCGTCCAACAACCCAATAAACTCTAGTGTCAGAATTTTTCAACTGCCTTTTACAAGTAGCAGACTTCTAACGTGGTGGTTGTGTAAGGACTGCCGTCTAAGTAATCATAGATAGCAACCGAGACCTACAAGGTTTAGGCCCAAAACTCGCTCACGCGCGAGCGGCGCATTCGACAAACCGCGGCGCGGGCACGTGCCTGTTTACCCGTACGTACACGATGACACCCTTGCCATATTACAGCTACTATGCGCCATAAAAATTCGGACTGATAATAATGGGGGGGCTGTCAAACCGCCGCGCGGGAATCCGCGTAAGGGAGCGTTTAGCCTTAACTTGCCATCCAAAACACGGACCCATCTTTCTTACGGAAAATCGAGTGGTTCTAATCGCAATGTCCTAAACTGAGAACAAATTCACAAAGTGATAATTGAACCCGGAGCTTGCTGCGTCACAGGCAGTCGTGCTAAGTACCATTGCGCCACATCGGTCAACGAACAATTCAGTAAAATAGTTGGCATTTATTCAAAACGTTTGGCGTAAAAATTACGCTGGATCCAGAGTTTATCAAAGATGCAAAGATCTTTGAACAACTACCCATCGAATATCCAATATCTAAAATAATACATAGGTACTTTGTTAGTCATTGTGGGATATTATTGTGTGATACACATGTTTTCTGAAACAACTTTGGAAAACTATCCTCAAAAATGTCAGACGTGGCGTTAGCGACCGTATTCTTACGGCCGTTAACGCTCTGCCTACCCCGCAAGGGATAAAGGCGTGATATGTGTACGTATGTATGATAAGGGCATAATAGGCTGGATAATATGATTTTTTTTAATTATTGGAATCCGTGCTTCGGAAGACACGTTAATGATTGCAATCTACTATCTGACAAGTAGTACGTATCGAGTTAAATGCCTGAGGATAGTCAAAGAAGTGCGTTTCGAAACAAAAATTTATCATAATTTGCGGGCAATCAGATTCCTTCCGTGCCTGTAATATCGAACTACCTAGTTTGCTTTACCTAAGGAACACACTGGTTATTGAATCCTTATCCTTCCCATCAAGAAGGAACCAAGCGTTGTGATGATAAAAAATAAAATACCCATCATTATTTTAAGGAAAATAATTAAACGCTATCGTTTAGGTTTTTTGACACCCCTAGCCCCTACCTAAGGGATGGTACCACTATGGTCGGCCATTTTAGTGGTTGATCCTTATTGGTTATTGATTTGTTGTTATTATTATTATTGGACAACGGGCGGGACCAATAAATTAGGGTTAAATTTTGAAATTGATACATGACACAGCTTTGACCTCTTTCATACTTATGTACTCCTGGTACTGCCAATCGTATTTTCAGTCTAATTCAATTTATTTCCTAGGGGTATTTGTGTAGAAATCGACCGTGGATTGGAATAATGCGTGCCGAATTTTATTTCAAGTGATGTAGTGTATTATTAAATTTATGCGTGCACGCATTCATCTATCGATTATGAAACCCGTGAGTTTTGATACTTACGAGCGCGAACGATTTAAAAAATACGATTTTCGGTAGCGTTGAATAATATTCAAGTAAGGATCACGGATTCAATCTCTTAGGCCTCAGTCTCGAATTTTGCGGGCAGCAGCGGGGCGGCAGCGGCAGAATCTTTTGCATACATTCAAATGGACGGGTACGGAAACAACAGCGGCGCGGGAGTGGGCAATGAGCGGCGCACTCCCTAGAAAAAAAAGCGACCCGAGAGGCCGCTGCCCGCAATATCCGAGACCGGGGCCTTAAACGGTTGGACATGGCCCCCTTATCAGGGGCGTTTGCCATATTCACCGGGCTTGAAAAGTGGGTTGGCAAGCGCATCACAATTGCATTTACCGGTCACGCTGCTGTCGTTTTCCTGAACGCTCAGTCTTATTGCACTCTATGGGTAATTCTAATCCGGAACCATTTCTATCAAATACAAATACGCACTTGTAGGATAACTAGACCACGCCCTTTTAGGGTTCATTTTGTTGCAGACATTTTAAAGAAATCTACAGATACTTTCTTTTAAAAAATTCATGATTTATTGAAAAAAAAAATGTAAATGATATTGTTTCTCGATTATCGCGTGAGGCAGCGTAATTTTTTATTATCTGTCACGACATTTCCCCTACAAATACAAAATAAAACAATAGGCCGAGTTGGTATCCGGAACCATATGTGATTTATTAGATTACCAGGAGCACAGGTCGAAGAAAAGGAGGTGGGAACTATTTCGAAAGAGGTGGTCTGAGGTGGTTGACCCCAAAACAGCTGATAGCTCACTAGTGTTGTGCAAAGTCAAATTTTGTAACATCTGGACCTGGATTTCAATAAGGTTTTGTTCATTAGAACGTCAAATTAGAAGTTTAAGATTTTGCTATTTTGTTCTTAGTCAATACCAGAGTTGGTGCACTTCGGCTTGATACCCCCTTTCCGTTACACGCTGTATAATAGATAGATGTATTGATAGATAGAATAGATAAATGACCGGGACGTACTTTGCGTTGGCTTCACAGTGGTTGATGACAGTTCTAAGTTGATCCGAGGTGCTCTCCGAAGCAAGATGCAGACAAGTTCTTTGTTCTTCATCTGTCAAAAGCGGATCAGCGCCATGTTGTAGCAGTAACGCGGTGCATTGCGGCGTGTCTTGCGATATTGACAGCTGGAGTGGGGTCTGGAAGGGAAAAATACAAAAACTTAGTCAAAGTCAGCTACCAGGCGAGCAGGAGTCCCGAAGAGGTCATTTAATTGCTTGGATTTCGCAGTTTTCAGTGGCGCTTGGACCAGGGGCGCAGAAGTACCTTTGAAGTAATTTGTTTGGGTCGATTGCTTGGATGTTCTCGCAGTTAGTGTGTGAGGTACCAGGGGCAGAGAAGTCGCGTAGAGGTCGCTCGTTGAGGGAATCCTTGCAGTGTGAGGTACCAGGCGCGCAGAGGGCCTGTGCCGGTATTTATTCAAAGTAGTAAACTTTACATTACCTAAGCTTTTTGACGGTCAAGTATTAGTTATAACAATTTTATGAACTTAGTGTAAACGCGGCTCAGGTGGACTAAAAACTTAAAACTAGCCCCTAACGCACTGCCTCGGGGCAAAGCTAACCAAACAGCATGTAACGTTAGGTGGTAAATAAAATAACATCGAGTTAATGTCAAGAGAAAAAAATGTTGTGTTACATGCGTATGTTTAGCCTTAGTATCTTAGGCACCGTAAATAAGTTTGACATACATACATACATACATATATCACGCCTTTATCCCTTGCGGGGTAGGCAGAGCGTTAACAGCCGTACGAATACGGTCGCTATCGCCACGTCTGACATTTTTGAGTATTGTTTTCTAAGGTTGTTTCGGAAAACATGTGTATCACTATAGTGACAGGTTGTCAGCGTGTCGCCTAAAAATTGTAATACACCAATACTCTCGAGTCCCTTAGTCGCCTCTTACGACACCCACGGGAAGGATGTGGGGTGATGCTATTCTAAGCCGGCATCACACGGCAATAAGTTTGACGCGTGTCGAAATATATTTTTATAAAGATATTTTTTGTTTATACACAACATATTAGATATTTTTACAACGCATTCAAAATGTGTTATCGCCTCTATATTACAGACGCTACCGCTCTGCCTACCCCGAAGGGGTTGAAGGCGTGAAATAAGTTTTGCGCGTGTCGACCGCGTGTGTAGGCGTTTGATGATATTTTTTTAAAACGCGTTCAAATGTATGTAACTCATTTGTGTTATCGCCTTTATATTACGGACGCCAACGCTCAGTCTACCTCGAAGGGGTTAAAGGCGTGATGTGTACGTAGGTATGTGTAATCAAACATAATTCATAACCTCGTATTTCGAGTCGGTTAGTAAACAAATGATTAAACTCAACTTTCTTATCTGTATGTAAATAATACTCTATGGTCACGGGGATTCCCCGAGAATTTTAACACTGATATTACATACGTAACGTATTTGAAATGATATTAATAATATAAGAAAGTTTGTAAATATATATTTAACCCGGCGTCGTTGACGCTGGGTAATATTTACCCGAGGTGATTTTAAGAGGGTATATTTATTTTTCCTGACATCCATCTTTCTTATCCGCCAGTATAGCTGGAGATACAACTACCCTCTGTTTGGATTATTGTTTATATCATTATTACGCCGCTCGTGTAATGAGATACAAGTGTTTCAATTCAAAACGGGTAAGTTTCACCCACCGTCATAGATTGTGTGGTATTTTCATGACGTATTATATTCGTGTTTATAATAGTTTTTACAACTTGTTTCTTTTTTTTTTTTTTAGTTTTTGGTCACAAATGGCTTTGAATAAATAAATAAATATCCTGAACAATTCACACAGCGCCATCTAGCCCCAAACTAAGCAAAGCTTGTGCTATGGGAACTAGATAGCTGATACTAATACGTACATATACTTATACTTTTTTTTTTTTTTGTAACCAAGATCAACGGATTTTGAGTGTTTTGGAGGAACCCGATTCTGATGATGATGAGTCGGTGGGTGCTTGAAACAACTTGATTCCATACTGTGAAAATTGCAGCAGTTCCATGATAGTGGATAATGACGAAGAAGACTAAGTTCTCCTTCTTATCAATTTTTTTTCTGTTTAGTCATTATTTGTTATTTTTTTAGTAAATAAGATAATTATTGTCATAAATAATACTAAATATCCTACCAAAATGATTTTCTAAAAAATTACATATTTTTTAGGTTGATTTTTCTAGTGTTTATGAAAAGTGAATAAAAAAGTTATTTTCCATTATAAATTGGTACCATCTTTTGTTTTATCACATGCGTAAAGACTTTTTCTCCAACTACAATTAAAATGTATTATAAATTCTATATAAAATTATTGAAAAAAATTCAAATTAAAATTCGGGTAAAATTTACCCGATGTCATCGGCCGGGGAATTTTTTTCACGTCATCGGCGCCGGGTTAATATTGAGCTTTTCGCTTACTATTAAAAAAATACCTAAGGTGTAAAAATATTAACTGCAAATATTTTACGCCGTGTGATGCCGGCTTAGAATAGCATCACCCCACATCCGACAGGATGAAAACCTGTCACTAAAGTGATACACATGTTTTCTGAAACAACCTTGGAAAACAATTCTCAAAAATGACAAAAGTGGCGATAGCGACCGTATTCTTATGGCCGTTGACGCTCTGCCTACCCCGCAAGGGATAAAGGCGTGATATATGTATGTATGTATTTTACGAGGTGAACCAGTCCATGAAATATTCCTTGGGGAAAGTTGTTCAGTTTCACGAGCTGATTCATCCTTTAAAATATTTACTGCTTTTTTTTTACACCTGTATTACACCTAATTAAAATTAATACAGACATAGGGACAGACTTTGCTTTATACAGGGTTTTGTCTGTGTTCTATTTATAAGTATTTTAACATCTGTATTTCGCCACATGAAAGCTAATAAAGATTTATGATTAGCTGGGTGTCCATTGAACGATGATGCGAGTCACTGATCAGCTGATTATCGCATCCATGATTGCATCGAGTGGCGGATCTCATATGATGGCCTTGGCGCTCCCAGTATGTAGGTATAGGTAATGCATGTTAGTTGTTCAGTTAGTTAGTACCTATTTGATATGTTGCTTTGTTTTTAAGGTAGGTCTAAGAGTGTAAACTCAGGCGCATCTCGCCATCAAACTGTTAGTTTGGCGAGTAGAATTAAGTGTTTCTGAAAATGTACTTATCTTAATTGAAATAAATTGAAAAAAAAAAAACGAGCAGCCTCAGATGCTCACTGCCGCGCGCAGCATGCGGGGCAATGCGCGGTCGGTGTGGACGGTTTTTCGCCCGAGAATGAGAATTTTAACATGCGCTGCTCCGGCGAAACACGTTCACACCGACCGCGCGTTGCGCCGCATGCTGCGCGCGGCAGTGAGCATTTGAGGCTGCTCGGCCGGTGTGTACCTCGCACCCAATGAGAACTTTTATATCTGTCTGTATCTGACTAATCTCAAGCTAGTTTATGGTATTTTAACAGATGGCGTTGCATTAGATTGAAATATTGTCATTTAAGTTTACTACACAAAATACACTTCTTTGGAAAGAAACTTTTTCAGTTTAGCTCAGCGCCATCTATGTACCTACCTACCCTTAAAAACGGGCTAAAAACGTGCTGCGCACGGCAGTGAGCATCTAAAAGGTTGCTCGTTAAATGGAGACCCTGCTATTTATACGTACATACATACGTATATCACGCCTTTATCCCTTGCGGGGTAGGCAGAGCGTTAACGGCCGTAAGAATACATTCGCTATCGCCACGTCTGAAATTTTTGGGGATCGTTTTCCAAGGTAGTTTCAGAAAACATGTGTATCACTATAGTGACAGGTTGTCAGCCTGTTGCCTAAATTGTAATACACCAATACTCTCGAGTCCCTTAGTCGCCTCTTACGACACTGGCGGGAAGGATGTGGGGTGATGCCATTCTAAGCCGGCATCACACGGCAGATTTTTAAAGTATTTATACTATGTTGTGATAGTGACGTACTATAGTCTGTAAGTTTAGGTACTTATCTTTTTGTAAACACACTTTGTATGAAAGTGACACTTCAGAACTGTCATTTTAATACAAAGTTTGTTTACAAAAAGATAAGTACCTAAACTTACAGGCTATAACCTAAACTATTCCACTATCAGCGCAGTTATCTAGTAGGTACTATTATTACATATAAGATATAACATATAACACGCCTTTATCCCTTGCGGGGTAGGCAGAGCGTTAACGGCCGCAAGAATACGGCCACTATCACCACGTCTGACATTTTAGAGGATTGTTTTCTAAGGTTGTTTCAGAAAACGTGTATCACTATAGTGACAGGTTGTCAGCCTGTCGCCTCAAAATTGTAATACACCATCAAAATTGTAATACACCAATATATACTATAGTACTTATTTGTAGTACTATTAGTCAGTCAGTAAGTAGGTAAAGGGAAATACCTAGTAAGTCCACGTGGAGTTTATCTATCAAAATAAACACGACGCATGTTTAGTAAGATAGTGATAAGTGACAGGAAAATTAACCTATACATACTACATACATACATATATCACGCCTATATCCCTAGAGGGGTAGGCAGAGCGTAAACAGTTAAAAAAGCCGTCATTTACGCCACGTCTGACAAATGTTCGAGGGTAATTTCAGAAGACTGTGTACTACCATAGTGACGGGTTATCAGCCTGTCGCCTAATATTGCAATACACATCAACCCTCAAATCCCTTAGTCGCCTCTTACGACACCCACAGGTAAGATATGGGGTGATGCTATTCTAAGCCGACATCACACGGCAAAATTAACCTATAGTCTGTAAAATACAGGTGATCCCTGTGATATTTGTGACCTTGGAGCAAATGCTATGACATAAGGTCCATTTTCCTTGGTTTACTAGAAAAATTGAACTTTTGTCATCTTCAAATGCTATTTGTTTTCTTTTGTTTACTAGGAAAACTTATGTCATCGCATTTGCTTCTAGGTCACAAACTTCAACGTCACAGGAATCATCCTATATTTTACAGACTATAAGATCCAATCGACATCCAACGGAAACGATTTTCATTTAAGGTGATCCGTTACGTCTTGCTAAGCTACACAACGCCAATAGATGGAGCTACTGCTGCATATAACACAGTTATTTTTTTTACGCAATAAATACAATCTATAAAATTACTAAAACGTTACTTGCGACAATTATAATGTATCTTCGACAAGTCACAAAAATCTCCGTAAAAAAATTGCTCAAATTATGGAGTATAAGTCAATTGAAAATATGTTCCGTGTCTATACACATCTCCTCTACTCACACATGTGCAAGTCATTTATACGAAAGCGTTTGCTTATTTTGATGCCTAATGCATCGTGATCCACAGAGGTGACAGCCTTATTGTGGCTTTTGATAAGGTCGTACCAGGTTCTATCCTCGATACGAAATTTTATTTTTTGTTTATTATTGTTTTTTGCCTTTTTTATTGTATAATAAAATTATTTTCGAATAAAACAAGAATTGATAATTATTCGATGCTATTTTTTTATTGACGTGGACGTGAAATCGGCATGGATGGAGTCCATAGGTATAGCCTAATACTAATCGAATAATACTAACTGGGAAAGTCCATAAAATAAGCAATTTTTTAGCATTCTTTTAGATGAGAAATCGATATCTAAATCAGTACCTAAACATTCACTGCTAGAGCAGTTAGCTATATTATTGTGTTCTTTGACAAAGGCATTCCTATTTGTGACATGTATGTGGACTCCCCAATTTTATAAATACAGTCAGCCAGTCAGGTCATAACGAATTCAACGGTATGGATGGATAGGATAGGTAGATAAAATATATTCATACATTAGGAATAAAGTAATAAAATAAAAAGACGTGACTCGTTTGTAACATTCGTGACATTTTGTAATACAAAAAAATTACAATTATATTCTTTCCATATACAAATTATCTTTGAACCACGGTAACTTTCAGACGTGGCGGTAGCGACCGTTCTTGCGGTCGTTTACGCTGTGATAGGCTTAGGCGTGATAATGTATGTACAAATATTCTAAACGCGAAGGTAAGTCTGTTGGTTTGTCCTTCTTTCACGTGGCAATGGATGGACGCGATTGGTCATTGGGTACTCTTGGTCACAATTTCTATATTGTCTTCTGTAGTTTCTGTGCGTGTCGAACAACAAACTGTTGATGTCTAAAAAAAACAATCATAAGTGAAAATAATAAGTTGTGAAAGTTATGAAAACGTTTCAATTGAGCACGCACTCTTTTAAAATTTTTTTTTTTCCGACCAGAATATTTGTGATCTGATCTCTATAGCTTGAAACAGACGTATCCATATTTCCGCCGAATTTTTGAGAAGAAAATCACGAATATGTGTAGGTGCCGCGGAGTAGTAGGTACTCCCAATGATGGCACGCAAAGCTACGACGCAACCCGCCCTACAACAACTGGAACCGAGAAATGTCAACACAGGCTGCACCAACTATTTACTTGCACATTCAATATGATATAGAAATCAATTTCTTACCGGAAAACTATCTCTGAAATAGTAAACAATCGCACAATCACACCAGACGTACACGTGTTCTTTGATTTTGACAGTTTTGACGCTTGCGTTCAAAAATTTTTGGTATTGTTTATACGAGCATTGAAATTTATTTTATTGCGAGTTTGAATGGTTTGCACGCATTAAAAATAAAGTGTGCACTTCTTTATCTTGTTTGAGCATAAAAATATAAATATTTTAATTTTATTATATAATTTTATATTACCCCCAAACTGTTTCCACAAAAAATGCGTAAAACGATATCGAGTTTCGGAATGCACTCTGGCTCCAGTGACCTTCAGCCCATGACTCGAACATTCACGCACACAGGTTAATGTTACGCACACAAATGACTATCCTACACTATAGATAGCACGCCTACAAATGTATTATCGGGAAGAAAATTACTGATCAAAAAAGGTATTTCAGATAACTAAGTCGTATATTGCGAATTCATTTTGCGAAAACTTTACATTAAAATAGGACTGTAGATCAGTACTTGAACGAACATTTTTGGTTTGTGTAAGCATGTAAGTCCATTGACTTTTGTATGGAAAACGGATCACCGTAACAGACTTAGGGCCCTATCATTTTGTATTGAAAAGAAGGGGTGATGCTGTTCTAAGCCGGCATCACACGGTACCTACTTACCACATTCTCGTAAGTGATGTCGAGGGACTGATTCCTGTATTTTAGCACCACGCACTGCCTTTTCAGAAGGTCCACGTCGTTGTTAATTACGGCGTAGTGGATTGGCCTGAAATAAGAGTAAAAAATATTAGCTGCACATTTAATCTGCAAAATAAGGTTAAAATAAAAAGGTAGGTAGCTAGGTTAAATTTAAAATATGTTAAGGGTGTGTACTGAACTGAACAACTTTCATCTGAAACTTTTTCAAAAATCAATAAGTTCCAATTTTGTATCTTGAAAAAAGTTTTAAAAAAGTTGTTCAGTTTTAGGTGCAGAACACACCCTTAAATATTTGCACTTAATTAAAGGAGAATGCCCATGCCTGGGCTAAAAATGTGTGTTGCGTAACAAAACAAATAAATGCAATGAATAATGTCGTCAATTCTAATGAAAAAGTGCAACAGCAATTGTTGCACAAAACAGGGAAACTAATTAAATAAATAAAACAAATAAACCCTTATAAATTTTAACCAAAGATTTTATAGAGATTCGTACCTCTTTTACACTGCTTACTGATAACGAATTTAGAACGAAATACACTAAAGAAAGTCAAACATCAGCACTTTCGTCCCTTTCGTGGCCCAACTTTAACATTCAATAACTTCATAACTTCTATCCTGATAAAATAATCTTCAGTTACAAAATGTGAAGCAATATTTAGACTCTATTACCATATAACTTTGGCTTTGCTGCGAGGCCTGCAAGTGATGACGCAAGACTGATGAAAACCAGGACGAGCATCCCATACACTGTAGGCATGATATTTTAACCTTATAATACAAATCAAAATATGGAAAAAACGAGCCTCCCTACTAATTGACTTGGTCGGCTGGTAGGTAGATTTTTTTATTGTTATGTTGGTATATTTAGGAAGCTCGGGCCAATAGGGACCCGGTCCTTTACAGGCACGTGTGGAGCCAAAGCCAACAGCACAAAGGCTTTTTTAAATACTAATAATTTGTACGTAATGTTCGTTAATACTATGGTCTCCTTTCTCCTATTCTTGTTTTCACACCTTCATTCAAGGAATCATATATATTCATGAATCACGCCGACTAAGGAATCCCCATTGCGATATGATACCGATTCTTCGTAGAAATGTGACTCGAGTGATATGTGGACTATTGATATGGGCTATTGGGGAATAAATACCTCGTGACTCGTGTCAGTCAAATCACAGGAAAAAATAACAATAATCTTAATTTTATTATTATTAAATAGCCTGGTAGATCCCACCGCTGCTGGGGTAAGGCAAATGCAAGTTTTAAATAAAAGTTTTCGAGACGAAACATGAAAATACAAAAAATCTCTCTTAAAAATTTTTTTATATTTTTTAATACTCAATACTGACTTACAATAATTTAAGAAGGGATCCTTACCGCCATACAATTTTGATGAACAGTCCGATATTTCAACATAGTTACATAGGCCATGATCACGGAACAACTGATGTTTTTTCGGTCGGTAGATGGAGACTTCATTAAAAAAAAGGGCAGTACATATGTGTGGTCAAAAGTTTGAAACAGTTTAATACTCAATAAATTGTTCCAATATTGTTCAGAACAAAACACAAAATATACTCACAAGCATCCATCAGCAGTCGGCATCAGACAATGTTTGAAGTCCAGGTACGCCTGGAAGTAGACCAGCTTCTTCTTCTGCTCATCATTGAGACTCCTCAGGGTCTCAGGAGGCGCCACGTGGTAAGGGAACTCGGGTTTGACAGGTACCGTCAGGACTTCCCCGTTCGGGAGGGTTATGAAGTGTTGCTGGGAGTTTATGACGGTCATTGTCGTTGGTTCAACTAATGTGTGTTTTCCTGTTGATAACATACATACATACATACATACATACATACATAATATTAGCTTCCAATATTTTAAGGGGTGAATCAGCCCATGAAACTGAACAACTTTCCCCAAGGAACAAAGGTCGAAATATGTCAAAAAATTTTGGACCTCCTGTACAAAACTATCAACCGACCAAGTCAATTTGTACAGGAGGTCCAAATTTTCTCATATTTCGACCTATGTTTTTTGGGAAAGTCGTTCAGTCTCATGGGCTGATTCACCCAATATTAGCAGCTAATATTTTTACATCTTATATATCACGCCTTTATCCCTTGCGGGATAGGCAGAGCGTAAACGACGGCAATAATAAGGTCGCTATCGCCACGTCTGACAAATTTTGAAGACCGGTTGATATAGTTTGTGTATAACTATAGTGACGGGTTGTCAGCCTGTCGCCTAAAAGTTGTAATACACATGAAACCCTCGAGTCCTTTAGTCGCCTCTTACGACACCCACGGGAAAGAAATGGTCTGATGCTATAGACGGCTTCAAAATCACACTTTCAGCTTAATTTCAATAATGATACCGTCATTTCCACTTCACTTTTATACTGAACACCGCTCGCTACCTCTCTGTGGGACGCCGAGTCGACGTATAACCCGATGAACCTTCCCGTCAAAAGTGCTTTACCTAAGCATGACTTGAACCATCGTCGGTTGCGATAAAACTAAAGTTACGAAATAAAATAGCGTACGCCTTAGTCATTACGGTTATTTCCCTATACTGGTTTGCTGACGTCATTAATTTATAGGGTTGCGAAACAATAGGGATGTGGACTAGAGGTCAAGTGAGCTACTTTTCATAACGATCTACAAAGGTATGAAAATAGCAATGTATGACGTCATACGCTGATATTTTGGATGGCGTCAGAACGCTTCCTTTTATGTAAGTTTTCTGTTTATTAATTCAAACTTACAATATTTTGAAAAATTACGAATTAAGTCCGTAGTATTTTTGGACAATAGTTTTAAGCGTACAATAAATGTTGTCGTCCAATGGCTTGAACCGTTAAATTAATTAATTTTAAATTAAGACATTCTTTTCTTATTATTTCCCATGTTTTGTAATACTACTTAAATACCTTATTTAAATTTTTACTAATTTGCAGTGCCCTCAAAAATAAAATAAAAATAAAATAAAATAAAAATACTATTTATTGTCTTTTAAACTTATACTACGTATGCATGATACCCAATTTTTCAAAATATTGTAAGTTTGAATTAATAAACAGAAAAGCTAATAAAAAGAAGCGTTCTTACGTCATCCAAAATATCAACGTATGACGTCATATATGATATACTATTGTAATATTAGATCTTAAGATACCATGTGATAAGCAAATCAATGAATTAATATGAATTATTATTATTATAAATATATTTTATTAATGACCCAGTTCACTAGCTTATTTCTTGGTTACAACTTTGACACCAGTCACTCGACATTCCAATTAGCCTCATCATTCATCACTCCTCCTAAACATATCTAATTTTGCTTGAAGTATTTTATATAAAAATAATGTTATAAGTTTCTTACCAACATCACTAAAAACTGTATTGACAGCGTTGTGTAGTACATGGTCACTGACAAATGACCCATTGAATGTTACGACACTGTCACTGCTGTTCTCATCAAGGCCTGCTAGGTCTGACAACTGTTCTAATTCTGTAACATTCGTAGCGATATTGGAATCCCCCATTTTGGGGAGTTGAATTTTACTTGTTTCTTCTTTGAGTTTTTGCTGCTGATGTTGTATGGTAGGGTTGACGATGATCTGAAATTTTATTATTTATTAAATAAACAAATAATATAAACATTCAGGACAATTCACACAGCGCCATTTAGCCCCAAACTAGAGCATGAAGAAGCGAAACAGGTGTGTCAGGATCATAGCAAGTGGAAGGGTGTAGGCTCTGCCTACCCCTCCGGCAAAGAGGCGTGATTATATGTCTGAATATGTTGATCAAATAAGATGTGTGTGACACGACAACTTTATAAAGAACATTATTGAAGGTAGAAGGAAGGAGAGGAAGAGGCCGACCTAGACGCACTTACTTCACCCAAATAAGGGGAAAAAGTCAATATTGTGTCATATCAAGAGGTCCAATCACTGGCGGAGAGAAATGAAGGAAAAATGGAAATTATTTCACCGACAAGAGTCCAAATCTTAGGCCCCGGTCTCGAATTTTGCGGGTAGCGGGGCGGCACCGTCAGCTGCGCGGCAGTATCTTTTGCATACATTCAAATGGACCGGTTTTCACACATAGCGGCGCGGGAGCGGGCAACGAGCGGCGCACTCCATAGAAAAAAAAGACAAACGCGCTGCCGCCCCACTGCTCGCAAAATCCGAGACCGGGGCCTTAACTTTAAAGAAATATCTGTGATAGTACCCAAACCCTCTTTGTATTGATTAGATTTTTTTTTTACAACAAAAACTGTAGCCAGTATATTTTTATATTTTTGTTTGCATGTAATTTACACACGGGAGGAAAAATATTAAAAAAATAACAAGTTTTAATTTTGTGACATGAACTTCCGTTAATATATTAGGTGCCTAAATATTTTTTCCTGCTATAAAAGTTAAAAATTATGTTGAATAAGCCAAATTTTGTTTAAATTATTTTGATTATTCTCAAATTCATGGTAGTTTACACATTGAAATAAATATATTTTGCTTATTTTCTATTTCCTGTAATTTAATATTTAGTATCAAACATGATGTAAGGGCTCGTAGTGCCATAGTGATAAAAATAGGAGACCATGCCTTATGGAGTACCCTGGGGGAGGCCTACGTCCAGCAGTGGACTGCTATAGGCTGATAAGAAGTGATAATGGGAATCACTAAGTTTTACACTATGAGAACTCAATAAAATCAATTCGTTGGTAAAAATTGTCCCATTAAAAATTATAACTACACACACACACATATCACGCCTATATCCCTTGCAATGTAGGCAGAGCTTCAACATCCATAAGAATATGGTCGCTATTGCCACGTCTGAAAAATATCGAGGGCCCTATCAGATGATTTGTGTATTACTGTAGTCACAGGTTGTCAGACTGTCGCCTTAAGTTGTAATATACATGAAACCCTCAAGTTCCTTAAGTTCCTCTAAGGCACTTGCGAGAAAAATTATAACTATGAATAGGATAATGAGAATGCTTACCTTTTTAATAACTTTTTTTGGAGTGTCCTTTATTGGATAAGGTGTTAACGTTTTTCTTTTCATCCTTCTTTTCTGCTTGAATCTGTATATGAAATCCATGCTATTCTCATCGGTCTGGCTACCCTTCTCTTCAACAGGTTTCAATGGTTCTGTCTTTACTATAACTTCTGATAAGTCTTCGTGATGAGTTTGAGTAGTCCGGTCTTCTACAGGTACCATAGTGAGTAAAGCCATTATAGCTTTTACCTTGACTTCTTCATCAGGTACCGTCACTAAGGCTGAGATGACCGCTTCATAATTATTCTGGCCGATGAACCTTGCTATTGAATCCGAAGTCTTTTCCGACAGGACTGTACCGTTCATTTGATCAAAGTATGTTATTACTGTACGAGTGAAGTTTTTTAGCAAGTCTATTCGGTTAGCTATGGTCACTTTGACAGGGGAATCCCTTATCTCCTTAGGTTTTGACTCAAATATCACGTCTTCTTCGTATACAGAGCTTGCTGGACCGAATTTTATGTTCTTTAACAATCTATCGCCTTGTAATATTTTGATTTTATTCTCCTTTTTGAGTAGTATAGATTTGACGACAATATTGGTCTTACTAAGCGCTACACTTTTGTTGTCAGACATTATGATGCTTGTTTTGCGTTTTATTTATTGACTACGTATATTCGCCGTGGCGTCAGTTCCAATTCATCTAAAAATTGAAAACATCCTCATGAATCTACATGAAATTTGATAAATAGTGTTTGTTCAATAGAATAACCTTTACATATCTTTATGTCTACGAAAATGATAACTTACTAGCAGGTAAAGTATAAATTCCGAGTTATCGTATCACAGGGTTTGTTATTATTGATATACACTTTAAAATAATCACTTTTGCGCTGTTAACCCGTGGTTAACCCCAATAGGATGTACTGAAAATCTGGGGAAAGTCCCCCATGCTAAAATCTACAATGACATTTTAATGACGGAACGTAATCTAGAAGGCGACATCTGGCTTGTATGTCTGTCTCTTTCTGATCTCATTCATTATTATGCCGTCATCTCTGTTTAACAAATGCTACCAGACAATGACCTTCGGGGGCCGTTCGTCGACGCACTTGCAGAATAAAATTTGTACAATTCCATTCTAGTGGAGATTTAAATGAATTATAGTTTACGTCTGCGCTTAGCATTTTTGTAAATTAGACCTAAGTTACTACATTTTTATAATTAAGGAAAAAAATAAAAATTGTTTGCTTGATCTATATTCATGCACACTACGCACAGCACAGCTGTAAGGTCATTCAAATAAAATAATAAATTATTAGCAAATAATGGGGCTAATTCTGAGTGGCCGCTAAATATAATTAGCTTTAGCTGACAGCCCCTAAACACGTTTGTTATTCTAAAATATCTGTCAAAATCAAATGACAGGACTAAATTGAATATGACGTTTCTAATTTTAAATTTTAAACTCAATTTAGACTTAGCGGCTCAAAAGCTATTCTAGGATGGCCATTTTAGGAGGAAATAAGAACTGTCATCGCTAATTTTACTCATAGGGTGGCCACTTTTTTGTTCTTTCGTCCATTCTGGACAGGCAAAGGTCTTAAGACCATACAGCCTCGTCTTTAGTGAGTACTTCATTCTTGAATATTTATAGAAGGATGGCCACTTTAGGATGAAATTAGAACTGTAATCGCTAATTTTAGCCGGGACCTCCAGACGTGCCGCTTAAAATTAAACTGTATGTAAAAACGTCAATTTGAAATGGTTTGAAGTGCAATAACTTAATAACTTCTAAACCCATTTCATAAAACTTGCTTAATGGTGATCGTAATCGTGATGTATACGTTATTTATACCTTTCATTTGATACCCAACATATATACAGGGTGACTGGAAAATTGATGCATTCCTTTCAAGGGAATCAGCTCATGAAACTGAACAACTTTCCCCATGGAACATAGGTCGAAAAATGAAAAAAAAAATTGCCCCACCCATACAAAATTACCGACCGACGACGACTAAGTCAATTTGTATGGGAGGACCAAAATTTTTTTTCATATTTCGACCTACGTTCCTTGGGGAAAGTTGTTCAGTTTCATGAGCTGGTTCATCCCTTGAAAGGAATGCATCAATTTTCCAGTCACTCTGTATATAGAGGTATATTTCAAAGAAATATATTTTTCATCCCTGGTTTCACTCATATCTTTCAAACGGCAGGATCAATATTTTGGAAACATAGCTAACACTCTTCAGACAAACAAAAAACAGAATCGAAATCCGTTCATCCATTTAGGAGCTACGATGCCACAGACACACATAAACTTTAACTCCCCTCTTTTTGTGTCGGAGGTAACAAATAACATTTTGAGAATGTGATCTAATGAGCTGGGACAGCATAGCAGTTTTCTTGTCATTTGGTTCTATTATTATTAATAATAATAAGCGAAGAAGAAGTTTCATGTTTGAAGTATTTGTTTATTGCTTACATTAATTAGTATGTTATGTGGCAATCAGACAATAAAAACAATAAAATCATATCACATTCATAGGTACAGTCAAATGGGGGAAAATGACTAGCGGGTAACTTAGGACATTGTTGACACCAGCATCTATGCACCAGCTATAAGCCAATTATGTTATGACTGGTTGATAAACGTAGAGTCCAAAGTTTTCAACCACTTATAACGTCATGCTGTGACTACAACTATGTTTAAAAGTAGGGAGTAACAATATTCCTTACATAAATCAACATGTTATAATCTAATCAGACTATAGAAATAAAATAATCAACAATTATAAGAACTGAAACTATTGTTAGTTATAATTTCAAGTTTTAACAATACAATTTTGCCATGCTAAGCATAATCAAGACACATAAGAAACTAATAATCACAGAACACTACCTAATAATAATCATCACATTATACTTAATCTAATAATCACATGAAAAAATTATCAACCTGTGATAATCTAGTATTCAGACATAAAAAAATCAATAGGTTATAATCTAAAATATTAGTTATGATATGACACACATTTTAAATTAATGTAACAACATCATCGAAATTCTCCTCAATTTTCACCCGTACTGTTGTCAGTATTACTGCAATTGTTTGACCTGCATCCCGGATGGCAGCGGCCAAGGCGTCAGCAGCTTATGCCATTGTGGACCGGAACCATTCATTGTTTCTACTGGTCATTAGTCTAATGCTCAAGCTAACAAGTGAGCTGGTCGGATTCGCTGACGTCTTGTCTGGTTCTTTGAGGTGATTATGATGGGTATGTGACCTCGACTGCTGAATATCAGTACTAAGTCTAGTACTGGTACCTAACATTTGGAATGGACCTGGGTTGGAAGATTGAAGAGCATCTGCAAGCTGGACATCTGGTTGTTATGGCTCCGGAACTGGTGTATGCCGAATTGGGCCCTGCGTGGGTGCAGATAGAGGCTGGACCGGTACAGGCAGTGCATCCGCAGCTGCATCTTCTGTGATAGGTGCAGAGGGAACCTAGAATGTAACAAATATATCTTAATCATTTCTGTAATACAAAATATTTATAACATAAATGCATTGATTAACAAAACAAATTTAGACTTAATACAATATGAGATCTTTATCTTAGCGAGTGGACGGTAAAGTTGGTCAACCTCACAAGTCGTGGTGACAGTCTCGAAACTGCCTTAAAGCCTCCGACGTGATTTTTCATTAACCACTACCATTATGAGATAATTGAATATCTACAAGATTGTAAGCTTACCAAAGGGGTTTCTAAGTTAGCAAAGCCATCAACTGATGCTCTGCCGGCCACCTCCAACACTTTTAGCTCTATATCAGTTAATGGCTTCACAGTAGCCGGACCCCCTCCAGTTCCTTGGCACTGGTCTCTGTACTTCCTGTACTTCGCCTTCACTTTTTGTACCCACTGTGTCCAAATCTGGAATTTGAAAAAGATAAATATGAAAAATCATGAACAAATTTATTAATGTCTTGTTGTATGCTTAGATCTTAAAACTAACTATGACTATAGTTTACCGTGGGACCTGGGTGAAACTGCGGGGCAGTCAGCTAGTATATAACAAGTATTATTAATATAATAGAAACTTACGCTTTGCCACTCCACAACTGTCCTTCGACACCCTGAACAATTTAAATTACTTGCCACACCCGCCTAAAAAGCCGCAACTTCTGGGCTAGCGGTGTTTCCTGAAAGAACAGAAGAATTATATGTATAACATATAACCATGTTACAAATTAGGTAAAATTCAATTATATTACTACTATAATTATAGTTTCAGTACGCAATCATACTTACCACGGGCTAATCCCATGTTGGGATGCATATACTCGGCAAGCATCGCCTGCTGCGCTTTGCTGCACCTCTTTCGAGGCGGTGCAGATGCGTCCATTGCGGCGCAAATTTACTTCTTTGACTTCTGTCTACCACACAAACAAAACAATACACAAACTATGGTGGACTCTAGCTGGAGTTCACGCCGCGAAAGAAGTCATGTCATGTCATGACATGACAGCAATTTCCTGACCACTTTAAAAAAAATATAGCACAGATAGCAGTAACTTGTCAAATGCCGCGAAAATTATGGAAAATATGGAGGGAAACTTGATAATTACAATAAAATAAATATAAAAACGAGAGTAAGATCATAAAAGAGTATTATTTAATCATAAAAATTAATAAACTATGAAATTAAAATCGATATCATTTATTTATTCGGTAACCTGATTTTTAAAATGGTAACACATAATATATAACTTAGCACTTAGCCAACCATAGACAACTTAGCGAGTGTTAAAACGCTTTCTAAATTTAGTTTGATGGAGAGTTTTGGAATAGCAAATGGTTTAGCTAAGATTAAAATCCGCGTAAAATTTAGGAATTAGTTTTAGCTTTAGCTTTAGACGGTGCGCGCCAGAATTGGCCCCATTATCGTGGTTTTACTCATAACATTTTCACGAATAGATAAAACTCTGAAAAATACTTAACAGTAATTCATTGCTTTGAAATGACTTTTTCACTCGTCGTCCACTCACTTCATATTCTGCCAAGTTAGGGAAAGTACCACGCACGCTAACCGGCCGCGAGGCAGCGCATGGTGTCACGACGACGAAAAACTATACGGAAAACACCCACGAACGCAACCCAAGGTACCTAGTCAACAAACATAGACAAGAATAAAGTTTTTAAATAGCTATGTAGGGTAAGCAAATGCTTTCAATGCAATAAAACCCAAGGATAAATAATTTAAAAACGAACCCCGACAGCGATGAATGAATAAAATAGTATAAATCCAGCGTAAAACGTTCATAATGAAGGGTAATTTAAGATCGACAGTGATCGAAAATATTAAAGAAAGAACGCTCGCTCAACTTAATCAAACTTTTAGTAGTATCTGCAAAACCTTCCAACACAGCATGGAAAACAATAGATATCCTCCATACAACACAAGTATGAACTGCTTTTCAGCCTTTGAAATAGTGGAATTCGGGGAGGCGACAATTTGACGTGAATGGACGAAGCCAAAAATATCTTGCGAGATACTTATATATTATTATCCTATGGTTTTGATGATACGGTATCCAAAAAATGCTTCATTGTATATTTTAGTTACCTAACCTTATGAAAATGAAACTGTTTCTGTAGCTTCGAATCAAAAGTAAAGGTATTTAGGTATGAATGTTACTTACCTACGTCGAGTAGAAAAAGGTGTTAGCAGTCATTTTACAATGGTAACTATTCGGTTCTTCAGCACCATCAGCACCCACAGATTTTGACAAGGATTTCCTGCACCTGAACCTAGTATTTTATTATTATGTAACTGCCTAATAAGAAATGTAGATAAGTATCTAAAACAATACCGGGGTTAATAGCTTTTAGACTAGATAAAATAGAACGTCATCTCCGTTCATCGTGTAATTTTGTTTTTTTTTCTCGGGTAACAAAAATTGTTCCCAGCGTGGGATACCCCTGATATAGTGAAAAGGCGGGAATTTCAAATTCATTAAAATAACGACTGTTTCGCGTCGCGAAAGATAGAAGGAAGGAAAATATGGCGGAGCTGACTGCCAAACTTAACTAGTTGAAGCGGCACTAACAGAAGAAAGTAACGAGATGAATTTATTGTTGTAGTAGCCGTCTACCAGTGCCTCGTTTTTCAAAACTACAGGCTACAATAATTGTAGAATTATTCTACAGGTGAAATTCGATGTACATTGCGTAGCGGATCAAAAATCCTGGTTTTATAATGTCTCACCGGCTACGTTATGTACATCGAATTTCACCTGTAGAATTGTAGCCTGTAGTTTCGTTGCATAGGCCACAGGTAAAGTTAAGATATAAAATTGTGTCATACAGTTTTTACTTTTTTAACAATTACCTACGTACTAATCGATTTATGTGGATATTTTTGTACTTGACATCCTAAAAGAATTCATTGTTCATTCCCTTTCGAAACTGTGTAAATACTAAGTTAATATATTCGGATAAAACTTTATTTTTTTTAAATATGTATTTAAACAAATCCTGTGTAAATACTAAGTTAATATATTTGGATAAAACTTTGTTTAAAAATATTTAAACAAATTCTACTATCTTGAAAGACTCCGAGTCGAGAAGCGACTTGAAACAGAATTCTTAAACCACTTCACTATAGACCTCTGACAGTTTTTGTAACGGTCGCCAACCGCAGTCTAAGGGTCAATTCACACCGAGACGCGACGATACTCAAAGAGGTCAATGATTTGGCGCTACGCCGCTCGTCGTCGCGAGACGCATCGCAATCGCAAAGTCGCGAGGCGCATCTTAAAATCGTAGCAGGACGACGCCGCGCTGTACCGGCGATGCACCGCTGCGTCACGATACGTCGCGCTACGCCGCGAGGCACCTCGAGGCGCAGTGCTGCGTGGTGCAACGTAATCTGAATTCTCACAATGTAATGTGTATCTTTTCGTGTAGTGAAAAAAGTATATTCTGAGTCGCTCTATGAAAAATGTGCGCGCAGCGTCGCGTCTCGGTGTGAACTGACCCTATGTAATCACAGACAGCAACCGGAAACTTGGACCGACAGCTTAACGTATCCTCCGAAGCACGGAACAATTTTCCGAATAATAGAGGGAAAAATGCGTGTGCCCCACCGGGATTCGAACCTGGAACCTTTGCGTCGCAGGCATTGCACTACCACTGCTGTACTTACTTCGACGGCATTCCAAAAAGCGAAAATTTTACTGTAAACATTAGATATATAAATAAAAGAATCAACAATTTATTTCACTTATTTATTAAGTTTATTATTACTATATTAATAATATGTAGGTACATTTTTATACAAAACATCTAACCGTTTATTACAAACATAAAGAGATCAAAACTTACTGAGTTTACAAAAAAAAAAAAAAACTGGAAAAAAAAAGCCGCGCGTCATCTGACGCCAGGTGGGCGGAGTCCTCTGTGACGTTTGTGATCTTGGAGCAAATGCTACATGACATAAAGTCTATTTTCCTTTGTTTACTAGGAAAATGGGGCTTAAGCCATAGCTCATTTGTTCCAAGGTCACAAACGTCACAGTGATTATCCTATATTTTACAGACTATTACTAAAGAGCCCGCCGTTTTGGGGTTTTGCACGAGTTTTCATACAAACGTATTCCCCTGTTTTCTTACCGAGTAATGCCTCTAGTCTAGAGCTAAAATTACTTTTTTCTAAGTTAAGGCTGCTAAAGGCATGCCCCTATAATTTTTTCCAAAAATAATTATACAATGGAAAAGGGAGCATCTTTATTTTTCTATGGAAGAAGAAAAGTTCGCGTATCTTCTGCTCGCATATAATTTTAAATAACAAAATTATATTATTTTATAGTAGGCCTTAACAAAAAAAACTTATCGCTGTAACTAAAGGCAGTACTCGTGAAGAAAACAGAAATTGTATGAAAATGCCCAGACCAGTGCCTCGTATTTCGAAACTACAGGCTACAATTCTACAGGTGAAATTCGATGTACATTGCGTAGCGGGTCAAAAATGCTGGTTTTATAATGTCCCACCGGCTACGCAATGTACATCGAATTCCACCTGTAGAATTGTAGCCTGTAGTTTCGTTGCATAGGCCACAGGCATCCTCAGCCTTAAACATACATACATACATATATCACGCCTTTATCCCTTGCGGGGTAGGCAGAGCGTTAACAGCCGTAAGAATACGGTCGCTATCGCCACGTCTGACATTTTTGAGTATTGTTTTCTAAGGTTGTTTCGGAAAACATGTGTATCACTATAGTGACAGGTTGTCAGCCTGTCGCCTAAAAATTGTAATACACCAATACTCTCGAGTCCCTTAGTCGCCTCTTACGACACCCACGGGAAGGATGTGGGGTGATGCTATTCTAAGCCGGCATCACACGGCATCAAATGTACATGATGATTAACCAGCCCATATCAGTAGGTCCAAATGATCGGTCTAACCGGGTTGGTGAAGTAGTATTGTTAAAATAAATCACACAGTTATACAATACTAACAATACAAGGTGTAAAAATATTAGCTGCAAATATTTGAAAGGGTGAACCAGCCCATGAAACTGAACAACTTTCTCCAAGAAACTTAGTCGTATTTTTTTTTGGACCTATGTTCCTTGGGGAAAGTTGTTCAGTATCATGGACTGATTCACCCCTTTCTTTTGATTTTTCTGACGGAATGTTTAATTAGCCAATTTTCAAGTCATCGCTTGAAAAAATCAGCAATTTAAGCTTGTATTCGGGAAAACCAAACTCAAAATAGCACTGTCATTTTCCGCCAATAAACTGTTTTTTTTAGGGAGAGTAAATTGCCATTTAGGGTTGCCAGTTTATTTGAAAATGTTAAATAGTGATGTGCCAATCATCTGTCAAGTTCAGTGCATAATAAAAAAATAAATATTACGCCGATTTATGGAATATACATACATACATACATACATATATCACGCCTTTATCCCTTGCGGGGTAGGCAGAGCGTTAACAGCCGTAAGAATACGGTCGCTATCGCCACGTCTGACATTTTTGAGTATTGTTTTCTAAGGTTGTTTCGGAAAACATGTGTATCACTATAGTGACAGGTTGTCAGCCTGTCGCCTAAAATTGTAATACACCAATACTCTCGAGTCCCTTAGTCGCCTCTTACGACACCCACGGGAAGGATGTGGGGTGATGCTATTCTAAGCCGGCATCACACGGAATATCACTGCTGAGTTTTTACATCATTGCACGAGCGTCTTCTTCTAGGAACTAAAAGAAACAATTTAAAAAATCGCATTTCGATAACCGGTTCTGGAATATCAAAGAATATATTTGTATGTGACTTAACCTAGGATTCGGGCCAGGTTAGCCTTCGGGTTGCAGAGGTCAGATGGCAGTAGCTGTGTAAAAACTTGGTTCCACGTAAAATCCCCTAGGTTAGGTAGCCGACCCCGACAGATAACGGGATAAGGCAAGGAGAATGATGGTACTAGCATATCACTATTTAAGATTAGAAAAAAAATGACAACCCAAAATATCAATTACCTATCTCTAAAAAAAATCACAGGTTAAGAAGAGGATAGAAGGTATGCGTGCGCGGGCGGGCAGTTTACATACATACACAAATCACGCCTTCATCCCTTCCGGGGTAGGCAGAGCGTTAACAATCGTAAAATTACGGTGGTTATCGCATCGTCTGACAAGTATTGAGGGCGCTGTTCGATGAGACATGTAGTATACAGTAGTGACGGGTTGTTAGTCTGTCGCCTAAAATTGTAATACACATGAAACCCTCGAGTCCCTTAGTTGCCTTAGTTAGGCGGGCAGTTTATCTGTAGGTATATACGAAATTCAGTTTATACAAACAATAAGTCATATTTTAAGGCACTATCACTACAGCTACATACATAACGTTTTACTTTTATCATAGCAATCTATTAATATTCAGTACTAAACTTAAAAATAGTTATTTACAGTCAAGGGTACAAAAGTTGTTCAGTTTATAATTGGGCTCGATTCTGATGGGTCACCTTCCTAACAGAGTAATTCTACATAAATACACAGTAATTAAACGACACAGAAACCTGCCATTTGTAAAATTGACGTAGATAAGAATTAGACGTGTAGATGTCCTGTCAGAATCGTAAAATTTTACGACTTCAAAATATGTATTTTATATATTCTAGGATAAAAATATATAATATTTAACACAAAAAAATGTGTAAGTTTTGTTTCAGCGGTTGATTTTGTTTATTAGTTGATCGATGAATATGTGAAAATATAACTAAAAAAATACTATATTTCTTGAATGTTTAGTACTATTTTAAAACTATATTAGAGCTATGTTACCACATGGTAATTACAGGGAAACGGTGGGCGGAATGCAGTCTTTTGATTAAAAAAATATAATTAAACTAAAAATTCTAATTTAGGTTTTTTTTACAAAGTGTAATATTAGTAATTGCATTTTTCATACTTCGACCGACACCTTGTGACTTTGAAACCCGCAAATTCGAGACCGAATCCTCATATAAAAAGGAACAACATACTAATTTATTTGCGTCCCTGCAAAAAAGGCCGATTGAGCGAAATATACAAAAAATATGGTTCTCAGTTACTATGTGCGTCTTCACTGTACTAGCAGCCTCAGGTGCTCATCGCCTCGCGCGGCATGCGGAATGGCGCGATTCGCCTGATGCAGCGCATGCCAGGTCAAATCAGCTACTTTTAAAGCGCTATTTTGTGAACAAATGAGGCTGCTCGGCCGGTGGAGACGCATCTAGTGACTGAGAACTTTTTTTATATTTCGCTCAATCGGCAATGTTTTGCAATGACACAAACTAAATTAGTGTGTTATTCCTTTTTATATTAGGCTTCGGTCTCGAATTTTGCGGGCAGCGGGGCAGCAGCGGCAGCGGAAGGTTCTTTTGCGTACATTCAAATGGACCGGTTCTTGGAAACAGCGGCGGTGGAGCGGGCAATGGGCGGCGCACTCCCTAGAAAAAAAGGCGAGCGCGCCGCCGCCGCTGCCCGCAAAATTCGAGACCGGGGCCTAAGGACGGGATACTTTTATAGGAATGAAGCCTAATAATATCTATGGATACACATTATTTTATGAGTTCATGAAATAATGTTTCTTATGGATGAATACATTATATATAGTCACTTATATGTTTTGTCTTTTTAAAGGTTCTATTTGTATGGAAAAATAGCCTCTTCGGCCTCTTGTAAATTATAAAGAAAGGCTTAATACATACGGGGTATGATTAGAAAGGTGTAAATCCATAGTTTCTCATGATTACGAACAACTTACAAGAAACGTTATCAAATAGCTATCAAAATAGGCATAAAGACAAAATAATATCTTCAATACAAAATTTACTATTACATAAATACACATATCACGCCTTAAAACCGAGCAGGGTAGGCAGTGCTTTAAAAATACGGTCGCTACGTCACGGTACGGTAAAAATTTTGACAGCCATTTCAGAACATTCCTGTATCGCTATTTATTAATTGTCAATAATGTAAACTGTATATATTGTAAATTCGTGTATCGCTATAGTGACAGTTTGTCAGCATGTCGCCTAAAATTGCAATACACATGAAACCCTAGCCGCCTTTTAAGACACTTATGAAAATAGGGTGATGATATTCTAAGTAGACATGGGGCGGGTAGTGGTTTTGCCGGGTACCCTGCAGGCGGGTACCCGGCACAATTTTTTCCGGGTACCCGGCCGGGTACCCGGCAGCGCTTACAGGTCGGGTGTCATGCGTCTCGCTTGCCCGCTCGCTCGGGCGCTACCGACTGTTGCCACGCGCTGATCGCGTTGCGTATTCCGCGGGGTGCGGGGGGGATTGTTTTTGTTTATTCTAGCGTTGACCGAGCGTGACGCTAGTATGAAAATTAATAACTTTTTTTTGTTTTTATCAATTTATAGTGAATTCAACTAAATAACTTACTAGAAACTGATATATACCTAAAACCATGGGCAAAGTATCTCTCCACACCAGCAAGCTCTATATACAATGAGCGGCTGTTTTCGGAAGCAGGCCTAATTTATGAAAAAAAAAGAAGCCGCTTAAATGCTGCTCGTGCTGAGAAGTTGGCGTTTTTGCATCATAATTTACCAATATTAAACTACCAGTACTAAAAATATCGTTTTTTCGTAAAAAATTGTCGATTACAGCCTTTCATTACTTATTAATTAGATTACCATTAGTGTTCCAATAAATGATTATAATACTAATTGTCTTTTTTCTGGACTTGTGAAATTACCCGGCAGTGCCGGGTACCCAGCCGCATTACCCGGTATCCGGCCGGATCCTCAAAAAAGTGCCGGATCCGCCGGATACCGGATCCATGCCGGGTACCCGCCCCATGTCTAATTCTAAGCCGGCATCACACGACTTACTAGCTGTGTGATTTACCGTGGGAATTTTGTTAACGTTCCTTCGGGAAAATTTTCTGTAATCATGAGTACAGAATATACCCTGCATTTTCGCGGGCTTTACTTTAGGTGGGTTAGGTGTATTACTATGTATTACATATATATTTGTCCTAAATTTATGATAGTTTTGACAAAAGATATATGTTCTAACTGTTTGTTTTAAAAGTTTCTGCTAAAGACAAGAAAAATGGTAAAAATATAGGTTGGAAATATCGGGCCCAAACTAGGAATAAGTATGGACCATTGATATGAAGTTATCTGCGCACTGGATAGGCTGGTTTCAGAGCGGCGCGTCTCAGCAGCGCTGCTCGGGCGCGCGCCTGGGCAGCGCGTTCGCTGTGAAACGACATTCAGACGCGCGCGCTTCGTTGTGGTGTACGGTCGAGTGCAGAGAATCATTATGCCAGCAAACGTAATCACTATATTAGCTATATACGTTATATGGAAAAGAGTGCAACAACGACGTCTTAAAAGATTGCAAGTCGACGCTACTGGCAATCGAAGGAGATCCGACCGCGGCGCGGCCGAGACGCGGCCCAAGACGCGTCACTATGAAACGCTACATACAATGTAGTGTAATGCGAGGCGCGCGCGGCTGGGCAGCGCTGCCGAGACGCGTCGCTCTGAAACCAGCCATAGGTTGTCCCATACAAATGACAGCTAGTTTTGCGGCCCTAATGGAAGCGCCACCTACGAGAGTACCGCGTACTTTCGTATTTGCTTTCTTTGACTGCCAGCGCCACAGTGGCGACTTCGGAACTAAATTATTTAGTTCCGGGTACTTTCGTATTTGCTTTCCATGATTGCCAGCGCCAAAATGGCGATTTTCAATGAGTGCCACCAACATTGTAGCAACAACCAGTCCACAGATAAATTCAGTTTAAAACATACAGATTCATAGTTTGCTGAGGATGTAATAATGAAAAAGAAAATAAAATAAGATCTAAAATGTTTACAATCTTTCTTGTTTTTTAATATTACAACTAAAATTGCATTGATTACAACTGCATTGAAATTAACTGGTTATTTTTGGTACATAACGGAATATTATTGAAAGTTAACGGAATATCTTGCAAAGGTTTTTAATAAAAATATTTGATTTATAGATTGTGTCTAAGACAATTACTTTTTTATATAAATTGCCTGAGAAATACCTAAGTCAAAGAAAAAAAAAATCTCACTTTGTAACATCAGTCTAATCTTGCCTTCTAATATACAAATGTAAAAAAAATACTGCAAATATTTTAAGGGGTGAATCAGCCAATGAAACTAGAAAAATAGGTCAAACTAAATAAAAAAAAATCGCTCTGCTGTTACAATTTGTATGGGAAGTCCTAAATCCATATTTCGACCTATTTTTTGGGGAAAGTTGTTCAGTTCATGGGCTGATTCACCCCTTGACATATTTGCAGCTAAATTTTTAACACCTTATACACAATAATTGTACCATAAAACGATAACTAAAAGCTTAAAAATAAGTAGAAAGCCTAAAATAGCTGTCAGGAAAGTAATAAAAAAGGTATGTTCATGATCTGAACAACATTTTGTTCTTTTCATTTGATTGCATGTACTTTAAAAAGTTGTTCAGTTACATGATTTGATTATATACCTAACAAAATTTTGCATTATGTTGCTCATCATTTGTATTAAAAGTACAAAAAATATACATCGAAAGTTAGGTCTATTAAGGTGGGATATGCTGTTAAAGTGTAGCATGATTTAATATAATAAAATCAATACGATTTTTTTTTAATTACACATTGATCAGAAAAATCTAAATTAGAAGATGTTCGGAAGACATTTTATTTTAAGTAGTAAATGTTTTTATAATTTTGTAATATTTGATCTTATTGTTTTAAACCAAGCTACACAGTTGTATAATTTACAAATTAACTTACCAAAAAGCTACAAAAATACTACATGTTTTCATCTATAACTAAACTATTTGAGTCTTTAGAATTGTTTAAGTCTTTTTTATCACAGATGGGTTCTGTTACTGCCTCCATTGAACCCAAAAGACCATTTTCATTAATTTTACATTCTTGACTCATTTCTAAATCATTTACAATGTCTTCTTCAATATCATTACTCTTTTGACTCATTTCTAAATCTATTACATGATTATTTTCAATTTCTTTAATGTTTTGGCTCATATCAACGTCACTTGGGTCATTTTCGATGCCATTTTGACTCGTTTCAGGGTCATTTATATTGTGTTTCTGATTTTCGTTACTGCTAAGGCTCATATCTGGATCATTCACTAAGTTTTTATCAATAACATTACCTTTTAGACTCATTTCAATATCTTTTTCATTTGCTTCATCATTTTGATTAGTCTTTACATCATCTAAACTTACATCTTCTGCACCATTATGACGATTTTCATCATTTGGTTCATTTGAATCAGAATTTTCATCATATTGATTTTCCGTATCGCTATAATCATTCTGTTCTTTCACAGTCTGTCCGAGCATTGTCGATAGATTACGAATGTAACTCTCCATATTAGCTGCCAAAGCGGCCATAATCTGATTTTCTATACTCAATATGTTATTTGTATCAAAAACATTAGGTAGCTGCTCTTGAATTTCATTCGACATACCGGATTTGAGTAAATTTGCAAGTATAGGATTGGCTTTGAGCGTTTCTTGTTTGTTGGTACTGTTAGCATTAAGATTTTCTTTTTCGACTACAGATAGGATCTTTCCTTGATCCTTTTTAGCGTGTGTTCGTCTGTGTAGGACGAAAACGTCGGGGTCTTTGAAACACTTTGAGCATTCCTCACATTTGTAAGACGTGTGACCTTCTAATTTCAAACTACGTACCTCTTGGTCTTCCACAGTTTCATGCAATCTGTCGTTACCGTTTTGTGTGTGTAGAAGCTTCTCAATTTCTGATATAGGCGGGCTGGAAGTATTTGCTATGGAACTTACCGAAGTTGGTACTGGAAGAGACGGTGTGCCTGAAAGTGATTTCATCAATTTTGATTGATTCAATTTACTATAAAAGGCAAAAGGGCGCAAGGCCGGCCAAACAGAAAATGGATAGACGACATCCTAGATTGGACTGGACTTCGTTACTAACAATTGAAAAGAGCTGCTCAAGACTGTACAATGTACCTGATTCACCCCATATAAGGTGTAAAAAATTTTGCTGCAAATAAATATTTTAAGGGGTCTTCCTCTTTTCGTGTGGGACACCGAATCGTCCAACGACCCGATGAACCCTAGTGTCAGAATTTTTCAACCGCCTTCTACAAGTAGCAGGCTTCTGACATGGTTGAGTAACGACCGCCGTCGTAAGTGATCATAGACAGCAACCGGGACCTACGGCTTAACGTGCCATCCGAAGCACGGAACCATCTTACTTACGGACAATCGGGTGGTTCAGCCCGCAATGTCCTAACCAGACTGGGAACAAATTCACAAAGAGACAAATATCAACTTTGTGAGTGACCCACCGAGAATCGAACCCGGGACCTTCTGCGTCAAAGGCAGTCGCACTACCACTGCGCCACATCGGTCGTCACGTCATATCACATTTTAAGGGGTGAATCAGGTCCAAATTTTTTTTCATATTTCGACCTATGTTCCTTGGGGAAAGTTGTTTGGTTACATGGGCTGGTTCACCATTTAAAATGCGCTATTTTTTTACACCCGGATACTTTCTTTTAAACTTTTAGGTGGTGGCCATATTGCAAACTAAACATTTTTTATAGAAATGCTTGCCCGCAATTTCATTAATTTTTGTCCTGTATCTGTTTTATGTAAAACTACATTGAAAATATAAACTATATCTCACCATTAGTAGCAGCCTGCATAGCCAGCATTGTCTGCATGTAAATAGCCTGAGCCATTTGTTGTTGAACCTGAAATATACATCAGTGTTTATTGTTTAATTTGTTGAAGCAGATCTGACTTCAAGTAAGTGAAAACATTTTATTGTCACATTCAAAGCAAAGTTTTAACAGTTATACTTAACTTAACTTTACAAGTTACACTTAAAATACACTGAAGGTAGCCTATAGTCTGTAAAATATAGGATGAACCCTGTGACGTTTGTGACCTTGGAGCAAATGCTATGACATAAGGTCCATTTTCCTAGTAAACAAAGGAAATGTGACAAACTTCACAGGGTTCATCTTATATTTTACAAACTATAACAGCTGAAAGTGATCTCTACAAGACAACTTTTAGGTGGAGGAGAAATCAGGGAGAACAGAGTATGCATAAATAAAGCTAAGATTATACAGAAGTGCATTTTCTCTTGTAGCCCTTTTATACACAGTAGGAGAATTTTTTTACATGTAACTTTCAAACAGGGGTTAAAGAACTATCATCTGAGAAAATCTCTTCTTAGTGAAACATCATGAAAACACCAGTTTTCAAGGTCATAAATATTTCCAAGTTGTTACAGGTAGGCAAATATCCATTATGGAGTGCTGAGCCAGAATAGAAGTTTAATTTATTATTTATTTATTTTCGTTACAGACAGCAGAGTGCTAGCTTTTTCTAAAAAGTAAGGTAATTTTTTGTAAGGTAAACAGTGCAAAGTATAGAAAAGTTATAATTACCCTGGTATCGATAACATTTGGAGGTAGGCTTGGTCCCCAAGACCCGCTGCTTCGAGATCTGTGTGTAACTGGTCCTGGGGACTCCGAAGGCAGGTTCTGAGACGGTATAGCGTCTTTACGAAGAGTTCTCCACTGGCCTGAAAGAGTAATCAACTTTTTCTTGAGATATTTAGTTTGTGTGATACCTATAAACTTTTCGTAGGCTGATTTGAACGCGAAATTATTATTAGTGAGGCTTCAATAGCGAAGGGGATTAACAGAGGTTCAGGTACGGTCATAAACTATGCTAGAACAATAGGTAGCAGGTAGTTAGCAAAGTATTTAGGTATTGTGGTGTAGGTATTCACGTACATACCCTTATTTTTTCCCACACTAGTTATCGTATAGTCCTCGGGTCTAAAATGCAAACTGCACACTTTAGAGTACTTCGTATACGGCTTTCCTCGCTTCAATATTCTATTCCAAAGCCGTGCTAGTTCCTCGTCCCGTGGAAATTGATGAAATGATACATTTTTTGCTTTGCCTGCCATAGACGTGCAACGAGGCACTGTGCAGTAATAAGGCATCTTGGTCACTTGAATTATACGTAACAATACAAAATCACATAATTAAGCCACGATTTTAGTGTAATTTCCAGTGCGAGACACAAAAATGCAATAAAAACAAACAACAACTCGCGGATAAACACCAAGCGCCGCCATGTTTGAAAATAAAAAATATATTGGTGTTGCTAGTGTAAAAAAATATCTATAGTGCTTCGGGTACGAACAGACGAGCCGATTTTTAGTCGAAGTGGAGCTTAGGTCGGACCAATGCTGTGTCTCGTGTATTTCGCGCGCTACGCAGTTAACGCAGTGCGGCGCAGAACCACTTGAAGTGAATTGACCCGTGCGTGAGTGAACCACAACGCGGGTTACGGTCTGCAATTTGCTGACCCACTTTACCAAAGCGATAATTTATGTTGTAATAAAAACGTTGCATAAACGGCATCCATCAGAAATTCCGTTGCCCACAGCTGAACCACAACTATTTGCTTAGAGGTACAGGGAAAACGTGTGGAAAACCTATGTAAAAACAAAAGCCGCAATGTCGAATTAATTGTCGGGCGACTTCTATTCATGTGTGTTTGTTTAGACCTTTATCTTTTGTCAGCAGGCAGCGGGATAACGATATAGTTTGCCCGACGAAAGAAAAACTATTCTTTTTTGTCTATGACAAGCGGCCATTTTTTCCGAAAAAAAAAATCGCGAAGTGAGGGAAGGTTGTGTGTGTCAAATAATTTTCAAGGCTGCGCTGTGATGATTCCATTTTTTGCTAAACGTGATAACGATTGCTACAAATAATAATTTTCACACCATCGCCCTTGCCAAATCACACTTTTCATGTGGTTTTTTCACCTCAGTACTTAGTTGATCGCGGCGCGAAAGTACCTCGAACAGTTCAAAGATGGGTTATTATTGTACCGTGCCACAATGCACATCTCTCGCCGGCAAGACGAAAAACGTGAAATTTCACCGATTCCCCCGCGACCTGAACATGGCAGACAAGTGGAACTTGATATTGAAACGAGGAAAACCTTACACAAAGTACTCTAAAGTGTGTAGTCTTCATTTCACGCAGGCAGACTACAATGTTACAACAATGGGTAAGAATAAAGGTATTAGACTCGTTTTGGGTTTTTCCAGCGCAAAATCTGTCGGAGCAGATTTCGTACGATAAATGAGTCATTTTGTCGAGTGCATATATGCAAAAGATCACACTTTTCGACCCTGAACTTGCTTGGTATGACACATGCTTTCATACTAGGTTTCGCACGCGGGTTCATGTAAATAAATAGAATCGGTTATGCCTACACCTGCTATCAAAATACCTTCATTTCGTAAATACCTACCTACTTAACAGAGATTGAGAATTTAAGTTGTTCTTGTTAGAATCTGATTGGATTTTTCATTGCTAAAACCTATTTTCCTGTTGCTATGAAGTAGTCTTATAAAAAAAGCAAGACTAGCCAACGAATTTTAAGTTTTTTTAGATTGGGCCATATTTTCAGTATTTACTTTGAAACAATGCTACTTGCTAAATTATAGAAATTTAGCTAAATTTCTATAGCCATGGCAAGTACTCCATGACTTTTGGTTCTCTTGAGAAGGTTGCAATCTGTGTTTATCCCTTCTTACTAATCAGACCAATACTCCAAACTACTGGCGAGTGTCTGGCGAATTCAAATATAAAAAGTACTTTATGCTTTTATCTTAGTTCCTGTAATATAAGTTTTTGTTTCGTGCTAGATTTAAGAATAATATACAAGGTGTAAGAGACGGTGTAACGAAAACTTTGCATGCGTGATCAGACCATACTGAACAACTTTTTCTATGGCGGCTATCTTGGAAAACAAAAAAAATTTCAAGTTCCCATACAAAGCCACTCAGCTGATCGGGAATTTTGTATGGAAAGTCGAAAAAAAATTCACATTTACCAACATAGAAAAAGTAGTTCAGTTTCATGGTCAGCACGCCTGCAAAGTTTTCATTGCACCGTACCTTATCCTGGATAATCATTTATTTATTTGATCACAATATTGTTTTAAATTCATGCTATATGAGGAAATATCTACATCTCATACACTTGATATGGGTTAAATGGGTTTCCCAGAATTATTTATTACATTTTATATCTGATAACTCACTGAGAGGTCAATTGTGCAGTTCTGATAGAATACTGTGTCGAATAGGATCTGTTATTATAACTGTAACTTATAGGAATTTTATAAGATTAGGTATTAGGCATATAAAAAAGGAGATATTTGAGTAAAGTTGCTTTACTGTAATACCTACCTCCTTTAAAAATTATCAGAGCATGCAGAGCCAAATGTTCTAATTTTCAGGTTAAATACAGGCTATAAAAAATTAGCTACAAATATTTTAAGTGGTGAACCAGCCCATGAAACTGAACAACATTCCCCTAGGAACATAGGTTGAAATATGAAAAAAATTGGTCGTTCCATTGAAAGTTATGAACTGAACAAAGTCAATTTGTATGCGAGGTCCAAAATATTTTTTTCATATTTTGACCTATGTTTCTTGGGGAAAGTTGTTCAGTTTCATGGGCTGATTCACCCCTTCAAATATTTGCAGCTAATATTTTTACACCTTATATTTTAGATCTCTAAGTCTAACGACTTTGCTAAGATGATGCTCTGCTTCATTTCATGTACTTACCCTCTTTCTTTATGTGTTGGACACCGAGTCATTCAACAACCCAATGAACCCTATTTTGCAAACACCTTGTACAAATAGCAGGCCTCTGACTTGATGGTGTAACAACTGCCATCTAAGTAATCATGGACAGCAACCAGAACCAACAACTTAACATGCCATCCGAAACACGGAACCATGTTTCTTACAGACAATCGGGTTCAGCCCGCAATGTCCTAACCAGACTGGAAACAAATTCACAAAGTGATAAATAACAACTTATAGTTTAGGAAATATAATTTGATCCGATATGAATATGACTATGAAACATCAAGGCGAATCTACTTAAGTTATATTTTCTAAACTATACTAACTTGTGCCGTGTGATGCCGGCTTAGAATAGAATCACCCCACATCCTTCCCGCGGGTGTCGGAAAAGGCGACTAAGGGACTCGAGAGTGTTGGTGTATTACAATTTTTAGGCGACAGGCTGACAACCTGTCACTATAGGGATACACATGTTTTCTGAAACAGCCTTAGAAAACAATCCTCAAAAATGTCAGACGTGGCGATAGTGGCCGTATTCTTGCGGCTGTTAACGCTCTGCCTACCCCGCAAGGGATAAAGGCGTGATATATGTATGTATGTATGTATGTGTACTAACTTGCCCTAAAACTATGATTGTTAAACCCACAAGATGTTCAGTTTTAAATTGACACAAGATTTGGGTTATTTTTGTTTAGATAAGAAAAGTTTATAATCTGTTATCTATAAGGTCAATGACGTATCTTATCAGACTATCACTGTGCAAAAAAATCTGATAATATTTCTTGAATGCATGAAGTTCTGAGCTAAGCTGAAGAAAGTGATAGGATTTCAAGTGTTATTTTCATTGTTAAATACATACTACAGTACAACAGCCACAGTAGTCCACTGCTGGACTTAGGCGTCTCTATATAAGGCCCCTCATCTCTTCTTCTTTTTCGTTTGGGTCAACGAGTCATCCAACAACCAAGAATGTTTTGCTTTTGACATGGTTGTGTAACGACCGCCGTCTAAGTAATAGTAGTAGACAGCAACCGGGACCTACAGCTTAATGTGACATGAAACATGGAACCATCTTACGGACAATCAGGTGGTTCAGCTTGCAATGTATACAATGCAAACACACATACACATATCACACCTTTATCCCTTGCGGGGTAGGCAGAGTGATAACGGTCGTAAAAATAAGATGGCCAACGCCACGTCGTGACAAATATTGTTTGAGATAATTTCTTTATTTTTATAGAGACAGGTTTCACTGTTGCCTAAAATGTACCATGAAACCCTCAACATTGTATTGGCCATACTCACACCTTTGCTAGGCGGATTGGCGAGCGCAGTGCAGTTCTTAAAAGTGTTTTGTTGTTGGTCGGCCTGAATGATTCAAATTATTTTCATCATTCTCCTTGCCTATCCCGTTCTCTGGCGGCTACCTAACCTAGGGGATTTGACGTAGAACCAAGTTTTTACACCGAGCGACTGCCATCTAACCTCTGCAACCCAAAGGCTAACCTAGCAAGAATCCTAGGTTAACTCAAATTCATTGTTTTTCCTTCACATCGTGATGAAACCTACACTCAAATATTGAAATCAGATATTTGAGTGTGGGTTTCATCACGATGTTTTCCTTCACCGTAAGAGCAGTCGGTAAACTTTTTGTCAATAGCTGGGCCTCCATTGAACGAGCAGCCTCAGATGCTCATGCTCACTGCCGCGCGCAGCATGCGGCGCATTGCGCGGTCGGTGTGGACGTGTTTCGCCTGAGCAGCGCATGCTAAAATTCTCATGCTCGGGCGAAAAACCGTCCACACCGACCGCGCATTGCTGCGCATGCTGCGAGCGGCAGTGAGCATCTGAGGCTGCTCGTGCAATAGAGACCCAGCTAGTTCAATGGAGGCCCAGCTATTCGTCGTTCGTCGACTCGTTGTACCACACAAAATATAAAGCCCCATGATTTTGACAACAGAATTCTCATTTCAGGTCAATGGAAAACGCTGTCGAAAGACGCAGTGCCAACTCAGAATCTGCCAAGACTGAACGCTGACGGCTCCGTCATGGTGATCAGGAAGTCGCGCAGTGTCAAGTACCGTGACTCCAGGAAGGATAGCCAAGGGTGAGTTAGTGGACCTCTGACATTGTTGCGACTTAAGGCGACGGGCTGACAACCTTTCACTACAGGGATACACGAATCATCTGAAACCCCTCAATACTTGTCAGACGTGGCGTTAACGACCGTAATTTTACGATCGTTAACGCTCTGCCTCCCCCGCAAGGGATAAAGGCGTGATATATTTATTTAAAATATCTATCTAGAATATGTCAATTAAATAGCTCAGTGAAGGTCGTTATTTGAAATTGGTCGTATTCTATTTTAAACATATCACACACTGGTCACACGCAAATCACGGCTATATCCCTGGCGGAGTAGGCAGAGCGTTAACGACTCTAAAATTACGGTCGTTATAATATAATAAATGTTTATTGACGTAAGAAAGAGCAGGATATTGTTATCTATTGAATGATGAGTAAGTCTTACGTTATTGTGGTCAATAATATATATTTTTTTAATTTATAAATACTTTCAACTCATTTGTATGACGTATTTAACGATGTTACATACATACATACATACATACAGGGTGTAAAAAAATTTGCTGCAAATATTTTAAGGTGGGAACCAGCCCATGAAACTGAACGACTTTCTCCAAGAAACATAGCTCGAACTATGCAAAAAAAATTTGGCCCTCCAATACAAAATTACCATCCGATCAATTCAATTTGTATGGAAGTCCAAACATTTTTCTTATCTTTTGACCTATGTTTCTTGGAGAAAGTTGTTCACTTTCATGGACTGATTCTCCCCTTAAAATATTTGCAGCTAATATTTTTACACCTTATATATCACGCCTTTATCCCTTGCGGCGTAGGCAGAGCATTAACGGCCGTAAGAATACGGTCGATATCGCCACGTCTGACATTTTTGGGGATTGTTTTCCAAGGTTGTGTCAGAAAACATGTGTATTACTATAGTGACAGGTTGTCGGCCTGTCGCCTAAAAATTGTAATATACCAATACTCTCGAGTCCCTTAGTCGCCTCTTACAACACCCGCGGGAAGGATGTGGGGTGATGCTATTCTAAGCCGGCATCACACGGCATGTTACATACATATACCTACGTATCTCGCTTAAATAAATAAATAAATAGTAAATCCGACCATGTAGATTTTTATGGGCGGGTCGAAAATATTTTTTTCATATTTCGACCTATGTTCTTTGGGGAAGTTGTTCAGTTTCCCAGGCTGATACCAGGGTTCGAAAATATCCGATATTTATAATAAATATCAAAATATCGGATATTTATGATATATATCCGATATATATCAACTTTGATATATATATAATAATAATTTTAAAAAAATTTAATGTTTTTAATGGTTTTTTTATACAGGGTGTTAGGAAAAGTACTGCGTTACTTTTCAGGGATGATCCTGTCCATTGAACTGAACAACTTTTGTTCTACGACTTTTGGGAAATAGGCAATTTTTTTTATGTAGTTATTCTTCGTTTTATTTATTGAAGTACTTAAAATAAACAAAACATAAGTCTTCTTATTGATTTATTCGATCAAGCAAAATAGTTGAATGTAAATTATTCGTTCTACCCGCGGGTAATTCATAATATCCATATCTAGGTTTATTTACTTGATTTTATATTTGTTTACCAATTTTTCGTTACTCATTTATTTTATTGTTTATTGCGTAATACCTATTAACATATAAGTAAACAAAAAAGTTTGAATTATAACTTTACTACTGTATGTACTATGTATGTACCACTAGATGGTGTAGAAGTAGAAATACACCGAAAAAGACTAAAAAATATTGATATATATCACAAAAAGTCGTTGGATATATATCGGATATATATCGGATATATATCATGATATATATCCATTGATATATATCCTTCGAACCCTGGCTGATACACTCCTTAAAATATTTGCAGCTTATATATATATGTATGCCATGTGATGCTGGCTTAGAATAGCATTACCCCATTTCTTTCCCGTGGGTGTCGTAGAAACCGACTAAGGGACTCGAGGGTTTTATGTGTATTGCAATGTTAGGCGATAGGCTGACAACCTGTCACTATAGTGATACTTAATGACTTTTTACGGCGGTTTACACTTTGCCTACCCAGCCATGGATATAGGCATGATATGTGTATATATATATATATATATATATATATATTTATGTAATTTCTCTTTTTTCGTGTGGGACACCGAGTCGTCCGACGACCCGAAGAACCCTAGTGTCAGAATTTTTCAACCGCATTCTACAAGTAGCAGGCTTCTGATATGGTTGTTTAACGACCGCCGTCTAAGTAATCATAGGCAGAAGCCGGGACCTACGGCTTAACGTGCCATCCGAAACACGAAACCATCGATGTGTTGACTTGTTTTGTTTGTTACAGGGAGAAATCTGAGAAAATCTGGTCAAACTCTTTGGTGCACGGTTTACCTAACGCTATCAACGGCTTGAACACGCCCGACCCATTGGAACAGGACCCCAACGTGAGTACTACATACACCTGGGACACCAAGTCGTCCAACGACCCGTTGAACCCTAGTGTCAGAATTTTTCAACATGCTTCTGACATGGTTGTGTTACGACCGCCCTCTAAGTGATCATAGACAGCAACCGGGACCTACGGCTTGACGTGACGTTCCGCAACACGGAACCATCTTACTTACGGACAATCGGGTGGTTCAGCCCGCAATGTCCTAACCAGACTGGGAACAAGTTCACAAAGTGATAAATATCAACTATGTAAGTGACCCACTGAGGATCGAGCCCGGAACCTTCTGCGTCAAAGGCAGTCGCACTACCACTGCGGCACGTCGTCGTTCAAGGTAAAAAAGTTACGTTTAATCTTCTTTTCTCTCTTCCAGTCGGCCTACCGCCTTCAGACTTTAAGTGCCATCGCTAGCACCCTACCGCCACATGTACCGCACACAAACCAACCCAATATGAAGCCTAAAAAACAGGACGCATTTATGCAAACAGACCCTATAGCTGCTGAAGACGACGACATGTCCCAACCAAACAACTCCTACAGCGAAACCTCAGATAATTCCTTCAATTCTGAACAACTGGATTATCAGAAAGAATATCTGAATAAAGAATATGCGTATCTGAAAGAGAAAGAATATCAACAGTATAAGGATGATAAAAAATATGATGATCCTAAAGAGTATGTGACGAAGTCTGAGGAATACGCGTCGAAGTCTCAAGATTACGCGTCTAAATCTCAAGATTACGCGTCTAAATCACAGGATTATACAAAAGCTGAAGATTACACGCCAAAACCGCTGGACTACCCGCCGAAAACTGAAAATTACACGCCAAAATCTCAAGATTACATCCCAAAATCCGATAATTACACACCGAAACCTCAAGACTTCGCTAAACCTCAAGATTATACTAAACAGGAGGATTACATTCCTCAGACTAACGAAGAATACAATAAAGAAGCCGAAAAATATGCTTTAGAGCGAAAATCGCTTGCCAACGGTTACGAGAAACCGACTATTGATTACCAGAAACACGATTACCAGAAAGCTGATTACCAGAAACCGGATTACCAGAAACACGATTACCAGAAAGTGATAGAAAACGGTTATCAAATCCCGACAGAATACATGGGGTATTCCTACCAAGACAGCGTGGAAATACTTCGTAACCAACAACATAATCTTGAGATGCTACAGCAACAACATAGAATTAATGAAAATCAAAACTTTTTCAACGAAAATCATATTAAACAAGAAATCGATTTGAGTAGTGAGGAAATGTACGAACGTGCAAAAGATCAGTTAGGTAAATATGACGCTTCTTTTTTTTTCCTTTTTCCTTTTGTCGCTAAAGCAAAGCCTAAATATTTAAAACTAATTAACGGATTTTAATATACAGGGTGTAGAAAAAAATTGCTGCAAATATTTTAAGGGGTGAATCAGTCCATGAAACTGAACTTCTTTCCCCAAGGAACATAGGTCGAAATATGAAAAAAGAATTTGGACCTCCCATACAAAATTACCGACCGACCAAGTCAATTTGTATGGGAGGTCCAAAATAATCTTCCATATTTCGACCTAGGTTTCTTGGGGAAAAAATTTTCAATTTCATGGACTGATTCACCCCTTAAAATATTTGCAGCTAAAATTTTTACACCTTATAGTTTTTTTTAATACATAGAAAGAGTGATTCAAGAGGAAGGTTTTTATGTATAATACATGCCAGGAAATCATCTTATTCCCACGGGAAAAACGAGTTGCAGCGGGCGCAGGTCGCTAGTGTTTGCAGATTTGATTTTATGCATTTTATTTGTCTACATTTCAGATGCCAACGTAGTTATGTACGGCAGCCATAGAATGCATCAGCAACAACGCTTGCTGGAACATTTACAACAACAAGTGAAACAGGAGCCCGACGTCGCAGGTACTTGCGCCTTTTTACCACGGGAAAATGTCATAGAATGTTGTTATACTTTCAGAAAATATAATTGAATGTTGCTTTACCATGGAACATATTATTAGCTGGGTCTCCATTGAACGAGCAGCCTCAGATGCTCGTTCAATGGAGACCCAGCTATTGAATGTTGTTTTAACATGAGAAAATATAATTGAATGTCGTTTTATAATGGAAAATATCATCGAATGTAGTTTTACCTTGGAAAATGTCATCAAATATTGTTTTACCATGAAAAATATCATTGAATGTTGTTTTAATATGAGAAAATATAATTGAATGTCATCTTATCATGGAAAATATCATTGAATGTTGTTTTACTATGGAAAATATCATTGAATGTTGTTTTTACATGTGAAAGTATCATTTAATGTTGTTTTATCATAGAAAATATCATTGAATGTTGTTTTATCAAAGAAAATATACTTGAATGTTGTTTCATCAAAGAAAATACCATTAAATATATCACGAGAAAATATATTTAAATGTTGTTTAACCATGAGAAAATATTATTGAATGTTGCTTTACCATGAGAAAATATCATTGAATGTTGTTTTACCATGGGAAATTGTCAATTTCTATAACAAACTACATACATACATACATACATATATCACGCCTTTATCCCTTGCGGGTTAGGCAGAGCGTTAACGGCCGTAAGAACAATCTGGTGGTTTAATAATGAGTATGTTTTGTTTTCAGGTTGTGAGAGCGTGCTGCAACCACAAGGGAGTCCCTATTACGCACCAAATGGTCACACTAACAGTACAGGTGAGTTCATTTGTACGATATAATATACAGGTTCATCGGGTTGTCGGGCGACTCGGTGTCCCACACGAAAAAAAAAAGGGACAGCGTCCCGAATACTGATAGGGTGCAAGCAGACCATGAAACTGAACTACTTTCCCCTAGGAACATAGTAAAGGGAAGAAAATTTTCGACCTCCCATACAAAATCGCGATCAGCTGACTGCATTTACTATGGAAACCAAAAGTTTTTGACGTCTCTTGACATATGTTCCTAGGGGAAAGTTGTTCAGTTTCACGGGCTGAATGCACCCCATCAGTATTCAGAGGGTTGTCCCTAACACCTTGTCTTGTATTGCTTACTACTATAATACATTTTATTAACTTTTTAGGTGGTTACTACGAGCAGCGGCCGGGCCCGGAGCTGCTCATCGCCAAACAAAACGCTCTCGCCGCGCACACGCAACTTTGTACGTATATTTACTTCGTTGGGTCGTTGGAAGACTCTGTGTCCCACACAAAAAGAAAGAAAGACCCGAAAAGACAGATCTATGCAATAATACATTGATCACGTGGTGAAAAAGGAACCGATTGTTAACGAGGGTGTAGTTTGACGGTATCAATACACACGAGTTTGCAACCGGACTCTCTTCTGAATGATAGATAGTGCTTTATACTACACCTGCAAGACTAAAAGAAGAGAAATACTAACACAGAAGAACCGTTCAATAAACCTACAAAAAATCTTCTGTTTAAAAAAATATATATCTTACAAAGCAAAAGCAACAAGTCCATACAACCAAGTCTTCTATTTTGCCTGCAAAAATGTATCAGATTTATGTTCTGGTTTACGTAACTTTGACATACATACATATATCACGCCTTTATCTCTTGCGGGGTAGACAGAACGTTAACGGCCGTAAGAATACGGTCGCTATCTCCACGTCGGCTCGACATTTTCGAGGATTGTTTTCGAAGGTTGTTTCAGAAAACATGTGTATTACTATGTTCATCAATATACACCAATACTCCCGAGTCCCTTAGTCGCCTGTTACGACACCTGCGGGAAGGATGTCGGGTGATGCTATTCTAAGCCGGCATCACACCACAAACGGTATTTTTCCATCCTGTATTTAAATAGAAGCTTGAAAAGTGTGTACTTTACAGTAGACATGGGAAAAATCACTCACTTAGATGAGCAGAGCGATTTGAATCTTTTGCGTCTGCGGAGTTGAATCACTCACTTAGTTCAGTAGTTCACTTAGTTCACTTCTTCATTACGGCTCCTACGAGTCCTACGGCTCATGAGTGAGCGATGAAGCGAGCGAGCGGTTACGGAGTTTAGTTCAAACGAACTAAAGTGTTCAAACGAACTAAAACCGCCGCGCCGCGCCGGCCGTTCGCGCCAAGTTCACGGCTCGCGAAGTGAGCCGGTGAGTTGTGAACTAAAGCTATGTCAGATGAACTACTGAACGACTGAGTTTTAAGAGCGGACTTAGTCATTTTAAGCCAATCGTTCATGAGTTACCCACGACTACTTTACAGTCTACTTTCGTCTAAATGGTTTGTAATTGCCTTCCAGGGCAGAACACGATGAAGCGGCCCTTCTTCTACAGCGAGACGCCCCCGCACTACGGCGCGCTGCACAGATATGAGGTAAACACACACATACAAATCAGTTTACTCCCTAGGGGAGAAATATTGTAATATATATAATTCTTTTTTTCATATTTTGACCTATGTACCTTGGGGTCAGTTGTTCAGTTTCATTGGCTGGTTCACCTTCACCCCTTAAAATAGTTTGCATTTTTTTACACCTTGTATATTGAATAAGTGTTATATTTTGTTTCAGGATCTAACGCGAATTCTCCAGTGATACAGTGAGACATTCCAAAAAATAACAGAAATTCTCTTACTGACGAAAATCTCTCAAAATTGTTTTCATTTTTTATATTTTAATAATATATTTTTTTAAATCTACGTCATAGAGTTAACTCGGTTTGAGAAGTGGACGATTTTTGGCCAAACGTAAGTGTTTTTAAGTCGCCATCTTTTTTCTTAGGGATATTGCCACACTTAAAAAACAATTTAGTTAAGGTAAAAAATAATCATTTTTGTAACTATAAAAAATCTCTGTTTGTGCAAAATATTATTAAATATACACGTACCAAAATTATGTTTAGTTTCAAAGAAAAATATGTTTTTATTATATGGCGTAAACCAAATTGAAATGGGCATTAATTACCCAATATTCTATATAAGTTTAAGATAATTTTTGTACAGACACAGATTTTCAGGAAAAAGTTGCTAATTCCGTTTTTTTCTTACAGATTTATTTTATATTTGTTTTTGTTTTTCATCTGTATAATCTAATCTTGTTTTGTTTTTCATAAATATTTATTTTTACTGCCTTGGCAAGAAAAGAAAGATAATATCTAAGAAATTTTCAGTGTTATCGAATTACTAGAATTTCTACCATTTTGGTAGGTTTTTCCTACTAATTGGTAGTTTTATATTTTGCCATATATATATGTATATATATATACATATAATGGTAGCTGTCATGGTTCTTGTCCAGTCATAATAGTCGTTATATTAGTTACCAAGTAGATTTCTATAAGTTTAATATTACCGTTTATATATTTTTATTATATACCAAAACTTATAAGAAACGGAAGTATATTATAGAAAATCTTTACACAAATGGGATCTATATGTATATAAATTTTCTATAATATACTTTTGTTTTCTTACAAATCAGTTTAATAACGTTTAAGGCAAATATTTTGGTAAAATTTGCAAAATCATTTGATTTATTTTGAGTATTAAACTAAAAATAATACATAATGAGCGATTACATCAAAATGCTGGATGTTAAAGAAACATTTAAAATGCTTTTATGTTTGAATCCACCTATGAAACTAAACAACTTTCCCAAATATGAATGGAAATGAAAAAAAAATCTACTTGTTCAGTTGCATGGGCTTGGATTGTCTTTTTAAATATTGATATTGTCCCATTATATCCATTTGGCATTTATTTTCACAAAAAAATATCTTAACTAAAAATATATATTAATATAAAAAAAGAAGCGCGATATATAACGTGATATTATCGAATTTATGTGGCAAAAGAAAAGAAAATATAGATTCTAAGAAATATATATATCGTTTATTTTTCCCTTAGTCACAATTTTCGGTTGAAAACTAAATCAAAATCTTGCCAAAGTTTTTCAAAAGCCTAAAAGTTGTTAACAACAACATCAAGTTGTTGTTTGAACAACTTAAGTTGTTCCAAAAGTTGATAATTATAATGTATAAATAAATTGTGAATGTAAAACTGTGTGTTAAATCATTGTTATAACTTTTTTTTCATTTGGTGCTCTTTATGTTGGATTTTTCCGAATTTTCTGCATTTTTTGTCATAATTAAGATTTAAGGGAAGATTGAGTACAACGTTTTCGAATATGTGTAAGGTCCGTTTCGAAACAGAAGTATTTGAAAAAAAAATTGAAAATAGATTTGCTTGTCGATATTTTTCAAAGAAAAAACCTGTTCAGTCTGAAATATCATATTAATCACACGAATAAGAGTTAAATGTAAGCCAGTATACAAGTAATTCAATGATGTAAGCTACTCCTAAAATATGATGGGAACATTCAGAACTAGTGGGCGCCCGCGGCTCTGCCTGCGGTAAGTCTGTTTTAATCTCGAAGCATCCCACAGGAACAATTTATTCTGGATAACAATAATTGTCCTATGTGTTAATCCAAGTTACCCTCTATCCGTGTCCCAATTTTCATGAAAGTCGGCTCAGCAGATTTGCGTAAAGGAGTAACAAACAAACCTACAAACTTTCGCATTTATAATATTAGTAGGGTATATCGACCTTCTAAAACAATTACAAAAATGTTATCCGATTTCATATACCGATTCAAGGTGTCAGATTCGCAGAAACACGCAATACGACAAAAATGAAATTCCATACAACATTTCGGTTGACTGGACCCGAAAAAAGGTTCTTCAACTTCACACTTCGTGAATTAGGTGCGAAGGCTTGTGCAATACACAAGCCTTCGCGTGATTTTACCGCACTTTTCTTGTTGTATAGATGGGACGTAAGCAAATACAACCCATGCTCTTGCGTATTTGAAAATTTATCACGATTAAAAAGATAATTTATGATGTTCCCTCGCAAATACAAGAAAACCTTTATACTAGCTTCAGCCAAAATGCCAAATTCTGGTCTCGTTCACTTGGGAAGGCCTCGACTTCGTCTCGCCCTTCCAATATTACTCGACCAGAAAATGGTGTATTTTTGGTTACAGCCATAATGTACTATTATAGCGTATTTTTTTTAAATTCTTCTTCTTCGAAACGTGGATACTACACGCACATTTAGCATTCGCTAGAAGTTTTTTATAGAAAAACTTTTCTTACAAAAAAATTGATTTACCATATATTATAAGAGAAATACTTAATAAGAGAAAAAGCGGGACGGAGTTGTATATTGTGACTAGAGCGTACTTTTATTTCCCAAATTATATAAAAAGATATATTTAAAAAAAACTATATTTTTGTTTCTTATTTTATGTTTTAAGAAATAAGAAAGAAAACGGAGGGGTATTTTTATTATAAAGTTAGTTGAAATTATAAAATTGTATAAGTTCAGGATTTAACAAAAAATGGTTATAAATAATATAACCATTCGAGAAATAACTGTATTTGAAGTTTCTCAAAACAGTAGAGAAGATCATTGAAGTCCGTATTTATGAATCGCACTCAAATCTGAGATTGATCTCAAGAGCATTTTTGACAAATGTCAGTCAATACTAACAGCTTCTCAAAGTCGCACTCAAGATCGATCTCAGAGTTGAGTGCGGTTCATAAACACGGGCCTAAGAGCATTCGCGAGTGTTCCGGGTTTTCCGCCTTTTCAAACAAACGTGTTTCCCTGTCCTAAAACCCACATTCAAATAAATTGAATTCAGATGACATTTAAATGTGATTTAACCCAGAATTTGGACCAGGTTAGCCTTCGGGTTGCAGAGGTCAGATGGCAGTCGCTCTGTGTAAAGATTTGGTTCCACGTCAAATCCCCTAGGTTAGGTAGCCAACCCCGACAGAGAACGGGATAAGGCAAGGAAAATGATGATGTATTCCCCTGTTTTCTTCCCGAGTAATACCTCTAGAGCTATACATATGACATATTATTTTCTGTTTCCCAAAAAAATATGTTATGAGAAAAAATAAAACATTTTTAGTTGTCTGTGGAAAAATAAAATTGCTCGTATTTTCTTCTCGTAATTTTCCTTCGAAAAAAAGTGCGACCAATCACAAGAAAGAAATCGACTCTCTCATATAAAGGGTGTAAGGGGTGGTGCAACGAAAACTTTGCAGGCGGCGTGCTCAGACCATTAACACATATATATGTTTGTATGAAAATTCTACACTAGGGAATCCTCTTAATAATGACATTATTGTTATTTCCTGTACATTATATACTATCGTACGCTCTACATAGACCAAAGCTGTGAATTTTGATGTAAAGAAAAGATGACTTAGTATATAATAAAAATAAAATTTAAAAGTACATGTATGTTTTTAATTAGCACACACACACTTCCATCCATCCCGTCGACAAATGTCACAGTAGCGAAACGTCCTGAAATCGGGACATTTTGCTAGTAGCTAAATGTCACGCTCGCGTAATGCCACATTCGTGTAATGTCACACTCCTATCCTGTTTCTAAGATGTGAATTTTTTTATTTATGTCTGGAAAAGTCATATTTTTCTATATAGGTCGTGCCAGAGAGATTCACACGACTTGAAAAAAAAAATCTATATAAGTCGTGACAGAGTGAACCACACGACTAAAAATTTGGAGTGCTGAGGGCTTGTCCAATTTGAGTGTCGCGATAAAGTTCATCAAAATCAGATCAGTAGTTTTCAAGATAGACTTTAGAGTTTCAGAGTATTTTTTATCATAGTTTCTAGATGGTGCTAGCATAGCCAATATTCTAGCCAATTCGTGTAAAAATCGACGGCCGATGTGGCGTATTGGGGTCCGGAATCGAAGTTCGAATTACAAACATTCGAAATGCTACATTGCGAAGGTATTTTATTTCGAAAAATTCTCAAGCGATTATAAGTTGTATCGATGTTGTTTTGCTGCGAAACATTATGCATCGACGGTACGTTCCTCCGAATTTACTTTTTTGCGAACTGAGAATATTCGAATGTTCTTATAATCGATGAAAATGACCAGATGCCTACTAAATTGTAAATAGTAAAGTGTTTTTGTTTGTCATTCCTTCACGACGCGATGGAGTGATTTTATTGAAAATAATGTGTAGAGTTGAAGGTTGGAAAGTGAAGAACAACATTTTTTACTGCCGGATATATCTCATGTTATACTTTTTAGAATTATTTTTCTAATATAAGGTAGTGAAAAATGGATAAATTGCTAAGTAATTTTTTTGAAATAAAAATGAATTCATTGAGTGAAAATCATAAAAAATAAATGATGTGCTTTTTAGATTACTCATTAAGTATAATTTATTAAATAAACACATATAAATTATCACGTATCAAAAAGCTTCAATTGCAACGTAAACTATTTTTTAAAGGAAATAAGAATAATCTGACTTTTAGTTAAATATCTGGCCTTCGCGTAATAACTGATCTTAACAAACAACAAAAGTTAAAGTTAAAATCTGTTTTTTTCTTGTTGTCATTTCGGAATGCCGTGTGATGCCGGCTTAGAATAGCATCACCCCACATTATTCCCGAGGGTGTCGTAAGAGGCGACTACGGGACTCGAGAGTATTGGTGTATTACAATTTTTAGGCGACAGGCTGACAACCTGTCACTATAGTGATACACATGTTTTCTGAAACAACCTTGAAACACAATCCTCAAAAATGACAGATGTGGCGATAGCGACCTTATTCTTATGGCCATTAACGCTCTGCCTACCTCGCAAGGGATAAAGGCGTGATATATGTATGTATGTATGTATGTCATTTCGGAAAGGCAAGATTCTAAAATTATACCTGCTTTGTCTTTAGTTTATGTTTTTCAATATTATTGAAAGATCTGCTAAACACATATTCACTTCATACAATATAAGGAAAAATACTAGTAAAAACAAAACTGCCATGAGAATTTTAAACTTAATAATGATATTTTTCTAATTTTAGCGAGTATAACTCAACTTGCTTTTCATAGTACCTACAGTTTGTTCAATTAAAAGGATATTCGGCTAGTTTGTGTTCGTTAAAAAACAAATTCGGAGGAACGTACTGTCGACGCATAACGGCTTCGTAGTTAAAATAAATCGATAAAACTTACGTTCGGCTGGACAATGATCGAAAATAAATGTTTCGCACTAAATCCTTTCGAATGTGTGTAATTCGAACTTCGATTCCGGACCCGGCGTATTGGTAGTTTGACTGCCTTTGACGCAGAAGGTTCCGGGTCACTCACAAAATTGATATATATCACTTTGTGAATTTCCTTTTTTCCCGTTCGTCCCCCCCCCCCTGACGACCACCGGGGTGACGAACTATTCCCAATCGTCACCCCGGTGACCAACGGGAATAGTTCGTCACCCCATATCCGCGGGTGATTCTACTAAAGCTTTACTTACACAGGGAAATATACTGGTAATTAAGTAATTAGGTAATTAGGTAAATTGTCTATCATTGAAATTAAATTATTTTGATTATAGGCTATTAAAATATTAACTTAATAAATATCTTTTGCACAGATAGTCAGCAATTGCAACTAGCAATCCGAAATCCAATGTACATAGGACGACTTGAAATATCGTTACGAAAATAATCAGTAATAATCAAATACTAATCACTAGTATAATCAGCTTTCTAGTTAATTACCAGTATATTACATACATATATCACGCCTTTATCCCTTGCAGGGTAGGCAGAGCGTTAACGGCCGTAAGAATACGGCCACTATCGCCACGTCTGACATTTTTGAGGATTGTTTTCCAAGGTTGTTTCAGAAAACATGTGTATCACTATAGTGACAGGTTGTCGGCCTGTCGCCTAAAAATTGTAATACACTAATACTCTCGAGTCCCTTAGTCGCCTCTTACGACACCCGCGGAAAGGATGTGGGGTGATGCTATTCTAAGCCGGCATCACACGGTATATTACCCTGTAGCGACCTCTGGTGGCTACAACATGAAGCTCACTCAAGTGGTTCACATGCATACAAGACGCAACAGGAGTTCTCAACATATCGGAGAGATGGCGCCACGTGACAGAACAATGGGCCTGAAACGCGGTATCGAAGTGTTCACCGCGCAACGCATATATACAACTTCTAATCCGATCCAGGTGGACCCGTCGGTCCCCTGGCCACAACACCCGGCCAGGCGGGTAGCTACCCTTTTCCCGACACCACCTGAATTCCTCCTGTCACCCGCCATATTGGTGACCCTTACAATGGACTTCGCAGCCTTCAACCACACTTCAACCACTACAGCATGGAGCCAACTACTTCGTCATCAGCAACTACCACAGTCACAGCACCGGCGGCTTCACTGGTCCTCCTCATCATCCCGACTCACCGTGGACATTGGAACCAGGACGGCAGCTTCATTGGTCTTCCATCCTCATCCCGACTCACCGTGGACATTTGGAACCTACACTGCCTCGCCAAGCCAGACTGCATCATCACGCTACAATGACGTCATCAGCCCCACTACGCTCGCTTACGGTATCGACCTCCGGTCTTGAGGGGGAGTACTGTAGCGACCTCTGGTGGCTACAACATGAAGCTCACTCAAGTGGTTCACATGCATACAAGACGCAACAGGAGTTCTCAACATATCGGAGAGATGGCGCCACGTGACAGAACAATGGGCCTGAAACGCGGTATCGAAGTGTTCACCGCGCAACGCATATATACAACTTCTAATCCGATCCAGGTGGACCCGTCGGTCCCCTGGCCACAACACCCGGCCAGGCGGGTAGCTACCCTTTTCCCGACACCACCTGAATTCCTCCTGTCACCCGCCATAACCCTGTGTAAAAAAGCTTTAGTAGAACCACCCGCGAATGGGGTGACGAACTATTCCCGTTGGTCACCGGGTGATGAACAATGACCACCCCGGTGACATCAGCATCTATTGTCCGTAAGAAAGGTGGTTCCATGTTTCGGACCAGTTGCTGTCTATAATTACTTAGACGTCGACTGTTACACAACCATGTCATAAGCCTGCTACTTGTAGAAGGCGGTTAAAAATTCTGACACTGGGGTTCATTGGTTCGGTGGACGACTCGGTGTCCCATATAAAAAGAGAAGTCTTGTAAAGTCTATTTTAAAACTAAAAAAAATATATAATGTATTGTCTTTCTTACGTTTACACGAAAAGGCAATAATAAAATAAAATGTATTCGTTGATGTCAGGGATCGTATGCCCTTTTGAATAATTCAAAAATAATCACATTCAATTTAAATTTACTCAAATTTAAACCATTTTTGGTTTTCACGTGTCTATCTTTAGGTACCTATTTACACAAATCACGCCATTGTACGTTGCAGGGTAGGTAGAGTGTTAACTGGTCTACGGTCCAACCTTCTGGTTCCTTAGTCGTCTTAACGACACCCGCGGGAAATAGACGAAGTGATGCTAAACTAAGCCGGCATCATTTGTCAGATGTGGCGCAGTGTTAATGTGACTGCCTGCGACGCAAAAGGTTCCGGGTTCGATTCTCAGTTCACGTTAATTATCTCACAGTTGATATTTATCACTTTGTGAATTTGTTCCCAGTTTGGTTAGGACAATGCTGAACTACTTGATTGTCCGTCAGAAAGATGTTTCCGTGTTTTAGAGGGCGCGTTAAGCCGTTGGTTCCGGTTGCTGTCGAAGATTATTTAGACGGCGATAACTATGTCAGAAGTCTGCTACTTGTAAAAATTCTTACACCATTGGGTTGTTAGACGACTTGGTATCCCAAAAAATTGTCACCCTATCTCTAGTGAATCTGGGTTCTACCTAGTTGCTAATAAATATAAACCTAAATATATAAATGCAACTTTGAAACAATTTATTCTAGGTCAAAGTCCCTAGATGGCTAAGTACCTAGTAGGTCACTCGCCCGATTCAAATATGCACCTACGAAAGGTCTAAGGTACATATGTCACGCCTTTATCCCTTGCGAGGTAGGCAGAGCGTTAACGGCCGTAAAAATAAGGTCGCTATCGCCACATCTGACATTTTTGAGGATTGTTTTCCAAGGTTGTTTCAGAAAACATGTGTATCACTATAGTGACAGGTTGTCAGCCTGTCGCCTAAAAATTGTAATACACCAATACTCTCGAGTCCCGTAGTCGCCTCTTACGACACCTGCGGGAAGGATGTGGGGGGATGCTATTCTAAGCCGGCAGCACACGGCAAGGTCTAAGTCCTTCCTAAGGTACCTAATTAATGTAACGCACTTACCTACATAAATAGGTAAATAATAAAATTCTTAACAAAGAGGGTGTAAAAAAATATTATCTGCAATAAGTGGTGAACCAGCCCATAGGCCGAATTATGAAAAACAAAATTTTTGGACTTCCTATACAAAAGTATCAACCGACCAAATCAATTTCTAAAGTTTTTCATTTGGGGAAAGTTGTTCAGTTTCATAGCATATTTTAGTTGTAAAAATATTTTAAGGGGTGAATTTGACCATAAAACTGAACAACTTTCCCTAAGAAACATAGGTCGGATTATGAGAAATCTTTTTGGACTTCCTAAACAAATTCATTTGGTCGGTTAGTAAATTAATTTTGCATTGTAGGTCCAAATTTTTTTCAAATAGGCATCTTCTGGGCAAGCTCGCTCCACCGTAGATCCCATCTCTGCTCTAGGGTAAGATTGGGGTTAAGAGTAAGCCCATCACAGATTAAAAAAAAAAAATGTTGCTTGGGGAAACTTGTTCAATTTCATAGACTGATTCACCCCTAAAATATTTGCAGATAATATTTTTACACCTTATATAAAAAAATATTATCAGTAACACCGGAAAGTACCCATTTGAAGGACCATCGTATATATAGTGTATAGTGGATGTTACAGCACAACAGAAGTCCACTGCTGGACATAAGCCTTCACTTTTCGGGGGTATTGCCATACTCACCACGCTTGGCAGGCAGATTGACAAGCGTATTGTAATAGCTTTTGCATTTTGAGGGAACTTTAGCTAGGGTAGCTTAGGTCCTATGGTACAAATTGTTAATTGAGAATAGGAGCACTTTTGAGCAGGTTTTTGGGTGGTTTTCCTGTTCAGGGGGTCCGGCTGATTTACATGACACATGTAATTATATATATTTTTTTTAAATATTCACTTTAATAGCTTTAATAGCTACATGCTAGTAAGTTACATGCTGTGTGGTCAGCCTGGCCGGCCCCGAGGCAGTGCCTTTTTTATCCCACTCGTGCCGCGTTTCTACTAGGAACATAAAATTGTTGTAAAAATGAAAAAAATGTGTCTGACAATTTTCTCTTTTTTACAATGACTAATTTATTTTTAGCGACAGTATAGTATTGTAAATTTTTGACTTTCTGAAAGCGTTCGTTGTGAATCTACTTGGAAATGAACGATTGAACGATTGAACGATGGAACGCTGCTGTCCATTCCCTGGCTTTATTCCTAAGTCGCCTTTTACGACTCTCTGTAGATTACACATACACATACATACACAAATCACGCCTATATCCCTGGCGGGGTAGGCAGAGCGCTAACGACCGTAATATTACGGTCGTTATCGCCACATCTGACAAATATTTGAAGGTCGTTTTAGATAAGTCGTGTATCGCTATAGTGACAGGTTGTCAGCCTATCCCCTAAAATTGCAATACACATAAATAAAACCCTCGAGTCCCTTAGTCGGTTTCTACGACACCCACGGGAAAGAAATGGGGTAATGTAACTCTAAGCCGGCATCACACGGCATAACTACAATACTAGAATGTTCTAATGACATTATTGTGTATTAAAACGTAAATTTTCAATTAATTACAGATTTAAGATTTGATTAGGTCTTCGAAAAACGTACCTTTGGCCAGAGATTGGAAACATTTTCGCGTGGAAATATTTTTATACATAATGGTCTGTTCCGTGAGATGCCGGATTAGAATAGCATTACCCCATTACAATCCGTGGGTGTCGTCAGGAGACTGAGGGATGAATCCAAGGAAAGGTCAGCACCGCTCCCTGAGAAGCGTGGTGAGTATGACAAATACCCCCAATATGGGGAGGCGCGTGTCCAGCAGGGGACTGTAGGTAACTGCAGTAATAGAGATAGTCTGCTACCTTCCTGTTTTAAAACATACACGTCTCTCATGTATACCTTGCGGCAAAGGCAGAGCTTGAAAAAAAGGGTTTAGTAATTACAACATTTAACAAATAATCTAGAGTCATTTAACTGTAATGACAGATGTTCAACCTGATACCTTAAATCTGAATGCAAAGTATCAACTACGTAAGTATACTGGTTGGTAAATTTTTTATACAACAATTTTCTTAGTGTGCAACTTATATGCAGGACACGCATGCATTCTGCAACCATTGTATTATGCTGCACTTGCATGGACTTTATCATTGCAATAAACATATTTTTAGTGGGCAGGTTATTGTTGGCAGGAAAAATAGCCAATGTAATGACCTACCTTTAGGGGTCACTGTCTTACTAATATTATAAATGTGAAAGTTTGTATGTTTGTTTGCTTGCTACTCCTTATTCACGCTAAACCTTTTTAATGAAATTTGGCACATAGATAGAGGGTAATTTGACCCATAGGACAGCTGTTCTTATCCCGGAAAAGTGTTCCTGTGGGATGCTACGGGATTAAAATATACCACAACCATGTCAGAAGCCTGCTACTTGTACAAGGCGGTTGAAAAATTCAGACACTAGGGTACATTAGGTCGTTGGATGACCTGTGCCTCGTTTTTCGAAACTACAGGCTACAATTCTACAGGTGAAATTCGATGTACATTGCGTAGCGGGCCAAAAATCCTGATTATATAATGTCCAATCGGCTACGCAATGTACACTGAATTTCACCTGTAGAATTGTGGCCTGTAGTTTCGTTGCATAGGCCACTGGTGTTCATAGACCACAAAAGCAGAAATTTATACATGCATACATATATCACGCCCTTATCCCTTGCGGGGTAGGCAGAGCGTTAACGGCCGTAAGAATACGGCCACTATCGCCACGTCTGACATTAAGGATTGTTTTCCAAGGTTGTTTCCAAAAACATGTGTATCACTATAGTGACAGGTTGTCAGCCTGTCGCCTAAAATTGCAATACACATGAATCCCTCGAGTCCCTTAGTCGCCTCATACGACACCTGCAGGAAGGATGTGGGGTGATGCTAAGCCGACATCTTACGGCGTAAAGTTTATAAAACAAGCCAAAGGTTCCCAACCCCTGCACATTGTCACCGCTAGCGTTACACGGCTCTTCCATGTTGAGGAGTCCAGTTTTAATCAAGACATAGTGCTGATAAGTCGGGTTCTACAACTGTCTATTTATTTATATACTACCTATAGTGATTCTATAGATAGATAGTTTGAGTGCTAAAAGGAAAAATACTGAAAGGTAAATCGGTTTTTTTAATTAGTTTACGTACTCACAGAAAGGTTGTTTTTTTTCTTGATTAGTTTAGTAGAAGTAGTAGATTAGTCTCTCTCTCTTTTCGTGTGGAATACTGGGTCGTCCAACGACTCAATGTACCCTAGTGTCTGAATTTTTCAACCGCCTTCTACAAGTAGCAGGCTTCTGACATGGTTGTGTAACGACCGCTAAGTAATCATAGACAGCAACCGGGGCCTACGGCTTCACGTGCCATCCGAAACACGGAACCACCTTTCTTACAAGACAATTGAGTGGTTCAGCCCGCAATGCCCTAACCAGACTGGGAACAAATTTACAAAGTGATAAGTATCAACTTTGTGAGTGGCCCATCGAGAACTCGGAACCTTCTGCGTCACAGGCAGTCGCACTACCACTGCGCCACATCAGTCGCCACTAGATTAGAAGTATTAGGTTAGTAGAAGTACCTATCATTGGTACCTCGGTCTACCTGTTTAAGGGATGAATTTATAATCATTTTTTTGAGGTACCATACCTAAGAGACTAGTACCTGGTTGACCAAGCATTGGTCGGCTTTGTCTGCCGATCAGAGTAATTTTTGGAAAACAAAAGCCTACCTACACTGATTCATCGCCCCCAAATCCCCCTATTTATTGAATCAGCCCATGAAATTGAACAACCTTCCCATAGGTCGAAATATTAAAAAATTTTTTGGACCTCCCATACAAATTGAATTGGTGGGTAGGTAGTTTTGTATGGGAGGTCTAAAATTTTTTGTCACATTTTGACCTATGTTTCTTGGGAAAAATTGTTCAGTTTCATGGGCTGATTGATCCCTTAAAATATTTGCAGCAATTTTGTATATGAATTTTCATGAAAATCGTTGTAGCCTTTTCCGAGGTCCCATCATTTAAAGCTATTAGATTAGATAATATGCACCTACTATTTATATGGAAAACCGTACGCCCTAAATTTTAAAAACGTTCATAGAAGTAAGTAAAAGTACTTAATGGTACTAATAAAATGTTGTCTTTTAGACATTGCTGCTTCGGCAATAAAACCGCCGGTGTCTACCACCTATCTAACTTTATATCCTACTAGCTGGTACCCGCGACTTCGTTTCGCTGACTTAGTATTTTAGATGATAAAATAACCTTGTTTCCTTCACTAACGTCCTAAATTATACATGCTAATCTGGGCTCCTATTAGTGCTCCTTGTGGACTACGTCAGGAACACCAAACCTTATAAGTCTATATGCCAGCAGAAACTACCCATCAAGCAGAACAACTTTTGCTTTCGTGCCATATCTTTATCTCGTATAGTTTAGGTGGGCTCCTGGTTGTGCACCTGGTGGTCTACATCAGGTACTCCAAACCTTCAAAGTCTATATGCCACCAGAAGCTACACATCAAGTTGAACATTTTTTTCTTGGTGCCATGTCTGTATCTCCTATAGTTTAGGCGGGCTCCTGGTGGTGTACCTGGTGGTCTACTGAAGGTACTTCAGACCCTCGAGTGGTGAAAAAAAGTAGCCTATGTCTGTTCTCGGTATCTTACTAATCTCTGTGTGAAATTTCATGATGATCGGTTCAGTGGTTTGGCCGTGAAAGCGTAGCAGACAGACAGAGTTACTTTCGAATTTATAATATTATATAGTATATATAGTATATTATATAGTATGGAAGTATGGATAAACCTACATATTCTACATATAGACATTCGCTGCCGGCGGATCTTTTTCCGGAACAATATAACTTGGGCCTTTTTAAGGCAAGAGTGAATAGGCTTTATCTAGGCAAGCATGTACCATCTTCGTCTGCATCTCCACTTACCACCAGGTGAGATGGCAGACAAATGCGGGCCTATTACATATAAAAAGAAAAAAAAAAAAGACGCCGTAGTAATGCTTAGTTACTGGTTATTGTTCTGTGGTAACGCGTGTGATGCCGGCTCAGAATAGCACCGCCCTTTTCATTTACGGATGTCGTGGTGGGTGTCGTCGGAAGAGGCAGCCAAGGTACTCAATAAGCTGACAACCTGTCACAATACACATATACATACATACACATATCACGCCTTTATCCCTTGCGGGGTAGGCAGAGCGTTAACGGCCGCAAGCATACGGTCGCTATCGCCACGTCTGACATTTTTGAGGATTGTTTTCCAAGGTTGTTTCAGAAAACATGTGTATCACTATAGTGACAGGTTGTCAGCTCGTCGCCTAAAAATTGTAATACACTAATACTCTCGAGTCCCTTGGTCGCCTCTTACGACACCCGCGGGAAGGATGTGGGGTGATGCTATTCTAAGCCGGCATCACACGGCATACAATATACACAATAGGTACCGATAGCGACAAAAATATTTTTTAAACGACCGTCAAACATTTGTCATTATATCGACTCTATTTTTACGACCGTTGACACTCTGCCTACCCCGTAAGGGATAAAGGCGTGATGAATGTATGTATGTTACTTATAGCAGCAAAAGAACGGTACAAAGTTCAATTTGAACCCAACTCGACACTACTTGTATTTGCTGTTTTAGATACTTTAATGTTTGTCATTCAGCATTTTTTTACTTAGATTTAACATTTCTTGCAAGTTGTTCTAAAATTTTCATCAATTGGCCAAAAATATAGCGTGTGTACTTAAATATATATGCATATATTTTTTACGTGTGTATAACGTAAATATGTTTTTTTTTTCTTTTTCTCGATATTTGGATTTGGAACATGCGTAACAGCGTTAACTTTTTTACTCTGATGTCAAACTTTTGAAAACTTTTGGTGAGAAAATTTGACAGCTGACATAAAAGCCATTAAATACGATGACAAAAATAAACACTTTTTTCCGTTTAGCGGTCAAGATCCGAATTCAAATTTTATTTGAATGTGGGTTTCATCACGTTGTCTTTACTTCACCGTAAGGGCAGTCGGTAAATGTACGTGAGTAAAAATTCATTGGGACATGGCGAGGATTGAACTCGGGTCTCACTATTTAAAGATCGGTGTCCTAACGACTTGGCCACCGACGTAATATAAAATAAACTATTTAAATTTAATTCTGTTTACGGTAACACGGTCTAGTTAAGGTCAATCGTAGACCCCTATAATTGTATTAAATATTTAAATTATATGTTTGCGTATACAATTTACTTACCAAAAAGACATTGACATTGCTAGATCATCTACATAACCTACGTAAAATCACTTCTGTGTTTATTATGGGTTTGGCAAGCTTCAATGGTCTTCAATTTAAACTTTTGTCATATGAGACCAAATAAATAAATAGATGGGAGCCGTGTGATGCCGGCTTAGAATAGCATCTCCCCACATCGTTCCCGGTGTCGTAAGAGGCGACTAAGGCATTCGAGATTATTGTTGTATTAAAATGTTTAGGTTACAGGCTGACAACCTGTCACTATAGTGATACACATGTTTTCTGAAACAACCTTTGAAAACAATCCTCGAAAATGTCAGACGTGGCGATAGCGACCGTATTCTTACGGCCGTTAACGCTCTGCCTACCCCGCAAGGGATAAAGGCGTGATGTATGTATGTATGGATATGTACATTCTTCAGTAGTCCACTGCTGGACGTGGGCCTTCTCCTATTGGAGGTAATAGCCATACTCACCACGCTTGGCAGGCGGATTGCCTGGCATCACGCGGTAGGCTCCAAAAAGCTCCATGACGTAAGCAATCCAACGCAATTTAAAAAAAATATCAAAACCTGTTTTTGGTCCGTTTATGCAAAGTTTGTTGACTGCGTTTATTTTTAATACCTACGTCTAAGTTATTTCTGGGTCCAAACGTGTGGGTATTTTTATCATTTTACCAGTATTTTACGTAAATTTAGATGACTTTTTGACGACCGATGTGGCGCAGTGGTAGTGCGACTGCCTGTGACGCAGAAGGTTCCGGGTTCGATTCTCGATGGGTCACTCACACATTTGATATTTATCACTTCATGAATTTAGGACATTGTGGGCTAAACCACCCGATTGTATGTAAGAAAGATAGTTCTGAGTTTCGGATGGCACGTTAAGCCGTAGGTCCCATTGTTGCTATCTATGATTACTAAGTGATAAATATCAACTTTGTGAGTGACCCACCGAGAATCGAACCCGGAAACTTCGATGAGGCCTTTAGACGCAAAATGTGCCAAATTGTGTTGTATCGCTGCGTCGACAGCGGTTGAGCGGTTTTGATATGGGGACTGACATTTCTAGTATCGATCTGACAGACCGCTGCGATATTTTAGAGCTCTATCGTGCGTTAAGTGATATGTTCATTCGCAAAATGTCCAGTGATCTAAAATACATAAGTTACGTATTCTCAAAATGACGAAAACCACTAAATCCTACACGTGTAGGTTTTACCGACCCGTGACTAACACGTGAGGACTCAATAATTTTGATTTTTAGGAATGTAATTTAATGGACCTACGTTTATAAATACTAAAATAATAGAATGCCGTGTGATGTCGACTTAGAATAGCATCACCCCAATTCCTACCCTGGGTGTCGTAAGAGGCGACTGAGGGACTTGAGGGTTTCAGGTGCATTACAACTTTTAGGCGACCTGTCACTATAGTGATACACAAGCTATCTCAAACGGCCCTCTATATTTGCCAGACGTGGCGATAGCGATCGTATTTTTACGGCCGTTAACGCTCTACCTACCCCATAAGGCGTAATTTATGTATGTATGTATGTAAAATAATAAAAGGTCCAAGCCGCAAAAAAGGGGGCTTTACCCCGAGTTAATTACACCATCGTGTGTTGGTGGGTCAATATTTGAAAACGGTTCTTCAGGTCCCTTTCCTGGCAAATTTGAAATTTTAGTTTTATGGTTATTTTATCATTGCATAATAATAAAGGCCTATTGAAAAGGTTATTTACGAAAAAACACTCAAATCGAACCACAGGTTTCGTCAAAATTAAACTTTGAAATTAGAGGTGCCAGTCAACGGGACATTTTGCGCCAGTCAAGGGACAAAGTAATTATTTTAACAAAATATGTGAATAAAAGCTGTTCATCTTTTAACATTTTGTTAGAAAGCTAATACAAACGAAACAAGCGGAAAAAAAAATCTTGTTTCTTATGCTTGTAACTAAGTAGAATAAAAGTAAAAGTTGCCGCAGCCTACCAGACTGACGCCTTGAAGCCTCAGTCTGGTTAAGACACGACGCACCTAGTCACAGACAATTTGCTCGTGCTTGAAACACGACACAGCCAGCCCGACATACAAAATGAAAAATCCACAGTGTTCGACAATCACAGTTGACAAGCGGGCGTATGTGATCTGTAGACCTACGGAAGAAGGCTGTTCGTAAACAGCCGATACGTAGAGGCCCAATACTCCACCAAAACAATAGTAACGTAAGTCGTTTAAACTTAGGCCATAATGAAACAGCTAGCGTGAGACAAGAAGAAACCCCCGAAACATTATGACCTGAGAATTAACTGTGTTGAGCCACTTAAGACATTTTTCGAATTGTACATTCTGTTACTGAACAGACGAAGATAACCTTAAAGATGACGCAATCAGCCTGAGACATGCATGACTCAGATAGCCTTAGACACCACTAGGCAAGCACCTGACGCACGACGCTGTATACATGAGATACGACGCAATCAGCTTAAGAGACATTGCAATCAGACTGAGACATAATGTAACTAACCTGAGACACGAGGCAGTCACCTTAGAGACGACGTAATCAGCCTGAGACACGATGTACTCAGCTAAAAAGACTCCGACATACAATGCAATCAGCTTAAGAGACGTCGCAACCAACCTGAGACATGACACAGCCATATTGAGATACAATACAATGCAGACAGCTGTAGAGACGTTACCATCAATATGAGACATAACGCAGTAATCCTGAGATACAACGCAGTCAGCTTAAGAGACGTCGAAATCAGCCTGACATAACGCAGCCACCTTAAGATACAACGTAATCAGCTAGACGTTGCAACCGACCTAAAACATAACGTTGCCATCCTGAGATACAATACAGTCAGCTTAAGAGACGTCGCAATGAGCCTGAGTGAGACATGACGCAGCCACACTAAGATACATCGCAGTCAGCTTAAGAGACGTCGCATTTAGTTCAAAAGACGTCGAAATCAGTCTAAACGAGACATAATGCAGCCGCCCTGATATACAACGCAGTAGCTTAAGAGACGTCGCAATCAGTCTGAGACATTACGCAACCACCTTGAGATACTACGCAGTCAGCTTAAGATCGTCGCAATTAACCTGAAACCTAACGCAAAGATCCTGAGATACAACGCAGTCAGCTTAAAATACCTCGCAATGTGCCTGAGTGAGACGTATCGCAGCCAACCTGAGATACAACGCACTCAGCTTAAGAGACGTCGCAGTCAGCCTAAGACATAACGCAACCGCCCTGAAATACACCACAGTCAGCTTAAGATACGTCGAAATTAACCTGAGACTTAACGCAGCCTCCCTGAGATACAACGCAGTAGCTTAAGAGACGTGTATCAAGCAGCCTGAGATATCACGCAGCTACCCCGAGCGAGGCCTAACGCAGCCACACCTAGAGACATAAAGCAAGTGTTTTTAAACTATGTTATCTGCACGAAAAACAATGCTGTTTACCTCCAGGAAACCCTTCATCTAACTTACGGTACCCATGGGCAGACATGGGGTGGTGCTATTCTAATCTGCAGGCACACCTTTACACAAAAAAAATTGCAAAAACAATCATTAAAATAACGTTAGTCACTTGACTGGCATAAAATGTCCCTTGACTGGGAAAAATGCCAGTCAAATGAAGCCAGTCAAGGGACAATTTTCTATGTTTTTAGTGATTTATTGGTAAACGCTTGAATGTAATCAAAACTTGTAAACGAATCTTAAATCTCGCTTTATTATGCGACATTATTTGTTCAGAACCAATCCTCTATAATAACTTTTTCACGAAGAAAACATGCACAGGAAAGGGACCTGGCGCAGGTGCAAAAATAGGACCTAAAAATTTAACACCTCCTATTTTATTCTAGAAGTGCCAAGGAGCTATATGCTCCCTCCCCAGGGATAAAGAAGCAATCCTGGCAGAAGGCAGAAACAAGACCCAGCTCATAGTTCTATTAGTTTCAGCGATTCAGTCGTTTTAGGCCACGTATTCAGAAAACACAAAAACGTGTGACCAACACAAACTGTCATTTTTATCGGTAAACGCAGTTAAATATTGTCCAATTAATAATTTACTATAAATCTACGTGATATAAGGATTATTATGATGGGTGAAAAGTTATATGATGTCCAGCTAGATAAAACTTTATACGTGTTTAAATTTCGCAACAGCTGAGTGTGACACGCGAAGAACGCGTGTTTTGGCCCCGATTTTAGGTTTCAGATTAAGTTTTAGTTAAACATATCTCATAATTTGTGGATGGAGTTTTACTTTCCGAATAGTCAATTAAACATTATTTCGTGTAAATGTTACTTAAAATCTGTAAGTGTCGTACTTTTGAAGAAATTAACGTGTGACCGCAATTTTTACCTTCTCCAGGAATCACCCTGGTAATTCGAACTGCTGACGTAGTTTTGACGTCAGAGTCAGACTGCGCACCGCATCCAAAAAGCAATATTTTTCCGAAAGATGGTTGTTTTTCATATGTATTTTGGTATACAGGGTGCATAAAAAATTGCTGCAATTATTTAAAGGGGTTAATCAGCCCATGAAACTGAAGAAATCCCCAAGAAACATAGGTCATATGAAACAAATTTTTGGACCTCCCATACCAAATTAGCAACAAACAACCCAATTTGCATAGGAGGTTCAAAAAAGAATCTCATAATTTGGCATTGTTTCTTGGGGAAAGTTGTTCAGTTTCATGGGCTGATTCATCTCCGGTCGTTACACAACCATGTCAGAAGCTTGCATGCTACTTGTAGAAGGCGGTTGAAAAATTCTGACACTAAGGTTCATCGGATCCTTCGGCCAATATAAGTAGTATTGGTCGAAGATCAAATCGTTGGATGACATGGTGTCCCACACGAAAAGAGAGATAAAGTCGGCTTAAAAGTGATTGATACACAACTTCGGTATGGATCAATGAGAACAATAAAAAACCGGTAGTAATTTTAATACTTCTTTAATACTTAACTACTTACTACAGTAAAACAATGGGATGGCGTGCCCGGAGGTCGAACCTGTTACCATAGAGTGCGTGCTAATGGTTTCTAACTGCGCGATCCGTTTGGCGGATCGCACACTTGACACACTACGGACCGCAAAAATATCACAGCGCAGCGGTCTGTCAGATCCATACTAGAAACGTCACTCCCCATACTAAAACCGCACTCGACGGATGACACTGCGATAGCGCTGCGTCGACAGGGATGGGGATTGACATTTCTAGTATGAATCTGAGAGACCGCTGCGATATATTTGCGCTCCGTCGTGCGTCAAGTGTGCGATCCGCATTTGCTTCCATTTTCCTTTCTAGGGCTCTATTTTTGAATTTTCGCATTAGGAAGTTTGCTAAATGCTGCTAATAATAGGCTGATGTACAAGCAGGTCAAATGAGCTACTTTTTAAAACGATCTAAAACGGTATTTTGTATAATAAAAAAACAAGAACATTATTATGACGTCAGACATTGCTATTTTAGATGGCGCCACAACACTTACTTCTGTATACTTTTTCTGTTTATCAATTCAAACTTTGAATATTTCGAAAAAATATGAATGAAGTCCGTAAGTATTTTGGGGCAATGTTTTTAAGAGTACATCTTTTATACTTTTAATACTTTATCAATGACAGCAGCATTCCATGTGATTGCGAATACAATAGCTTGCACTGCGCTCGCCAGTCTGCCTGCCAAGCGTGGTTAGTACATACATACATACATATATCACGCCTTTATCCCTTGCGGGGTAGGCAGAGCGTTAACGGCCGTAAGAATACGGTCGCTATCGCCACGTCTGACATTTTTGAGGTTTGTTTTCCAAGGTTGTTTCAGAAAACATGTGTATCACTATAGCGTGGTTAGTACTATGGCATATACTCCCCAAATGGGAGAGACCCACGTCCAGCAGTGGACTGTTGTTGCAGCTTTAATAAATCTGATGCTATAATACATACAATCGTCGTCGGTGACCGAATGGTTAGGACACCGGTCTTACAATCGTATGACCAGAGTTCTAAGACAGAGTTCGATCCCCGCCATGTACCAATGTCTTTTTAGTTTTTACTCACGTACATGTACCGACTGCTCTTACGGTGAAGGAAAAACATTGTGATGAAACCCACATTCAAATAAAATTGGAATTCAGATGGTATTTGAATGTGATTTAACCTAGGATTCGGGCCAGGTTAGCCTTCGGGTTGCAGAGGTCAGAGGGCAGTCGCTGTGTATAAACTTGGTTCCACGTCAAATCCCCTAGGTTAGGTAGCCGACCCCTACAGAGAACGGGATAAGGCAAGGAGTATGATGATGTTAAAATACATGGTACAATCTGAATCACTAACAAACATACAAACTTTAGCATTTATATATTAGTAGGATTATAGGTCTTTGCCGTGTGATGCCGGCATAGAATAGCATCACCCCTATTCTTCCCACGGGTGTTGTAAGAACAAACTAAGGGACTCGAGGGCTTCATGTGTATTAGCACGAATTACAACTAGGCGACAGGCTGACAACCTGTCACTATAGTGATACACGAATCATCTGAAGGTGCCCTCAATACTTGTCAGACGTGGCGATAACGACCGTAATTTTACGATAGTTAACGCTCTGCCTACCCCGCAAGGGATAAAGGCGTGATTTGTGTGTGTGTGTGTGTGTGTGTATAGGTCTTTAACAAGGACATCTAGGTCTAGGCTAAGAACGCAACCTAGAACTGGTCTAAATTACTAAGTCACATAACCTGTACGATCTACGTAATCCATACTAATATTATAAATTCGAAAGTAACTCTGTCTGTCTGCTACGCTTTCACGGCCAAACCACTGAACCGATCATCATGAAATTTCACACAGAGATTAGTAATATACCGAGAACGGACATAGGCTACTTATTTTCACCACTCGAGGGTCTGAAGTACCATCAGTAGACCACCAGGTACACCACCAGGAGCCCGCCTAAACTATAGGAGATACAGACATGGCACCAAGCAAAAAATGTTTAACTTGATGGGTAGCTTCTGGTGGCATATAGACTTTGAAGGTTTGGAGTACCTGATGTAGACCACCAGGTGCACAACCAGGAGCCCACCTAAACTATACGAGATAAAGATATGGCACGAAAGCAAAAGTTGTTCTGCTTGATGGGTAGTTTCTGCTGGCATATAGACTTCGAAGGTTTGGTGTTCCTGACGTAGTCCACAAGGAGCACTAATAGGGGCCCAGATTAGCATGTATAATTTAGGACGTTAGTGAAGGAAACAAGGTTATTTTATCATCTAAAATACTAAGTCAGCGAAACGAAGTCGCGGGTACCAGCTAGTACTTAATATCTAGGAAATGGTAATTATTTTATTTACCTTGTATGGAAGCAACTGCAGTAGACAAAATGGTATTTTATAATGAAAGATATTATAAAAAATTGATAGACACATACATACATATATCACGCCTTTATCCCTTGCGGGGTAGGCAGAGCGTAGGAATACGGTCGCTATCGCCACGGCTGACATTTTTAGGATGGTTCTCCAAGGTTGTTTCAGGAAACATGTGTGTCACTATAGTGACAGGTTGTCAGCCTGTCGCCTGAAAATTGTAATACACCAATACCCTCGAGTCCCTTAGTCGCCTCATACGACACCCGTGGGAAGGAGGTGGGGTGATGCTATTCTAAGCCGGCATCACACGGCTAGTGGCTAAAATTGATAGGTACCGGTACCTATAGACTCAATGTGACTTAACCTAGGATTCGGGCCAGGTTATCCTTCGGGTTGCAGAGGTCAGATGGCAGTCGCTCTGTGTAAAACTTGGTTCCCCGTCAAATTCCCTAGGTTAGGTAGAGCTGACCCCGACAGAGTATGGTATCAAAAATTCATGCTCATTATGTTACTGAAAAATGATTTTAGTGGGATTTCAGTAATTTAAACAGAGTATCAGCAAATCATTCTATTTTAAAGAATTAATAAACCGACGACCGATGTGGCGCAATGGTAGTGCGACTGCCTTTGACGCAGAAGGTTCCGGGTTCGATTCTCGGTGGGTCACTCACAAAGTTGATATTTATCACTTTGTGAATTTGTTCCCAGTCTGGTTAGGACATTGCGGTCTGAACTACCCGATTGTCCGTAAGTGTAAGTCCCGGTTGCCGTCTATGATTACTTAGACGGCGGTCGTTACACAACCATGTCAGAAGCCTGCTACTTGTAGAAGGCGGTTGAAAAATTCTGACACTAGGCTTCATCGGGTCGTTGGACGACTCGGTGTCCCACACGAAAAGAAGAAGATTTAATAAATAAAATACTTTTATTTTACTTAAGATTACACTGGTAACGGATCGATAAAGTAACTGTAATTACTCAATCAATCACCTGCGTAATTACTATTGAATGCTTGCTTATTCAATAGGTACTTAAATCCATAAGGTCATTTAGTATTAACTAAAGAAAGGTTTTTTATAAAACTCAAGAAAACCTTAACCAACGTGACCTTAAAATCAAATAAAAAAACCTTATAAATAAACTAAAGGATATCCCCCCAATAAGTAGGTAATCAAATCACAATGTACCAAAAATGATGATTTGTATAAAAAATATGATGCGTCATTCTTACGCGCTTGCTTGCACGTGATTGTATATTTTTTTGGTGTGTGGAATACCTAACACATAATTTATTTATGATGCGGTTTTAGGCCAGTAGGTAGGTACATACACGTTTTGTATGAATTAAGAGTATCATTCACAGACATGGCGCGAGCGAAATGCGTTTTTCAAATTTTATGTGCTGTCTCGACGGCCGCGCGGCAAGCACCCTATTGTGCGATAGGGACAGGTAGCAGGCTTCCTGAGAAATCGCCTCGAAAACAGAGTAAAATCGAGGTGCGGGCGTTAACGTTTCCCTACCCCTAAATTTTAACCAAATTCTATAATTTTGGTCTTGATTGCTTAGGTATGAACTAAACTAGGTTTATACGTTTCGTTTTTGACCAAATTTTGTACAGTTTTGTAAGTATCCTCACTCAAACATGAAGATTTTTCAGTATCAAAAAAGTGTACTTTTGTGCCTCATTATTTCTGAAACTATAATTTATATCAAAAAAATGAAAACGTATAAACCTAGTTCTTGTGAATTTAAATAAAATACTTAAAAATCAAAACAATTGGTTACCGGTAAGTATGATAAAAACGTTAACGCTTTTTGTATGAGAATTTACAGCTGCACGATCCCCTTAAGAACGGAGAGTTCGCTATTTAGAATCATTCAATTTTTTTATCATGTATTGTGCAATAATACCTTTTCACCTATCTGAATTTTCGTGTCTCTTATGACAATTTGTGAGCATTATACATACATACATAAATCACGCCTCTTTCCCGTTGGTGTAGGCAGAGACTTTTCTTCCACTTGCATACTTCTTTCGCTTCTTCTACATTCATCAGTCTTTTCATGCACGCTCGTCGGTTTAGGGCACTTCTGACCTGATCTTTCTTTAAAGCGTCCCCTATTTGATCCAAGTAGGCTCTTCATAAAACCTAAAAATTGCAAAATATCTCCGAAGTAATAAAAAGAAAAAGAACTCATGTCCCTTTTCAAATTCTCAAAATGACAAACAGTGAAAGACGTAGCCTATTTTAGCAATATTTATCCATGTAGTCCATTGAATAAAAAGTTCTAGAGTGCGAGAGTTGGTAACGTAAGATGTTTCTTCGGAAACATGTCAAGAGTCCCTAGGTAATAAACATACTAAAACCCCCGGACACTAGGAGGAGCCCCGGAGTGGGGGGAGGGGGGGAAAGGGTCCATTTTTTCATTTTTCGCTTAAATCTCAAAAACGGTACAAGTTAGAAAAAAACGTTCAAGGAAAAGTTGAAAGGCCATAAAATTATCTACAAGTTATACCTAAATCACTTTTTCCTATATCCTACCGTTTCTGAGTTACACGCATTAAAAAATGATTTTGGCTCAAACAATTTTCCCATACTACATACCCATGTTTATCACATCAATCGATCAAAAAATATTTCTTTCTTCCATAAAACTCAAATGTGCAACTTGTGACCGGTACTGATAGATTGCTCTTGATTAGGTCTATCATTGGTAAAATAAACACATTCCTCCATGGAAGCCTTTAGGAGGAATCGATTGTCAAAAAAATATATTAGGGTAGTTTTAGTTACTGAACTTGAACTATTTATTTTTTTCTTCCAAAAAAATTCAAAAGTGCAACTTGTGACCAGTACCGATAGATTGCTCATAATTAGGTCTATCATTGATAAAAATACTAGATTCCACCATGAAGGCGTTTAGGGTAAATTTAACTTTATAAGGGTAATTACGATGCCTGAACATTTTATTTTTTTTCTTCCAAAAAGCTCAAAAGTGCAACTTGTGACCGGTACTGATAGATTGCTCTTAATTAGGTCTATCATTGGTAAAAAAATCACATTCCTCCGTGGAAGCCTTTAGGAGGAATTGATTGTCAAAATATTATATTAGGGTAGTTACGCAACTTGACCTTTTTATTTTTTTTTCTTCCAAAGGTCAAAAGTGCAACTTGTGACCGGTACTGATAGATTGCTCTTAATTAGGTCTATCATTGGTAAAAAAAATCACATTCCTCCGTGGAAGCCTTTACGAGGAATTGATTGTCAAAATATTATATTAAGGTAGTTTGAGTTACTGAACCTGAACTATTTATTTTTTTCTTCCAAAAAACTCAAATGTGCAACTTGTGACCGGTACCGATAGATTGTTCATAATTAGGTCTATCACTGATAAAAAAAACCAGATTCCACCATGTAGGCGTTTAGGGGGAATTGAATTTTATTAGAGTAGTTATGATACCAGAACATTTTATTTTTTTCTTCTAAAATGCTCAAATGTGCAACTTGTGACCGGTACTGATAGATTGCTCTTAATTAGGTTTATAATTGGTAAAAAAACACATTCCTCCATGGAAGCCTTTAGGAGGAATCGATTATTATATTAGGTTAGTTTGAGTTACTGAACTTGAAATTTTGACAATCAATTCCTCCTAAAGGCTTCCATGGAGGAATGTGTTTTTTTTACCAATGATAGACCTAATTAAGAGCAATCAATCAGTACCGGTCACAAGTTGCACTTTTGAGCTTTTTGGAAGAAAAATAAATAAAATTTTCAGGTATAACTACCCTTATAAAATTAAATTTCCCCTAAACGCCTCCATGGTGGAATCTAGTATTTTTATCAATGATAGACCTAATTATGAGCAATCTATCGGTACCGGTCACAAATTGCACTTTTGAGTTTTTTGGAAGAAAAAATAAATAGTTCAGGTTCAGTAACTCAAACTACCTTAATATAACATTCGATTCCTCGTAAAGGCTGCCATGGAGGAATGTGTTTTTTTTACCAATTATAGACCTAATTAAGAGCAATCTATCAGTACCGGTCACAAGTTGCACTTTTGAGCTATTTGGAAGAAAAAAAATAAAAAGGTCAAGTTGCGTTACTACCCTAATATAATATTTTGACAATCAATTCCTCCTAAAGGCTTCCATGGAGGAATGTGATTTTTCTACCAATGATAGACCTAATTAAGAGCAATCTATCAGTACCAGTCACAAGTTGCACATTTGAGCATTTTTGAAGAAAAAAATAAAAAGTTCTGGTATCATAACTACTCTAATAAAATTCAATTCCCCCTTAACGCCTCCATGGTGGAATCTGTTTTTTTTTATCAGTGATAGACCTAATTATGAGCAATCTATCGGTATCGGTCACAAGTTGCACTTTTGAGTTTTTTGGAAGAAAAAAATAAATAGTTCAAGTTCAGTAACTAAAACTACCCTAATATAATTTTTTGACAATCGATTCCTCCTAAAGGCTTCCATGGAGGAATGTGTTTTTTTTACCAATTATAGAACTAATTAAGAGCAATCTATCAGTACCGGTCACAAGTTGCACTTTTGAGCTTTTTGGAAGAAAAAAAATAAAATGTTCAGGTATCGTAATTACCCTTATAAAGTTCAATTTCCCCTAAACGCCTCCATGGTGGAATCTAGTATTTTTATCAATGATAGACCTAATTATGAGCAATCTATCGGTACTGGTTACAAGTTGCACATTTGAGTTTTTTGGAAGAAAAAAATAAATAGTTCAAGTTCAGTAACTCAAACTACCTTAATATAATATTTTGACAATCAATTCCTCGTAAAGGCTTCCACGGAGGAATGTGATTTTTTCTACCAATGACAGACCTAATTAAGAGCAATCTATCAGTACCGGTCACAAGTTGCACATTTGAGCATTTTAGAAGAAAAAAATAAAAAGTTCTGGTATCATAACTACTCTAATAAAATTCAATTCCCCCTAAACGCCTACATGGTGGAATCTGGTTTTTTTTTATCAGTGATAGACCTAATTATGAGCAATCTATCGGTACCGGTCACAAGTTGCACTTTTGAGTTTTTTGGAAGAAAAAAATAAATAGTTCAAGTTCAGTAACTCAAACTACCTTAATATAATATTTTGACAATCAATTCCTCGTAAAGGCTTCCACGGAGGAATGTGATTTTTTTTACCAATGATAGACCTAATTAAGAGCAATCTATCAGTACCGGTCACAAGTTGCACTTTTGAGCTTTTTGGAAGAAAAAAAATAAAAAGGTCAAGTTGCGTAACTACCCTAATATAATATTTTGACAATCAATTCCTCCTAAAGGCTTCCACGGAGGAATGTGATTTTTTTACCAATGATAGACCTAATTAAAAGCAATCTATCAGTACCGGTCACAAGTTGCACTTTTGAGCTTTTTGGAAGAAAAAAAATAAAATGTTCAGGCATCGTAATTACCCTTATAAAGTTAAATTTCCCCTAAACGCCTCCATGGTGGAATCTAGTATTTTTATCAATGATAGACCTAATTATGAGCAATCTATCGGTACCGGTCACAAGTTGCACTTTTGAATTTTTTTGGAAGAAAAAAATAAATAGTTCAAATTCAGTAACTAAAACTACCCTAATATGATTTTTTGACAATCGATTCCTCCTAAAGGCTTCCATGGAGGAATGTGTTTATTTTACCAATGATAGACCTAATCAAGAGCAATCTATCAGTACCGGTTACAAGTTGCACATTTGAGTTTTATGGAAGAAAGAAATATTTTTTGATCGATTGATGTGATAAACATGGGTATGTAGTATGGGAAAATTGTTTGAGCCAAAATCATTTTTTAATGCGTGTAACTCAGAAACGGTAGGATATAGGAAAAAGTGATTTAGGTATAACTTGTAGATAATTTTATGGCCTTTCAACTTTTCCTTGAACGTTTTTTTCTAACTTGTACCGTTTTTGAGATTTAAGCGAAAAATGAAAAAATGGACCCTTTCCCCCCCTCCCCCCACTCCGGGGCTCCTCCTAGTGTCCGGTGGTTTTAGTATGTTTATTACCTAGGGACTCTTGACATGTTTCCGAAGAAACATCTTACGTTACCAACTCTCGCACTCTAGACCCCCTTTGGAGGCACTCATTCAATGGACTAATGTACTAACTTATGAAGGCTGCCCACCCCACATGTAAAAGTAATTTTGACTGTTTGCTAGAAGCACAAAATAGCAAGCCAGTATTTATTTTGTGCTAGAAGGGATGTCGTGTCAGCAAAGGAATTTGCATATTTGACTGTTGTCAAAGTCATGTTAATGCTATGTATGACATATAATAAGTCACATAAGGTCTGTGCCTCGTTTTTCGAAACTACAGGCTACAATTCTACAGGTCTTTCTCTTTTTCGTGTGGGACACTAAGTCGTCCAACGACCCAGTGAACCCTAGTGCCAGAATTTTTCAACCGCCTTCTACAAGTAGCAGGCTTCTGACATGGTTGTGTAACGACCGCCGTCTAAGTGATCATAGACAGCAACCGGGACCTACGGCTTAACGTGCCATCCGAAGCACGGAACCATCTTTCTTACAGACAATCGGGTGGTTCAGCCCGCAATGTCCTAACCAGACTGGGAACAAATTCACAAAGTGATAAATATAAACTTTGTGATTGACCCACCGAGAATCGAACCCGGAACCTTCTGCGTCAAAGGCAGTCGCACTACCATTGCGCCACATCGGTCGTCATTCTACAGGTGAAATTCGCAGATTGCGTAGCGGGTCAAAAATCCTGGTTTCATAATGTCCCACCGGCTACGCAATGTATATCGAATTTCATCTGCAGAATTGTAGCCTGTAGTTTCGTTGCATAGTCCACTGGTTTTCTTTTGTTGGCCTGTTCTTTAGTATGGATTTGACAGTTGTCAAAATTAGCTCTGTATATGTATTTACTTATTGACTTGGCCACAGGTCAATAAGTACAAAGAACACAACCTTTTCGATACAAGTAGGTACCTAATGTTATGATGACGATAGAATTTTTTTGTGGAACATAACATGAAAAAAATCACGTGTTGCTTAAACACGTGTATTTTTTATTTCGATTCATCAATTTGTAATCTATATATATTTATATACCCAAATAGCCTGTCTTATAAGGAAAGTATGGGTACGGGGTACCTACTTATCTATGGGTATCTTACCCGGGTAGGTATTGGTACATAGATTTTCTACATACATACATACATATATCACGCCTTTATCCCTTGCGAGGTAGGCAGAGCGATAGTAGCCGTAAGAATACAGCCACTATCGCCACGTTTGACATTTTTGAGGATTGTTTTCCAAGGTTGTTTTAGAAAATATGTGAATTACTATAGTGACAGGTTGTCAGCCGGTCGCCTAAAAATTGTAATACACCAATACTCTCGAATCCCTTAGTCGCCTCTTACGACACCCGCGGGAAGGATGTGGGGTGATGCTATTCTAAGCCGGCATCACACGGCACATAGATTTTCTACCTGTCTATTACGTAAATACCTAGATAATTATAGAGACATACCTACTTAAATAATGCAAAACATGTTAGGTACTTACTACTTAGTACCTGTTTATTTCTTTGAGCAGTACCTATAAGTTATTCTCTCTCTCTTTCTTCGTGTGGGACACCGAGTCGTCCAACGACCCAATAAACCCTAGTATCAGAATTTTTCAACCGCTTTCTACAAGTAGCAGGCTTCTGACATGGTTGTTAACGACATCTAAGTAGGTAATCATAGGCAGCAACCGGGACCTACGGCTTAATGTGCCATCCGAAACACGGAACCGGCGATCTTTTCTTGCGGACAATCAGGTGGTTCAGAAACAAATTCACAAAGTGATAAATATCTACTTTGTGAGATGCTCACCGAGAATCGAACTCGGAACCTTCTGCGTCCAAGGCAGTCGCACTACCACTGCGTCACATAGGTCGTCGTATACGTCATAATAAGTACCTATAGAAATGTTTTCACAAAAAGATCCCTTCCCTTTTATCGGGGAAACCCCAAATTACTTAATTGTTTTATTTTTCGATGATTGTGTTTTTTACTTAGTTGGTTATTGTTGTTCTTATAACTTGTATCATATTATAATTCCTTCTGAACGACCGTAGCTTTGAAACCGCAATCTTATTATATACCTCGGAATCCGTCGTATTAGGATGCTATACTTACTTGTAAAAACATTGCAACACTGACTGACACTCTGGCATACACTGACACTTTCGTTCCAAATGAGTCTAGTCCAAGTTTAAAAAAAAACAAAAACTAAATATTACATTCCGTCCTGTGCGGTAATATACCAAGCTCAGTGCCGTCTATCCTGCGACTAGAATAATAATTTAAAAAAATCAAGAAAATTCCCTATTCGAGTATTTTATTTTTAATCGGTAGGTTAATGGCTTTCTATCATATTTTTTCTACATTTTGTTTTTGCTCACAGGTGAACAAAACAAAAAAGATGAAACTAAAAAAATCGTAGTCTGACCTATTTTCTATGACAGTTTAGAAAGAAAAAATATAAACAGCTGTTTACGCTATTTATTTAGTTGTAATAATATTGGTTTTTTATGTGCACCTATTCATCATGTTTCAAAAATTATAGTACGTTTATAAAAAATTAAAAAAATATATCTGGGCCGGAACGGGACGGAAGACAATTCCCACGAAAAACTAAATAGTAGTAATAGGTAAATATTAATTTAGTACCATCTTCTCTTTTTCGTGAGGGACACCGAGCCGTCCAACGACCCGATGAACCCTAGTGTCGGAATTTTTCAACAGCCTTCTACAAGTAGCAGGCTTCTGACATGGTTGTGTAACGACCACCGTCTAAGTAATCATAGACAGCAACCGGGACCTACGGCTTAACGTGCCATCCGAAACAAGAAGAGCACAAAAATCATGTGAATAGAGGTCACTGAAGGCCACACAGACAAAGAAAAACATTTTATTAGATTTCGAAGAATGTCTGACAAGGCAATATGTCTTTGTCGATGTATGTTTACGAACTACATCACGTACAAAATGTATGGTCATTGGTCGATTATTGTATGCAAGCAAAGCATGTATTAATAAGGAAATAAGTACAAAATTACAGCTATTTTTATTCTTATGCCGTGTGATGCCGGCTTAGAATAGCATCACCCTACATCCTTCCCGCGGGTGTCGTAAGAAGCGACTAAGGGACTCGAGAGAATTGGTGAATTACAATTTTTAGGCGACAGGCTGACAACCTGTCACTATAGTAATACACATGTTTTCTGAAACAACCTTGGAAAACAATCCTCAAAAATGTCAGACGTGGCGATAGTGGCTGTATTCTTACGGCAACTATCGCTCTGCCTACCCCGCAAGGGATAAAGGTGTGTGATATATGTATGTATGTATTTTTATTCTAGTCAGGGATTAACTTGGGTATAGAGCCTTTAAAAATCTCATAAGTAATCACAAATTAGTTACCTATAGGTACGGCGAATCGCACACTTGACGCACGACGGAGCGCTAAAATATCGCAGCGGTCTGTCAGATCCATACTAGAAATGCACACTGCGATAGCGCTGTGTCAACAGCGGTTGAGCGGTTTTAGTATGGGGATTGACATTTCTAGTATGGATCTGACAGACCGCTGCGATGTTTTAGCGCTCCGTCATGCGTCAAGTGTGCGATCCGCCTTATAAGTGCATATAGAGGGCTACCTCAAATGGTTCAAAATATCTTTTTATTCCCAAGGTATGGTACAAAAATATTTGTACTAAACCTATATAGAATATGACCTATAGCTTACTGAAACGTAGAGAGGAACGTGAGTTATTGTTCCCGTTTCAAATTAGGGAGAGAGTAAAATCCATACAAATTACGTTCCTTCCTAGGGCAGAAAAGACGCAATTGTCAGAGTGACCCCCTTTATGTCGAACTTGGCGTAAATGACAGTTTTTACTCTTTAAGATCCGTCTACCCCACAAGGAATATAGGCGTGATTTATGCATGTATGTGTGTATTTATATACATATATATTGGTTAACGGTATTCTGACTCTAAGTGACCTTCGAAATTTGACAATATATAACAAGGTCGTATCATAAAAGGCAATTTCTAGAATATATTTATGTTCGCATCCTATATTTTAATGGTGATTTAATTTGTTGACATTGTGACGCAAAAGTTAATGACTCATATCATTAGATAACTGTACGTTGAGTTATTAACTAATTATATTCTTTAAATGAGTTACAAAACAATCACATTCTTATTATCAACTTAAAAAAAATGGTAAGAAATTTCTTCCAGGAAAACTAATAAAGTTAGGACTTATCTTATCCGTGAGTGTCATAAGAGGTGACTAAGGGACTCGAGGGTTTCATGTGTACCTATATTACTATTTTTGCAATTACCGGCATGTACTAGGCAGATTCAGTCCGATCCGTTCTTCCCAAAACAACAACTAAGCCCAGTTTAGCCCCAAGGGCGTGATTGGGCTGGTTGTTTGAACAACCATTCAATTATTTCCGGGTGAGCCCTTGCTCTCTACCAAACTGATGAAACAGGCGTAGTTTTGATGGCCCCGGGGCCACAAACACAAACAATTACAAAACACAAAGAAAAACTACAGTAATACACGAATCACCTGAAGGGCCCTTAACATAATATCAGATGAGGCGATACGGACCGCATTTTAACGGCCGTAAAGTTCTGCTTACCCTGCAAGAGAACACGGCGTGATATGTGTATGTATGTATCTATGGAATAGTAAAATCATTTCTGGTTTATTTATCAGAATAAATGAATCTAACATTAACAGGTTTCGCTACAATTCTGAGCTAGATTTCATCTTAATGGAACTAAACTGTATTGGGCAATGTTTTGATTTATTGTTCTAGTATTCCTAAATGATTCATATCTAAAGGTGCTCCTACAATGCGTGATAGATATTATAGTATAATAAAATCTCAAAATATTGACAAACACTCAACATTACATACATACATACGAAATACTACAGTGATGGACATGCCATACTTTACGATTGGCAGACGGATCGGCGAGCGCAGTGTAACATGTTACATACATGATGGTAACACTGTTGCCCATTCCCTGGATCCCTCAGTCGCTTTTTACTACATCACGGGTTGAGTTGGGTTCGTTGGGTCGTTGGACGACTCAGTGTCCCACACGAAGAGAGAGAGACAGAGAGTTGGGGTGATGCTATTCTAAGTCGGCGCTCTTTTACTAATATAATGGAATTTTATTTGTTCGCTGAGTTCCTAATAGATGGCGCTCGAAATTAATTATACGGTGCCATTTCCCAAGACAGGGATAATTATTTAACTTATGACATTGTATAAAATTGTATTTTTATTTATGAGTAAAATAGCAAAATATTAAAATCCCATTAAATAGTTTTTATTGGACACTGAACTTAACAAATTCCTCAATCTGTACTAGCGCCACCTAGTTTTAGCCAGTGTTCCTATCAGCCTAAAAAATCCTCAGATATTTCACTCAATAGAGAATGCTTTTGGACTTCAAGCAGTTCTGTTGTGTATTGTTCTAAATGTTATGTCCCTTGTATTTGTTATATTGTGTACAATAAATGGTTAAATCACATTTATTACAAATTCTGAGAAAGTTTTTTATTTTAAAATCGTCCTTTCGTTTTTAGTGACCTCAATTTCGTCCTTAAAAATAACATGCAGCCGGATGCATGCAACGCTTTCTCTTGAATAATAAATGCATTTGCAGTATGATTTCAAAATACATACACAAAAACACGCTTTTATCCCTTGCGGTGTAGGCAGAGTTTTAGTTGTTCTTTTTGCAGTGTCAAATATATAAATAATGAGGATTTTTTCGGCTAATAGCAACACTTGTCTGAACTAGGTAAAGCTGTTTTTTGCATATTGAGGGATTATCTGTCTATTTCAGTGACTCTATGAGAAATCACTGCTGATCTTTTAAAAAAGCTTTCATTCTCAGCCAGCGCCACTTACTAGGAACTAAAAGATTAAAAAGTTTCCCATTTGCTAATTGGTTAGTCTACGGCTACTCTTGAAAGTTCCACCTACTTGAAAATCGTTTGATTTTAAGTGGAAACTCTATAAATAATAAATAAATATCCTGGACAACTCACACAGCGCCATCTAGCCCCAAACTAAGCAAAGCTTGTACTATGGGAACTAGATAGCTGATACTAATACTTATATACTTTTTTTTTGTAAATAAATACATATTATACATAGAAAACACCCAGACTCGACACAAATATCTGAAAATTAACTTAACAAATATTTGTGTCCGGTGGGGATCGAACCCACGACCCTCGGCGTAGAAGGCAGGTGTACTATCCGCTACGCCATCGGGACAGTCTGTATAGTTACCTACAATATGCGGGTTCTCTAATGTTTTTGTCCGTTTGTAATGTTAAACTGCTGCACTGCTGCACGATTGATTCAAAAACTTCTAGTAGGCTCCCTGGGGTACATTATTTCAATTATAATACATACATAAATCACGCCTATATCCCTTGCGGGGTAGGCAGAGCGTTAAAAACCGCAAAAATACGGTCGCTATCGCCACTTTTGGCATTTTTGAGGATTGTTTTCCAAGGTTGTTTCAGGAAACATGTGTATCACTATAGTGACAGGTTGTTAACCTGTCGCCTAAAACTTGTAATACACCTGAAACCCTTAAGTCCCTCAGTCGCCTCTTAAGACACCCACGGGCAAGAAATGTGGTGATTCTATTCGAAGCCAGCACCACACGGCATATTTTATATTTCAAGCATAATTTAATATTATTTATGTTTTTGTTTCCGCAGAACCATGAACCACACGCTAGAAGAGTCTCCCCTGACGCAGACCAACCTCACCAAGGACAAAATGCAGAAATGGGTGGAAGCCCAGCAACGTGGCGAGAAGGTATAATAAAAAACTAACAAAACCATCATTGAAACTGAAGTCGAAATAAAAAACATTTTGATGCTTCTTTAGAGTAAGATTTCAGGCAATTTCATAAAATAATGCTCCTAAAAAGAACCTACAAATTGAAAAAAAAAATTGATGCAGGGTTTTTCAATAAAATATATGCGCATGTAAGTAACTAACTTAAAAATCATTCTACAAAAACCGTAACACGTGTTCTACGTGCGTATTATTGCTCGTAATTTATTACTTTGTATCTTAATTCCCAGACAGACTATGAAACTCAACAACTTCCCCCTAGGAACATATCCAACCTCCCATACAAAATCGCGATCAGTTGACTGCATTTACTATGGGAAGCCAAATGTTCAGTTTGATGGTTCGCTTGCACCCTCAGTATTCGGGACGCTGTCTCTTACACCCTATATATTTTTTCCAGGTGGAGATCGACGTGTACGGAAAACCGACAGAACAGCAGCTCAAAGACCTGGCCAACATCAGAAACCTTAGCAAGGAGCTGCAGGACAATTTGCACGTGAGTCAGCTTGTGTTGGTTACTGAGCGATTATCTCAGCGACCAGCGTTGCTTGAGCTGCACACGCAGGTCATGTTACGCTGGTCGCTGTGACCCTTGGAACAGCAGATCAAAAACCTCAGCTCTTTGGGACTATTCATGAAAACTTTACTTTTTACATCTCTAGACTAATAATTTAATCCGAAACAAAACAACGTTAAATAACCTTTGATTAAAAAAAAGCGCTAACTATTTTTCCCAAAGTGGATTAAAATAATCATGTTGTTTTAAAATCCACCTCTCTCTCTTTTCGTGTGGAACACCGAGTCGTCCAACGATCCAGTGAACCCTGGTGTCAGAATTTTTCAACCGCCTTCTACAAGTAGTGGGCTTGTGACTTGGTTGTGTAACCGCCGTCTAAGTAAATCCACCTGATGATAATAATATTTTAGTTGTCAAATGTCTCTTTTTTATAGGTTGTCTTAGATCATCATATTCAAATTTTTATCGTTAATGAATCTAAACGTTACCATTAACTTCCTAGGTAGTTCTGCCGAACTCTAACATCCATCTTTCTCTCTTCGTAGTCCATTGTTGAAGTTGGTAAGATACCTATTAATTTCTCGATTTAATAGATCACAACATCTGCTTCAAGAGCCTTCTACAAATGACGTAGATTTTCGCCTTGATTGATATCATCACTCTCCTTGCCTTATTCCGTTCTCTGGAGGCTACCTAACCTAGGGAATTTGACGTGGAACTAAATTTTTAAACAGAGCGACTGTCATATGAAGTCTGTAACGTAACCCGAAGGCTAACGTGGCCCGAATCCTAGGTTAAGTCACATTCAAATATCATCTGAACTTGGGTTTCATCACGATGTTTTTCCTTCACCGTAAGTGCAGTCGGTAAATGTGAGTAAAACACACTGGTACATGGCGGGGATCGAACTCGGCTCTCACGATTGTAAGACCGGTGTCCTAACCACTTGGCCACCGACGCTCATTGATTGTCTTGATTGATAACTAGTATTTCCTGTAGGATGGTCAAAACAAGAAAACATTTGTTACGTATAGGGAATTTCCACGTACGAACCGATATTATGATCTCAGGTGCTTTTTCAAACTGGTTCGGTAAATATAGCACTTACTTATCGAGTCAAAGGTTTAGTTCCAAACACATCCTTAGTCTTGTTCCGACCGCGAAAGGTAAAACACGTGTTTTTAGCAACTAAGTTATACAACGGTGTTTAGTGTGTTTAAGTACCTATTCTCTGTCATTTGCTATCGTGATTGGTGATTTTTCGCTGACATGGTGCAGGTAAATAAAAAAAAAATATTTTTAGTTGGATCTCACAAAAGTAGTGTGATTATACAGGGTGTAAAAAAATCAACCGCAAATATTTTAAGGGGTGAACAAGCCCATGAAACCGAACAATTTTTCCCAAGGAACATAGGTCGAAATATTAAAAATAATTTTATAGCATACAAAATTACCGACCGACCAAGTCAATTTCCAAGGGAGGTCCACATTTTTTTTTCATATTTCGACCTATGTTTCTAGGGAAAGTTATCCAGTTTCATGACTGATTTACCCCTTAAAATATTTGCAGCTAATATACTAATATTTACACTGTATACATACAGACGACCGATGTGGCGCAGTGGTAGTGCGACTGCCTTTGACGCAGAAGGTCCCGGGTTCGATTCTCGGTGGGTCACTCACAAAGTTGATATTTATCACTTTGTGAGTTTGTTCCCAGTCTGGTTAGGACATTGCGGGCTGTACCACCCGATTGTCCGTAAGTAAGATGGTTCCGTGTTTCGGATGGCACGTTAAGCCGTAGGTCCCGGTTGCTGTCTATGATCACTTAGACGGCAGTCGTTACACAACCATGTCAGAAGCCTGCTACTTGTAGAAGGCGGTTGAAAAATTCTGACACTAGGGTTCATCGGGTCGTTGGACGACTCGGTGTCCCACACGAAAAGAAGAAGACTGTATACACATTGTGTAAATAAATTATTTTCAATAAATATTTGGATATTTGCAGTAATTTTTTGTTAAATTTGGATTTAACTCATAAACATTACTTTCTTTTTAAATGACTGTAATTAATAATTTACCGCTATTCTTAATTAAATCCTCTAATACAATTTTTAACCAAAAAAAGTTTCTTAACTGTTCTTTTATGATTCTGCTCTACTTGATACAAATCTTGATAACTAACATTGTCATTTAAAAAATGACGACCGATGTGGCGCAGTGTTAGTGCGACTGCCTTTGACGCAGAAGGTTCCGGGTTCGATTCTCGGTAGGTCACTTACAACGTTGATATTTATCAGTGAATTTGTTCCCAGTCTGGTTAGGACGGGCTGAATCAGCCGATTGTCCGTGTAAGAAAGATGGTTTCGTGTTGCGGATGGCACGTTAAGCCGTAGGTCCCGGTTGCTGTCTATGATTACTTAGACGGCGGTCGTTGCACAACCACGTTAGAAGCTGTATGTAGAAGGCGGTTGATAAATTCTGATTCTAGGGTTCATTGAGTCGTAGGACGACTCGGTGTCCAACTCGAAAAGAGAAAGAATGTATCTTATAACAATGCGTCTTGTGTCTTACAATTTTCTCTTTATTATAACAATTTTATGTTCCTAGTTCAAACGACACTCGATCCAGTCTATGTCCTCTAAAAACTAACTTCCCTTTCCCTTACAGGAACTAGAAAACTCGGTACGCATAGCCGAAGTCGAGAACCAGGCCATGAACCCAACAGCTCCCATCCTGGACTTCTCGGAAGACCATGAGTTCGTCTCCGCCAACAAACTGGACAACGTCTATGCAGACGAAGATGTTCTTGATGCTAAGGAGGAGGAGAGGAAACGCCTGACCAAGGGTATAGCGCCAAAGACGGACATTCAGCTGTTTTATAGGGGACAGTGTGTGTTTTTGACGGGTGGCACCGGGTTTTTGGGTAAAGGTGAGTTTTTGCATGGCTTTTTGTTTCTTGGAAGACACAGAATGGGCATGATGACTGGCAGACATGTGCTACTCTTTAAAACGATATTTTGTTTGAAAATACGAAGATATGACGCCATGTCTGTCTAGTTTGGTTGGCGTCAATACACTTACTTTTATATCATTTTTTTGTTTATTATTCCAAACTTTGCGTATTTAGTAAAACTATAAATGGATTATGTAGTATTTTTGGACAATACTTTTAAGCGTACTACTTTTGTATTTTATTAATGACCCAGTCATCTATCCAATTGTTTAAAATATATGTTCTCAAGAATTGCAGGCAATTTCTTTTACAAGCCCGTCCTAGTAAGCAGAATTTGACTGTATTCAAATCCATAAGAAAAGACGTCAGCAAGTAACTAGCAAATTCGGCTTGATAGGACGGCCGCAGTTAATAAATTTGAAGTAAAAAAATACAAAGTGGACGTAAAAGCAAGTTTTTTAATACTATAGATTCGTAGACTCTACCTTTGCCATAACTTTAATTTCTTATGATATTAAGAGCTAGGGTCGATTTTTACCATATTATTTCCCCCTGATATTAAAACAATGAAAATACACATTCACGCTTTATCCCCAAGCAATTAATCAGTAATCTGTGGCAAATAAGGCGGTTCCTCTTCTCTTTCCGTGTGGGACACCGAGTCGTCCAACGACCCGATGAACCCTAGTGTCAGAATTTTTCAACCGCCTTCTACAAGTAGCATGCTTCTGACATGGTTGCGTAACGACCGCCGTCTAAGTAATCATAGACAGCAACCGGGACCTACGGCTTAACGTGCCATTCGAAACACGGAACCATCTTTCTTACGAACAATCGGGGGGTTCAGCCCGCAATAATACATACAATAGTCCTAACCAGACTGGGAACAATTTCACAAATCGATAAATATTAACTTTGTGAGTGACCCACCGAGAATTGAACCCGGAACCTTCTGCGTCAAAGGCAGTCGCACCCACTGCGCTACATCGGTCGTCAGGCGTTTCCGAAGTTGAATAGATAGACATAGGACAGCGTCTTAGTAAAAATTCAGGGCCAAAATAATATGTACGGGCGTTTCACTTCCTACAAACTATTGATTACTACATACATAAAAGGTATGCAAATAATATTAAACTAAAGTTATTTAACCAGGAAAAAACCTATATAGAACTAGTTCTACTATGATATAATTTGTTATTGTGGTAATTTATATAATAAATAAATAAATAATAAATAATAAATATCCTGGACAATTCACACAGCGCCATCTAGCCCCAAACTAAGCAAAGCTTGTACTATGGGAACTAGATAGCTGATACTAATACATATATACTTTTTTTTTTGTAAATAAATACATATTATACATAGAAAACACCCAGACTCAACACAAATATTTGAAAATTGACTTAACAAATATTTGTGTCCGGTGGGGATCGAACCTGTGGGTGTCCCCACAACTTTGATATTTCGTCTACCCACCAGGGTAGTGATAATTTATCCTGTGGGTAACTTTGTAAATATGAATAATTATGTACCCTCGCCTTGCTAATAATTTAGGTCAGTTTTGTATAAATACCGGTGAGAACTTTAATAAATTGGCATTCGACTGCCCAAGCCCGAACCGACTCCACCACTCATTTGCCTCTCACCTCTCGTGGCCTGCAACTAGCACTGCCACTTCCTCATACACACCGTGGTGCGCAACTAGCGTCTCCATCTCCTCAACCCTCATAACGTGGTACACAACGAGTGTCCCACACTGGTGACCCCGACTGAAACAAGAAACCGTTGCGTCAACTTGCAATTCGCCATAGCTATATCGCGAACATAATTGCAACATGGTTAACACTGACGAAGAAGTTCTGAAAGCTCAGGAAGAGCAACCTCGCCACGAATGCGTCAGTAGTGTTTCTGTCCAGTCAAGGATTATTCCCTTCTGGCGCGAGTTCCCGACTAGTTGGTTTGCTCAGTTCGAGGCGGTTATCGATCCCCTGAAAAATGGCGACGACCAGAGATATGCCTTAGTGCTCCAGCAACTCAAAGAAGAGGATTTAAGGCACCTGACGGACATTTTAAAAGACCCGCCGTCTAAAAATAAATACAAGGCTGTCAAGGAGCGTTTAATAGCGTCGTATGAGCAGTCAGAAGTGCAGAATTTCGAAAGATTAATTGGGGAACGAGAATTAGGCGACCAAAAGCCGACCCAGTTGCTTCGTCGTCTGCGAGATCTTGGTGCCGGCATGTTAACTGAGGATGGTTTAAAGATTCACTGGATGAAGCAGTTGCCAGTTCATATGAGAACCGTTTTGGCGATAAGCACTGAAAGTAACTTAGACCAACTGGCTTTAATGGCAGATAAAATGTTAGAACATACTACAGTAGCATCCATTGCACCAGTATCCGTCGTTCAGCAGCAGTCTAGCCAGAGTGATCAGCTTAGCAGGCAGATTTCCGAATTAACAGCAAAAGTAGAGGAATTATACAACAAACGGTCGCGGGAATCTCGTCCACGATCTGGTTCTAGCAATTGGTCTCGTGATCGCTCGCGTCCTCGCAGTCAGAATCGGCGGGATAGTTCTATCAGCAAGATTATGGAACAGAGAGGGATTTGCTGGTATCATGCTACCTTTGCTAAAAGAGCATACAAATGTTCACCCCCATGCTCATGGAAATCCACTTGGAGTTCGGGAAACTAATATCGGCACCGATTGCGGCGGAAATCGGCGTCAGGAGAAATCGCCGCTTATTAATTTTAGACAAGGTAACGGGGGAACGTTATTTGATCGATACAGGCGCTGAAGTATCGGTTTTAGCAGCAAAAGTTAAAAAAAAAAACCGCGGCGATAACCAAGAATATAGACTTTACGCGGCAAATAATACGCCGATCAGGACCTATGGGGAGAAAAGTTTGGTCCTCGATTTAGGCTTGCGACGCTCATTTACTTGGACTTTCGTGCTGGCAGACGTCAAGTTATCAATAATTGGCGCGGATTTCCTAGACCATTTCAAACTATTGGTTGATATACATAACAAAAGACTAATAGACCAGAAGACGGAATTAGCAGTCAAAGCAATATCCGTAAGATCGGTCCAAGGGTCAATACAAATGATAAACCCAGATCACGTTTACTTCGACATTTTGAAGGATTTCCCGAACGTCATAAGACCGTCTTCACTGAAGGAGCCTTCCAAGCACAGTGTAAGACATTACATTGAGACTACAGGTCCACCGCTATATGCAAAGGCACGGCCCTTGCCACCCCATAAATACAAAGCGGCTCAAGATGAGTTTGCTAAGATGATGGAGCTGGGAATTTGCCAACCCTCAAAGAGTCCTTGGGCGAGCCCCCTCCACGTAGTTAAGAAAAAAGACGGCACCTTGCGTGTTTGTGGTGACTATCGTCGGCTCAATGCAGTAACGTTACCTGATAGATATCCGATCCCTCGCATACAAGATTTCACCTACAAATTGGATGGCATGAAATGGTTCACTAAGCTCGATCTGAAGAGTGCGTACTATTGGATACCTGTGGCGGATGCCGAAAAAACTGCGATCATAACACCTTTTGGGCTTTTTGAGTTCCGCTGCATGCCTTTTGGCCTTCGGAATGCAAGTCAAACTTTTCAGCGATTTATGCACGAGGTGTTGAGAGGTTTAGAAGGTGTATTCGTTTACGTGGACGACATTCTTCTATTCACGAAAGATGAAGAATCTCACAAGGACGTACTGAAACAGGTCCTAAATCGGTTAAATGAGTACGGAGTGGCACTGAATGTCAATAAATGTGAGTTTGCAAAGAATGAGATCGAATTCTTGGGTTACAGAGTAACAAACCTAGGAATCTCGCCCGCCGCTGAGCGCACAGAGGTTATCATGAATTTCAAGAAACCCCAGAATGTGCAGGAGTTGAGACGTTTCCTGGGGATGCTGAACTTTTACCGCACTTGTTTGCCGAATCAGGCACATTTACAACAAAAATTAAATAAATATCTACATAATACAAAGAAAAACGATAAGACAGCCATCGACTGGTCGCCAGAGGCAGAAGAAGCGTTTGAAAAATGCCGCCAAAGCATTTTAAGTGCAACTACCTTGTCTCATCCTAGTCACAATGCAGTTTTGGGCATAATGTCAGATGCCTCTGACAGCTGCCTTGGGGCCGTTTTGCAACAGAAAGTGAAAAATGAGTGGAAGCCGTTAGCCTTCTTCTCGAAAGCAATGAGTGAAACACAGAAGCGATACAGCACGTATGATCGCGAACTATTAGCAATATACGCTGCTACCAAGCATTTCCGTCGCCTGATTGAGGGAAATGATGATGTCACAGTTTATACGGATCATAAGCCACTTACCCATGCACTCACCAAGGCCCCTAGTGACAGTGATACTCCACGTCGTGAAAGACAACTAGGTTTCATAAGCCAATTTTGCTCTAGAATCGAATACTTGCAAGGTCCAAAGAATGCAGTTGCTGATTGGCTATCGAGGATCGAGGAGATAAGCTGCCCGTCTTCTATTGAGTTTGAACAGCTTTCTATCGATCAGGAGCAGGACGATGAGCTTAAACAACTAAGAGAAAGACCCAATCTGAAGTTCGTGTCAGTCACAATAGATAACTTTCCAATCACGTGTGAAGTTTCAACACGAAACCCTCGACCTTATCTACCATTATCATATCGGCCAGTTATTTTCAAAGCGCAGCATGAAATCTGTCACGCGGGGATACGAACAACCAGAAAGCAAATAGCGTCAAAATACTTTTGGCCAGGGATGAACAGGGACGTCGGTCAATGGGCCAAAGCTTGCATCGCTTGTCAAAAGTCTAAAGTTCAGCGGCATACCGTGACACCCATTGGTGAGTTTCCAGAATCAAGCCGATTCGAGCACGTCCACATAGATATAATTGGGCCCTTGGCGATTTCCAGGGAACATAGATATTGCGTCACGATGATTGACCGTGTTACTAAGTGGCCGGAAGCCGTGCCAGTAAAAGATATCACAGCGGAAACAGTGGCACGGGTATTTTATGAGCACTGGATAGTGCGATTCGGCTGTCCTATCCGCATAACAAGCGACCAGGGGAAGCAATTCGAAGCTAATCTGTTCCAGTGTTTACTTAAAAAATTTGGAATTCAACGAATACGCACCACACCTTATCACCCTCAGGCGAACGGTCAGGTTGAACGGTTTCATCGAACTTTAAAAGCAGCTCTAATGGCCAGAGGAGTTAGAAGTAACTGGGCAGACGAATTACCTACCGTCCTGTTAGGCTTACGTTCAACCCTGCGTAAAGAAAATAGTCTGAGTCCGAGCCTGTTGACCTATGGAGCACAGCTTCGCCTACCGTCAGATTTCTTCGTGCCTACGACGCCGACTTACGATGAGGAAGAATTGGTGAAGAAGCTAGTTAATACAATGAGATCATTAGCGCCCGTTCCAAAGCGCAATACAGAAGACAAGATATTCATTCATAAAGATTTGGCAACCAGTTCGCATGTGTTCGTGCGTAATGATATGGTACGTCCCTCGCTAACACCTCCGTACGAAGGCCCGTTTAAGGTTCTACAGAGATCAGCGAAATTTTATAAGATTCAGATGCCGAATCGATCGACAGTCATCTCTCTAGATAGACTCAAACCTGCTTATATGTTGAGTACTGAGGAATCGTGCGAATCAAGTGAAGTACGGAGATCTAATTACGTAACAAGCTCAGGTCGCATATCAAGACCGACGGTACGGTTCAACTTAAAAAATTAAATTTTTATTTATGTTTGTAAATACCTCCATGTCTAAAGTCTGCTCGATTACTCACATACAAATTGAGCTTCGTGAATTTGTCACAAAGGTCCTGTCACACCCTCACCACGTATTAAGCAAGGCGTACAAATACAATACACTCATGCACATAAATCAGGAATGAGGGTGGTTATGAAAAATACATGCTAACAACACAACTACTTTTTCGAACGAGCAAAGCACCATATGCAAGACCAACATGCAAGAATGTTATAAACGTGCAAAAATACGACTGCTTAGACATGCACTAGTCGTATGAAAGATTAAACAACAGGGGTGGAAAAATAAAACAATGAAGTCGATCTATTGAAACTTATTGAGCGGGCATGTTTTTATTTCACAATGCCGCGGTTTGGAAAGTATCAGAACATCCAGCGGCTACAGATCCAGTGGCATCGTAATTCATAACACAGCAGGCGGTCACGTCGGGTTCGACTAGCAACGCAGCACGATGAGGGCATGGCGCGGCGATGACGCGGCGTGAGTGAGCGTCCGTCCCGGGTCCTGGCGTCCGGCGAAATGGGCGAGCCGCGCATCTCAACTGGTTTTTATGCGCGCGCGACATCGGCAGGCGGCGCGCACGGCGCCGGCGGACAGCGACTGCCAGGGATGGCCGCACTACAGCTTCGAGTCGAGACATCCGCACCTACGCTACGGCACGATGATGGAGGGCTGCGTGCGTCTACATTTCGCCATATTTTGTAAAATCAAATTAACAAAATTACTTAATTTTATATAACTTATCTTTCATCACATTAATTATTATTTCTTGGAGCATTTCATTTGAGGGGGAGTACTGTGGGTGTCCCCACAACTTTGATATTTCGTCTACCCACCAGGGTAGTGATAATTTATCCTGTGGGTAACTTTGTAAATATGAATAATTATGTACCCTCGCCTTGCTAATAATTTAGGTCAGTTTTGTATAAATACCGGTGAGAACTTTAATAAATTGGCATTCGACTGCCCAAGCCCGAACCGACTCCACCACTCATTTGCCTCTCACCTCTCGTGGCCTGCAACTAGCACTGCCACTTCCTCATACACACCGTGGTGCGCAACTAGCGTCTCCATCTCCTCAACCCTCATAACGTGGTACACAACGAGTGTCCCACAAACCCACGACCCTCGGCGTAGAAGGCAGGCATACTATCCGCTACGCCAACGGGACAGTCAAATAACAGTATAATGACCATTTTTATTACAATTAATTGCTCTTACAAGATTGAATGAAACAGGTTTAAGAAAGAATGTTTTTAAACAAATAGATATATTTACCTACGTACCTAAAGAAAATCAATAATTTTTACTAGATTTTTTTCTAGATTTTATATGGACTTTGAGATCTGCAGGTATTTATATGAGTATGTTCGGTGTATTTTTTGTGTTTTTAAGCTTGTGTTTTTGGCATTTTAAGTTTGGGTTTGCTTTAGTTATTGGTTAGTTTCAAATAATAATATGACAGGAGGAAGTAGCTACCTACCTACCTACCTACCTACCTACCTACATGCCGTGTGATGCCGGCTTAGAATAGCATCACCCCACATCCTTCCCGTGGGTGTCGTAAGAGGCGACTAAGGGACTCGAGAGTATTGGTGTATTACAATTTTTAGGCGACAGGCTGACAACCTGTCACTATAGTGATACACATGTTTTCCGAAACAACCTTAGAAAACAATACTCAAAAATGTCAGACGTGGCGATAGCGACCGTATTCTTACGGCTGTTAACGCTCTGCCTGCCCCGCAAGGGATAAAGGCGTGATATATGTATGTATGTACCTACCTAAATATATGGTGAAAAAATATTGTCTATACCAACAGGGTGTAAAAAAAATTGCTGCAAATACTATACGGGGTGTATCAGCTCATGGAAAAGAACAACTCCAAGAACATAGGTCGAAATATTACAATTTTTTTTAGACCTCCCATACAAACTTGGTCAGTTGGTGATTTTGTATGGGAGGTGAAATTTTTTTTACATACATACATACATATATCACGCCTTTATCCCTTGCGGGGTAGGCAGAGCGCTAACAGCCGTAAGAATACGGTCGCTATCGGCACGTCTGACATTTTTGAGTATTGTTTTCTAAGGTTGTTTCGGAAAACATGTGTATCACTATAGTGACAGGTTGTCAGCCTGTCGCCTAAAAAAAAAAATGTAATACACCAATACTCTCGAGTCCCTTAGTCGCCTCTTACGACACCCACGGGAAGGATGTGGGGTGATGCTATTCTAAGCCGGCATCACACGGCAATTTTTTTTTACATATTTCGACATATGCTCCTTGGGGAAAGTTGTCCAGTTTCATAGGCTAGTTCCCCCTTAAAATGTTTGCAGCATTTTTTTTACATTCTGTAGGTATAGGCAGGACGGTATTTTTTTTAAGATAAGCTTCTTACATGGAACTTATGCCTTAATTATTCATACTCGCGAAGTCGTTTTTTAAAAAAAACCGACGGAGTTCGTTGACCCCGTTTACCTTTGTACTTATAGAGGAAAACATTAAGCTTATCCTTAAGTTTGTAGATTTATACCTGACGTAAATCTACATAATAAAAAAGTTACAATACGGAAATATGTAAATCAGGTGCAAAAAAAACAGGTGATTTTTATAATTAATAGTGAAGATTCTTGCATAAAAATTCCTAAGAAATTTTCCTTTATTTTTTCGATTCAAGTAGTGACTTTCTTGGAAAAATACGGTCATTTTAAAGGTCGTTTCACCGGATCGTTGTACTACTCGGTGTCACATACAAAAATAAGAGTCACATAGGTACAAAAATAAGAAGAAGAAGGTAGAAACTCGCGTGTATTCAGAATTACGGATTTTAAGAGATATCTACTATCGATAAAATTTTTTATAATAATTATATTTTATATTAAAAAAAGTCGGACTTTTAATGCACTTAAAGAAAACAATAATATAGTAAAACAACAATAACAGTCCGGTGGTACAATAGAAGCATTAATGCTAGAAAAGCATTCCCTTCCAGACAACCTATGGGTGAAAAAGAAAGTGCGATCTTAAAATTGTAACTCAAAGTCCCGATACTACATACATACACAAATCACGCCTTTACCCCTTGCGGGGTAGACAGAGCGTTAACGTCGTAAAATTACGGTCGTTACCGCGACGTCTGACTAGTATTGAGGGATTCGTGTATCACTGTAGTGACATACATACATACATACATATATCACGCCTTTATCCCTTGCGGGGTAGGCAGAGCGTTAACAGCCGTAAGAATACGGTTGCTATCGCCACGTCTGACATTTTTGAGGGTTGTTTTTTTAAGGTTGTTTCAGAAAACATGTATATCGCTATAGTGACAGGTTGTCAGCCTGTCACCTAAAAATTGTAATACACCAATACTCTCGAGTCCCTTAGTCGCCTCTTACGACACCCACAGGAAGGATGTGGGGTGATGCTATTCTAAGCCGGCATCACACTATAGTGACAGGTTGCCATTAAAGTTGTAATACGTGAAACCCTCGAGTCCCTTAGTTATCTCTTACAACACCCGCGGGAAGAATTAGGGTGATGCTATTCTACGCCGGCATCACACTACGTACATCCTGATATTAAGTACAGCATAAAGCTAAATTTGGCGTTTTTGTTGATATTTTAAGGCCTCAGGCTAATTTTGAGTTTGAGTTGAACAACCTCTGAGCAGGTTTCAAGAAAAAAAGTCAGATTGCGTTAAGACCAGAATACGGGGTATTAAGAAAAGAATTGAGTTCCTTTCAAGGGATGAACCAGCCCATAAAACTGAACAACTTTCCCCAAGGAACATAGGTCGAAATATGGAAAAAAAAATTTGGACCGCACATTAAAAATGTACCAGCCCGCCGAGTCAGTTTATATGTGAGATCCAAATTTTTTTGTATATTTCGACCTATGTTCCTTGGGGAAAGTTGTTCATTTTCATGGGCTGGTTCACCTCATTAAAGGAACTCAGTAATTTTCGTAACATTCTGTATAAAACGTGTTTACGAGTTTTTTTAAAGCCTTTTTCCCGTTTGAAACAGCACGTGAATACTTACTTTATTATAAGACGTCAGACGCATATAAAGCGAAAGATTAAATTATATAAACGTTAGGTTGGTATATGAATCGTAAAATGTTTGAATATGTACCTATTTCAATAAAACTGAGTATTTTGAATAATATTATCTCTAAAGTCACATCAAAGAATTTTTCTGTTGAAAACTTCAAAAATACGGGGTGTAAGGGACAGCGTCCCGAATACTGATAGGGTGCAAGCAGACCATGAAACTGAACAACTTTCCCCTAGGAACATACGTCAGGAAATGTCAAAACATTTTTGGCTTCCCTTAGTAAATGCAGTCAGCTGATCGCGATTATGTATGGGAGGTCGAAAATTTTTTGTCGATTCCTGACATATGTTCCTAAGGGAAAGTTGTTCAGATTCATGGTCTGCTTGCATCCTATCAGTATTCGGAACGCTGTCCCTAACACCTTGCATAATTAATCGGTCAACTGACACTTCATAAAGGTCCAAATTCATCTTTCATGAAATTCATAATTTCATCTTTCATGAAATTCGTATTCCTTGAAGAAAGTTGTTCAGTTTCTCGGGCTCGTTCAACCATCAAACCAAACTCTCACACCAAGTTTCATCGGGTCTTTCAGTTATTTTCCCAACGCTTATGATTATGAATAATAAATTTACATGCCTTTATCCCTTGCGGGGTAGGAAGAGCGTTAACAGCCGTAAGAATACGGTCGATATCGCCACGTCTCACATTTTTGATGATTGTATTTCAAGGTTGTTTCAGAAAACATGTGTATCACTAGTGACAGGTTGTCAGCCTGTCGCCTGAAATAATAAATATGTTAATACATAAATTAATTTGGTGCGAAATGCGTCGTTCGTATCGTATCTCTGATTATAAGTACCAAAAGTAGAGTAGCTTAAGTAATAGTACTTAAGCTACTCTACTTTTGGTACTTATAACCATATGCCCGTATTTATAAACCGCACACAACTGTCTATACAGTCAAAATCGGTCTCAAAGTTGTGTGCGGTTTATAAATACGGGCATATGATTGTGAAGTATGTATTTTCATGATCCCCGCGGGTGTTAAGAGGCGACTAAGCGACTCGAGAGTATTGGTGTATTACAATTTCTAGGTGACAGGCTGACAACCTGTCACTGTAGTGATGCACATGTTTTCTGAAACAACCTTGGAAAACAATCCTCAAAAATGTCAGACGTGGCGATAGTGAACGTATTCTTACAGCCATTAACGTTCTGCCTACCCCGGAAGGGATAAAGGCGTGATATATGTACGTAGTCGGTCCCAAAGTTCTGTCATATATGAAAATACTGATAAAATAAAAAGTACCAATCCGTTTTTAAAAATTTATATATCAATTAAAAATACAATCATCGAAGAATCAAAATAACATAAAACTATTCGAAAAGACCTCCCTTGTTTTTAACAACGGCCTTCAACCGCGGCGGCCAGTCGTCTATCGCAGCACGCACCATATCCATGTCGATTTCAGCGACTGCTTTAACTATGGCTGACTTCAGACTCTCCAAATTTTTATGGGGCTTAGCACAGACCTTGCTCTCTAAGACCTGCCAAATTTTATAGTCCAGAGGATTAAGGTCCGGACTGGAGGAAGGCCAATCGTCGTGTCTTATAAACTCAATGTTTTGACGTTCAAACCAGGCTTGAGTGGTCCTGGCTTTGTGAGCGGGCGCAGAATCCTGCTGGAATACAAAGTGATGTCCTGAAAATAGTGTGTTGGGCAGGTCTTTGACGTACCGATCCAAAACCGTCTCTTGGTACACTTTTGCGCTGGTTTTGACCCCCTTTTCGCAAAAATGAACCTCAGTTGGCCCATAGTAGGAGACTCCTAACCAGACCATGACTGAAGAGGGATGATGCCCATGTTGCACCCGCGGAACTTTGTTTCCTGCTTCTTCAGAGCTGGTAGCGTACACTCTATCGTTTTGTTTATTATACTTTTCTTCTATATCAAAAATTTTTTCGTCTGTAAAAAGTATATCGCGGTGCCGGTTTTTCGCGTACCGTTTTAACAACACCCGAGATCTTTTGAGTCTAATTTCTTTTAAACGGGCATTAAGTAAGTGCCCACTCTTTTTTTTGTATGCTCGCAGCTTAAGGTCTTCGTTTAAAACCTTTTTGACTGTTTTTCTACTAACCTTCATCTGCAAAGCCATAAGTTTCTGTTTTCGGACAGGATTTCTTCGTATGCGCTCCTTGATCGCTTTGATCACTGCTGGTGTTCTGGCGGAGCGAGGCCGGCCAGTTCTTTTCTTGTCCTCAACACTAGAGACTTCAGTGTACCTAGTTATAGTACGATACCCAAACCTAAGCGTTATTTTCAATTTTTTGATCAACTTGAAAATGGTACTCGGCGAGTGCCCACAGCGATGCAACGCCAAAACTGCTATTCGGTTTTCTTTCAAAGTCCACTCCATCGTGAAAAATCGACCCAAATGATTATTTCTTGTTTTAAAATAATTGTTAAACATTCAAAAACGGAATGCAATAAAACTTTTCCAAATCCGTGTTCTAAATTCAAAAATAATATGCCAGTGACAGAACTTTGGGACCGACTACGTATATATATATATATATATATATATATATATATATAAATACTATATATATATACTATATATACTATAGTATATATAGTATATATATATATAGTATATATATGTATATAAGGTCCCATTTTATTAAGTACAAATATTTTAAAGGCATGTTCAGAAATATTATTAAAGATGTTTTATGTAAAAACAAAAAGAAAATACACGCTAGTTTGCAAAATAAACGCCAAAAACATTTAAACCATAATTTAAAAAATGATTAAATCAATGGAATCAACATAGTCCGTGTGCTGCCGGCTTAGATATCCGTGTGATGCCGGCTTAGAATAGCATCACCCGACATCCTTCCCGCGGGTGTCGTAAGAGGCGACTTAGGGACTCGAGGATATTGGTGTATTACAATTTATAGGCGACAGGCTGACAACCTTTCACTATAGTGATACACTGTTTTCTGAAACAACCTCAGAAAACAATCCTCAAAAATGTCAGACGTGGCGATAGCGACCGTATTCTTACGGCTGTTAACGCTCTGCCTACCCCGCAAGGGATAAAGGCGTAATATATGTATGTATGTATTATGATGGATGACCATGATTATGTATGACGTTAGACTGTTTTTATTCTTCACATCTCAATGACCTAGGATTATTATGTCAAATAGTTACCACATACTTTTACATACATACGCTATGTACGTTATTTACTAGCGTAAATAATAACAGGTTTACGAATGTAAGTACTTTTTTTATTTTTGAGTTTGTGCTTTGTGTTTATGAGTGAGCTTTTTTTTATTTGAGCGTGGATTTTTTGTGTTTTTAAGTTTTTTGTTTCGAATGTGTGTTTTGGCCACATACAAGAGATGTCGCACGAGCGACGCAAATGTCAATTTCGCTCTATGGTTTTGGCAATGACTATAGTCTGTAAAATATGTATAGGATGATCCCTCTGACGTTTGCGACCTTGGAGCAAATGCTATGACATAAGGTCCATTTTCCTTTGTTTACTAGGATAACAAACGTCAGAGGGATCATCCTATATTTTACAGACTATAAGTACTGTATGAGTATTATTTGTGAAAAGGTAAGTACCGGTTTTTTTTGTTTGATAATGATTTGGTGTTATGCATGAGGATATTTTTTGGACTGAATTAGATTGGGATTTATTTTCTCCTGTAGGTACAGATAGATAACTTTATAATTTATCAATCTCTGCTTATGCCGATCTGGGTGTTAGGGACAGGTCAGCCCTCCGAATACTAGAAAGAGTACATGCAATTTTTTTTTACGTTTCCTGACTTATTTTCCCAGGGGAAATTTATTCAGTTTCATGGTCTGATCCGACCTTGTATATAAACTTATTCATATTTGTGTTCCTATTACGCATTTTACACTAAAGAACCCTCATTATTTCCTTTCTCTGTTCACAGATGGCAGGATAAGTCTGAAGGCGAGTCGTGTCATCGAAAAAGTGGTCCTATAAGCATAGATTTAGAGTACAATTTCTTTTATTTGTCGTTTCTGTTGCGTAATATTCAAATTATGTATTTATTGGTCTTAGTAATGATGGTATAGAAAAAATTAAAAATATTAATAAAAGATATTATATAAAACTGTTTTATCTGTTGTTTTATTGATTCCATTTGTTTTCAATAGGGAACTTTCTTTTATTTTTTAAAATTATTATTCTAGTCGCTGGATAGATGGCGCTGTGCTTGTTATGTTACCGCAAAGAACGGAACGTAATATTTATTTTATTGTTTTTTTGTAACTTGGACTTGGACTCATTTGGAACGAAAGTGTCAGTGCATGCCAGACTGCTAGTCAGTATTGCAATGTTTTTTTAAGTCTTTTGGCTTTGGAATCTACACAAAAATCTAGTGCCTATCATAGTTGGTTCAACTCCATCTATCGAGATCTTGGAATACTATTTTCTTTTTAATTCTCAAAAAGAAAACCTCCTGTTGCAAAAATGTGTCAAATTAATATTTACAAAATCATATTCTATTTGGTAGGTACTTAAACAATAATGTACTCATGAAACAGGCTGAATAAGTTTTTGAATGCGAAACGCGATTCACAATACTTCACGTAGGGCCGTTCGAATAGACCGTATTCGACAGCTGTCAAACCCATACTAAAGGACTTACATATCTCATTACATTAACATGATATTGACAGCTGCCAAATATGGCCTATTGGAACGGCCATACTTTAGCCTCGCCCGTGTAGTAACATGCTACGAAACAGGACTCTCGTAGCATAATTACTACGGCGCGTAGCCGGGTTCGTAGCCAGGGTGAAAATCCTTGCCCAGAAAGAGTAGAAATTAAATAAAACAGAACTAAAAAAATGTGTATGAACTTTTTTTGCCATAGTTAAGCGTTATCTGTCAGATTTGACAGATCGCGAAGAAAGTGGCGCCCTCGTTTTTTATCTACTCTTTATGGTCAAGCTTATACTACACAGGAACACGCCATTCAGGCGTTGAGTTTTAGATGGTATGAGATATAATGACAACCTGTCAAACAAATCGATTTTTTACGACTCAAACATTTTATTTTTATTTGGGAAACTAACAGTAACTTATGACAAGTAAATAAAATTTAATTCTGTAAGTAGTTAAATAGAGTTATTATGGGGAAACACAATAGAAATGGGAAAACAATCCTCATAAGTGTCAATGACAAATGTCAGACGTGGCGATAGCGACCGTATTCTTACGGCCGTTAACGCTCTGCCTACCCCGCAAGGGATAAGGACGTGATATATGTATCCCCTCAAAAACATTAATATATAAAAAATTCCAAGTCTCGCTACTGAGCTGTTCAACCGTAAAAAGGTATGAGATCCATTTGAAACCAAGTCGGCTATCGATTTGTTCATTCGCCACTTAAGAGATCTATCTTAATTAATTACGTAATTAGTTAATAAGCATTATTTTATAGTGACCATATCAATATTTTCAATATATTTTAATGTTTACAATAAATTGAATGACTTAGCCATCGCACTAGAACAGAAGGTTAACGTGTAATACATATTAAAATTAATACATTCAGTGCGATTGCCAAGTCATTCAATTTATTGTAAACATTAAAATATATTGAAAATATTGATATGGTCACTATAAAATAATGCTTATTAACTAATTACGTAATTAATTAACATAGATCTCTTAAGTGGCGAATGAACAAATCGATAGCCGACTTGGTTTCAAATGGATCTCATACCTTTTTACGGTTGAACAGCTCAGTAGCGAGACTTGGAATTTTTTATATATTAATGTTTTTGAGGGGATCTCATTACTTTTTGTAGGTAGTCTTCCTTTTTTTCTTTTGCGGCTCTATTTCTTGAGCCTCAGCCACGGTTTTTCTCATAGCCCACTCTCTATCTTTATGTGGTTTTCTCGGAATCTTTGTAGTAATGATTTTTGTCAAGTCTGGACGGTAAATGCTTCTTAGTCTATTGTATTCACAAATTGCAGATTCTTGCGCTTTAATATTTCCAAAGTCTATGATTATAAAATGTAAGCCGCCCAGACTTGTTACTCTTGATAGTGCTACATAAGCTTGACCAGATGTAAATACAGCTGAACCTATATCCATCAGCGCATTATTCAGACTGAGGCCTTGCCTTTTATGTATAGTTATAGCATAGGCTATACATATTGGAAACTGTTCGCGATGGACATTAAAATAGCGATAGCGTGTTTTAGAAACTAGTGACGAAGGCTGCAGCTGGAGGACTTAAAAAAAACCGATCAGTTTTACAATAAACTTTATTAAGATAAAAGTTACAAAAGTTGTCTTATACGATAGACTAAAACTATAGAACCGACCACGGACGATGCTAGTACCGAAGTGGGGAAGTTTCCAATGTCCGAGGCGTCGATGCGCTGTCGCAGCAGAACGTGTGGCGATGCGCAATCGACGTATGTCACGTTGTCTTTGCACGTTGCGCGAAGTCAGCACGTAGGTAGCGCGAGTAGCCTGCGCGTGTAACCTACTTTCGTATTGTAGTACATTTCCGTAGAATGCATAAAGTTCGATATGCAGCGTCAGGTATTCTCATATGGTACGCATGCGTAACTCCTCCCCCCTCAGACCATCAACTATTTTGGAACATTGTGAGAAAATGTTGATGGAAACTCTTTTCTACTAATTTTCTTGATAGTTTCGTACTTTGGGGAGATTTCCTTCTCAATTTTGATGTCGGGTTCACAGGTTTCTTCAGTGAGTTTGCTTCGGCGGCGGATTAGAACTGCCAGGAATATGGCTGCTCCCAGGAGCAGTAGCATGTAGATTGGAATAGTTGTATGATATATAGCATCTATTGGAGGCTGGGGTAATTGGAGTGGAGTTTGCAGAGAGATTTTCTTCTCGGCTTCATGAAGGCTCTTCAAGTCGATTGAATCAAGGAAAAACGTAGTATTGTTCCTTGTGAAGTTAACGTTGTCCTGAGGGATCTTCAAAATCTTCATAGGTTGTCCTTCTAGCTTATCATTGATATTAGCAATTGTGAAGATGTTAGTTCTCAGTAGGCACCCCTGAGGAATAGTGGCTATGAAGCTTCCTTGTAAAACGTTGTAGTCGTCATGTTCGCAGATCGTCTGTACTTTGGTGGGATGCGGGAATACTATAGCGTAGTGACGGTCATCCAGTTGTTCCATGGCCTCCTTAGTAAAGTTGACTGTCGAAATTTTACAGGATTTGTCGAGAGTTTGATGAACTATGAGGCTGTGTATGCAGTCGGTCTGAGTTCGGATTTGATGATTAAGACTTTCTTCACAGAGGTACCGTTTTTCCAGCTTCGGGCATTCTGCCTCGATATACACATAAGAATTCTCATTAGTTGCTATTAAGGGATAGGGTGGAATGATGGTTTGATTTTTCTTGTTGGGAAGGATAGAAAGTCTATAAAGGTTGTAGGAGGCAGGGGAAATGATGGGAAACCTAAAAACTATGACAAGCCTATTTAAATTAAAATATGAACCAGTAAGTATAATTTTATAATAATCTCTCAACTCCAAATCTAAAAGACAGTCTCTGCCGTAAAGTTTTGTAAGTTTAATTAACATAGTTTTAAGGGTATTAATTTTAATCATTGAATGGTGCATACTAGACGTATGTGTAAAAGCTAATATATTTTCGATTCGAAATAATTCTTCCTTTAAATCTGCAACATTTTCACTTATGATAACTAATAACTGTGCAAACTTAGCATATTTTATTAAAGTATTACCTCTGTATGCTTCGCTGTCTAAAATAAGATGCATAGTTTCATTGATTTTATTCTGATTTTTAACAATTTGTTCTATTATTTGAGTATGATGAGCCATCCAATCAGAGTTTAAGCTTATTCGATTATTAAGTTCGGTAAGTATTTTATTCTGATTATTTTTCAAAATTGACATGGCATTATTATATTTAATCGCATCTGAATAATCTAAATTACCTGTTATGCTCTTTATAACTGACCCTAGGCCATCTACAAGACCTCTTTTAAATCTACTTGGTTCTAGACTACTGACATGGTCCAGGATTTCATCTAGTTTATTATCAAGGTAATTGATTTGGAATTCATAAAGTCTGAAAGTATCATAACTAAGACTAATTTTGATATCGGTTACTTGGGATTTGACTATGTTAATTTTGTCTCTAATGTCTGTAAGATTAATGTACTGCAAAAAGGTGTGATAGTGAGTGGTCAATTTCATTGGGCCTAAATGAAAAGGTAAAATTCCTGGTCCATCTCCAAGGTCCTCAAGTCTTATCTCCAGTGTCTGCACTGCTAGGCATAGGGGCAGAATCAGCATTACGAGTAGTATCCTGTAACAATGTACGATTCTTAGTGGAACGCTTTAATCGTGACTTTGCAATGGGTCCTCGTTTCTTGGAGGTGTAGATGTGGATCGGCAGATCTGCTAAAACAGTATCTTTAGTGAATCGCGGGGCTAATTTTTGTCTGCTAGCAGCTGGGTTACTTATGTAGACGTCCTGATAAGGTTCGTAACTGGCTTCTGGTTCACGATCCTTATTTCTATTGTTAATGAGGTTCGCCCGATTTGCAAGTGATGTTTCATTTATTAAGTCATATACTTTGAGCATTTGCTCGCGATGAGTTTGGACATATTGTTGCATCAAGTGCTTAGTGATATCTATGTCTACAGGGTCTCTAGGGTCAAAGTGACCCAAAATAAGATCGTAGGGCCTGCATTTTGTGAAACTGTGCACTGAGCTATTGTAGGCTAATATTCCATAGGGAACCAAGTTGATAGCCGGCTCGTCTTTTTTCTGTAGACGTAAAATTCGCAGGTGTTCAAGGAGGGTCGAGTGAAACCGCTCTACATTTCCATTACCGTTAGGGGCATTAGGCAATGTTTTATGGTGTATAATTCCATGTAATCTCGTGAACTCTAAGAATAACTGATTCGTAAATTCGGGGCCATTATCTGTCACGATTGTAAGAGGTAACCCATGATGAGTGCAGTAATGCAATAAATTTTGAATAACACTAAGTGCCGTGCCATCTCGAAGATGGTAAGCTTGTGCGTATTTAGAAAATACATCGACGAATGTCAAAAATTTTTCATTATGGATAGTGAGTAGGTCCATATGGACGATTTCGAAGGGCTTAGTAGCCGGGGGTACCAAATTAAATTGTTGCTTGATGGGATTTCGATCATATTTAGCTTGTCCACAGATTGTACATTCATTAATAAATTTTGTAATATGATCTCTCATTTTTGGCCAGAAGTATCTACGTGATAGAGTTAAATGACACTCATTAATACCTCTATGATTCGTTTTTCCGTCATGATATTTACGAATTATCTCTTGCTGTCTAAGATAGTCATTAACGTTGTCCAGTTCTATCTTAGTTAGAACAAGATTCATAGAAGAGCTTTTAAATTTGTCCTGAATAACTGGAATAATGTTGTACATCGCTAAAGGCGGATGTATTAAAAGTGCTGTCTTTACTTTTGGGTTAACAAACTCTTTAATCGCGTTTATAACGTCTTCTTCTAAATTAGATTCAGATATTTGGACAGTGGTCCGTGAAAAATTTTCGAACGGTCGAGTAGTTTTTGGTTTCTTTTTTATATCTCCAACGACTGATAAAATGAGTTGACGGTGATACTTATTTAAAGGCTCTTCTGTGATTGGAACTTCAAGAATAGGATTTTCATTGCTCGTATGGACTGTAGCTGTAGATGAACCAGCCTCGGAAGGGGGACGTTCAGATACATTAGCAATCATGGAGCTAGTCTCCTCATTATGTATCTCTACACGGGAAAGCGCGTCTGCATTAGTGTTAATTTTCCCTTTTTTGTACTGAACCGTAAACTTGTACTCACTAAGCTTTAGCATCCACCTGGTTAAGCGAGAGTTAGGCTGTTTGATGTTCAGGGCCCATTCGAGGGGTTTATGGTCAGAAAAGACCTTGAACGATCGACCGAATAGATATGGACGGAAGTATTTCGTAGCCCATACTATCGCTAAAAGCTCCTTCTCTATGGTGCTATAATTTTGCTCACTTTCATTCAGAGTACGTGAAGCAAAAGCGATAGGCTTATCTGAACCAACATGGCCTTGGGATAAGACAGCCCCAATCGCCACGTTAGATGCATCGGTGGTCAGCAGAAACTCTTTCGAAAAGTCTGGATATTGTAGGATAGGATCATTTGTTAGCAGTCGCTTACATTTTTCAAAAGAGTCCACGTAATCACGATCGAATGTGATTTTCCTACCCTTTTTGAGACACACTGTTAAAGGTTTTGTTATTCGGGCAAAGTCTGGGATAAATTTTCTGTAATACCCTAAAAGGCCAAGGAATTGTTTTATCTCCTTAGGTGTTTTAGGCATTGGGTACGCCTGGATGGCCTTGATCTTATCAGGATTAGGCTTCACTCCGTCTTTACTAATGACATGACCTAGGTAAGCTGTTTCGAGTTTAAGAAACTCAGATTTGTCCATTTGTATCTTAAAATTAGACTCTCTAAGTCTCTCAAAAACTTTTTCTAGGTTAATTATGTGTTCTTGTAGGGACGAACTGAACACTATTATGTCATCGAGATATACTAGGCAGATCTCATTTTGCAAGCCTCGGAGTACGTTGTCCATGACTCTCTGAAAAGTTGATGGTGAGTTTTTCAGACCCATAGGCATGCGGAGAAACTCGAAATGTCCGTTCTCGACGTTGAAAGCAGTTTTTGGGATATCTGCAGGATCCATCTCTACTTGATAGAATCCGCTCGCTAAATCCAAGGTTGTGAAGTATTGGCATCTGCCAAGCTTGTCTAACACATCCGTGATGTTCGGGATGGGGTACTTGTCATCGATCGTCTTCTCGTTTAATTTACGGAAGTCGACTACTAACCGCCATTTCTGCTTACCCGAGGCATCAACCTTTTTTGGAACTACCCAAATAGGTGAGCTCCATGCTGAGTCAGAGGGCCTGATTATATTTTGCTCTAGCATTTTGGAAATTTGGTCCCTAACCTCCTGGCGATGAACAAATGGATAACGGTAACTTTTAGTATAGATAGGGACTTCATCGGTTGTTCTAATATTGTGCTTGATCTTATTAGTGAAGGTTAATGGTTCACCTTCGATGTAAAAAACGTCAGCATATTGGGAACAGAGTGATGTTAAATTGGCCTTTTCTTCCGCATTGAGATGGTCAGTGCGTAATCGAGATAGGACTTCCTGAGCTCGCGACAGCGGTGGTTGCTGGGCGGATTGTGAGCATTCAGCATTAAAAAGCTCAGCTTGTACTGGGCGATCTACGCTGAAAATAATGTCATAATCAGAGGTATTTGTCACTTCTATGTAGCCTCGACTGTTCGAGTTTGATGTTAGACATTCGCTAATTAGACAATTGCAAATGATTTGTTCCTCTACTACTACATCTCCATCCGGGGCATTAATTGGAATTCTAACTAATTTAGAAGAATTCGCGGGAATTATTTGTTCGTACAAATTGACATTTTTGGTGTTGTACAGATGAATTGGATTTACTGCGGTTTTCGTGTCTAACTGAAAATGTTCCAAGTCTATATGTGCCTTCCATTTTTTTAGCAAGTCAAACCCAAGGAGCCCGTCAAAATAGTCATGAAATTTATACACAAAATATTTAATGCCTTCATTTCTGTTGAATTCGGGAAAACAGGGTAATGTTATAGAATATTTGTTACGTGAGGTACCATGAACATTAGTTACCTCAAATGGCTCAAAATCAAGGTTAAAATTTGAAAAATAGCGATCTACAGCTTCCGGGCTGATAAAAGATTGATTTGCGCCTGAATCGATTAAGAATTTTAAAGGAGGATTTTTAAGCTGTATATACGGAAGCTCTCTCTGGGTTTCAAAATTAATTCCTATTTTTGTTTTTTGGACTGAGAATCCTCTTGAAAATCCCCATCATCATCAACGGGTGACTCCTGAGGTATCTCTTGAATTTGGGGTGGATAGTAGGGTTCTGGCTGAACATAATAATTAAGTACGCTGTTAGTGTTAATATCATACTCGGGGTAATATTGATAGTAAGCATTTTCAGGTTCGTAATAATTCCCGTAGCCTGAGCCATCATAAAACTCTTCTCCTGACATACACTCATTGACATTAACGTCTCTAGATTTAAAGTAGTTCGTGGGTGGTGGATTGCCATGCTTGCGCCAGTCATGACCTCCTCCGAATCCTGATGAGGTTGAGGGTAAGACTCTATTAATGAAATGGGACACACCACTCATGGGTTTAGGACCGGCATTTTGATTTGCATATCTGGGTTGCAATCTAAAATTATTACTCTGGGGGTTGTAATTTGGGGGTGGTGCAGAAAACATCTGCTGAGTACGTGAGGGCATACGCGCTTGGGGTTGCTGCTGATGCGATTGAGGAGCAAACCTGGGCTGTGGTTGGAAAAATGGTCTGGGTTGCCAATTGTTGGCAGGGAAACTGAAGCTAGTTGGTCTAGCTGAAAATGAAGGTCCTACAAATGGAACCTTCATAGGGTTCATGGAGTGCGCTGAAGGCGACTTCTTCTCACTGGCATGGCTAGTACGTTCCTGTAGGTACATGACATTAAGCTCATCTTGTACAAACTGTAACGCCTTTTCGATGCTATCAGGTCGCATGCAGCGAATTCTGGAACCCAGGGGTTCCTTTAATCCGCGTACGTAACTTTGTAACGTCAACTTTTTGTATAAAGTGCGTTTAGCTTCAATAGTCGTATTAACTGTTTCATGCAAAGCTACATACGTCATGATAGTCGCAAAAAGGTTTTGACAAAAATCATAGAACTCTTGAGGAGTTTTATTTCCCTGTGTGGCAATCATAAGATCGTTATAAAGAGCAGTTTCGTCCCTCTGGTCTGCAAAATTATTAATGAGCGATTCCCTAATGCCAAGCCAATTATTAGTTATACCATTCGAATTAATTGTTCGACTCGCAGATCCAACAATTTTATTAAGGATTCCGTTCAAAAGACAAAGATTAGTTAGCTCATTTTGCTCGCCCTCTCTCATAAAGTCAACTACAAGCCGATCACAAAAAGATATAAATCTTGGTAAAACATTTGGATTGCCATCAAACTCGGGCACAGGGCGTAACGCCTTATAGATAGTGTCCGGGTCAAAAGCTGGTGGTGGTGGTGGTGGCAGTGCCATTTCGGTTTGGTTAAATAAATTCTCTAAATTAAAATCAAAATCGAAGCTAGAATCTAAATCTCTATTTAAATCTAAGGCTTTACGTCTATTTGTCTGTCGATGTGAGACAGACGGCTTGTCTTTCTTAAAACAAAAAATCTTGGAACTTATAATGGAAAGGAAAATAAAGATAGGAGAGCAACACTTAGAGAAATTCTAATATGTACTCACGGTTTCATTTCTAGACCTCTTTGTTCGATTTCTGGAACAGGCAGCTACAGCAACTTCAGGTTCTGGATACTCGTGCAGAAGTTTAAGAACTTCCGATCAGGTCGCGAACGCTCCACAGCACAAAGTCTTTGACGAATTTCACGTATCACGGTTTTTAGTCCTTAAATTCACTGGAAATGTCCTTTAAACCCGATCGCGAGTATCCTACCGTCTGCGCCAGTGACGAAGGCTGCAGCTGGAGGACTTAAAAAAAACCGATCAGTTTTACAATAAACTTTATTAAGATAAAAGTTACAAAAGTTGTCTTATACGATAGACTAAAACTATAGAACCGACCACGGACGATGCTAGTACCGAAGTGGGGAAGTTTCCAATGTCCGAGGCGTCGATGCGCTGTCGCAGCAGAACGTGTGGCGATGCGCAATCGACGTATGTCACGTTGTCTTTGCACGTTGCGCGAAGTCAGCACGTAGGTAGCGCGAGTAGCCTGCGCGTGTAACCTACTTTCGTATTGTAGTACATTTCCGTAGAATGCATAAAGTTCGATATGCAGCGTCAGGTATTCTCATATGGTACGCATGCGTAACTAACTAACAGCGACATCTGTGATTATTTTGCTGAACCAAAACAAAGTATTTTAGGAGCGACAGCAAAATATAACTTGGTAAACAGTACATTTCTATGGAATTACAAAGTTATTTATGCTATCGGTTTATTTATTTATTTAACTGTTTATTGCACACAAGATAAAACACAGGACAATCACATTTAGATAAAAACACAACAGGTACTACTTATTTCTAAAAAGAAATCTCTTCCAGCAGTCCTACGGTAGAGAGATCGGTTTATCTAGAAAACTGCATTGAAATTGCTAGATTTTTAAGTTTTTCCTTGATTTATACACTAAACCCAAATTATATTCCAAATTAGAAGTCTCTATATTTTGCTGGACCAAAACAAAGTATTTTAGGAGCGATAGCAAAATATAACTTGGTAAACAGTACATTTCTATGGAATTACAAAGTTATTTATGCTATCGGTTTATCTAGAAAACTGCATTGAAATTGCTAGATTTTTAAGTTTTTCCTTGATTTATACACTAAACCCAAATTATATTCCAAATTAGAAGTCTCTATGTCTGCTAGAAGTGCCTTAGAATTTTGATGATCGGTCAGTGAGTGAGTCAGTGACAAAATTAAGAACTTTGACTAGCTATAATTCCTAAAGCACTGGTTCAAAGTGAACGAAATTTGAAATATACCGTATCTACAGGGCTTTTGATTGATTCCTGAAGTTTCAAGTCTTTTGTTTTATCCACAAGAAAGTTATAAGGTGTTGAAAATGGCCTGAACCGCTTCGAGAAAAGGATGGTACGGCTGTGCCGCTTTCTAGCTCGACTTGGCGGGGGCACTGCCGTGCCCCCAGATGTTCAATAAAAACACACAGAACAACAAATCAAACTCACGAATACATTGTAATACCTACTGTTATTAGGAAAATACCTATGTAGAAACCGTCATAGGAGCAATAAATAACTATAAAAGTAAATAAAAATACTTAAATCAAAACATAGTATAAACTGTGATGCCGGCTTCGAATAGCATCACCCCATTTCTTCCCCGTGGGTGTCGTAAGAAGCGACTAAAGGACTTGAGGGTTTAGGTGTATTACAACTTTTAGGCGACAGGCTGACAACCTGTCGCTATAGTGATACGCAAATGATCTCAAACGGCCCTTTAATTTGTCAGACGCGGCGATAGCGACCGTAGTTTTTACGGCCGTTAACGCTCTGCCTTCCCCGTAAGGTATAAATGCGTAATATACAGGCTGTAAGAGAGGGTGTAACGAAAACTATGCAGGCGTGATTAGACCATGAAACTGAACAAGTTTTTCTATGCAAGCTATATATATATATATTCTTTATTGCATAAATAGTATGGAAAATTAATACAAGTAAAATTTGCTGCAAAGGCGAGCTTATCTCTAAATGAGAGATCTCTTCCAGCCAACCCATGTTAGAAAATGAATTTTTTTTTTCGAGTTTCCATACAAAGTCAGTCAGCTGATCGGGAATTTAGTATGGAAGGTCGAAATTGTTTTTATGTTTACCAATATAGCCCCCATAGAAAAAGTTGTTCAGTTTCATTGTCTGGGGTCTTATACCCTGTATGTATGTATGTCTTATTTCCCGCCATTTTCAGTGCTGATCGAGAAGCTACTCCGGACTTGCGGCGACATCGACACCATCTATGTTCTGGTCCGGAATAAAAAAGGAAAAGACGCCAGGTCACGAATAGACCAGCTGCTAGATGAAGATGTGAGTAATACATAGTTTAGCATAACATAACATAACGTAACATGACATAAACTAACATAATATAACACAGTATAACAGAGCATAACATATCAAACATATTATGACATGACAGACAGACTTGCGGCGATATTGACACCATCTATGTTCTCGTCCCTGAATAAAAAAGGAAAAGGCGCCAGGTCACGAATAGATCAGCTGCTAGATGAAGATGTGAGTATTGAAATACATATTCTGGCATAACATAACATAACATAACATGACATAAACTAACATAAATATCAGAAACTGACATAAACTAACATAACTTTCATAAATATCTGCGAAACCCTTAAACTGTCAAAATTCGCCATTTTTCGTTCATTAGCAGTTTTTAGTTTTATTGGAAAATATACTACAGAAAGGAAACAGAAATAATAACTTTTTCATACAAAGTTAATAAAAAGGAAACAAGTGAAAAAAAATTACGCCAGGAAGTTTTTTTTCCACCTGTTTCGTTTAAGTATTAATATCAATATTTAGTGTTACTATCTCGTGATTAATTTCTACATAATACTAAACATTCAGTTAACTTTAAGGTTTTTATTCATTCCAGCTCTTCCAAAAAGCCCATGAAGAGAACCCCAAGGGTGTCCACAAGGTGCTACCCATCGTAGGAGACATGGAATTGCCAGGACTTGGCATGAGCGAGGAGGACAGGAAGACACTCATCACTAGAGTAAGTTTCGACTGTCCCGATGGCGTAGCGGATAGTACCTACTCCTGCCTTCTACGCCGAGGGTCGTGTGTTCGATCCCCACAGGGCACAAATATTTGTTACGTCTTTTCAAATATTTGTGTTTAGTCTGAGTGTTTTCTATGTATACGTATAATATATATTTATTTACAATAAAAGGTTATGTAAGTATTAGTATCAGTTATCAGCTGTCCCATAGTACAAGCTATGCTTAGTTTGGGCCTAGATGATGCTGTGTGAATTGTCCAGGATAATTATTTATTTATTTATCATCAAATTCCTACAATTTTATAAACAAAATATTTGTTGCTTTCTCGGTAATATAGAAATGCACTCGTAGAAAATTGGCTTAAAACCTGCATATATCTGCAGAGTGTAGGGAACAGAGTACAGACTAGACCATGAAACTGAACAACTTTTCCTGTGGTGCCTAACAAAATTCCCGATCAGTGGACTGTTTGGCTATAGTCTAAAGTCGAAAACTATTATATTACTTTACTCTTTTCTCGAAATTTTCGTTTCGAACCATGGATTCCTTTGCTAGACCATACAGGCAGTAAACCAACCTTAAAATTTTATTCTTTTCCAGGTGTCAATAATAATAAATGCAGCAGCCACAGTGAAGTTTGACGAGAAGCTGTCTATATCGGTCGGCATCAACGTGAAAGGCACCAAGGAGGTCCTAAAACTGGCCAAGGAATGCAAACAGCTGAAAGCCATAACCCACGTATCTACAGCCTTTTCCAACACGCATGTGCCTTATATTGAGGAGAAGTGAGTATACATACATAAATCACGCCTCTTCCCCGCTGGGCTAGGCAGAGACTATTTCCTTCCACTTGCTACGATCCTGGCATACATCTTTCGCTTTTTCTACATTCATCAGTCTTTTTATGCACGCTCGTCGGTTTAGGGTACATCTGACCTGACCTTTCTTCAAGGCGTCCCCGATTTGGTCCAGGTAGGTTCTTATTCAGAAGTAAGTATCATATCAGTCCACTGCTGGACGTAGGCCGCCCCCAGGGTACTACACCACATGGCACGGTCTCTCGCTTTCAAGATCCACTCGCTACCAGAGTGAGTATTGAAAGAGTATTTATGATATGTATGTATCCAAGTTTGCCTGGTAGAGAATGCTATCTAGCATTAAGGTCAGAAAGAATGCAAGCCGCTTAAGCTATAACCCACATATATCTACAGCCTTCTTCAACACATGCCTTATATTGAAGAGAAGTACCTGAGTATTGAAAGACGTGATTTGAAAGACGTGATTTGTGTGTGTGTGTGTGTGTGTGTGTGTGTGTGTGTGTGTGTGTGTGTACTGTTATACAGAGTGTATTCACTTCTTTGATGATTGGATCTGTTATACTGACTTTGCTGTAATGAGTAATGTATGATCGGTATGTTTTTTATTAAATCAATTTTTTGACATTCTTTTCTCTAGATTCTACGAGCCACCGATGAGTGTGGAGTCCTTGGAAGCAGTCGCTGAATTGGATGACAAACTTATCGACGCAATCTTGCCACAGTAAGTACTAAATAAATGCCACGAAACACGTTAGTTTTTTAAATAACAAACCCCTTTGCTTACGAAAATACCCTTTTATCAGTAACATAAACAGAAAAACTTAACTACTGTACTTTTTTTAAACAATTTACTGCAAAATAATCTAAAAAAACCGCTATAAATTTCTTTTGCAGACTCCTAAGCAACGCTAAGCGGCCGAACACATACTGTTTCACCAAAGCAGTGGCTGAGGAAGCAGTCAGGATATATGGAGAGGGTCTACCCATCTGCATCGTCAGACCTTCGATAGGTACTGTAGACTTTGAAGCAACGCTAGAATACTAAACAACGCACTAACCGAACTTTTTTTTTTATCTATGATGGGCTTACTCTTGACCCCAATCTTACCCTAAAGCAGAGATGGGATCTACGGTGGAGCGAGCTTGCCCAGAAGATGCCTATTCACTCTAGACTTAAAGAGATTCAGGTTATATGCACTCGGAAATACAGACGCAGGCAGGGAATTCCATTCTTTAGCCGTGCGCATAATGAAAGATGATTTGAAGCGCTTAGTGCGTAATGTGGGTATTTCAACTAAGAACGGATGGTAGCCGGCCGTGCGTCTGGATGTCCGATGGAAGAAAGGAGACGGTGGTATGACCCTACACTAAAACCTGACACACACACACACACTTATCTCTTACGGGGTAAGCAGAAACGAGATCGTAAAATTACCGTCGTTATTGCCACGCCTGACAAATGTTTGAGGATCGTTTCGGGTGAGTTGTGTATCACGGTAGTGACAGGTTGTCAGCCTGTTGCCTAAAAATTGTAATACACCAATACTCTCGAGTCCCATAGTCGCCTCTTACGACACCCGCGGGAAGGATGTGAGGTGATGCTATTCTAAGCCGGCATCACACGGCATTACACACGGCAGTAGATTTTAAAGCAACGCTAGAGTACTAGACAAAGCACTATCCGACCTTACACTAAAACCTGACGACTAGGCAATAATACTATGCAATGTCAAAGTCAAATTTATTTATTCAAAGTAGTAAATATTACTTTTGATTGTCATGTATTAGTCATTGAATTTTTTTTTAACAATTTTATGAACCTAGTGTAAACGCGGCTCAGGTGGACTAAAAACTTAAAACTAGCCTCTAACGCACTGCCTCGGGGCAAAGCTAACCAAACAACATGTAACGTTAGGTGGTAAATAAAATAACATCGAGTTAATGTCAAGAAAAAATAAATAAAAATGTTATGTTACATGCGTATAGTTAGCCGGACCCCCTGGACAGGAAACCTGTCCTGAAGTACTCCTATTCTAAATGTAAAAATATTAGCTGCAAATATTTTAGGGGTGAATCAGCGCAATCGTTCAATCGTTCAAATCGTTTATTTCCAAGTAGATTCACAACGAACGCTTTCAGAAAGTCAAAAATTTACAATACAATACTGTCGCTAAAAATAAATTAGTCAATAACAATTTTATGTTCCTAGTAGAAACGCGGCACGAGTGGGATAAAAAAGGCACTGCCTCGGGGCCGGCCAGGCTGACCACACAGCATGTAACTTACTAGCATGTAGCTATTAAAGTGAATATTTAAAATATATATATATAATTACATGTGTCATGTAAATCAGCCGGACCCCCTGAACAGGAAAACCACCCAAAAACCTGCTCAAAAGTGCTCCTATTCTCAATTAACAATTTGTACCATAGGACCTAAGCTACCCTAGCTAAGTTTTAAAATATATTAATAGCCCAAAAGACGGCTACGCTAAAATAAAATAAAATAAAAGTACTACAGCAGATAATTCTATCTGTTTCGTCTTATTAAGTCTTCCTTATTACGAGTATTTATGTCAATTTTAAATTCCATGCACGTCCAGATTTGGTATTAAACTCATTTGGTTTTGATTTGGTCGCATGAAACTGAACAATTTTCCCGAAGGAACTTAGGTTTAAAATTTTTGGACCTCCCATACAAAACGTACCGATCGACCAAGTCAATTTGTATGGGAAGTCTAAAAAAAGTATTTCATATTTCGACCTATGTTCCTTGGGAAGAGTTGTTCAGTTTCGTGGGCTGATTCACTCCAAAAAGTATTTGCAGCTAATATATGAACACCTTCTATAATCTAAGTAATACTAATGTGCATTTGAATTGTTTTTGCAGTGGTATCAACTTACGAGGAACCAATGAGGGGATGGACAGACAGTGTATACGGCCCAACTGGCATCATTATTGGTATCGGGACTGGGGTAAGTTGAAACAAGGGCAAAAATTACCAAAAACTATACAATTTATTGGGATTTACTGCACTCATAGCTCATAACGCAGCCTAGGTTTGATACTCGGTCGATGCTTGTCAATTTTTCTTTTTTAATTTAAGTAAAAATATACAGCTACCACAACACAATCTCAACCTTAACAGCCATTAGAGCCCACTACTAGTCATAGGCCTCCCTCACAAAATGGTAAAAATATATAAAAAAAAGAAAATTAAATTCCACATGATACAGAAAAAAAATACTGAACTATTTTGAATATTGCTTAGAAAAGTTATTCAGTTTCATTCGCCTCTTAAAATATTTCCACCATATTTTTACGAATGCCCTTCTTTGCAGGTGATCTCTTAGTCGCTATATGAGAGAATAGGGCGATGTTATCTAAACCAAGCACCATATATATTTGAAAGACTGTTCTGATTTTTTTTCCATTCAGGTTCTCCGGACGATGTACATGGATCTCAACAAGGTGGCTGACATGGTTCCTGTAGATCTTTGCGTCAACGCAATCTTAGCCTCCGCGTGGCACACTGCTAAGAATTATAAAGAAAAGTAAGTCCTGTGAATTTCCTTATTTTCGTGTCCAACGACTTAATCAACTCTGGTGTCAAAGTTTTATGAAAAACAGTATCTCAGATAGGATAAATAAGATATCCTTATTTATGTATTGGGTGATTCCTGGAGAGGGTAAAAATTGCGGTCACACGTTAATTTCTTCAAAAGTATAACACTTACAGGTTTTTACTAACTTTCACACGAAATAATGTTAAATTGACTATTCAGAAACTAAAACTCCATCCACAAATTATGAAATATGTTTAACTAAAACTTAATCTGAAACCTGAAATCGGGGCCAAAACACGCGTTCTTCGCGTGTCACACTCAGCTGTTGCGAAATTCAAACACGCATAAAGTTTTATCTAGCTGGACATCATATAACTTTTCACCCATCATAATAATCCTTATATCATGTAGATTCATTGAAAATTATTAATTGGACAATATTTAACTGCGTATACCGATAAAAACGACAGTTTTTGTTGGTCACACGTTTTTGTGTTTTCTGAATACGTGGTCTAAAACGATTGAATCGCTGAAACTAATAGAACTATGAGCTAGGTCTTGTTTCTGCCTTCTGCCAGGATTGCTTCTTCATCCCTGGAGAAAAGCATAGCAAAGAGCATATAGCTCCTTGACACTTCTAGAATAAAATAGGGGTTGTTAAATTTTTTGATCCTATTTTTGCACCCGCGCCAGGTCCCTTTCCTGTGCATGTTTCATTCATGAAAGAGTTATTACAGAGGGTTTGTTCTGAACAAATAATGTCGCATAATAAAGCGAGATTTAAGATTCGTTTAAAAATTTTGATTACATTCAAGCGTTTACCAATAAATCACTAAAAACATAGAAAATTGTCCCTTGACTGGCTCCATTTGACTGGCATTTTTCCCAGTCAAGGGACATTTTATGCCATTCAAGTGACTAATGTTATTTTAATGATTGTTTTTGCATTTTTTGTGTAAAGGTGTGCCTGCAGAGTAGAAATAGCACCACCCCATGTCTCCCCATGGGTACTGTAAGTTAGATAAGGGGTTTCCAGGAGGTGAACAGCATTGTTTTTCGTGCAGATAACATAGTTTAAAAACACTTCCTTTATGTCTCTAGGTGTGGCTGCGTTGTATCTAAGGGAGGCTGCGTTAAGTCTCAGGTTAATTTCGATGTATCTTAAGCTGACTGCGGTGTATTTCAGGGTGGTTGCGTTTTATCTTAGGCTGACTGCGATGTCTCTTAAGCTGAGTGCGTTGTATCTCAGGTTGGCTGCAATACGTCTCACTCAGGCACATTGTGACGTATCTTAAGATGACTGCGTTGTATATCAGGATCTCTGCGTTAGGTTTCAGGTTAATTGCGACGATCTTAAGCTGACTGCGTAGTATCTCAGGGTGGTTGCGTAATGTCTCAGACTGATTGCGACGTCTCTTAAGCTACTGCGTTGTATATCAGAGCGGCTGCGTTATGTCTCGTTTAGACTGATTTCGACGTCTCTTGAACTGACTGCGACGTCTCTTAAGCTGACTGCGATGTATATAAGGGTGGCTGCGTCATGTCTCACTCAGGCTCTTTGCTACGTCTCTTCAGCTTACTGCGTTGTATCTCAGGTTGGCTGCGTTTTATCTCACTCAGGGTCATAATGCAAAGTCTCTTAAGTAACTGCGTTGTATCTCAGGGTGGCTGCGCTATGTCAGGCTGTTTTTACGTCTCTTAAGCAGACTGCGTTGTATCTCAGGGCGGCTGCGTTATGTCTCACTAAGGGTGACTTCGACTTCTCTAAAGCTGACTGCGTCGTCTCTTAACCTACTGCGTTGTATCTCAGGTTGGCTGCGTTATGTCTAAGGTTGATTGCGGCGTCTCTTCAGCTGACTGTATTGTATCTCACGATGGCTGCGTTATGTTTTAGGTCAGTTGCAACGTCTCTTTAGCTGAGTGCGTTGAATCTCAAGGTGGCTGCGTTATGTCAGGCTGATTTCGACGTCTCTTAAGCTGATTGCGTCGTGTCTTATGTATACAGTGTCGTGTGTTAGGTTGCTTGCCTAGTGATGTCTAAGGCTATCTGAGTCATGCATGTCTCAGGCTGATTGCGTCATCTTTAAGGTTATCTTCGTCTGTACAGTAGCAGAATGTACAATTCGCAAAATGTCTTAAGTGGCTCAACACAGTTAATTGTCAGGTCATAATGTTTGCGGTGGCTTTTTCTTGTCTCATGTTAGCTGTTTCATTATGGCCTAAGTTTAAACGACTTACGTTACTATTGTTTTGGTGGAGAATTGGGTCTACGTTTCGGCTGTTTACGAACAGCCTTCTTCCGGAGGTCGACAGATCACGCCCGCCTGTCAACTGTGATTGTCGAACACTGTGGCTGTTTCATTTCGTATGTCGGGCTAGCTGTGTCGTGTTTTTAACACGAGCAAATTGTCTGTGACTAGGTGCGTCGTGTCTTAACCAGACTGAGGCTTCAGGGCGTTAGTCTGGTAGGCTGCGGCAACTTTTACTTCTATTCTACTTAGTTAAAAGCAAAAGATGAACAGCTTTTACTCATATATTTTGTTAAAATAATTACTTTGTCCCTTGACTGGCGTAAAATGTCCCGTTGACTGGCACCTCAAATTTCAAAATTGAATTTTGACGAAACCTGTGGTTCGATTTAGGTGTTTTTTCGTAAATAACCTTTTCAATAGGCCTTTATTATTATGCAATGATAAAATAACCAAAAAACTAAAATTTCAAATTTGCCAGGAAAGGGACCTGAAGAACCGTTTTCAAATTTTCACCCGATTAACAAACACCATTAGTGTAGAAACTGGGGAAGGTTGTAACAAATTGCTTGGACTCTGGCAGGTCAGGTGTCAAAGTAATTGAGTTTATGATCCAGTAAACATTTTATGGTCCATATAATTTAATTTTTCCAAAAAAAAATATTTATCATATTTTTACTTTTTCTAAAATATTAACTTATCTGTAGGCCAATCAACAAAATACACTAACACTTTATTCCTTCTTTACAACTTTCAGTCAAACATCGGACATCCCCATCTACAATTTCGTGTCGGGCGCTCAAAACCCCATCAAGTGGGGCGAATTTATAGAGGTCAACAGGAGACACGGCATCAACACGCCCACTACTAAAGCTGTGTGGTAAGTTACTGATGTTTGTAAACGTAAAACTATATAAAAGTTCCCAACACATGGCTTAGATGGCGTTGAAGACAAATTCCAGAAAACCGAAGTGTCTGAAACGCGCAGCCAAGTCTTACCGACTATAGTTAAACGTTAAACTTTTTAAAAGTTCCCAACACAATGCCTAGATGGCGCTGAAGACAAATTGCAGCAAAAGGAAGTGTTTGAAACGCGCAGGAAAAGTTTTCTAGGTGACTGTATATTACCAAAAAAGTGAACAATAAATATTTTCTGATGTCTGATTATGTCATCCGTCAGTGATAGTAATCTAATAAGGACTGCAACTTTGTCTCACTACTTATCCATAAATGTCATTACGAAATATATCTCGATTTGTAAGTTTTTACCTTACCGAAAAACATATTATATCTTTTCAGGTATTACGGCTTGAACCCTACGAACAATTACTACATGTTCTTATTCTACAACTTCTTCTTGCACTATCTACCTGCGCTGTTCATCGATTGCTATCTGGCGCTCACTGGAAGGAAACGGAAGTAAGTATTTACAATACATTTACTGAAGCAATGAGTGACAAACAACGATATATGGATAATAGATGGATGCATCCAGCAAATCTGCTAGACATTCATACATACATACACATATCACGCCTATATCCCTGGTGGGGTAGGCAGAGCGTAAAATTACGGTCGTTATCGCCACATATCTGTGAGATAATTCGTGTATCACTATAGTGATAGGTTGCCAGCCTATCGCTCAAAAGTTGTAATACACTTGAAACCTCAAGTCCCTTGGCCGGCCCAAGTACGACACCCACTGGTAAGAAATGGAGTGATGCTATTCTAAGCCGGCATCACACGGGAAACACACATCACACTGCGAGGCATCAGTCTCCTAAAAGTCTTGAGACAACGCGATCATTCTTGTGAGTTTCTGATTCTACGATAAGCTTCTTGTACCTATATTACTACTTATTTAAGTAATTTCAAGAAACTTAGAAGAGTTGCCGCATGATATTCGTGTGAAATTGAAGACTTCAAAAGGCCATCTGGACTCTATCATACATTTCTAGAAAGGCAAAAGTGGTGAATGAATGCCCATCAAAACCAAAGTCTTTCTGAATTATTTTTATATAATTATGTATAGAAAGGCAAAGGGATGAATGAATAATATATAAATACCCATTAAACCAACAACTGAATAAAATTTCCTTTTGAAATTCACATTTAATTTCTTTCCATTCCAGAACTCTACACCTCTACAACAAGGTGATGAAACTGGCCAACATACTCTTCTACTTCTCAACGCAAGACTGGCGCTTCTCAGACCAGCAAGTCAGGGCGATGTGGTCCTCTCTCTCCAAACAGGACAAGGCTGTGTTCCCGTTTAGCATTGGGGAAATGTCCTGGGAATATATGTGTGAAACTTTCTTAATAGGTAAGAGATATAAACCTCTGAAAGACTGACTGTTTCTTTTATTCTAAAAATCAAGTTTTTTTTAAGTTTTTTCTTTCTTAAACAATGATATAAGCAATAACTTCATCATATAGTTTGAATTTATACTGTAAATTAATGTAGACTAAGAATTAAGAAGACCAACGAGGAAGTACTCCTACTAGTAAAGAAAAAAAGAACGCTACTCAATACAATGGAGAATAGGATGGGGGAAATGATAGGACACATGATACGGCATTACCAGTAATTTAAAACAATCGTTGAAGGCCAAATTGAAGGAAGAAGAGGAAGGGGAAGACCAAGAAGGAGTTATTTTGATGAGATAAAGAAGAGAATAATGGTCACATCGTACAGAGAAGACAAGGAGAAGGCGGAGGACAGAGAAAGCTGGCGGATACTCCACCAACAAGGGCAATATCCTTAAATAGATGTTGATGAAGGTATAAGTTGTAAACAACTTGTTACTAGACTGTAATCTAGAGATCGAAAATTTGGCAAGGGCCAGTCGAGGCGTCGGCAGCTCAGTTAACAGAGCAATGGGTACCCCATGTGTCCCGGATTGAAACCTTAACCGTAGCTAAAAAAAACTTTTTTGTTCTTTTTTCTTCTTTTCATTTATGAGAATAATAAATGTAAAAAATGGTTTTAATTTAAACATTCTAACGACTTCTATTCTGTTTCAGGTTTAAGAGTATACTTGCTGAAAGACGATCTAAGTACCCTGCCAGAGGCTAGGAAAAAATGGAACAGGTAATTAATTTTTACACTTAATACTTGCAAGTTTTCAAAAGACTGGCATGCGGAAGCCCAGGACAGAACAGGATGGAAATAGAAGAGGGAGGCCTTTGCCCAGCAGTGGGATGATGTACGCTAATTAAGATTAAGATTAAGATAAGAATAGTTGCCTACATGCTTAGCTTATACACACACATAACAGTAGAAAACACATTTAAAGGCTGTTTTATTTACTGGATTCACAATATACTCCTCCTAAATAAGCAACTATGATTAATGACATAGATAAAGTATAAAATAGAGTCAAAGTGTGACGTTAGCAACACCATGAAACTGTATTTTGCAACAAGACGAAAGTCGTGGATTCGAAAACTTCTAAATATTCTCCTATGTACCATTATTTACTTGTGGATTCTTATGATTTTATATGTTATCTTGTTACAGGTTGTTCGTGCTGCATAACTTACTGAAGTTAGTCACATTCTCCCTCGTCCTGTACTTAGGCTACAGCTTATTAACCAGCTTAACATCAGCTATATTTGGTTGAAATTATGTCTCTTGCCATTAGTTTAATATATAATAAGGTAGTTTGTTCAAAATATAACATCATTCTCCTTGTCTTATGCCGTGGCCCGAATCCTAAGTTAAGTCACATTAAAATATCAACCTAAACTAAAGGTGTAAAATTATTCGCTGCAAATATTTTATGGGATGAATTAGTTGATGAAACCGAACAACTTTCCCCAAGAAACATAGGTCGAAATATTTAAAAAAATGACTTCGCACTCAAAATTACTGGCCGACCAAGTTTTCATAATTTTGAACTATAATTTGTTCCTTAGGTAAACTTACTTGTTCAGATTTATATTTGCATTTTTTTATTTTTTACACCTGTATGTTTCAAGGGATGAGAAAATGGAACAACTTACCCCAAGTATCTAAAGGTGGGGGCAATATAAAACTTACCCCAGACCTTTTGAAACAACTTACCCCAGGGATCAAAGTTCTGATTATTAAAACTAAGAAAAGGTCATGATTTCGCGCCTTATATACGGGGTGTAAAGGACGGTGAAACGAAAACTTTTGCAGGCATGCGCAGACCATGAAACTGAACAACTTTTTCTATGGAGGCTATGTTGGGAAACGAAATTTTTTTTCGGTCTTCCATACAAAATTCCCGATCAGCTGGGTGACTTTGTATGAGAACCCGAAAAAATTTTTTCGTTTTCAAAAAGTTCAACCGTTAAAAAGTTGTTGAGTTTCATGGTCTGATCATCACGCATGCAAAGTTTCCGTTACACCGTCCTTACACCCTGTATATATTTTTCATATTGAGGAGATTTTTGATCTGTTCGTATCCTGGAATTAATATTCGATCTCTTTATTTAGTACTCTTGGTAGGAAAAATATTAGTATATCAAGTATTAAAAGATTTCTTTTTTTATATCATTAAATATATTCATAAAGATTATTTTTAAGTAAGTAGGAAACTACTTAGTTAGTTTTCATTTTATGTAAAGAATGATTGTGGGCTATAGTGACATTAGTGACTGTTTTTGTGATTGTATATTTAACAATTTATACACAATTTCTATTACAAACTGAAAGAAGATAGTAGATATAGTTTTTTTTCAACATTCAGTATTTGAGTGCCTGCCATAAATCTGTATTGGGTACCTATTTATGTTAAATTTATAATATCTTATTTAACTTTTAAACACTTTTTTAATCTTTTTACTAACTCAGGTTGTGAATAAAATTTATTGCTAATTAATTTAAAAGTGATATGATAATTTGTAAAGAATACTTAGTAAGATAAACTGGAATAAAATATGTAAATAAATAAATGAAGCAAACTTTTATTTAACAATTACTATCCCCTAAAACGTTACATACATACATACATATTACATTACATACATACTTTATCCCTTGCGAGGTAGGCAGAGCGTTCACGACCGTAAAAATACGGTCGCCATCGCCACGCCTGACAAATCTTTGAGAGATCTCTTTGACATTCCTTAGGTCAATGATATAAGGTCTTAGAAATATTACATTTGTATTTACCAATTGACGACCGATGTGGCGCAGTGGTAGTGCGACTGCCTGTGACGCAGAAGGTTCCGGGTTGGATCCTCGGTGGTTCACTTACAAAGTTGATATTTATCACTTTGTGAATTTGTGCCCAGTCTGGTTAGGACATTGGACTGAACCACCCGATTGTCCGTAAGAAAGGTTCCGTGTTTCGGATGGCACGGTAACACGTTCGCGTACGGTACGTCATATAACGTCAATAAAAGATCTACGCAGTGTGGCACAACGTACAATCACGTCGTTGATAAATCTTCAGTTTACGGCTCATACGTTAAGACACGTCGATTTCCTATACTTTTTCCTTAAGCTTCGACTTTGCGCCACGCCACATCAAAACCTCCACCTTGTAGCGCCGCACAGTATCGAGTTATTTGTTCATAATTTCAAGGTCACTCACACATATGCATTTATTTACACACACATGAACAACGTCATAGCACGCCGCTCTGTGTATGAACAGTCGAACATTCAGTCAACTTGTGCACACGACGGGGGGTTTGTAAATGAAAATGTGAGTAGAAATTTACCATTTCTGTCGTGTTTTTGTGTTTATTTTATTGAATATCAATTGTTTGTTGCATAGCATTAATCTGATCTATGTTACAAGGTTATTTTATTCTCTGATTCTGTAGTAGATGGAGGAGAAACGAAGAAATAAAGAACGCAATATGGCGATGTTTGTCGAAAATTTGCCGTCTCGAAAAACCACCCCGGTCCCGTTCAGTGATGATTGTGAACACTGTTCTGATAAGGAATACGATCCACCAATTTTACATGCATAACATACTGCAGAACGTCTTTTAACGTCGACGTCAAGACACGAATGTGTCATATCACAAACTATGGTTTCTTTTTTATAAGACCACAGCGTGAATAAACGTCTATCGATTTGTATGGAAAATCTGTGTGAAAATCTGAGTGGTCATATCTTCGACGTCATAAAACGTTGTTAACGCGAACGTGTTAAGAAGTAGGTCCCGGTTGCTGGCTATGCTTACTTAGACGGCGGTCGTTACACAACCATGTCAGAAGCCTGCTACTTGTAGAAGGCGGTTGAAAAATTCTGACTCTAAGGTGGATTGGGTCGCTGGACGACACGAAAAGATATTTAACAATTCACTGGACCATACTGCCTACCCCGTAGTGCAGCACATGCGTGACTGCATTGTTCTCCAATTTGCCTGTAGATGGCGGGAGTGTAACTGGTGGTACGCATGCGCGGTGGAGTCAGGAAACTGGGCGCTGGACATAGGCGAGTGGAGACGCGTTGGGGCTAAAAGTATTTGTATAACCCAATTTTTACAACTGTACGTATGGGGCTGTCAAAATATCCCTAACCTAACCTTTAGTATTTTTTTTTTGTAAACTAGTTATCATCGTCGCATTCTTGATTACTGAAGGTCGTTTTCATTCAGTCCTGTCCTCGGCTTTTCTAAACTAGTAATAATACCTTTGTAATTTAAGGATGCTTTATTATAGGTTTTTATGTAAGGCATAAAATTACAAATAAATATTGAAAAATATTAGACATTTTCTGGGTTCGATAAAAAAATAAACGCTTAAGTATTTATCATCACTACATAGTATGAACCAAAGTCGCTTTTCGCGTCTGTCTGTATGTTTGCTTATATATTCAAAACTACACAACAGACTTTGATGCAGGTTTTTTTAATAGATAGAGTGATTCAAGAGGAAGCTATTTATGTATAATACTTGCCGGGAAAAATCCTTATTCCCACGGGAAAATGAGTTGCAGCGGGCGCCGCCGCTGGGATAGGCCGCTAGTGACGAATAAAACTAAAATGGCCTCTCCACGGTTTTCTCTAGTCATCTGGAAAACATCCCTTACCGTAGGGTGTGATCTGTTCATACTAGCCGTAAAATTAACAATACTACTATACAGTGATAAAAATAACCTGCCGCCATACAAAAAGGCAAGAAAAAACACCAATAGTGTATGAAAAACGTTTTGTGAAACAGTAAAAAAGAGTTCTAAGGAGAATCGACAGAAATGGATCGGGTGAGTAACGATTTTTCGAAGATATTTTTAATTTTAGAATGCGCTGAGAATAGTTTATTTTTAATCTGATTGAAAAAACAGCCAATAACAATTTGTGTTTAAAAATTACGTTCTGAAACTAAAATTTAACTGGAATCGATTTTTTATTCAGAAAGATGTAATTTCATTATTTTAGGTTAGAAAATTAGATGTCAGATTATTTGAAAATAGAAAAATATTATCACGTTAATATCTAAATAAGCTTATTTGGAATAGAAATGCGTATTTAAAATAAAAATAGTGAGATGCACGGTTGACCTAATTTTATAAGAGACACATTTACCTAGCGCATAACCGAGTGACCTAGGTAAGAACCTAGGTCATTCCCTAGGTAGTAATAGTAAATGGCTGGAACCTAAGATAAAGTTAGACAATTTTGCGTAACTTTAGACGCAGCAGTTGTCTAAATAAATGCAGTTGTTTGGCAAAATGTTTGTATTGTATAATGTTTGCGTAAACTTTTCGAGAGCTTATTTTTTTTTTACCTAACTACCATGCAAAATTCCCGATCAGCTGACTGACTTGGTAGGGAAACTAGAAAAAAATTTTTCTTTTTCCAACAAGCCCCATACAAAAAGTTGTTCAGTTTCATGGTCTGATAACGCCTGCAAAGTTTTCGTTACACCGTCTCTAACACCCCGTATATGTATAAGGTGTAAAAATGTTAGCTGCAAATATTTTAAGGGGTGAACCAGTCCATGAAATTGGACTACTTTCCCCAAGAAACATAGGTCAAATTTGAAAAAAAAAATTTAGACCTCCATACAGTTGACTCGCTCGGCTGCTACATTTTGTAAGGGATGTCCAAAATTTTTTTATCCTTCGAACTATGTTCTTTGGGGAACCTTTCTCAGTTTCATGGGCTGATTCACCCCTAAATTATTTGCTGCTAATATTTTTACACCTTATATAAATAAAAAAGAACGAAAAAACTATTGTGGGGTACAATACAAAGAATGAGCACAGCACTTAAATAATAAATAAATGATTTTATATACTCTCGACAAGAAGATGATTTTTCGCAACTAAGTGACAAATGATTTTTCGCAACTAAGTGACACAAGACAAGTGACACGACTTTTTATTTGTGACGTCACGTGTGTCCAGGCCATAGTGGCGGACTAAGGAGGTCGCTCCACATTAGGATGGTGCGTATTGGTGGTGCCGGTAATCCCACTCGGGGTCACCACTTATGTGGGGTACAATACAAAGAATGAGCACAGCACGTAAATAATAAATAAATGATTTTATATACTCTCGACAAGAAGATGATTTTTCGCAACTAAGTGACAAATGATTTTTCGCAACTAAGTGACAAGACAAGTGACACGACTTTTTATTTGTGACGTCACGTGTGGCCAGGCCATAGTGGCGGACTAAGGAGGTCGCTCCACACTATTAATTCAATCCCAGCCGGAACCCCGACAAAACTATTTTGGTGGCATCGTAAATAACTTAACAGGTTTTCAATAGATAAACACGGTCAGCCAAGTGGGGGCGCTCATCAATAAATCTTGGTGTCATCGGACAGAGCATCGACGTACGACCCGAATTTTCTACTACGTCACCTGCGTGATGCGTGATCATTTTTCTTAAGCGATCTTCAAAATGTTTTATCAAAGTGTCGCTGTGAGTAAGTATTTATGATCAAGTGTAGGTATAGTATAAGTACACACACATACACAAATCGCGCCTTTATCCCTTGCGGGGCAGGCAGAGCGTTAATGATCGCAAAATTACGGTTGTTATCGCCACATCTGACAAGTATTGAGGGCCTTTTTAGATGATTCGTGTATCACTGTAGTGACAGGTTGTCAGCCTGTCGCCTAAAATTGTAATACATATGAAAGCGAGTCCCTTCGTTGCCTTTTACAACACCCGCGGGAAGAAATGGGGTGATGCTATTCTAAGCCGGCATCACACGGCATCATATAGTATACGTAGCTGCAGACAATAATAGAAGATCCGACCGATTTCGGCCATGGCGACCACTTTGACTCCTAATCAGATCGGCGCTGACGCGCCCGGAGATGGCTATTGTAGCCAATTTTGGCAGTAAACTCCCGTGCACAGTGTGGACACCTGAGTTTGCCATTTATAATAATAAAGATATAAGTAAGATGTTTGTATATAATTGTCAAATAGTTGATAAAATTGATAAATCACTTAGCATTCTTGCCGTTTACAGAATTATCCACGCTGATTCGGCAGCTGGACCCAAATATTATGTCTATACAGGGTGTAAGGGACGGTGTAACGAAAACTTTGCAGGCGTGATCAGACCATGAAACTGAACAACTTTTTCTGTGGGGGCTATGTTGGGAAACGAAATTTTTTTTCGTTTTCCCATACAAAGTCAGTCTGCTGATTGGGAATTTTGTATGGAAGATCGAAAAAGATTTCACGTTTCCCAACATAGAAAAAGTTATAAGACATTATAACGGGTTTTAACTCACGGTAGGGATATATCGAGCACCCAATATTTCGGCGATGTTGCAATCGCCATGATCACGGGTAAACAGTGATCAGTTAACATCGCCGAAATATTGGGTGTTCGATATATCCCTACCGTGAGTTAAAACCCGTTATAATGTCTTATAGTTTTAGTGATAATAACCACGGAACCTTAAAATCAAGTGATAGAAAAAGTTGTTCAGTTTCATGGTCTGATCACGCCTTCAAAGTATCGTTACACCGTCCCTTACACCCTTTATATCTAGTCCATCTAGAAAAACATGTAGGTAAGTTTCAGTCACCCTTAGGAGGTACATACAAAACACAACAACTACCTAAATGAAAGACTATTTGTGCTAAACATATTTTACCTTTTAGGTGTATCGCACACTTGACGCACGACGGAGCGCTAAAACTTCGCAGCGGTATGTCAGATCCACACTAGAAATGTCAATCCCCATACTAAAACCGCTCAACCGCTGTCGAAGCAGCGTTATCGCAGTGTCGTCCGTCGAGTGCGGTTTTAGTATGGGGAGTGATGTAAGATGTTTCTAGTATGGTATGGATCTGACGGACCACTGCAATATTTTAGCGCTCCGTTGTGCGTGAAGTGTGCGATCCGCCAAAGTTTTAGTACATTCAACAGCTACATAAATGGAAGAATATTCGTGCTAAACATATTTTACCTCTTAGAGGTCTGTAACTGGCGCGTTCACCCTATTATTAACTCAAATGTCACCGCACTAGGGGATAATATAACCTCTTGTCTCTGTGAGCGTGGTAAATGGCGTCATATCCTTCACACCTTATGTAGGTACAAAGCAATGTGATGCCGGTTTAGAATAGCATCACCTCATTTCTTTCATTTCATTACCTCGGATTCCGTGTTTCGGATGGCACGTTAAGACTATCATTCACAGACATGGCGCGCTCAAAATACGTTTTTCAAATTGTATGTGCCGGCAAGCACCGTAAGGTGCGATAGAGACAGGTAGCAGGCTTCCTGAGAAATCGCCTCGAAAACAGAGTAAAATCGGGATACGGGCGTTAACGTTTCCCTACAACTAAATTTCAACCAAATTCTATAATTTTGGTCTTGATCGGTTAAGTTTAAACGACCGATGTGGCGCAGTGGTAGTGCGACTGCCTTTGACGCAGAAGGTCCCGGGTTCGATTCTCGGTGGGTCACTTACAAAGTTGATATCTATCACTTTGTGAATTTGTTCCCAGTCTGGTTAGGACATTGCGGGCTGAACCACCCGATTGTCCGTAAGTAAGATGGTTCCGTGTTTCGGATGGCACGTTAAGCCGTAGGTCCCGGTTGCTGTCTATGATCACTTAGACGGCGGTCGTTACACAACCATGTCAGAAGCCTACTACTTGTAGAAGGCGGTTGAAAAATTCTGACACTAGGGTTCATCGGGTCGTAGGACGACTCGGTGTCCCACACGAAAAGAAGAAGAAGAAGAAGAAGTTTAAACTGTAATAGGTACATATATACGTTTCGTTTTTGACCAAATTATGTACAGTTTTGTAAGTAACCTCACTGAAACATAGATTTTTCAGTATCAAAAAAGTGTACTTTTGTGCTTCATTAATTGTGCATTTAAAAAATATACCTAAAAATCAAAACAATTGATAAGTATGATAAAAACGTTAACGCTTTTTGATAGATTTCCAGCAACACGATCATCTTAAGCCGTAGGTCCCGGTTGCGGTCTATGATCACTTAGACGGCGATCGTTACACAACCATGTCAGAAGACTGCCACTTGTGGAAGGCGGTAGAAAAATTCTGACACTAGGGTTCATCGGATCGTTGGACGACTCGGTGTCCCACACGAAAATAAGAAGATTACCGCGGGTGTCGTGAAAGGGGGATTAAGATTGGGCAGTAAGCAGCATTATCTATGAATACATTCTTTCACTGCGCTCGCCAACCGTAGTGAGTAGGTATGAAAAATTAAAAAAGGGAGCCCATGCCCAGCGGTAGACTGTTGATGTTGATATTTTACATTTTATACTGATTTGCAACTAGCACGTGGACAGGATGTAAAAAAATCAAATGCAAATATTTTAAATGGTGAACCAGCCCATGAAACTAAACAAGTTACGCCAAAAAAAAAAATTGGACCCACAGCCGCCGAAGACAATTTGTATGCGAAGTCCAAATTTTATTTTCATATTTCGACATGTTTGTTTGGAAAAGTTGTTCAGTTTCATAGGCTGAAGCTAATATTTTTACACTTGGCGAGGAACACACTTGTGGCTCGACGGAGCGCTAAAATATCGCAGCGTTCTGTCAAATCCATACTAGAAACGTCACTCCCCATACTAAAACCGCACTCGACGGACGACGCTGCGATAGCGCTGCGTCCACAGCGGTTGAGCGGTTTTAGTACGTACGGGGATTTGACAGAACGCTGTGATATTTTAGCGGTGCGTCGTGCGTTATGCGTGCATTCCGCCACCCCATACCGTGCCTATATTTAATCACGTAGCTATTTATATCCTCGTAAACAGGCGAAGGACACACCGCGCCGTACCCAGTGTTGTGTGACAGAAAGAGATTTTACCCTATCTGACCTTACACACGTAATGAAACATGCACCTATGGCGGATCGCACACTTGACGCGCGACGGAGCGCAAAAATATCGCAGCTGTCAGTCAGATCCATACACCGTTCAACCTCTGTTGACGCAGCGCTATCGCAGTGTCCGTCGAGTGCAGTTTTAATATGGGGAGGTTTCTAGTATGGATCTGACAGACCGCTGCGATATTTTTACGCTCCGTCGTGCGTCAAGTGTGTGATCCGCCTACGGTCAAGGATGTACGTTTTTACGGTATACTCTCGAATTAGTTACGATTATGGTCATTTGGAAAGTGGTCGAATATTTTTGTATTTAGAGATTTAAATAGTTTTTTTTACGGCAAGCATACGAAAGTAACAAATATCTTATCCAAAAGTGTAGCAAACTGAAGTGACAGGGAACTGACGAGAATTCTGGGTTGAGTCACATTCGACTGTCCCAATGGCGTAGCGGATATTACCCCTGCCTTCTACGCCGAGGGTCGTTGGTTCGATCCCCACCGGACACAAATATTTGTTAAGTGAAATTTTCAAATATTTATGTTGAGTCTGGGTGTTTTCTATGTATAATATGTATTTATTTACAAAAAAAGTATATAAGTAATAATATCAGCTACTTAGTTCCCATAGTACAAGCTTTGCTTAGTTTGGGGCTAGATGGCTCTGTGTGAATTGTCCAAGATATTTATTATTTATTTTATTACAATCATACATACATATATTACGCCTTTATCCCTTGCGGGGTAGGCAGAGCGTTAACAGCCGTAAGAATACGGTCCCTATCGCCACGTCTGACATTTTTGAGTATTGTTTTCCAGTGTTGTTTCAGAAAACATGTGTATCACTATAGTGACAGGTTGTCAGCCTGTCGCCTAAAAAATGTAATACACCAATACTATCAAGTCCCTTAGTCGCCTCTTACGACACCCACGGGAAGGATGTGGGGTGATGCTATTCTAAGCTGGCATCATTTATTTTATTTATTATTCAAATATCAACATAAACTTATTTATCGTGCAAAAGTTTGATGTGTAGGTTTGGTTAGATACGTATTGGATGACCACATTTTACCGCCATAAAACACAGCCGCGAGCGGATCGTAGCAACAGACTAATTTTTCCGCTATCCCATAAAACACAGCCGCGAGCGGATCGTAGCAACAGACTAATTTTTCCGCTATCCCATAAAACACAGCCGCGAGCGGATCGTAGCAACAGACTAATTTTTCCGCTATCCCATAAAACACAGCCGCGAGCGGATCGTAGCAACAGACTAATTTTTCCGCTATCCCATAAAACACAGCCGCGAGCGGATCGTAGCAACAGACTAATTTTTCCGCTATCCCATAAAACACAGCCGCGGGCCGATCTTAACAGACTTGGCAATAAAACTCTACCTACGGTAGTGGCATAACGACATTTTTTTGATATTGCTGATCGGTAAAAAGCTAGTTTTGTATGTGCAGTGTGATGGCGGCTTAGAATAGCATCACCCCGTATCCTTCCCGCGGGTGTCGTAAGAGGCGACTAAGGGACTCGAGAGTATTGGTGTATTACAATTTTTAGGCGACAGGCTGACAACCTGTCACTATAGTGATACACATGTTTTCTGAAACAACCTTGGAAAACAATCCTCAAAAATGTCAGACGTGGCGACAGCGACCGTATTCTTATGGCCGTTAACGCTCTGTCTACCCCGCAAGGGATAAAGGCGTGATATATTTATGTATGTATGTAGGTATGTATTGGTTAGAACACCCCATTTTTACCCGCGGGTCTCAAATAAGATGACTATGTCACTACCAATGATAATATATTGGTCAAACGCTAGTGTACAGAAACAGCGTGTAAGAAGGCGTTTCCCTCATTATGAAGTTCAAGATGTTTGAACGATGAAGAAATCGAGTCAGTTAGTGCGATAGTAACTAGGTAAGTACTCAATTTGCTAGTTTCCTGGGTCATTAATAGTAGATTACGTACTGAGGTATGTAAGCTATCAATAACAACCGAGGTTTTTTAACGCCCGAGCGGAGCGAGGGCGGTACCTTTCCGAGGTTGTTATTGATGTTACATCCGTGGTACGTATACTGCTTTACATATCGAATGAAAAAAGAGTAAAATAAAGCGATAAATACAAGAAAACGATCCATAAATGATGATTGTATCGTCTGCTATACAAATTGCACTACTAAACTTTTTTTTTCTATGATTGAAAAATATTGAATTAATATGAAAGAAAAGTATCCTAACCTAAAGTAGTCATTTTTCTGATCGTAGGGATATTTGTAATTTTTACTTTTGTCATTGTAATATCGAGTAATAATTCGACCAACTCATTTATTGAGGTTATAAAAATGCAGATTAAAAATATAATTCCTGCGTTCAGCAACACAATTCGTAGCGGCCAGTTCGAAATTTAAAATCGTATACAACTAATTGGATGCAACTCCTATTAAAAATAAGAAGAAATTGATTTTAACTTTTTAATTGCCGCGATTCTATTGATTCTTTTTCTAGTTCCATATTTAAAATTACTTACAGGCCTAGTTTTAAAACCTCGCCTGTAAGTTGAACTTACAGGTCGTGTTTTTTGTCAGTAATGACCTACTTTCAGAGCATGAGATATGTAAAAAAATATAACAGTTGTAAGCTTAAAATTGTTGTCCAAAAATACTGCGGACTTCATTCATCATTTTTCAAAGTATTCAAAGTTTGAATTAATAAACAGAAAAATAATATAAAAGTAAGTGTTTTGACGCCATCCAAATACTTACGGCGTGACGTCATACTTTTTAATTCTTCATACAAAATACCGTTTTAGAACGTTTTAAAAAGTAGCTCATTTGAGCTGTCAGGAAGTAAGCCGGTACCAATTCTGGTACCTTCGAAATTACTCCGAACCCTCGAGTCCCATAGTTGCCTTTTACAACACCCGCGGGAAGAAAAGGGGTGATGCTATTCTAAGCCGGCATCACACGGCATATTCTAAGCCGGCATCACACGGCAATTTTAGGCGACAGGCTGACAACCTGTCACTACAGTGATACATGAATCATCTAAAAGGGCCCTCAATACTTGGCAGACGTGGCGATGAAGACCGTAATTTTACGATCGTTAACGCTCTGCCTACCCCGTAAGGGGCAAAGGCGTGATTTATGTATGTATATATGTACCTATGTCAAAATTACTTATGAATTTCATAGAAAAACTTTGCAATTCTAAATTTTCGTATCTATATGTAACTAAGTACCTACTTACCTACCCCAGTATTCAAGACCTTCCAACCAACTCAAACGGACAGACAGACGGAAACATCATACATTCATAGAATATACGACGAACCCTCGTCACTAGACTGGTTCGCTATCTATTTGCATAAAAATATTAGGCATAACATAAGTTGGCACAATGTATATTGAACTAATGATACTTACGCATAAAAATAGTAGGCATAATACGTTAAGCATAATTTATTAACCTAACCTATAATAAGTCTATAAAAATACTAAACTGACTTACATTTGCTGCAATTTTTGAATATGCAAAAAAATTGTTAGACATAAATAATCTGTATTATGCCAAGGTAAATATTATGCGAAAAAAATATTATGCCAAATATATAATAGGGGAAAAAAATTATGCGAAACATGTTATGCTAAAACAATAATGGAAAAAACATTATGCTAACGAAAGGGATCCCCAGTAGACTATCTAAACTACCTACGCACGCTTGTCATTCTATGGTAATGTAGTCTTCTTCTTCTTCTTTTCGTGTGGGACACCGAGTCGTCCAACAACCCGATAAACCCTAGTGTCAGAATTTTTCAACCGCCTTCTACAAGTAGCAGGCTTCTGACATGGTTGTGTAAGGACCGCCATCTAAGTGATCATAGACAGCAACCGGGACCTACGGCTTAACGTGCCATCCGAAACACGGAACCATCTTACTTACGGACAATCGGGTGGTTCAGCCCGCAATGTCCTAACCAGACTGGGAACAAATTCACAAAGTGATAAATATCAACTTTGTGAGTTGACCCACCGAGAATCGAACCCGGAACCTTCTGCGTCAAAGGCAGTTGCACTACCAATGCGCCACATCGGTCGTCAATCCTGTAGGTTGAATTTGCTGAATCAGGGCACAGATTAGTCACTCCCTGTTCCAAATCCTCGCTTTCCAGTTCATTTTAGCAGATTTTTTAAAACCGCGCGTTTACTTCCAAAGGTGAAGTAGACTGATGCCACATTTCTTAACATTGTGATGGATGAATAAAGACCGAGTTCATGAGTGTGAATAAATAAAACATACTCAATTCTATGGTAATATAGTGATTTGAAATCTTTTTGTGGTCAGATAGGAAAATACTTTGAACTAGCCTTCAAAAGTAGGTATTTGACCCGTTTTCCACGGAGATTAAATTAAAACTTTTACCGATTTCTATTTACCAACTTTGTGTCGGTTGTAGATTGTGATGCCGGCTTAGAATAACATCACCCCATTTTCTACCCATGGGTGTCGTAAGAGGCGACTGAGGGACTTGAGGGTTTCAGCTGTATTACAACATTTAGGCGAAGTAATTCCCGATCAGCTGACTGACTTTGTATGGGAACTCAAAAAAAATTAATCGTTTCCAACCGTAGCCCCCATAGCAAATGTTGTTCAGTTTCATGGTCGGATCACGACTGCAAAGTTTTCGTTACACCCTGTGTACCCTTGGGAGAGTTGTTCTGTTTCATGGGCTGGTTCATCCCAAGGAACTCGGTACTTTTCCTAACATTCCTATTGTTGTTTATTTTTGTTGCAGGTAAAATTGCCGTGATGAGGACCAGGTGGATAAAAAGATGGACCCCTACACCCGTCTGAGCTGCACCCTCCCCCGTCTACTGAATTAAGTAAGTCTGACACTGACAAAGCATAATGTAGCACTTACATAAACTTTTTCAATGCTTTTTCACCTCTATTCTATTCTTGTATAACACAGATCATTAGGAAAAATGCTACAACAGATACTACTGCTTCCTTTCGTCTGGGACATCAAGTCATCCAACGACCCTTAGACCCTGTATACGGGGTGTAAGGGACAGCGTCCCGAATACTGATAGGGTGCAAGCAGACCATGAAACTGAACAACTTTCCCCTAGGAACATATGTCAGGAAACGTCAAAGAATTTTTGGTTTCCTATAGTAAATGCAGTCGGCTGATCGCGATGGGAGGTCGAAATTTTATTGTCATTTCCTGACATAGGTTCCTGAGGAAAAGTTGTTCAGTTTCATTTCATGGCTTGCTTGCACCCTATCAGTATTCGGGACGCTGTCTCTAACACCCTGTATATTATTTTATAATTTGAGATAGCGTTTTCTTTATGAGAGCACAAAAGACTTAGACTTACACAATAGAAAACAATCATTCAGAGGTCAAATCATATTTTCTAGACATTATTTTTAAAAACAAATTTTTTTTTCAAGTATGTAGGTAGATTCCTTGTAAAAATATATATTTGGTGTTTCAGGTCGCACAGTGCTACGGCACAGTCGCGCTATGCACCCGTCGGGCAGGTGACGTTGTCGGCGACACCCGGGGAACATGTCATGGGACTCCATAGAATCCCGAGACTTCCTTAGGTAAACCATTCATACAAGTCCTGAAACGCGGTATCGAAGTTTTTCCGCCGATCGCTATATATACAATCTCCAAATATATCTGTGGCGGCGCGCATGCGCTCCACATACAAGTCCTGAAACGCGGTATCGAAGTTTTTCCGCCGATCGCTATATATGTGCAACCTGCAAATATATCCGGTTGGAACCAGCTCCCTGGTCACAACACCCGACCAAGATACAATTGGCGGCCTTATTGCTACAGTAGCAATATCTTTCAGGCAACCTTAAGGACAATATAGAAAGAAAGAAAGAAAAATGTTTATTTGTTGTATACAGAGCGATACATTAGTCATTAAGAAAGAAATAAACAAGAGGGTAACAAAAAGGTATCCGCTCAGCTAATGTTGAGTAGGCACTCTTAAAGCGCTAGTCTTCCGCGGAACCAGATAAAAAAAAAAACAACAACAATATAATATTTTCCAGCGGGGTACCGGCGCACCAGCTGTCGGCGACGCGGCTGCTGGGCTCGCCAGACTCCTCGCGGCACCACCTGGACGATCCACCTGGTAAGTCTGGTGTACAGTACAGGTGCTTTCTTTTACCTTGAGATAGTGAATGGTACTATCCCCAGTGTCCTACAAAGTATTAACCCGTAAAATGTATATCTTTTGAACCAGGGGAACCCAAGGATACAGGCCGTAGTGGGCGTAATGGTTTGTCAATCTTTTCCGGCACTTGATAGCATTTTTTATAGATTTTTGGACACAATTGGGTAGTTTTTTTAATTGAGTTTAGTAATAAATAAGTAAGTAAGTAGAATAAAAACGTATTTCACAGATTTTATATCGAACCGCTTACATCACAAGTGATTATTTGAAACATAATTAGTTACATAGTTTTTGTTTCTGGTCTGGTTTTTTGACTCAGATGATATTATTTCTCCTTACTAAGCACGAAAATGGCTTGACCATTCACACCCACCCACCCATCCAATATGTAGATTTTTTTTAGATACCTACCGATAATATTGCTTTGAAACGCTAAAGATTTTGATAGAATAGTCAGCGAGCATTTTGAACATCCAAATAAGACCGCACTTTTCAGAAATTCTCAGTATTGAATTGAAATTTTTATTTTATTACAATAGATGTCGCTGTTAGTTTTATAAAACACGCTATCTACAGTATTATCTACATTATCTACAGTCTTATTACATGAATAGATGTATAGATAAGACGTTGCAAAGAAAAGTCCTTCCACTACGTCTAAATTTGAATCATACAAACACGCCGCCTCATAAAGTCCCATACCGTACCACCACCTTCGACCTGTATAAGTAGATATATTGGTCGAAGACCACCACCGATGCGCGTGCGGGCTGCATATCTAGGCAGTGTGCTTTGTCCTTAAAACACTATTCCAAAATACCTATTTACAGGAGAGTGCGTGCTTATTTGGATGATTCGTTGACTTGAACGTCCCTTATACATCATGCCTAAACTAACTGTCTCCTTCCAGATGTGTACCCATTCGCAGAGGACTACACAGGGGGGGAGCGGAATGGGGCGCTGCGGTGGGGGTCCAGGTTCGGTCCAGCTCACCGACCTCCTGGAGCTGGTCTGCTGGAGTGCTTTCGAGTCATCACCACCAGAATGGACCAGTATTACGCCAAGAGGCAGGTCGGTGTCGTGAAAAGTCGGATAATCGCGCTGTAGATCTTCTTCTTTGCGTGTCGAGGGGAATCAAACCTTATCTGACCAATAATTAGCCACACTAATAGCATTTGGAGTGGCTGCCCAAAGGTCTTCTAGCGTGCAGGTGTCGGGGCACGCTGGGCAATTTAAGAGATGCAACATGTTGTAGTTAGATAGAGGGAAAAAACATCATCTTCGTCGAGACACGAGTTCGCCGCCATGTACGCAATGTGTTTTTACTCACGTACCTACATTTACCGACTGCTCTTACGGCGAAGGAAAAACATCATGATGAAAGCCACATTCAAATAGAATTCAGATGATATTTAAATGTAAGTTAACCTATGTTTCGAGCCAGTTAGTTCGGGTTGCAGAGGTCAGATGGCAGTCGCTGTGTGTAAAAATTGGTTCCACTTCAAATCCCCTAGGTAAGGTAGCCGACCCCAACGGGATAAGGCAATAATAATGATGAATGTCCCGAAATATTTTCCTGCAATAAATATCCTCCATTATCAAAATGGAAGAAGGCGAGGGAGGCCTTTGCCCTGCAGTGGGACTCTTCAGACTCATAATAATAATAATAAAAATCCTCCATTCTTTGCCAGATCGACCGCGGTCTCCGCTTCTACAGCCGCAACGACCAGCGTCAAGCTGTCAAGGTGTGGCTGGCGGCGATGCGCGGCGTGCGAACGCGGAGCGACAAGTTCGCGTTGTGTGGACATCTGTACCAGGCTTACATGGACTTTGGCAAATACAGGTACAGTCACGCCTGCATTTCCTACAGATCTGGCAGTATGGGCATTATGGGCAAGGTATGTATCGAGGCGTGCGCACGAGAAGCCACCGATTCGCGCTGTGTGGCCATCTATATCAGGCTTACATACTTACTTTCGCAAATACAGGTACAGACAGTCATACCTATTATGTACTCATTTCCTACGGCGTAACTAACTAGCCCGTAGGTTCCAATTTATACAGGATGTAAAAAAAAATAGGTGCAAATATTTTAAGGGGTAAACCAGCCCATAAAACAGAACAACTTTTCCCAAGGAACATAGGTCGAATTATGGAATAAAAATTTTGGACCGCCCACAGAAAATTACCGACCGACCAAGTCAATTTGTATAGGAGGTCCAAAAAATTTTATCATATTTCCACCTATGTTTTTTGGGGAAACTTGTTCCGTTTCATGGGCTGGTTCACCCGTTACAATTTTTGCAGCTAATTTCTTTACACCCTGTATTAATTTATGCACATTTACATAATGTTGTTTTTGTTTTTTTAATCACTCCTCTGATTTTCTTGTGTTTCCAGAGAATCACTAGAATACGCAATGCAACAACTTGGAATATCAGAAGAGTTGGACTCCGCCCCGATGAGGGCGGAGGCCTATCTCAACCTCGCCAGAGCACATCAGACTTTCGGAGGACTTGACAGGTATAAGACCTCTCAATCTTCTCTCTTTTAGTGTGAGACACCAAGTCGTCCAACCTCGACCTCTCAATGAATTAATGATAGATAGATAATTAAGTATGTCAGTACATACTATCGTGAAATCTAGAATGTTTTAATCAACCCAAAGGAATCAAAAGAAATAAAGGATGAATAAAAAAAACATTTTGACTTACTTAGAATAAGTAAAACTCATTCGAGATGAAAGTACTAAAAATGTGATCCTACTGACTGCGCCAAATAATACTGAAGCCCAAAACTTTTTTCATATTTCGACCTATGTTCCTTGGGGAATGTTCTTCAGTTTCATGGGCTGGCTCACCCCATAAAATATTCGTAGCTAATATTTTTACTCCTTATATGATTGATTTTGGACAGGAAATCCGTAAGTACGGTCAAATGGGGGATGAGACTAGCGGTAACTTGGGACATGGTCAACACCAGCATCTATGTACCAGCTATAACGAAGTAACTGTTGAAAACTTTGGACTCTACATTTATCAACCAGCTATAACGCTGGCTTATAGCTGGTTCATAGATCGACAGTCCCTACGTACAATGACGCAAGTGAAATTTTCAAATTTTACAGGAGAGCGTTTTACAGTTTCGAATGAGTATATTTCAAGTCATTTTATAGATAGAGCTTTGAAAATATGAACATAGATGTATTTGGTCGTCATTTATTAGAATAACGGATAAAAAATTGAAAATAATAGTTATTTCTATAAAAATAAGCACATCCGTAGTTTTACGGCACAAAAAATTAAGCTGTAGAAAGCTTATGTGGTACTTAAAATTTTATGCGTTTAAATTTTAAGCCACCAAAAATCGTAACTGTGATTTAAGAGATTTTACGTTGGAGTTAGTGCACACGTATCATAATTATAAATAGGTTTTTACCTCGTATTTTACGTTTTACAAATGTATACGATTAGGAATTGTAAAAAGAAAAGTAACTTGTTGTTTGAGAACAGCTTTAACCTTCATAAAATCTACAGTATAGAGAATATTAAAAGAAATGGTTTTACTCCGTAAGTGCCAGATACGAGATAGACGTAAAGGCGTAAAGTAACGTAGCGTAACTACTGTCATTTTACGTCGGAAGATGTGTTGTCACGTGGGTTTTTAACTACCACTACCGTCGTTTTACGTTGGAATTGTGTAAATTTTGCAGTTACGGGGAGTCGATTTCGAGTAGAATCAGGCTATATTGAAACTCGCTATCTTTACTAACAATACCCTTATGATAAACTGAGGCGAAATCAAAGAAAAAAGGCAAATGACTTAAGTGTCAGTTACGCGATTGTACGTAGGGACCGTCGAGATGCTGGTGTCGACCATGTCCCAAGTTACGTCTCATTTTCCCCCATTTGACTAAATTTTCTTTTCCCAGAGCGCTATCCCACGCCCGGCAAGCGCTTTACAACGACTGCGGCGGGGGCTCAACAGCTGGCAGCGTTCATCTGACCGTGGCTTCCGTGAGCCTCGAGCTGGGCGCCTTCTCCAAGGCCATGGACAGCTTCCAGAAGGCGCTGAACGTGGCTCAGACGCAGAACGATAATACTCTGTTGCTACAGGTAGGTGTTTATTAATATCCATCCGTATAGATCGAATTTTGATCGATTGCCGTGTGATGCCGGCATAGAATAGCATCATCTCAATTCTTCCCGCGGGTGTTGTAAGAGGCGACTAAGGGGCTGGAGGGTTTCATGTGTATTACCACGTATTACAACTTTAGGCGACAGGCTGACAACCTGTCACTACAGTAATACACGAATCATCTAAAGGGGCCCTCAATACTTGTCAAACGTGGCGAAAACGACCGTAATTTTACGGCCGTTAACGCACTGCCTACCCTGCAAGGGGTAAAAGCGTAATATATGTATGTATATATGTCCTGATTCCAGGTGTACGTGGGTCTATCAGAGCTGTGGCGGCGGTTGAAGGACACGGAGCGGGCGGTGGCGTGCGCAGCCAGAGCCTGCGACTTGGGACGAGGTCTACCCTCACGTAAATCCCTTTTCGATGTTTTTACCTCATAAGGCACTTCCTTTCCAATGAACACCACGTCATCGATGTATTCCAAACTTAGACGACCACTTTGGCGAACGGTTTTACAAGATAATTACCAACGGATAATAAGCTGCCCACATTTACCTACCCTACGATTATTCGATCCTGAAGATTGCATGCTTGTTCAATGTGTCCATATCTCATAATGTTGTTGTCATTTTATATGTGTTGTTTGTAAAAACTATTGCAATATGATACTGCTCAGTCTTTTGGAATAGCAGGATACTTTTGTAACAGCTTGATAAGACCAACGTTACAAAGACAAGTAGACAAGATGTCATAAAAGTCCCAACTCAAATTCAATGCTTAACGTTGTTATCGCTTAACGTGTCTTCTTCTTCTTCTTTTCGTGTGGGACACCGAGTCGTCCTACGACCCGATGAACCCTAGTGTCAGAATTTTTCAACCGCCTTCTACAAGTAGTAGGCTTCTGACATGGTTGTGTAACGACCGCCGTCTAAGTGATCATAGACAGCAACCGGGACCTACGGCTTAACGTGCCATCCGAAACACGGAACCATCTTACTTACGGACAATCGGGTGGTTCAGCCCGCAATGTCCTAACCAGACTGGGAATAAATTCATACATACATACATATATCACGCCTTTATCCCTTGTGGGGTAGGCAGAGCGTTAACAGCCGTAAGAATACGGTCGCTAACGCCACGTCTGACATTTTTGAGTATTGTTTTCTAAGGTTGTTTCGGAAAACATGTGTATCACTATAGTGACAGGTTGTCAGCCTGTCGCCTAAAAATTGTAATACACCAATACTCTCGAGTCCCTTAGTCGCCTCTTACGACACCCACGGGAAGGATGTGGGGTGATGCTATTCTAAGCCGGCATCACACGGCACGGGAATAAATTCACAAAGTGATAAATATCAACTTTGTGAGTGACCCACCGAGAACCGAACCCGGAACCTTCTGCGTCAGAGGCAGTCGCACTACCACTGCGCCACATCGGTCGTCTCCAACTCAAATTCAATGCTTAACGTTGTTATCGCTTAACGTGTCAAAGGGTAGGTACGTAAATTCGTATAAGTAACGAAACTCTTCAATAACATACGAAATCTAAAGCGGTCTTCTCACTGACCTCCATAGTCTCATAGAGAAGACTATGAAGGTCAGTGGGTCTTCTAGACTACCTAAGGCCTCGGTGTCGGGTTTTGGGGGCAGCGGTGCAGCAGTGGCAGTTTTTTTTGTATATAGTGTGATGCCGGCTAATAATAGCATCACCCCACATCCTTCCCGCGGGTATCGTAAGAGGCGGACAAGGGACTCGAGAGTATTGGTGTATCACAATTTTTAGGCGACAGTCTGACAACCTGTCACTATAGAAATACACATAGAAATAAAAATGTCAGACGTGGCGATATTGGCCCTATTCTTAGTGTCAGTTCACACCGAGACGCGACGCGGCGCGACGCTGCGCGCACATTTTTCATAGAGCGACTCAGAATATACTTTATTCACTACACGAAAAGATACACATTACATTGTGAGAATTCAGATTACGTTGCACCACGCAGCACTGCGCCTCGAGGTGCCTCGCGGCGTAGCGCGACGTATCGTGACGCAGCGGTGCATCGCCGGTACAGCGAGGCGTCGTCCTGCTACGATTTTAAGATGCGCCTCGCGACGTTGCGAATTGCAATGCGTCTCGCGACGACGCGCGGCGTAGCGCGAAATCATTGGCCTCTTTGAGTATCGTCGCGTTTCGGTGTGAATTGACCCTTACGGCCGTTGACACTCTGCCTACCTGGCAAGGGGTAAAGGCGTGATATATGTATGTATGTATGAATGTGCGCCACAAGGTTGCCGCTCCAGCGCCACTGTGTCCGAGAACCAGTCCATTTTAATATATGTAAAAGATCCTGCCGCACCGCTACCCGCAAAACTCGAGACCGAAGCCTAACCGTGTTATGATGTACGTTTTCAGGACCGCGTGCCACTGACTTGAACACTCGACATCACCGCACTGCCTTATTGCAAATGGCGGCTGCTCTGAGAGCCAAAGGGGAACTGGGCGATGCTCATGATTACTGCAATGTAAGTATGCACACGAAAAGAAGAAGATTGTATTGGTTCCCCCCTGAAGGAGATGCCTGAAAAAGATCTGTGTCCAGCAGTAAATGTGTCATGGCTGATAAAGACGCTGAATCGAAAAATCTGCTTGATCATGCAGCTAAATCTTTGTAAAACTCTGGTTTAAAAAAAAAGGAAGTTCTTAGTGGTTTTAACCGACTTTAAAAAAAGAGGTTCTCAGTTGTATGTATGTATGTTTGTCCGCGATTATCTCGCGTTTGGCTAAACCGATTTCGATGCGATTTTCAGTAAAGTATTTGTCAGACTAGGGAAAAGGAATTAACCGACAAAAAATGGACCACACTTTTACACGTTCTTTGAAGGAGATTCCCTTGTAAAAATTTGTTATTTTCCTATGGTAATACGTACCTGCGACTTCGGGCTCCTGTTTCACTTGTTGTTACAAATTTAGGTTTTAGGCATATTATTTTTACGTCCACTTTTAAAAAAAGTTGTAACTTATAACTTCTATTATCTTTATCCTGTACATGATTTCCTGTGCAGCAAACTGTAAAAAAACCAGAAAATGTGACCTTACAGGAAGCGCTAAGACTGGCTGCGGTGGCCGGCGACCAGGGTTGCTACGCGCGCGCGATGCGGATAGCGGGAGACGTGTACAGGGGGAAATGTGATATTGGGAAGGCGCTAAGGTCAGTAGATACATACCATGGAGCGTAGCATAGCCTGAGAGAGAAAGAAGAAGAGAAAGAAAGAGAGAAAATGAAAGAAGAAAGTGGGCCACCTACGGGCCTGTCCCAACTGCCCGAACCCCTGCACACTTCAGGACTTAGTAGAAGCAAGCCCCAGGGGCATTTCAGTTGCCAAATATTGGTCAACGAAAATATAACTTTTACTGTTGCCATCGATTCGATGAAGGAGAAGACGAAAGTGAGAGTAAGAGAGAAGAGAGAGAGTTTTTTTAAGAGCTGGCCATTGACTTCTTGATATTTGTCAGACGATAATGGCGATAACGCTAGTTAATGGTGGTGTACGCTCTGCCTACCCCGTTAGGGATAAAGGCATGATGTGTGTATGTATGTGTACATACATACATATGTGGGCCAGATAAGGTAAAGGCTGACACTGATATGTAGCGAGCTCACCCATAACTTTGCGTACCTTTTCAATCAAGTAGTTACTTAGGTAAGTCTTGAATTATACAGGGTGTAAAAAAAATAGCTGCAAATATGTTAAGGGGTGAACTAGCCCATGAAACTGATCAACTTTCCCCAAGGAACATAAGACGAAATATGAAAAAAAAAATATGGACCTTCCATACAAAATTACCGACCGATCAAGTCAATTTGTATGGGAGGTCAAAAAAATCTCATTTTTCGACCTATGTTTGCCGTGTGATGCCGGCTTAGAATAGCATCACCCCACATCCTACCCGTGGGTGTCGTAAGAGGCGACTAAGGGACTCGAGAGTATTACAATTTTTAGGCGACAGGCTGACAACCTGTCACTATAGTGATACCCATATTTTCTGTAACAACATTGGAAAACAATCCTCTAAAATGTCAGACGTGGCTACAGCGACCGTATTCCACGGCCGTTAAAGCTCTGCCTACCCGGCAAGGGATAAATGCGTGATATATGTATGTATGCAACTTCACTAGTCAAAGATTTATGATTATCTTCCAGGCATTACGAGGTAGCAATGGGCGCGGGGCAAGCGCTGGGCGACCGTTTAGCTCAAATGGAAGCCATGGACGGCGCCGCGAGGTGTCTCGAGGCGTTGCGGCTGCAGGGGAGGATCTGCAACTGTAGACCGCTGGAGTTTAACACTAGGCTGCTGGAAGTTGCCACTAATGTTGGCTCAAAGGTGAGATACTATATTTTCCAGAAGTTCTTACCGTGGTAGGAACTTTAGTAGCTAGTTTATATATCAGGGAAACCTGATTCTCTGTTGAAAGCCACGAAGGAAGTGTCTAGTTGAGGCTTCAGGGGAGAATCTGCAACTGTAGACCGCTGGAGTTTAACACCAGACTGCTGGAAGTTGCCACGAATGTTGGCTCAAAGGTAAGTTCTTCTCCCGAAAACTTCTTCTGCTGAAAAGTATCAGAGACACCAGATTTACCTTTTCGGGTCGAAGGAGACGTGGATGGAGGAAGTTTTTTGAAGAATTGAGGTTGCAGGACAGGCTCTGAAACAGTACACCGCTCGAGTTCTACACCAGGCTTCTGGAGGTTCCTACGAATGTTGGATTTAAGGTATAACACAAAAACATTGGTAACAACCAATGAAAGCTGTAGATGAAGAGTCTTCAAAATTTTAGAACAGAAACTGCTAAGTACATACTCAGTTCAGTTCAGATAGAGATTAAATCTGTTTTTTAACAATAACGTTCAGTTACAGGGGCGTAGTATTAGCTTAGCTATTATCATATGCCTACCGTTTTCAACAGCTTCACGTATCTAACTAACTTCTCTGGCTCGAAATGGATCTTGGCCTCCGAAACGAGCTTCCTCCACTGATCCCTGTCCTGCGCCACCTCCACCCAATTATTGACCGAAGAATTGCTACCTTTAACCGCTGGTGGAGGCTGACCTTCCATCCCATCTCCAGGTCTTCACGTATCTAAAACATCAAAACTTTACACACTACACTTTTGTCACTTATAGACACTGATTGACCTGCCAATTCACCTGGATTGATTTCTGTTTCTATTACCTATTAAAAACTAATTCTTCAGATGCTGGTCCGTCGCGTGCGACTACGACTTGCCGAGATCTACACAGCACTGGGCGACAACAACGCAGCGACGCGACAGAAGCGAGCAGCGGCCGCCTGGGCGCCGCCGACCTGCGCCAGATGTAGAGAACCATTGGCTGAACAACCAGAGCCTTTGGCGTCTCTACCATGTGCCCATATTGTCCATCACGCGTGAGTAGAACACTTCTAGAGAAGATTCTTGCGTACCAGGATATCAGAATCACGCAGCATTTACCTGTGCCATTTTTACAGCAGTTTTGCTAAATAAGGGAGCTTTTAGACAGATCTTACGCATGTTTTATGGTAGGGAGGTACCAGGACAGCACAATAACGCAGCAGTTCTGCGCCAGATGTAGAGAGCCACTGGCTCACGGAGGACAGTAACCAGTTTTCTGTCCTCCGTGCACTGGCTGAACCACCTGAACCGTCGGCGGCGCTACTTTGCGCCCATATTGTCCATCATGCGTGAGTAAAACACTCGATTTCTTAGATAGAGAAGATTCTAGAGTACCAGGATATCAGAATCACGCAGCAGTTACTTCTGCCGGATATGGAGAGCCATTGGCTGAACAAGCTGAGCCGCTTGCATCGCTACCATGTGCCCATATCGTCCATCACGCGTGAATAAACAGCATTATGTGAACAGCCTGAACAGTTTGCGTCGTTACCTTGCGTTCATATCATTCTTCTCCCTTCGTGTTGATGACTCAAATATACTTTGACCAAAAGTTTGCCACGGCTACGGCACTGTCAGTGACTTCATATAAGTCGGACAAGGTGCAGCTGGTAAGGCACTGACTGCAACACATCAAGTGTGGCATTGTCTGCAAGGCACCACAGTCGCAAGTTGGGTTCGAACTACGTATATCCCCACTTATTTATATTGAACCTGCATAGGCCGAATTGTGTTCTGTTGATTGATTTAGAGTACTCCAGGCTGACCATCACGCATATTAAGCGGTATGAGTAGCCAACTTAGGCCAAATATTTTTTTTTACATGTTTTATCCAGAATATCACATCAGATAACGAAAGGATTTGTAAATGGTGGCTGATTGTCATGCTTTCTCTTTCCCACTGAGGCTCTGACATAGTCTGGTATATACAGGCGTTCATGCTTTCTCCCTCACGCTCAGATATCCGCCATTTACAGATCCATTCTGTATTTGTACGCATTATGGCAACACTTAGGATTAAGTTTGCATGAAATAAAATAATAAAAAAGTGCTTTGAATATAATTTAATATTTTATTAATATCGTAAGAATGTAAATATAATTTACAATTTGGCCGTTAACCTTTGTACATAATAAGTTACGTTTTCATGACTAAAACGCAATTTTTAACAATAAAGATTGAACTACGCAATATCTACACGAATAGAATAAGTGAATTCTTTGTCACTGAGAAAAATGAGGTAGATGGAATAATGGACGCAAATATTGACTTTAGGATAAAATATTAATAGAATTCAAACATAACGGCTTAAAGATGCAACAGAATATTGTACAAAAATTCGTTCTATCTATACGTAAATAATGGTGGTTTTTGAACATAATTAAGTCAATTAATCCCTAATTCTAACAGATGGCGTTGTTAGTTTTTGAAACTCGCATACTAATAAAGTTTTCAAGTCAAAATAATGGTTTAGTCGCTTCTTCGCTGTATGCCGACTTTCTGCACTTTGACAACTTCCAAAAAGTTTCATACATGTATGTACCCAACACCGAAAACAAAACTTTTGGACCACAGACCTTACTTTTAATACAACGATTACTATTCCTGTCTTTTGTACACTTAGCATATCCAATACCAATCACCAAATTCAACCAATGCTCTATAACTTCGCTTTCCTGTCTAACCCTTCGAGACCGTATTTCAAAAACTGGACAACAAAAATGGCTACCCTATCTGGATAGGCCACGTGCACATCATGGCCGCCTGTCGCGAATCTCACTCTATAATTCCCATAGTCTTTCAGCATGAAACTAGTCGGTCTATATATGCCATAGTCGACTGTCTCTCGGGCTACGATGGCTAAGGTAGGGGTGGTTATAGATTCGTATAGGGATTTGACTTGTTCACGCGTGAATGGTGGGACTAGGTAGGCTTTTGAGCGCTGGTCGTATGTGAATCTGAAAAATAAGAAAAATATAATATAATGATGCATAGAATCAAAATGATCGAATAGGGATATTATGCCGTGTGATGCCGGCATAGAATAGCATCACCCCAATTCTTGCCGCGGGTGTTGCAAGAGGCAACTAAGGGACTCGAGGGTTTCATGTGTGTTACCAAGTATTACAACTTTAGGCGACAGGCTGACAAACTGTCACTATAGTGATACACGACTTATCTACAACGACTCTCAAATATTGTCAGACGTGGCGGTAACGACCGTTATTTTGCGATCGTTAACGCTCTGCCTACCCCGCAAGGGATAAAGGCGTGATATATGTATGTATGTATATACAATAATGTCACCTGATCAGATCGTTTCCCGCTGGTTCCGACCACCTCTCGATGGTGACGCGCGCCATCTCTGATGATATACCACGTACCTTCATCACCTTTTTTATTGCCTGCAATAGCAATGGTAAGAATATTGTAATGAAGAACTGGCCAGGGAAGCATATTTGAATCTTTTATATTATTTTTCTTGAATATTCCGAAAAATTATGAGAGCGTGGTAAGTGGATAGGACACCGGTCTTACAATCGTGAGGACCGAGTTCGATCCCCGCCATGTACCAATGTGTTTTTACTCACGTACATTTACCGACTGCTCTTACGGTGAAGGAAAAACATCGTGATGAAACCCACATTCAAATAAAATTTGAAATCCGATGATATTTGAATGTGACTTAACCTAGGATTCGAACCAGGTTAGCCTTCGGGTTGCAGAGGTCAGATGAAAATCGCTCTGTGTAAAAACTTGGTTCCATGCCAACTCCCCTAGGTTAGGTAGCCGACCCCGACAGAGAACGGGATCAGGCGAGGTGAATGATGATTCAGAAAAATTATGAATGAAGTCCGTAGTATTTTCGCACAATATTTTTAAACGTACAATTTTTATATTTTATTAATGACCCAAGAAACTAGTAGTGGACATATTAAAATGGAACCTACCTCGTCCCAGGTGTAAGCGGGCCCTAATTCTTTGGGCGCGTTCAGTTTTTCATAATTGTCGAAATACTTTGTGTAGTTTCTGTCGTACCTGAAAATAAAGTAAGTATTTTATTCCTTCATCATATGCCGTGTGATGCCGACTTAGAATAGCATCACCCCACATCCTTCCCGTGGGTATCGTAAGTGGTGACTAAGGGACTTGAGAGTATTGGTGTACAACAATTTTTAAGCGACAGGCTGACAACCTGTCACTATAGTGATACACATGTTTTCTGAAACAACCTTGGAAAACAATCCTCAAAAATGTCAGACGTGGCGATAGCGACCGTATTCTTACGGCTGTTAACGCTCTGCCTACCCCGCAAGGGATAAAGGCGTGATATATGTATGTATGTATCGTCATTGAATTTAAGTGCTATGCTCTTGTCGATGGAGCAAGTTCCATTAATTTCTAATTCCTGCTGATGGTTTGAACTCTTGATACGACTTTTATTACCTACATTACATGCTAAAAATAGCAATAAAATTCCACTACCTCAAAGAACACAAAGTTTAACCAAAAATAGTATGTGGTTGTAGTTGCAATAGTTTGTGGTACATACATACATATATCACGCCTTTATCCTTTGCGGAGTAGGCAGAACGTTAATGGCCGTAAGGTTACGGTCGCTATCGCCACGTCTGACATTTTTGAGGATTGTTTTCCAAGGTTGTTTCAGAAAACATGTGTATCATTTTATTGACAGGTTGTCAACCTGTCGCCTAAAAATTGTAATAGAGCAATACTTATAATACACTCATTCAGTCAATGTTGCGTAATTCAGTAAATTACTTTAATTTTGGATTGGTACAGTAACAGACACACACATAAATCACGCCTATATCCCTGGCGGGGTAGGCAGAGCGATAACGGCCGTAAAATTACGGCCTTTATCGCCACGTCTAACAATATTTGAGGGTCGTTTCAGATAACTCATGTATCACTATTGTGACAGGTTGTCAGCCTGTCGCCCAAAATTGCAATACACATGAAACCCCCGAGTCCCTTAGTCGGCTTCTACGACACCCGCGTAAAGATACGATAAAAGACTACAGTAAAAGATATTAACTGATGTATCTGCCGTGTGATGCCGGCTTAGAATAGCATCACCCCACCTCCTTCCCGCGGGTGTCGTAAGGGGCGACTAAGGGACTCGAGAGTATTGGTGTATTACAATTTTTAGGCGACAGGCTGTCAACCTGTCACTATAGTGATACATATGTTTTCTGAAACAACCTTGGAAAACAATCCTCAAAAATGTCAGACGTGGCAATAGCGACCGTATTTTAACGGCCGTTATTGCTCTGCCTACCCCGCAAGGGATAAAGGCGTGTTATGTGTATGTATGTATGTATGTGAAATATATTTTTTAAAAAAGCTTACCATGCCGCAAAATCGTCATTTTCGCTCGGGAATCCAAATTTGACAGGGTCAAATTCTATGACACGATTTAGTACACCCGGATGCGTTATATTATACAGCCTTCCTGTAAAATAATAAACATATTATATTTTTCATTAAATTTTCTACAATAGGTTTGTTTCCTGACAGGTCGTCAAATGAGCTACTTTTTAAAACGATCTAAAACGGTATTTTGTATGAAGAATTCGTGGTATGACGTCACGCCCTCAGTATTTGGATGGCGTCAATACACTAACTCTTATATTATTTTACTGTTTATTAATTCAAACTTTGAATATTTTGAAAAATGATGAATGCAGTCCGTAGTATTTTTGGACAATGGTTTTAAGCGTACAACTGTTATATTTTTTTAATGACCCAGGAAACTAGCAAATTCTTTTGGTAAGAAACTAAATCCACAAAATTAATTCTAAAATTAAACCTAGCTCTTAAAGCATAAAACTAGATTGTGTGCTCTACTAAGACCTACCTACTTTATATGGAAGGAACAAAAACTTTCTTGGGGAAAGTTGTTCAGTTTAATGGATTGACCTCATCAAATATAACTGTAGAACTATTTATTAGCTGCAAATATTTTCAGGGATGAATCAGCCCATGAGACTGAACAACTTTTCCCAAGAAACATAGGTCGAAATATGAGAAATTTTTTTGGACCTCTCATACAATTTGACTTGGTCGGTCGGTAACTTTGTATGGGAGGTCCAAAATTTTTTTTCATATTTCAACCTATGTTCCTTGGGGAAAGTTGTAAAGTATCGTGGGCTGGTTCACCTCTTAAAATATTTGCAGCAATTTTTTTTACCAGTATTTTACCTTGTATGGAAGGCACAGAAACTTTCTTGGGGAAATTTGTTCAGTTTCATGGACTGATTCACCACATAAAATATACTCACCAATAACACGAGCGTATAAATGCGCCATTATACGCAAACTCGGACCAGCGGAACTGACAAACATTCTCAGGGAATGTTGCTGGTCGTTCCCTAGCTTTAACATTCACAGGGAACGTTAATGAACACTCCTCTAGACGCTTCTCAGGGAATGTTGCTGTCCATTCACAGGGAATGTAGCTGCCCATTCCCTTGACTCACCGATAATACAGCCGAGGGAACGCGCCATGTAGCCAAACTCCGTCCAGCGGAAGTGACGTCTCACGTGCTCTATGACGTACACGAGGTCCCAAGCGGTGACACCCAGACCGGGCGGGTACGGGGACGACGCGCCCCGACCGGGGAGCGAGAGGGAACGCTGCTGCCCCCACCCGGGGTCGCTTTGGACGGTGGCAGGGAATGTTGCTGGTCATTCTCTTAGTAGCTTTAGACATTCACAGGGTATGCTGCTGCCAATCCCCTTGATGATAATCTATTATACAAGGCCATTTCTATAGTAGCTTTTGACATTCACAGGGAATGTTGCTGCCATTTTCTTGGTGATTATCCTGTTAAAAGACCATCTCTATAGTAGCTAGATTGACAGGGAATGTGACTGGCCATTTACAGGGAATGCTACTGCCTAGAGTGACAGGGAATGTCACTGGCCATTCACAGGGAATGTAGCTGGCGACTCACCAATAATGCAGCCGAGGGAATGCGCCATGTAGCCAAACTCCGTCCAGCGGAAGTGACGTCTCACGTGCTCTATGACGTACACGAGGTCCCAAGCGGTGACACCCAGACCGGGCGGGTACGGGGAAGATTTGCCTTGTCCGGGGAACTCTATACCTGGGAAAAACATAACATAACAATATGCTTTATTGCACAAAATTAAACAACATGTAGAAAACACAAACAAAGGAAACAGTAGAACAAGGCTGCCTTAATGCTAGGTAGCATAGCATTCTCTACCGGGCAACCTTAGGGTGAAAGAGAGAGTGCGATTATGGAAGCGGGATAGTGCAAATGTTACCTACTAGTACATATTACATAAATAATAATAAAAACAGTGGATATTATAAGATAATTTGATCTCATCAGGGCCCAAAGTCAAGTTAGGACAGATTTATATTTTTAGAATAAGATCTTTTGTACCATATTTCTTGCAAATAAATTATCATTCATTCATTCATTCATTCATACTATTTTTTGTCATTGCAACGCCATCGAAAACAACAACCATTTTTTCAACCTGATTCACAGAGTTTCAACTTCAGAGATAAGAAAAGTTTGTGAAAAATTGGGTAGATGACGGGGTAAAAAATAAGCAATAAGCAATCCATTTAGTCCGTAATTTAGATTATTGTAAACGTACGGATAAGGCAAGGAGAATGATGATGATAAAAACATGATGAGTTTCCATCGTCAGGCTCTGGGCCCCAAGTCTGCTATTTTTTGTCATTGTAACGCCATCGAAACTCAACTGTCATTGTGATTTTTCTATACTTCAAACTGTTAGCAGACTACGAAATGACCGAAATCATCCAACTGAGATCCAATCGACATCCAACTAAAACGATTTTCATTTAGCAGACTTTGGGTCCTGATCTGATCTGATCAAGTCGATCAGTTAAAGAAAGAATTCCGAATTAGCAACATAATTGTTTGCCTCTCTACAGGGTGTAAGGAAAAGTAGTTCGTTCCTTCAAACCACGGCATATGTAAGCGACGTATATTGCATTAAGCACATAAATACAATTAAATAAAAATGATTTTAGGACTCAGTACATCAGTACAAATTATTAAAAAAATATTCAAGTTGCCAGCCCTATTCTAAGTTCGCACGCGCACCGACGCATAACTAATTACAGCTACAAGCACACAGGCACCTTTTTGTTGTAAGGAACACACACATGTAGACGTATAAGCGTAGGGGTAGGTATCGGCGCGGGGCGGCGGGAATGCGCGCGGTGCGGTGCGGTGCGGTGTCGCCCGGTCGCCGGCGCGCGGCGCCTGTGTGCGTGTAGCTATACTTAGCTATGCTATGCGTAGGTGCGTGTGCGAGCTTCGAATAGGGGTGGTCACTTGAATATTTTTCAATAAATTTTTACTGAGTTTTAGTACTAAAAACACTTTTATTTAATTGTATTTATGTGTTTAATGCAATATACGTCGCTTACATATGCCGTGGTTTGAAGGAACGAATTACTTTTCCTTACACTCTTTATAAAAATATAACGGGTGTAAAAACAGATCAAGTAAAGTATGGGAGGTCAAAATAAAATTCTCTTGTTTCAACCTATAATACCATATTTATTTTACCATACCATATTTGGAGAAAGATGTTGATATATAGGAAAGATGTTCAGTTTCATGGGCTGATTTACAGCCTAAAATATTTGCAGCTAATATTTTTACACCTTATACAAGGTGTTAGGAAAAGTACTAACTTCCTTTCAAGGGATGAACCAACCCTTGAAACTGAACAACTTTCCCCAAAGAACATAGGTCGAAATATTAACTTAAAAGTGTGTATATTGAAGTCACTAGTAGCATGAAGTTTAAAAATATGAACTAGAGATTTCTTATTTAATTAGCAGTTGCTTAATTACTTGTCAACAGACATAATAATTAAAACATGTTTCTAAGATTTAAATTGACAAACAATAAAAACATGTAATCAAAATTAGCCTTGTAATAGGCATGTTGACAGACAAGTAAATTAGCTACTTTTTAAAACTATATTTTGCATGAAAATACGTAGAAATCATTTAAGTACGAAGAGATGACGTCATGTCTCTCTATTTTGGCGTCAAAACACTTACTTTTATATTATTTTTCTGTTTATTAATTCAAATTTAAAGTATATTCTGCATGAAAATGCGAAGAAATAATTTAAATATGAAGAGATGACGTCATGGTCTCTCTAGTTTGGCGTCAAAATACTTACTTTTATATTATTTTCTGTTTATTAATTCAAATTTTGGAGATTTCAATAAACTACAAAAGGAGTATGTAGTAATTTTGGACAATAGTTTTAAGCATAACACTTTTGTATTTTATTAATGACCCAGTCATCTAGCGAATTGTGTGAAAACATACCTACATAATAGAAGTTTCCTGGAAGATATTTCATTATGGGTTTAAAGGTGGCGATGGAGTCTTGTTCTCCGTGGCAGACCAGGATCGGGGGGTCCAGGCAGTTGCCCCATGCTACAACTGAAATGTAAAAACATACATGCTTACACATATCACGCCTTTATACCTTGCGGGGTAGGCAGAACCTTTATGCAGTGTGTTCTGACACTAAGGTTCATTGGGTTGTTGGACGACTCGGTGTCCCACACGAAAAGAGAGAGAGACTGTGAAAATACATTATATATTCTTTATTGCATGAACAATTAAATAAACATGTGAAACTTAAAATTAAACACAAAGGCGAGCTTATCTCTATAAGAGATCTCTTCCAGCCAACCTAATGGGGATGAAAGAAGGGAACAAACGGGAACAAAGAAATACAATAAATTATTGAATAAAGTACATAATAAATATTGAAAAAACAAATACATACATACATAAATATATATACTAATACATACACGATATTATTAAATAAATATACATACATTATAATAAATATGCTCAATATATAGATGAGATAAAATGTTCTTTTACTCTAGTTTTAAATGTAAAAGCGGAGGGACTCTCTTGGATGGTTTTAGGCAGCTTATTCCAAAGCTGGGTGGCACGAACATTGTCACGTCTGGCAAATATTAAGGGCCCTTTTAGATGATTTGTGTACCTATCACTTCTTCTTTTCGTGTGGGACACTGAGTCGTCCAAGAACCCTGGTGTCACTGTAGTGACAGGTTATCAGACTTAAAATTGCAGTACATATGGGGTGATGCTATTCTAAACCGGCATCACAAAAAAAAAAATTTGATAACATGGAATTAAAACTACAGATTACCTTGGTCCAAGGTTTAAATATTTTTGCAATACAGACTGATATCATATCAGACAAAGATTTATTATCAGATAAAAATTAATTTTACTGTACAAAGTTCAAAAATCAACTTTCTTAGGTTACATACCTAAAGAAAATATGTTTTTAAGTATGGCTTAAATCAGCATCACCCTTATTCTATCCGTGGGTGTCGTATAAGGCAACTAAGGGATGAATCTAGAGATGGGGCAGCAGCATTCCCTTAAAATATATAGAACATCTCACTGCGCTCGCTAATCCGCCAGCCAATCGTGGTCAGTATGATAAAAACCCCTCAATAAGGGGATGCCCATGCCCACCAGTAAGCCACCAGTGGACTGTTGAGGCAGCAATAATAGTCCGAAGTTCGAAAATCGAATTTCGTAGGTTAGGTACCTAAAGATGGGTAGGTAAAGTTAGTTTTTTTTAATGAAAAGTACAAATACTTACTGCAAATTCTACCCCAGGGAGCCTGTATAAACCATTCTCTTTCTTGCTGTATCACAACATCGTCTTTTTGACCAACAACTGATTGTTTTTTCTCGACATTCGCCTCAAACTCCATTTCTCGTCAGAATTTACTATGAATTAAGAAATTATTTAGATAAAAGTCCTATTTTGTAGTCTACAAAACAATTTTTAATTATCTAATAAACCAAATGATAAGATTTTGATCAATTTAGAACACAAAATACAAATTCACTTTTCCTGCTATTTTTTTTACCATAAAGATTTTTAGAAACCATAACAAACGGTACTCTAAAGCAATAAAGTCTAAAATCATCTAAACTATGACAAAGAAAAGGTACGATAGGAATTTAGTTTGACAAGTGTGTCAAAGTGGTGTGGCGTTCGTTCAGAAATATTTATACAATTCTATGGTCGAGTGCTGAAGTGACATAACTCAAATATTACAGAATTGTAGGTGCAAATATTTTTCAAACTTGGAAATGTTCTAATGTAGAATTATTGATGAAGTGTTCATTTAAACATTAGTATTTTTTTTTCAGATGCATGCCGGAGTCATGGTCTCGTAGATCTACCCGTGGGCAAGGAGAACTGCAATGTGCTGAGTGTGCATCTCCACGAGCGCCTCGTGCTCCGCCACCCGCTCCGCCTGCGCCACTGCCTCGACCTCTGCCTTCAGTGAGTTTTCCTATATTTGTGCTACACTCACTATGCATGTGCAATGTTGGCTGTAGAGGGTTCGCAAAGGAAACGTCTGTGTTAGGCTACGATCGTATATTGACTGCCAAACATACATATACGTGCGTGTATGTATGCATATGTATGTATACATATATCACGCCTTTATCCCTTGCGGGGTAGGCAGAGCGTTAACAGCCGTAAGAATACGGTCACTATCGCCACGTCTGACATTTTTGAGGATTGTTTTCCAAGGTTGTTTCAGAAAACATGTGTACCACTATAGTGACAGGTTGTCAGCCTGTCGCCTAAAAATTGTAATACACCAATACTCTCGAGTCCCTTAGTCGCCTCTTACGACACCCACGGGAAGGATGTGGGGTGATGCTATTCTAAGCCGGCATCACACGGCGTAGCCGGCATCACACTGCCAAGCGTGCGCATATAACAATTTGCTTACGAACTATTTATTGCTAATACCGGGAAGGTGATGCCTTTACACTACACCACCATGAATAATGAAAAAATTAATGAAACAAATTAAAAATAATATTTAGGCAATGGCAAGACTCCAAAGCTCAGCACTGCCCGTATAAGGCAGCACTGGCAGCGGTATCCATGCAATGTGGGCTGTAGAGGGTTCGTAAAGGAAACGTCTGTGTTAGGCTACGATCGTATATTGACTGCCAAACGTGCGCATAAAACAATTTGCTTACGTACTACTTATTGCTAATAACGGGAAGGTGATGCCTCTACACTACACATGCTTTATTAAAAAATAAGCTTTTTAATTTAACTACTAGCGGCCCGCCCAGTGGTTGCACCTGCTGCTAATCCTGGCATGCATTATTGGTATTACATCTAAACCTTCCTCTTGAATCACATACATACATTCACAAATCACGCTTTTATCCCTTGCGGGGTAGGCAGAGCGTTAATGATCGCAAAATTACGGTCGTTATCGCCACGTTTAACAAGTATTGAGAGCCTTTTTAGATGATTCGTGTATCACTGTAGTGACAGGTTTTCAGCCTGTCGCCTAAAACTGTAACACACATGCAACCCTCGAGTCCCTTAGTTGCTTTTTACAACACCCGCGGGAAGTAATGGGGTGATGCTATTCTAAGCCGGCATCACACGGCATTGAATGACTCTATCTATTTTTTTATTCTGCATGAATATCCATACATATGTAAATTATGCAAGAAGTGACTTTACCTACTTCATACTATGTAATCTATGTAACGATTGTTTAATGGTTATGTTTCAGGACTTCCCGTTCGGAATCGGCTCCCCACCAACTATGCGGGGAATACCACCATTTGACTCCCCTTGCAACTCAGTTCCTGGTTCAGACAGCAGCCAGCAAGCTACTTCAAGCGTTTAGATGAAACTGGACGCTCATTATTCACTCATTAATTTGAGCTATTATAATGAGCCAAACAAAAGCCTCAGTGTTCTTTCGAAAATTCCACTCCACTCACTGTTAAAGATATGGCATTTGAAGTCTTAAAATAGAAATGTGATGTGAATAATTTTCTTTAACTCTACAAAACTTTTATTTGTGATAAAGTTTAATGTTCGTAAAATATTATCATAAAAAAGCACGATATCCAACTTTGCTTCAAAGTAAAACATGGTTTATCGGAAAAGCAAAATTTTTAGGATGCTCATCTAAACAAAAACTTTAATAAGAAATTGCACCAAAAAGGCGAAACAGTTATCAAATAAACGTTATCGAGGTAATACTGATGTGGATTGAATGACTTAACGAAAGTAAAGAATCGAGAGGTGAAACGAATGTCCATATCTTTCTGATATTATATTATAAAGTCTATTCTTGACCACATAAATGAGTTAATTTTATAAGCACTACAAGATTTCACATTCCGCCCAGTAGGTTTTTTGTAGATATTTTTTATTTCGTTTTTCTGTCATACAAATTAGCCTAAAATGAATACAAAATATATTTTAGAAATTGGGATACGGTTCAAATTTTATCTCTCGCACAAAAACGGAAGGAAATAACTAATTTATGTGGTCTTGTCTAATAGATTCCTTTAAAATACGCTTTATTATGTAAACGTTTTCCTTTTGTACGAATTTAAATAATGTCGATACCTACCTACCTAATATTGATGTAACTACATTACATTTTAAAATATATAAAAAACTATCTAAGGATTACAAATTACCTAATAATCTAATCATTCGACGATTGGGGGTTTTCTCACGAATAGTGAAAGTACCTTATGTTGCATATTTATATTTTACATTATCTGAAATATAATACGTACATACTTATAATATTTATAGTAAAAGTATATAATTATCTATTTACATGTAAATATAAATGTTATAAATAAAGATATATATAGATTATTATTACATATAGATTTACTCATATTTGAAATTAAGTTTCAAAGTTTTAAATTGAAAATAGTATATTTTATTGTAGTCAATTACATAAATAGGATACACTACACCTTTCAGAATGTGACAACTAATGGGCTTATTTTGACATAATTTCGTTTTAGTTGCGTGTTAAAAACTGTACCATACAGAAACTTGCTAGGATTTTATTTATATAGTTGCTATTAAGCCAATTAGATGTCCTTTCTTTAATTTAAACGGCAAGTTTATTATATGCAAAGACTATAAAATAGAATAATTATAGATATACACCAGTTTTGAGAAGAAGCACTAAAAATAAACAGGCGTGATTAACAATGACAGATTAAATATCTTCCGGATTACTCACAATATTTTGAAGAAATAACTAGTTTTAAAATACTGATATGGAATGATAGAGCGCCTCTTTGTCTGATTATCGAATTATTTTAAATGTTTTTGAACTTTACTGTTTCTTTTAAATAAATCTTCACTTTTCACTGCTCCACTGTTAAACATAATTCAAAATCTATAATAACGTTAAATGATTAGAGATATTTAAACAATGTGCTGTGTACCTAAATAATATTAACATAATAAATTTCATCTATAAATTATATAAAATTATTAGATTGTTAATTTTATATTAATAATATACATTCATATACTATTTTAGTTAGGAATCACTTTCAGAGATATTTGTTAAAAGTTAAAAGTTAGAATTACGATATAAAATTAAACATAATTATATAGTAAAAGAGTAGTATGAGGAGTATTATGAGCAGATAAAAATTATATAAAAAAGCAAAAACGGTCACTTAAAATATTATTAAATAGCTATAATCAAAACCAAAATTAAACCGATTGCCAAAGTAGTATTTCAGTTTTTAAAATATTAGATAGAACACTTGTATTAATAAGGTAAATATAAAGAACTCACACAAAACACCACAAATAATAATTTAGTTTTAAAATGAAATATTAATTAATTGTAACGACAAAAAATTATATGAGTAAATAGATAGACATTCGTTATCATTCATTCTATGCCTTAATTTTTTATGGGAGTATCAATGTACTTTAAAAAAAAAGAATGACCTATCTCGTATCTTTCTCACACTTTTTGACTAGCTGTTGTAGTTGCACATAAATTCTTAAAGTAGTAGTATTACACTATGATGAAAATATTATTTTAGATTTTATTATGTTAACAGAGAATATTAAATTTTACGAAGCTATTTTAAAATACCCAGTATAATTTTCTTAAAATTACGCTGCTGTCGTTCCTATTTAAATTACAACAAATACTTGATAAGCAATAACTTATATACGTTACTTGTGTCTAATTTATATTGCTTGTTAATAATTCCCAACAAATACACATCGATATATTTATTATACTTTATCACAAAATGTAGATATTAAATATTAAAAATATGAGATATTACGTTTCTGTACTCTGCAACTTATAGTATGCTCATAAAGTCGATTGACAGTTATTCTAGAACAAAGTTGCCAGACCATACCACAAAGGACAGTCTTTTGCCCCTTTTTGCAAACACTGTACCTCAGACTTTTGCACTCTATGCTCTAGAAATTGATGTCCCAGATCATACTATTGCACATGATCATTGTGCACCAGAAAAAAAAAATCTCATAATTTAATATATTTAATAGTAACAAATTTCAGCTTGGGGATCCTAACAAAAAAAAACCTACTTTGTGTAAGTCACTTTGTATGTCCTCGTTTACTCGTTTACAAATTCCCGACACTACTTTGCTTCATTCATACGTACCATTATAAAAATATAGATTTTAGTAATGTTTTTCTGACTGGAATATCAGGAGTATGAAGCTGCTAACCCTCAACTGTCAAGTTACTTTATCGACTTTACGAACAGACTATAGTTTTTGATTCAGTATAATAAAAAGTATATCGTTGTTGGGTTGACTTCGTTTAATATTTCGTAACTTTAAAAATGCTACAATTATAATATTGTTAAAAACTTGTAGTTGTGAAATTGGCGTTGTGTTTCAGTCATGTAGATAAAGTTGAGGATTCGATATGACTGTTAAAATTAATATTTTAATTGAAATATATTAATTTGAACATTATTATTAGCAAGTTTTATTTTTGTTGAGCTGTATTAACTTCAAGGTAGATAGAAAACTTTTAAAAAACGCGCGCTCTTTTGCCATTGGGCTGCTTACAGCTTCCAGTAGTGACATTTTCGTTTAGAAATTACAAAAATAAATAAGAAAAGCATGAATCACTCATAAATGGAATCGTAGAAAGAGACAAAATAGCATTGTTTTGTTTCTTTCTACCGCAACAGTTGTAGCTGCGATTACGTTGCGGCTGTATACCTGTCAATGCCTGTGCATCGAAAAACAATGGATGTTGTTTGAAAAAAAAGTTCATTTGTATTGATTTTCTGTCGCTCTCCCGGATTTTCTCGCGAAAATTCCCGGAATCATCACAGGAGCAACTGCATTCGTGAAAATATATAACTAGTGCATAGATTTTCGCAAACAAAGGTGTAACTATCGGAACGGTGCGCCGTAGGATTGCGCCCAGCGGGCCGTGAATTGGATCTCGAAAATTTGCATTTTGACCAAGTTTTACGGTATTTCGTTACAAAATGAGCCCGTTTACTCAACAAGAGTCGTTTGTGAAGGAGAGTTTATTTCAATTTATCAAGAATAATGTTCCGACTGCGAATTTAAATGCAATTGACGAATTTGTCTTGTCCTATGTAACTTCTATTCTGGAAGAGGCATCCCAAGATTCCTGCTTCGACGTCGAAGGTAAGAAATTGTTATTCTACAAATTATTCTTAATTAGCTGAGCCTAGATTTCTTTTTCTTTACAGTAGTATAAAAAGGAACAACAGTAATATAAGCAAACTCCAGCACTAAGCAGAGACTTTATTGGAATAAGATTGATTCTTATAAGTTGTAGTAAGCCAAGTAGCCTGGTAGAAATTTCTACTTTTGCAATAAGGCTGCCTATATTTTACCGTCTTTTGTCTAGATGTATTATATGTCCTGTTTTTCTTCTAATAAAGTGTTGTATTTTAGGTTCTTTTGTTATCTATACATTGTTACCCCAGAAAATTTTTAGCAACTTAAGATGAGCAGATGTCTCAAAAGATCTACTTATAGTCTCAGCACAGGGCCTCAAGTCTGCTATTATCTTTCATTGTAATGCCATCGAAACTCAACTGTCATTCAATTGCCATTGTGATTTTCTATGCTTCAAACAGCAGAGTATGAAACTACCAAAATCATCCAACTGAGATCCAATTAAAATCCAACTGATTAATTTTCATTTAGCAGACTTGGGGCCCAGATTGTAGACAAAAAAATGTAATAAAAATAATTAGCGGCTATAAAATATAAGCATCATTGTGTTTTGTGTCTAATACCATCATAATTTTGATAATATAGCTGCTTGGGATATTTATAAATATCTAAGGTTTTTACCCTGCTTTTTGCGATAGAAGAAGAAGATAGTAGTAACGATTCACCATACATACATCCATACATATATCTTGCCTCTTTCCCTTGCGTGGTAGGCAGAGCGTTAACGGCCATAAGTATATGGTCACTATCGCCACTTTTCACATTTTTGAGGATTGTTTTCCAAGGTTGTTTCTGAAAAGATGTGTATCACTATAGTGACAGGCTGTTAGCCTGTTGCCTTAAAATTGTAATCCACCAATACAATACTCTTGAGTTCCTTAGTCGCCTCTTACCACACCCGCGGGAACGATGTGGGATGATGCTATTCTAAGAAAATTTATAAAATTACAGTATGGAAAGTTTAGTCAGCATTTGAACTGAATTTAGCAACATTTAGGAATAATCATCAGGGGAATGGGCAGCAGGGTTTCCTGCATCTTGCACTGCGCTCGCCAATCCCCCTGCCGAGCATGGTTAGTATGGCAATACTCCCCAATAGGGAGAGGCCCATGTCCAGCAGTGGACTCTTGTGGCTTATAAGATTAAGGCGATGAGTGCTCGATGAACTGATGGAGAAAGAGGCCATCCAACAATCCATCAGGCCAGCGGCTTATCATTGTCCAAAGAAAATTAGACAATAATCCCGGCACCTAACATATACAAAGTGTAAAAAAAATTGCTGCAAATAATTAAAGGGGAGAACCGGCCCATGAAACTGAACAACTTTCCCCAAGGAATATTACCAATCAACCTAGTTAATCATAGTCATATTTCAACCTATGTTTCTTGGGGAAAGCTGTTCATTTTCATAGGCTGAGTCACTCCTTAAAATATTTGCAGCTAAAATTTTTACACCTTATATACCTACTACTAGGAAATGTCCCTTGTCATAGCACTTGCTCCAAGGTCACAAACTTCACAGGGATCATCCAATATTTTACCTAGGATGTTTACAGAACATAGGTCCTGGTTGCTGTCTATTATTACTTAGATGTATAAATGGGTATACATTTCATCACCCAAGGTAATCAACCCAATACAGTAGATGCAGAACAATTGTAATATTATATTTGAACAATAGCAAAGAAAACTAGTTCTGTTTGTATGTGCACACAACATCATAATAAGTAGGTAAATAGATATAACAATGGACTCAAATTATAGTATGGGCTGTGAAGGTATCTTAGGAAAATTGATTTTAATGATAGGAGAGTTACAAGTGCTATTACATACATACATATATCACGCCTTTATCCCTTGCAGGGTAGGCAGAGCGTTAACAGCCGTAAGAATACGGTCGCTATCGCCACGTCTGACATTTTTGAGTATTGTTTTCTAAGGATGTTTCGGAAAACATGTGTATCACTATAGTGACAGGTTGTCAGCCTGTCGCCTAAAAATTGTAATACACCGATACTCTCGAGTCCCTTAGTCGCCTCTTACGACACCCACGGGAAGGATGTGGGGTGATGCTATTCTAAGCCGGCATCACACGGCATCACAAGTGCTATTAAGTTATTAATTCTAATTGGTAGGGATAAAATAGACGAGAATCCTTTAAGGAGTGAACCAGCCTATGAAACTGAACAACTTTCCCCAAAGAACATAGGGCGAAATATGAAAAAAATTTGGACCTCCCATGCAAAATTACAAAGGCAGATGCAAAAGACCATGTCAATTTTTAAGATTGAAAATGATATGAAAATTCTATTTTTTCGACCTTTGTTTCTTGAGTAAAGCTATTCAGTTTCATGGGCTGGTTCACCTTTTAAATATTTGCGGCGAATTTATTTACATCCTGTAAAAACCATTCTATTGAATCACTCAATCTATCTAAAAAAAACCGCTTAGAAATCCGTGGTTTAGGATGAGTTAGCGGTGTCCGTGAAAGTCAGAGATACGCAAAAAGGGACTTAATATAAATACTATGTGTTCAAACCATCATCATCATCACCGTCATCACATAAACGTATAGCAGTCCACTGCTGGACATAGGCCTCCCCCAGGGTACGCCACAATGAAAGATCTCCCGCTTTCGCCGAATTTCCCGATTTGTCAAACATAAGACAATGCCGTGTGGATGCCGGCTTAGAATAGCATCACCCCACATCCTTCCCGTGGGTGTCGTAAAAGGCGACTAAGGGACTCGAGAGTATTGGTGTATTACAATTTTTAGGCGACAGGCTGACAACCTGTCACTATAGTGATACACATGTTTTCCGAAACAAACTTAGAAAACAATACTCAAAAATGTCAGACGTGGCGATAGCGACCGTATTCTTGCGGCCGTTAACGCTCTGCCTACCCCGCAAGGGAAAAAGGCGTGATATATGTATGTATGTATGTAAAAACTATAAATGGAGTATGTAGTATTTTTGGACAATAGTTACTAAGTGTACTACTTTTGTATTTTATTAATGAACCAGTCATCTAGCGAGTTTTGATTGGTCCTGCGCCATCGTTCAAAAGGTCGCAGGTTACATGCGCGCCGTGAAATGAGGTCAGGTCATCCAGGGCTCCTGTGCAACGCCAGGACCTAGGGCGCCGATTCTCGCGTGCGGGGTAGGCTGAGCGTTATCGGGCGTATACAGATATATCTTTATTCCCATCTACCACCGCCCACACTGAACAATTTTAGGGTACATACATACATACATACATACATACACATATCACGCCTTTATCCCTTGCGGGGTAGGCAGAGCAATAACGGCCGTTAAAATACGGTCGCTATTGCCACGTCTGACATTTTTGAGGATTGTTTTCCAAGGTTGTTTCAGAAAACATGTGTATCACTATAGTGACAGGTTGTCAGCCTGTCGCCTAAAAATTGTAATACACCAATACTCTCGAGTCCCTTAGTCGCCTCATACGACACCCGCGGGAAGGAGGTGGGGTGATGCTATTCTAAGCCGTCATCACACGGCATTTAGGGTCCTTTGAAATAATTCGCGTATCTCTTTTTTTCGTATGGAACGCCGCGTCATCCATCGACCCGATCATATCACTGTCGGACACAATGAGCGGCCGACGGCATATGCCGTATGTGCAGTCGCCTCTGAGTTCGGATGTTATTTCATATTAGGTTAAACATAGGTAGCTAACATAACTCTAAATACATATATTCTAAATTCTAAATAAAATTATACGATACAATTAAAATAAACTTAAATCATCATCCTCCTCGCCTTATCCCGTTCTCTGTCGGGGTCGGGGTCATAACCTAGGGGATTTGACGTGGAATCAAGTTATTACCCAAAGCGACTGCCATCTGACCTCTGGAACCCGAAGGCTAACATGCAACTGAATTCTAATTTTATTTAATTGTGGGTTTCATCACGATGTTTTTCCTTCACCGTAAGAGCAGTCGGTAAATGTACGTGAGTAAAAACACATTGATACATGGCGGGGATCGAACTCGCATCTCACGATTGTAAGACCGGTTTACTAACCACTTGGCCACCGACGCTCTTCTAAAATAAACTTAAATACGATATAAAATAACATCATCGACTTAAATCTAACCTAAGGGTAGAGACGTTAATGGCAGCTTCCCTCGGAAGCGACTCAACTCGAATTAAAGAACGCGCACGCCAGAATCGAGCCCTAGTTGTTTACGAAGCAGGGCTCGCAGCAATACGACCTATATTTAGTTCAGTTCCTGGGAACGGGGATGGCAATCAATAATATGTACTGGCGTGTCTATCTTTGAAGCGACGCGCGTTATTTATTTAAATTGCGATTTTTTAAAGTATAGCATGTACAGTAACGTTAAAAAATGCTTATAGAGTGCCACCTCAAATACACATACACACATACATACACAAATCACGCCTGTATCCTGTATCCCTGGTGGGGTAGGCAGAGCGTCAACGACCGTAAAATTTACCGTAAAAGTTATCGCCACGTCGCGTCGTCTGACCCATGTCCACTGTCCAGCAGTGGCTATTGTAGAGTAGTTGTATTAAAGTAACGCTCTGCCTACGCCCAATGAATAGAGACGTGATTTATGTGTAAGTGTGTCTTGTGAAGGTATACATTTATCCCAAAGAACACATAGAGACTACAGAGTTTTTTTTTTACGGAATACAATGTCTTGTAGCATACTCGTACTCACTCATGTACCCAAATCCAAAAAAATATCTCAATCGGTAATAAAAAGTTCTTGAGCCCGGTAAAGGGTTAAACAATCAGATACAGATACAGATTCTTTAATGATAACAGTTGTTACATGTCAAAGTTCAAAATGTTCAAAAATATCATTAACTAGAGGCCTGCCACAGCGGCTGCGCCCGCTGCAACTCATTTTCCCGTGGGAATAAGGATTTTTCCCGGCAAGTATTATACATAATAACCTTCCTCTTGAATCACTCTATCTATTAAAAAAACCTGCATCAAAATCCGCTGTGTAGTTTTAAAGATTTAAGCTTAAATACAGACAGACGCGAAAAGCGACTTTGCTTTATTATACTATATGTAGTGATCGCCGTGTGATGCCGGCTTAGAATAGCATCACCCCACATCAATTTTTAGGCGACAGGCTAACAACCTGTCACTATAGTGATACACATGTTTTCTGAAACAACATTGGAAAACAATCCTCAAAAATGTCAGACGCGGCGATAGTGGCCGTATTCTAACGGCCGTTAACGCTCTGCCTACCCCGTAAGGGATAAAGGCGTGATATATGTATGTATGTATGTATGTAGTGATCAATATGGGGTAGCCGCCTTGCCCGGCTAGCCAACTGAGTAAGCAATCACTGTACGGTTAGCGAGCAACCTGTTGACATTTTGTCGCTATATCTACATAGATTACATATAGGTATGCCGTGTGATGCCGGCTTAGAACAGCATCACACACTTAGGCCCGTGTGTGTCGTGAAAGGGGAAAATGTCTTGTCTATGTCAGAAGCCTGCTAGTTTTAGACACCGTTGTTCATTGGGTCGTTAGACGAGTCGGTGTCCCACACGAAAAGAAGAAGGCCACATCTTGTTGTCGTGTGGGATGCCAGCGCCCGTATTCATAAACCGCACTCAATTCTGAGATCGATCTTGAGTGCGACTACGCTGTTAGTACTGACTGACATTTGTCAAAATCTCAATCCACCCAAATCGACGAACGCAGACAGATCGATCGTTCAAAGATTCCCATATTTTCCTTTATAAGGTACCTGTAGTCTGTGGGACGTGGGTGTACAGACTAAAGCGTAGGTGTGCACGTGTCAAAGCACTCTCCCTCCCCCTGACAACCTGTCACTTCCCCCCGACGACATCTTTGATCACTTTATTCAGTGATCTGGCAGTAAAAGCCCTTTTGTTTTCTTACGATTGTTACCTACTTGAAAAGAGGATAATGAGTCCATTATAGGATGACAGACAGTAGGTAACCTAAAATAAAATGATGTATAGAATATGATAAGCTTTATAATAAAACATTTTATGAATGTTTATTTGTAGAATTTGTCTACAAGGTAGTAATTTTGAATACTTGGTGATTTAATCATTGCTATTCTCTTTTTATTACGAAATCAATACAAACTAAACAAGTAATGTTACTTGTCAGTTGAGTAACTGTATAGTTCTACTACAAAGTTATAGATAAAGCTAAAGCTACTCGTAAGTAGTCAAGTCAAGTAACAAAAAAATATATATTAACGAATCAAGTGGTTGACTAACCGCGGTGTCTAACACTTTTGATCCGGCATGTCAAAAAACATGGATTCGAATTCACATACATAACATACATACATATATGCAGACGCCTGAATCCCTTGCGGGGTAGGCAGAGCGTTAACGACCGGTTGAGGTAATTTGTTGTTAAGTAAAAGTTGTTACACGTGAAACCCTTGAGTCCCTTAGTCGCCTCTTACGACACCCACGGGGAAGAAATGGGGTGATGCTATTCGAAGCCGGCATCACACGGAAATGGATTCGAATTCCCTCGTTAAAAACTTGTTATCTTTATACTTAATTAATTAGTTGGAAAGCCTCTCTCTTCTCTTTCTTATCTGCTCTGGGCTTCTAAGTTCCAATCCTTGCTAAAAGCGTCTAGCTCGTCGCGCCACCTACGACGTGGTCTTCCGCGCCGTAGTCTCGAAGTGGATGGCCGTCACAAAGTCATTGCTTTTGCCCACAGTTCTTCTGACATACGGCATTAATAAAACTTTGGATAATGAAAATAATTCAATGGAGTGTAGTCTGGACAATAATAATTCGCAGAAATTATATGAAAACCAGGAAGTTTTACATCATTTTGGTTTCATGCTAAGAAACCTCAAATGTGTTTCTTATAATAAACAAAACTTTCTTCCAAGGAATATTGCAACAATAAATATTTATCTGTATCATGCGTGTTTGATTAATAGATAATAATAAAATAAATAAAAATCATTTATTCATTTAAACATGTATAAATTACAATATGAATTTGAAACCCAAAGTAGAAAAATCCTGTGCTGTGGGTATCATCAAAACTAGATTAGACATTGCATGGCAAAATTCTTACAATAAACAATCTGAAATCGCGTATCTTTTACAGGCTTCATCGAGATGATGTCCGCCTACGTGCCAGAATTCGCCCATATGGACCCGGGCGCGGTTTGCCAGTGGGTGTTACAACTTGGAGCTGAGATGTCTCGGCCGGATGGGGCTGAAAACGATTCTCTGTCTCATATTGGTAAGTGTAGCCCGTGTTTTAGATGTATACAGTACGGGCATGAACATTAAGTATGTCCTAGGTACTCGAATGTTTTATATACAGGTTAAAGGTATGCCTGAGATACAGATTAATCATATTTCGATCTATGTTCCTTGGGGAAAGTTGTTCAGTTTCCTGGGCTGATTGACCCCTTGAAATATTTGCAGCTATTTTTTTTACACCCTGTAGCTGCTTTTTGCCAGTCTCTGTCGCATATTGGTAAGTATAGCCATTCTTTTCGTGGTTCGATTAGGAGAGAGACGATAAGCGAGTTTTCTTACCTCCTACTAGCTTCTACTTGGCCTCTGACTTTATAAAATAGACGCTTTAGACGTAGACATAAACATTATGTTTCATCTTGCGAGTTCAAGTGTGCTTTGAATGTATACGGCACGGAGATTACAACAACAATGAGGCCAATATAGGTTTGAATGCCGGTTAGGTTAGAACTGAGATTTTTAAAGCTCAAATCTCTCTATTAACTCTGTCCTATAAAGGTGATGATGATAAGTAACGATAATCTCTCCGACCGATTTCGCCCACGGCAACCACTTCGACTCCTAATGAGATCGGCGCTGATGCGCCCGGAGATGGCTATTGTAGTCAATTTTGGCATAAATTAATAATTATTCCCATAAAAGTAAAATTAGCTGCAAATATTTTAAGAAGTGAACCAGTCCATAAAACTGAATAACTTTCCCCAGGAAACACAGATCAAACTATCAAAAAAATATAGGACTTCCCATACAAAATTACCGACCGACCAAGTCAATTTGCATGGGAGGTCCGAAAAAGTTGTTCAGTCTCATTGGCTGATTCACCCCTTAAAATATTTGCAGCTAATACATTTACACCTTATGTATTGTGTATCCTATTCGTTATTTATTCTCATAACTCTTATTTCATTCATGCTTCGTTCGCAGATGACTCGGCTCCCTTGGACAGGAGTGACAAAGTCAGCCTGACGCTCCAAAGCCTCGCTGAAATGCTGCCGTCAGTCCAGCCAACCAAACATAACCGGTCAGTATACCTACATAGTAAAAAAGTTTTTATAACAAAAAAAGTTTTAAAAATCTTTGTGTTGAGACTTCCCATTAAGTAGTCGTTAGACACTTGTGTTGGGAATATCTCGCTAATCCCATATCGGATGCCTTAATCAACTAAACATACATACACAAATCACGCCTTTATCCCTTGCGGGGAAGGCAGAGCGTTTACGGCCGTAAGAATACGTACGTTATCGCCACCTCTGACAAGTATTGAGGGATTCCCCTTCAGATGATTCGTGTATCACTGTAGTGACAGGTTCTCAGCCTGTCGCCTAAAGTTGTAATACGTGGTAATACACATGACACCCTCGAGTCCCTTAGTTGCCTCTCACAACACCCACGGGAAGAATTGGGGTGATACTATTCTATGCCAGCATCACACAGCCAAGTTATACAAAAGCGACAAAAAATTTTCGTTCTCCCATACAAAATCGCGAACAGCTGACTGCATTTACTATGGGCAGCCAAAATTTTTTTTTACGTTTCCTGACATATGTTCCCAGGGGAAAGTTGTTAAGTTTCATGGTCTGCTTGCACCCTATCAGTATTCGGAACGCTGTCCCTTACACCCCGTATAGTTATTAGTTATATATATTATTGAATCTAATATAATAGTATAATTTGATAACCCTTTAACGGGCAGAGCATGTCAAATTTTTTCACTCGTTTTGAAATCTATTGCGGGTAGTTAAAGTTCAATTTTAGGTGGTAATATTCTTCCCATGGCCTTATAAAACGTAAACTTTCCATATTGTCCACAGCTCCCACTCCAACTCCGAGAGCTCTGAGCCCGACGCGGCCACCCGGCGCGCCGTGCTCGACGTGCACGAATACTCTGAGCAGTGCGCCGTGCTCAACGAGATGTTTCCCAACACGCCTGCTATGGAGGTGAGACGAAATTATGTACCTACAACTTCGGTGTTATAACGGGAATTATGTCCCTACAACTTCGGTGATTTAACGTTCATAAAACTTAGACTTACTAGAATAAAACGTTGACATGCGGGAATAAAACGTTGACATGCGGGAATAAAACGTTTACTTACGTAAATAAAACGTTGACTTAAGTGAATAAAACGTTGACTTATGCGAATAAAACGTAGACTTACGAGAATAAAACCAACCCGGAAAGCTCTGAGCCCGACGCGGCCACCCGGCGCGCCGTGCTCGACGTGCACGAATACTCCGAACAGTGCGCCGTGCTCAACGAAATGTTTCCCAACACGCCTGCTATGGAGGTAAGACACAACTTCGGTGATAAAATGCGGACTTCCGTGAATAAAACGTTGACTTACGTGAATAAAACGCAGACTTATATGAATAAAACGTTGATTTACGTGAATAAAACGCAGACTTGCGTGAATAAAACGCAGACTTTCGTGAATAAAACGTTGACTTAAATTAATAAAACGTTGATTTATGTCAATAAAACGTTTACTAACATCAATAAAACGTTGACTTGCGCAAATAAAACGTTGAGTTACGCGAATGAAACCTTGACTTACGCGAATAAAACGTTGATTAATGTAAACAAAACATCGACATGTGTACTAATGTGTCTCTCAATGAAACTCGATGTTATTTTATTTACCACCTAACGTTACATGTTGTTTGGTTAGCTTGGCCAGCCCCGCGGCAGTGCTTTAGGGGCTAGTTTTAAGTTTTTAGTCCACCTGAGCCGCGTTTACACTAGGTTCATAAAATTGTTATTGTTAAAATTATTAATATTTGACCATCAAAAAGCTAAATGTAAAATTTACTACTTTAAATAAAAAAAAATAATTTGAATTTAATAAACGAGCTACGAAAATCTTTCAATCTTATTTTTTACTCCCAAAGACAAGCGTTGTCCGCGGCCACCCTGCACAAACCTTGACTTACGCGAATATAACCTTGACTTGCGCGAATAAAACATTGATTTATGTAAACAAAAACTCAACACGTGTACTAGTAAACGAGCAACGAAACTATCTTTCAATATTATTTTTCTCCCAAAGATAAAGCACTGCGTTTCCATCGCGCGCGGGGACGTGGAGCACGCGGCCGCTACTCTGCTGCACCGCCGCGAGCACGGACAAGCGTTGTCCGCGGCCACGCTGCACACAGCCGCCGCGGCCACTCGCGCGCCGGTGTGCGACGACTCTGAACTCAAGAACCGTATTATTGCCAGGTATGTGTTAAAAAAACTATTCTCTACTCATTGCGGCTTTTCAAAGGTAAAACGCCTTTCTAGGTCTGCAAGAACCTGACCAACTCTAGTGTCAGAATTTTTCAACCGCCTTCTACAACCGACCGATGTGGCGCAATGGTTGTGCGACTGGCTTTGACGCAGAAGTTTCCGGGTTCGATTCTCTGTCGGTCACTCACAAAGTTGACATTTATCACTTTGCGAATTTGTTCCCAGTCTGGTTAAGACATTGCGGGCTGAACCAGCCGATTGTCCGTAAGTAAGGTGGTTCCGTGTTTCAGATGACACGTTAAGCCGCAGGTCCCGGTTGCTGTCACTGATTACTAAGACGGTGGTCGTTACACAACCATGTCAGAAGCCTGCTACTTGTAGAAGGCGGTTGAAAAATTCTGACACTAGGGTCCGTCGGGTTGTTGGACGGCTTGTTGTCCCACACGAAATGAGAAGAGATTGCCAGGTGTGTTTAAAAAAAATACTCTCTGCTCATTGCTCCTTTTCGTACATCCTACTAATATTATAAATGCGAAGTTTGTATGTTTGTTTGTTACTCCTTCACGCTAAAACTACTGAACCGATTTTCATGAAAGGCACACAGATAGAGGTTAACTTGGATAAACACCTAGGACAGTTGCAATCCTGAAAAAATGTTCCTGTGGGAGGCTACGGGATTAAAACCGACTTCCACGCGGGCGGAGACGCGCCCACTAGTGATTCTATATTTCCATACATCACCCCATTCCTTCCCGTGGGTGTTGGAAAAGGCAACTAAGGGACTCGAGGGTTTCATGTGTACCACAACTTTAGGCGACAGGCTGACAACCTGTCACTACAGTGATACGTTTATCATCGAAAAGGGCCCTCAGTACTTGTCAGACGTGGCCATAGCGAGCGTGTTAACGCTCTGCCTACCCCGCAAGGGATAAAGGCGTGACATATGTATCTATGTATGTATTTAAAAAATATAGGGAGAATGAATGATGTATAATTTACAGATACTCGTACGTGGACAAGAATTCTGAGACGAAGGAGCACCGCCCGCTCGCGCCCAAGTTCGAGCCGAAGAAGATGGTGCGCTACCGCGACAACAAGATCGTCTCGCTCAAGGGCGAGCGGTACACTGAGGTAAGTCCATAGTTCTACAGTCCAACCGCCAAGTGTCCACTGCTGGACAAGAATGCTGGGACGAAGGAGCACCGCCCGCTCGCGACCAAGTTCGAGCCGAAGAAGATGGTGCGCTACCGCGACAACAAGATCGTCTCGCTCAAGGGCGAGCGGTACACTGAGATAAGTCCATAGTTCTACAGTCCAACAGCCAAGTGTCCACTGCTGGACAAGAATGCTGGGACGAAGGAGCACCGCCCGCTCGCGCCCAAGTTCGAGCCGAAGAAGATGGTGCGCTACCGCGACAACAAGATCGTCTCGCTCAAGGGCGAGCGGCACACTGAGGTCAGTGAGTTATATATATTTTTTCTTAGTCCATACACTCGATTCCTACGTTTTACCGTTTAAGCAGGTCTGCTGGAAAACTGGATGGCACAAACCAAAAATAGTGCTCGGTGGTAGTTTGCATTCTTGATACTTTTAACATAAGCTGACGACGTGATGATGATTCCTCTAAATCCCCAATAAAAATATGTCTTTCTCTCTCTTCCAATAATTTTCTGTAGTATTCAAATTGGAAAATACTATGATCTTCAATTTCTCCGAACAAAAACTACGAACCTTTTGAGTAACTCAACTAAAGCATTAACTTATAATGAAACGTGAATTTCTGTAAATAATACTGTGACTGGTGCTAATAAAACTTTCACTGGATTTATCAAAATTAAAAAACGTATTGGATTAACGTACTTACCAGTATAAACGTTCGGAAAGTGTTTGTTATACACGTCAAAACAAAATGTTTCCAGGTACCAAAGTCCGGAATCGACGAGGAGCACTTAAAGAAGCCGAAGAAACAGCATTGCCCTTAACCATTAGATCCACGTCAGTACGGAGAGTTAGCGTGTACGCTACCCGCACTATCGGTGTCCCCCGTAGTAACCCCGTCACGCCCCGCTAGCATAGTCCTATCTTACGTAATTCTTGTTCTAGTTAGTGTAATTTGTGTGCGCGAAACGTTTGATTGGGCGTTGAAAACGTTTCCTTACGCCGGTAAAATGTTTAGTCACGCGAATAAAATGTTTACTTACGCGAATAAAATGTTTACTTCCGCGAATAAAATGTTTACTTCCGCGAATAAAATGTTTACTTACGCGAGTAAAATGTTTACTCACGCGTTGAAAACGTTTACTGACGAGTTTAAAACGATGACTAACACAATTTTGACATACGCAAGTAATATAATGAATTGCGTATTAATGGTATTTTTGTACACAAGTGAAGCTTTCAGTACCTTGTGTACAATTTTGAGAATGAAATTCGAATTTTTCGCGTGTATATTTGATAACGCGCGTAAATTTATTTGCATATTTGCAATTAAAAATGATAATTCATATTCTAAAAAGAATTTTAAACGTAAAAACGTTAACTTATTTGTTAATAAAGTAATATTTGATCGTGTAGAAACATATTATAATGAATTGGAAAGAAATATTCAAGTTTCAAGCGTAAAACTTAATAAATTAGTCAAAGATTCAACTATCGAATTGAAAACATTGATAACATACTCGAATAAAATATTGATCTGTGTCAGTAAAATTTTGGCTTTCGCAAAGAAACCAAAATCATATAAAATGGTAACTTACGTAAATAAACAGTTTAGTGACGCGAATAAAACGTTGAATTACGCGAATAAACCTTTGACTTACGCGAATAAACCTTTGACTTACTTGTGTGGTCGTTCGACCCACACATTCTTAGATGTAATTTTTTGTCGTAAGTGTGTAACTAATTCCAATTTTAGAACGGGGCGTGCGTTCGTGATTCCTCGTGTCCGTAGATGTAATGTGAACGTAGGTTTAGGAGCGAATTCGCACTTTATTTTGAAGGCGGCGTTTTCTTTCTGTACTGATTTGTTTGGGCCACAGCGTCCGTCACAATTACACGTAGATAGTTTTAAGTCCAATTTGATTTTATTTATTACTAATTTAATTAATTTTAAGCTCTCTGTAAGGCAGCTACGCAGTATTATTTTCGACTCATCAGAAATGGAAGGATGTGTTCAGAGTGACGTAAGTAAAGATGACACGTTGTCATGTAAGGAGCTGACGGCGCTGGCAACCAACAGCCGTATAGTTGTAAGCATAAAGATCTGTCTACCTGTGATTTTTATTAATTATTATTATAATTTTATTAAAAATGTGATTCCTATAGTTTTACCGTTTTTATACACATCTGTGATTGTGATGCCATTTTATATTATAGTTTACCCTGTAAGTGGTTTAAGTTTAGGATTTTTAACATTATTATTTATTATTATTGACAATGTTTTTTATTTTGCGTTTTATGTTTTGTGATCTATATTTTATTTAGTTCTGAAGAGGGTTGTGGTAGTGATACAATGGAATTTTGAGGGAAGTGAAATGTTAACATCTTGATACTCTATAAATACAAGGTTATAATGACTGATTTAGAAAATAAATATAACAGACTGATTGAACATAAGATCTGAACTGAAGTAGGTAAACAAAGTACTTTGCTTGGAGACCTGGGCAAACATTTGACATATTTCAAATGGAGTATAATGTTAAGTAAAAGACTGACACAGTGACACTAAGTATTACCGCGGGAGAACCTCCTTCCTACGGGAAATTATGAATTCCAGTAAGACGCGTGGCAGAAAGTTTAGAGTTAGTAGATCAAAGTGAAGCTGATCTATACAAAGGTTTAAAAAATTGGAAAGGAAGACTACTACACTTTGTTTTTGTAGTTTCATAATTTGTACAGAAGTCTACATACCTACAAAGTATATAATTTCATGGTTGTTAACTATCGCTTAAACTTTTCGAATCTACCTCAAGTTATATCAAAAAATCTTCCAGATAGACTATTTCAATTTTACATGGTTTATGATTTCATGGGTTTAAACGATCTTGAAATATATTTTGAAACGCTTATTTCTATTTTATAACGAAATAAAAATGAAATTAGTAACATTCCTAAATAAATCCTAAAGTAAATTATATTTATTGATTATTACGTATATTGAATCACTAGCACAACTCTTGACCAATGAATTTTATACAATTTCTCGTATAGACTGAAATCTATTTAATTATATATTGATCTCATTTGATGGGGACGTTTGATATTATTTTTATCTAACGATTAACAAGGCTTGGCAGATGAAATTACGTACTTAAATAAAAATAGCATCAAAGTTGCAAAATGTTTATGTCATTCAATGACAAAATGTATTTTTTAACTTCTCGCAGCAAACGGAACCTTAAAATAGTAATCAAACTTGAACGTAGTTTTCATTTATTGTCTGTAAAATATAGGATGATCCCTGTGACGTTTCTGACCTTGAAGCAAATGCTGACATGAGGTCAATTTTCCTTTGTTTACTAGGAAACTGGACCTTATGTCATAGCATTTGCTTCAAGGTCGCAAACGTCACAGGGATCACCTATATTTTACAAACTATAAGAAATGAATATCTGCTGAGCGTTGCAAATATTCGATTGAATCTTGAACGTTTCGTGACGTTCATTCTGCATTTCTGTCTTTTTTGGAACCGATATAAAAAGTTACAACATTTTGCACCCAAACAATGAAACAAAGAATCTTTTCGTAAGAAATGTTCAGTTTTTCCATCCAAGCTTCAGTACGTATACAACTTTGTTGTCACTTGCATAGCGAAGCTATACATAATCTTCCACTCCTATTTGAACTACCTAAAGATTTGAAATCTACAGTTAAAACCTTTTATACGTATAACTCGATTTAGTCGAAAGGGTACCGAAATGGCAACATTATTGTTGACATCCCGCTGATATGTTAAATATTTTGATATAGACGCAAACTAGACTAGGCTGTATGGTCTGAAGATCATTGCCTGTCCAATGGGCAAAAAACAGCAAACAATTATGTTGCAATTTCGAGATCCTTTATTTATTCAATGAATTAATATCTGAAAACTTATTCTCAGATATTGACCAAGGCAATAATATCATAGGGCCTATGTTTTGCAGCGAGTTGTTGTAGCTGTTAATATCATTAATTTGATCGATAAAACTCTACTCGTGAATTAAAACGTTTACTAGCACGAATAAAACGTTGACTTATGCCAGTAAAACGTTGACTTATATATATAAATAAACCACTGATCGAAGCTACGCGAATAAACAATTTAATCAATTAATTATATGTGTTTACCGCTGTAATGAATTAAATGAATAATTGTAGATTTCAAATACTTTCTAAATACTAAGTCTGTAAAATATAGGATGATCCCTGTGATGCTTGTGACCTTGGAGCAAATACTATGACATAAGGTCCATTGTCCTAGTAAACAAAGGAAAATAGACCTTATGTCATAGCATTTGCTCCAAGATCACAAACTTCACAAGGATCATCCTATATTTTACAGACTATAGTGGAATTCAAATATTGTTGAATCTTGCCATATCGTTGTTTTTTCCTTAATAGCATTTGAATTTATCCAAATTCGGTGCTTCGATTGTTCAAAATTGCCAAAATACGTTAGATATTTAACTAATTACCGTTTTTTGCAGACGGGAATATAAATTTTAATAAAAAGGTTGACCGATTGGGCGCAGTGGTAGTGCCACGCAAAGTTTCCGGGTTCGATTCTCGGTGGGTCATTCATTAAATACTTATGGATAAGATATAGACTCATGGATAGAGTCTAATCGCAAATTATTAAATAAATATACACACACGAATCACGCCTTTATCCCTTGCGAAGTTGGCAGAGCGTTAACGGTTGTTATCGCCACGTCTGACAAGTATTGATGGCCCTCTCAGATGATCCGTGTATCACAGTAGTGACAGGTTGTCAGCCTGTCGCCTAAAATTGTAATACACATGAAACCCTCGAGTTCCTTAGTTGCCTTTTACAACACCAGCGGGAAGGAATGAATATATATGATAATGATAATTAATATTCATGTCTGCATCGAACGAAATTTACTAAGGAAAGTATTACATTGTTGAATGTACCAGGTACCTGTTTCTTCATTTCATTCTACTATTTATACTCTTTTTCTTGTTTTTGTTTTTTTATATATTATTTTCTTCTTCTAAGCTTTTTATCAAGGTAAAACTGGCGTTAAAGCGCTTAAAGATAGTGTGACCAGAAAATTAAATATAAGTTCTTATAAATATTGATCTTCCATGCTAACTGCAAACGATATAACGGTGTCGATACAATAATATCTCTTAACTAAATTAGCGATTTAATTTACCAATAAATAGTTTTAGAAAAGATATTGTTTAAGAAGTATAATTTGAGCCGATTTGTCTTTACGTTTCATAGTCGAAACGACTCAAATTATATTTCCTAAACTTTTTTATCCGCGACCATCTTCTATCGTTTATTAAGCCTATTCAGCTGAAAGTGATAATACTATTTTTATTGACTTTTTGTTAGAAAGAAAATACAAACGAAAGAAGTGGAAAAATCCACGTCTCCGATGGGATTTGAACCCACGTTTTCTGACTTACCGGGTCAGACGTGTCACCACGGTTGGTTCTATCTTGGCTTCGTTATTATGATACACTTGTTTCGCTCATATATTTTACGTTACTTGACTACTTACTAGTAGCTTGTAGCGCCACCTATGACTTTTGTAGTAGAACTACATATTCACTTAACTGACATTACGTATGTAAAAGTTGACGAGAGATGGCGCTTTTCCGACTTGATTTCCATACTATTTTTAGCTAAGAGAATTATTAAAATGACGCCAAAACCCTTCCAATAATCTGGAATAAAAAATATCCAACCAGTAATTTGTCGTTCTATGTTCCAGCCTTGTTTATATCCATATTTCTGGTCTTACTACATACACACATTCCTTTTTTTTATTATAAATACTCACAAATTGCAGTTATTCAAAACTGTACAACCTGTATTCTAATTGCAAAGTATTTTACATTGATGACTATACATAAAGCGGCTGTTACACTCGCCGTGGTTATATAAAGCTTATTGTAAAGGCGCCCTTATAGTATTCAGCAATACCGGATGTAAAAATATTAACTGCAAATATTTTAAGGGGTCCATGAAACTGAAAAATTTCCCCAAGGAACATATGTCAAATATTTTAAAAAATGGAGCTTTTAAACAAAATGTACCAACTGAGTAAGCTAATTTGTATGATGAAAAATAATTTAGACCTTTCATACCAAGCTATTTTGTATGCGCAGTCCAAAAATTTGTTTCATATTTCGACCTATGTTACTTCGGGAAAGTTGTTAAGTTTTATGGGCTGATTCAACCCTTAAAATATTTGCAATATTTTTTTACACCCTGTATAAATATTATATTGGGCCTTGTGGGTAGGGTAGTGTAATAGCCACTTAAAACTAAGAGATAGTGTCTAAAATTGACAGTCATTATTAGTGGAGTGAGACAAAAAAAAACAAGTTGACAGCTGCAAGAAAATAACGAAAATTTCGTAATTCATGATAATGATATATGAGAACATATTACGCCATCTATAAACGTTAAAAAGCCAAAGTTAGATCTGTCACTATCTCTTAGTCTACAAATATTGGCTACTGGCTTCAAAATCACAGATGAGTAAGTTAAAAACATTATTTTTTATTAAAAATGCCGCATTTATTTTCTATTCTTCGTATTATTACATTGTAATATTATTTATGATTTTATAATTATTAATAATTTAATTTATATTGTAATTTACTTGTAGTGACATTGTAAGTTATATTGATGTAAGATAAAGACCTGTTCACACGGGCGGATTTTCCGCCACGACTTCACATGCGGTTTAAAATTTTGTCCGCTACAGTTTTTTAAGTCTGTGTGAATAGGCTCTATCAAGAACAAAAATTGTATTCAATAAACCGTTAAATACCCCAACTGCTTTTAGTTTTATTAATAATCAACTCTCAAAATCATCATCATCATCATCATCATCATTCTCCTTGCCTTGTCCCGTTCTCTGTCGGGGTAGGCTACCTAACCTAGAGGATTTGACGTGGAACCAAGATTTTACACAAGAGCGACTGCCATCTGACCTCTGCAACCTGAAAGCTAACCTGGCCCGAATCCTAGGTTAAGTCACTTTCAAATATCATCTGATTTCAAATTTTATTTGAATGTGGGTTTCATCACGATGTTTTTCCTTCACCGTAAGAGCAGTCGGTAAATGTACGTGAGTAAAAACACATTGGTACATGGCGGGGATCGAACTCGTATCTCACGATTATCAAATCTAAAAATAATAGGCTGGTTTCAGAGCGACGCGTCTCAGCAGCGCTGCCCAGCCGCGCGCGCCTCGCATTACACTAGATTGTATGTAGCGTTTCATAGTGACGCGTCTTGGGCCGCGTCTCGGCCGCGCCGCGGTCGGATCTCCTTCGATTGCCAGTAGCGTCGACTTGCAATCTTTTAAGACGTCGTTGTTGCACTCTTTTCCATATAACGTATATAGCTAATATAGTGATTACGTTTGCTGGCATAATGATTCTCTGCACTCGACCGTACACCACAACGAAGCGCGCGCGTCTGAATGTCGTTTCACAGCGAACGCGCTGCCCAGGCGCGTCGCTCTGAAACCAGCCTTATACCTAAACTGTCTTTTTGCGAGAGATAGTAAATTGATATAATTTATACTTGGCATTGTTGGCACTTGTTGAGACTCCATTGTTTAGATTATAAGAGCAGACTGTTGATACCATTATGTTTTGTACCACCTTACCTTGTAAACACTGTTGACAATATAGACTTATCATATATTGCTTTATAAAGGACGGTGGGCCTTAGGAAGGGATGTTAAAAAAAGGCTAATAGACTTCTGATGGGATATATAATTTAATTAACAATAATAATCAAAGCACGTCGATGAGCTAATTTCAAACATATAATTAACTATATGAATCATCAACAATAAATAAATATTAATTCACTTATTATACCACTTTCGCTTTTTTATGCTTTCTGAAAAAAAAATACGGGTGTTAGGTAAAGTACAGACTTTCTTTCAAGGTGTGAACCAGTCTATGAAACTGAACAACTTTTCTCAAGGAATAGATCCTAGGGAAAAGTAAATTATTTAATATTATTAGGTAAGTCTAGATATGAAAAAAGAATTAGGACCTCACATATAACCTGACTCGGCCGGCTGGTACATTTTGTATGGGAGGTACAAAAATCTTTTCTTATTTCGACCTATGTTGCTTGGAGACAGTTGTTCAGTTTCATGGACTGGTTTAACTTTTGTTCACTGGTTAACAATAACTAAAAAGCTATACTTACTTTTTTTTTTAAGTTTCTTGCTGTACCAATTAATAGAATCTTTTTTTTTTTAACTACATACACTCAATTTTATACTACAAACTTGGGTTCTATGAAGCATTAAAACTACAAATTATAAGTATTATGGCGTTTTATTTCCAAATTTTAATACTATTTATAAATAAATAAATAACATAGATGGTGAAAGAACATGATGAAAACTTTAAAATTACATAAAGGAATAAAGAAGGAATTTTATTTCACTAGTGAAATTTAATATGTAATTGATGACAATAATACCTTTGGTGTTGCTACTTTAAAAAATACATTATTAATATTTATTGTCAAATTTCTACAGATGATGAATACTAAAACAGATCTCTAAGTACAAATACAATACTGTGAATTACTTTTGCTTATAATTAAATGAAATAAATTCAATAAATGATATTTATGGATGATCTTGATTTTCATTTTGGCAACACTAACAGATTATATTGCCAGATGTAGGTACGAAATCGATGTTAATCTTTTTGATTCGTATGTTTTTTACGTACTGACGTAATAGATGCCAATTTACAATGATACTCATAGAAATCATGCCTATATCTCTGATGGGGTAGGCAGAGCCACGTTGTGGTGGTCGCCACGTCTGACAAATGTTTGAGGGTCGTTTCAGATAAGTCGTGTATCACTATAGTGACAGGTTGTCAGCCTGTCCCATGAAACCCTCGAGTCCTGTAGTCGGCTTCTACGACACCCACGGGAAAGAAATGAGGTGATGCTATTCTAAGCCGGCATCACACGGTCAATGATATATACAATTTACAATGATATATACAGTCATTTTACTGTTTTTATTTTGCAATTTTTATTGGTAACATACGAATTAGGAATTAAATTCCTAGACTTTCTGAAAAATGCTAATAAGTTAACTATAAAAAAAATATCTTAGGTTAGAAAATAAATAGTATCTCACTGATTCTGATCACTGTTTGGATGATTGATAAAAAAAAACTAAATAAAGCCAATAAATAAACAAAAAATACTTTTGACCTATGTAGTTTTAGATTGACGTCCGGTAGATGGCAGTACTAAAAAAAACTAAAAAATTCCTATCAAATCAGTTTTTTTTTACCGCAGATAGGATTTGAACTAGCAACTTAAGCTACATGTGAGATAGTGAAGCCATTACATGTGGGATACCGCGGCTCACTCACAGCCCGCAAAGTAATGCAAGTATATCTTGGCCAATAACTTATGGTATAAAAACTTTTGACGTGACAACGTCTTGTAATTCGGTGGACTCGGCTCCACGCACCAAAAACATGACTCATGCGGCGTTACCTCGCTCTGAGGCGTTCCATTTAAGGCTTGAAGTGCAAGCGAGAGCGCGGAACGAGCGCCAAAGAGGCACAATCGGCCTCGTTCGACAGCGTTCAACATAAAATATATTTTCTTATGACGTGTATTTCGTGTTTCGGATGGCACGTTAAGCCGTAGGTCCCGGTTGCTGTTTATGGTCACTTAGACGGCGGTCGTTACACAACCATGTCAGAAACCTGCTACTTGTAGAAGGCGGTTGAAAAATTCTTACACTAGGGTTCATCAGGTCGTTGGTTGACTCGGTGTTTCGCACACGAAATGAAGAAGGACTGCCATCTACCGGAGGTCACTCTATAACTTCTACGTTACGTATATTCTACAATTGTCTATGGGTGTTTGTGTGTTTATTCGCGGCCAATGTTACCTATGATCGCGTTGACCACCTCCGTAGATGTGGCCGTACCGCCGATGTCGGTGGTCATGATCCTGGAAAAGATTACAGATATAAGTTAGGAGAATCTGCGAAAGCGGATAACATTTGTCCGTCTGGCAACATTTTAAAAATAACTTCAGCTATTGTCATGAATACCTAATTTAAATACCTGATTTTTCGGAATAAATTTTAATCTTAGGCAGTGGATTGCAAAAGGACGTATTCTTTTAACGTAGCAGCTACTCAATATGATGGTGCGTTGTAGGTCCGGGTTGATATTCGAAAACTATCAAAATAACATGCCGAGTAAGTGTTGGGCAATATCATGTTGCGCATAATCAAAATGCTGGTGAATGCTAAACGAATGAGAGGACAAAACACTGAAGACATCCACATTTATAAAAAAGAAGAGTGCTATCTAAACACTATAAGGATTAAACATGACGCCCGAATCGCTCTAGCATGAGGTGCAGAATAGTGTCGTGTATTGTCATGTTAAGCATTACAGTGTCGTGTATTGTAAATGTATGTATGTTGATAACTCACTTGTCGACATTGATGGTCCTGTGAACTGCCTTCCTGATGAGGTCTGCGTGGAAATGATGACCGAGGTGCTCCAACATATCCACAGACGCGTTGATCATGGCTACGGGGTTCGCCACGTTCTTTCCAGCGATGGCCGTGCCTGGGAAAACAAACAGGATATTTCTTTTAAAAACTTGCAAAAAGCAAAGTATCATTTCGCGTCTGTATATGTATGTATCTTTAAATGTACACAACGGATTTGGATTCAGTTTCTTTTAACAGATAGAGTGATTCAAGAGGAAGGTTTAATGTATGATATAATGCCAGAAAAACAAATTCCCACGGGGAAATGAGTTATAGCAGGCGGCACCGCCCAAAAAAAACGCTTTAACGTATTTCACAAGTTTTATACCTAGGTAGGTTAAAATTTGGTATTATGAGTAAATCATCTATGAATTTTTTTATCAAAATCTACTTTTATCAGTGGCTATATTATGGCGTCTCTCGGGGAAGCATTTTGGATCCATTCTTATTCGTTAGTCCATTGAATGAGTGCCTCCAAAGGGGGTCTAGAGTGCGAGAGTTGGTAACGTAAGATGTTTCTTCGGAAACATGTCAAGAGTCCCTAGGTAATAAACATACTAAAACCCCCGGACACTAGGAGGAGCCCCGGAGTGGGGGGAGGGGGGGAAAGGGTCCATTTTTTCATTTTTCGCTTAAATCTCAAAAACGGCACATGTTAGAGAAAAACGTTCAAGGAAAAGTTGAAAGGCCATAAAATTATCTACAAGTTATACCTAAATCACTTTTTCCTATATCCTACCGTTTCTGAGTTACACGCATTAAAAAATGATTTTGGCTCAAACAATTTTCCCATACTACATACCCATGTTTATCACATCAATCGATCAAAAAATATTTCTTTCTTCCATAAAACTCAAATGTGCAACTTGTGACCGGTACTGATAGATTGCTCTTGATTAGGTCTATCATTGGTAAAATAAACACATTCCTCCATGGAAGCCTTTAGGAGGAATCGATTGTCAAAAAATTATATTAGGGTAGTTTTAGTTACTGAACTTGGACTATTTATTTTTTTCTTCCAAAAAAACTCAAAAGTGCAACTTGTGACCAGTACCGATAGATTGCTCATAATTAGGTCTATCATTGATAAAAATACTAGATTCCACCATGGAGGCGTTTAGGGGAAATAGAACTTTATAAGGGTAATTACGATACCTGAACATTTTATTTTTTTTCTTCCAAAAAGCTCAAAAGTGCAACTTGTGACCGGTACTGATAGATTGCTCTTAATTAGGTCTATCATTGGTAAAAAAATCACATTCCTCCGTGGAAGCCTTTAGGAGGAAATGATTGTCAAAATATTATATTAGGATAGTTACGCAACTTGAACTTTTTATTTTTTTTCTTCCAAAAAGCTCAAAAGTGCAACTTGTGACCGGTACTGATAGATTGCTCTTAATTAGGTCTATCATTGATAAAAATACTAGATTCCACCATGGAGGCGTTTAGGGGAAATTGAACTTTATAAGGGTAATTACGATACCTGAACATTTTATTTTTTTTCTTCCAAAAAGCTCAAAAGTGCAACTTCTGACCGGTACTGATAGAATGCTCTTAATTATGTCTATCATTGGTAAAAAAAAAACACATTCCTCCATGGAAGCCTTTAGGAGGAACTTGTGACCAAGTTGCACTTTTGAGCTTTTTGGAAGAAAAAAAATAAAAAGGTCAAGTTGCGTAACTACCCTAATATAATATTTTGACAATCAATTCCGTCTAAAGGCTTCCAAGGAGGAATGTGTTTTTTTTACCAATGATAGACCTAATTAAGAGCAATCTATCAGTACCGGTCACAAGTTGCACACTTGAGCATTTTAGAAGAAAAAAATAAAAAGTTCTGGTATCATAACTACTCTAATAAAATTCAATTCCCCCTAAACGCTTACATGGTGGAATCTGGTTCTTTTATCAGTGATAGACCTAATTATGAGCAGTCTATCGGTACCGGTCACAAGTTGCACTTTTGAGTTTTTAGGAAGAAAAAAATAAATAGTTCAAGTTCAGTAACTCAAACTACCTTAATATTTTGACAATCGATTCCTCCTAAAGGCTTCCATGGAGGAATGTGTTTTTTTTACCAATTATAGACTTAATTAAGAGCAATCTATCAGTACCGGTCACAAGTTGCACTTTTGAGCTTTTTGGAAGAAAAAAAATAAAAAGGTCAAGTTGCGTAACTACTCTAATATAATATTTTGACAATCAATTCCTCCTAAAGGCTTCCATGGAGGAATGTGTTTTTTTTTACCAATGATAGACCTAATTAAGAGCAATCTATCAGTACCGGTCACAAGTTGCACTTTTGAGCTTTTTGGAAGAAAAAAAATAAAATGTTCAGGTATCGTAATTACCCTTATAAAGTTCAATTTCCCCTAAACGCCTCCATGGTGGAATCTAGTATTTTTATCAATGATAGACCTAATTATGAGCAATCTATCGGTACTGGTCACAAGTTGCACTTTTGAGTTTTTTTGGAAGAAAAAAATAAATAGTTCAAGTTCAGTAACTAAAACTACCCTAATATAATATTTTGACAATCGATTCCTCCTAAAGGCTTCCATGGAGGAATGTGTTTATTTTACCAATGATAGACCTAATCAAGAGCAATCTATCAGTACCGGTCACATTTGCACATTTGAGTTTTATGGAAGAAAGAAATGTTTTTTGATCGATTGATGTGATAAACATGGGTATGTAGTATGGGAAAATTGTTTGAGCCAAAATCATTTTTTAATGCGTGTAACTCAGAAACGGTAGGATATAGGAAAAAGTGATTTAGGTATAACTTGTAGATAATTTTATGGCCTTTCAACTTTTCCTTGAACGTTTTTCTCTAACATGTACCGTTTTTGAGATTTGAGCGAAAAATGAAAAAATGGACCCTTTCCCACCCCTCCCCCCACTCCGGGGCTCCTCCTAGTGTCCCGGGGTTTTAGTATGTTTATTACCTAGGGACTCTTGACATGTTTCCGAAGAAACATCTTACGTTACCAACTCTCGCACTCTAGAACTTTTTATTTAATGGACTATGTTGTTTATATTACCTATGGCGTCTATCAGGAAAGCATTTCGGATTTGTTCTTATTTGTGGTTTATGTTATGGCGTATCTCAGGGAAGCATTTTGAATCCATTCTTATTTGTGGTTTATATTACCTATGGCGTCTCTCAGGTCCTTCGGCAAGCATTCCGGGTCCACTCCTATTTTTATTTAGTACCACAAGGAAATGCGTTAGTTCCACTATTATTCCTAATCTACAAAGTATACATACCGGTGTTCCTGGTGCCCGGTTCGAAGACGGCGTAGTGGTCGCCGTAGTTTCTACCGGACAGCAGACCAGCGCCGCCAATGAGGCCACACACTACGTTGGACACGATGGAGCCGTATAAGTTTGTCATAAGCATCACGTCGAATTGGTGCGGTCTGTAAGAAAAGACGTTTAGCGCCGAATGAAACATCAAAAATCTTTGTGTGTGTGTCAGTGTCTGCCGTGTGATGCCAGCTTAGATAATCATCACCCCAATTTTACCCGTGGGTGTCGTAAAAAGCGAATATGGGATTATCATCCAGGGAATGAGCAGCAGCGGCCCATGTAGTAAATGTAACATCTTGCACTGCGCTCGCCAATCCAAGCGTGGTGAGTATGCCAATTGTCCAGTAATGGAGGCTGTTATAGTATGATATCAGTGTCTAGCCGTCCCTCCGTCAATCTGCATGTGTTTGTCTGCCTGTCTGTCTGTCACTCTGTTTGTCTGTGTATCTGTTTGTTGTCATCTGTTTGTCTGTGTATATGTTTGCCTGTCTATCTGTTTATCTGTCTGTCTGTGTATCTGTCTATCTGTGTATCTGTCTGTCTGTGCGTACACTCACTTGGCGACGAGCTGCATGCAGCAGTTGTCAATGATCATGTTGTCGTGTTCGATCTCAGGATACTCCTTGTTGTGAGAGTGTATTTGTTGGCCTGTCTGTTATCTGTTTGTCTGTCTGTGTATCTGTCTATCTGTTTATCTGTCTATCTATTTAGCTGTCTATCTGTTTGTTGTCTATCTGTTTGTCTGTCTGTCTGTCTATCTGTTTGTCCGTCTCTCTGTTTGTCTGTCTGTACTTGGGACAATGAGTCTACGAATGACCCGACACTCACTTGGCGACGAGCTGCATGCAGCAGTTGTCAATGATCATGTTGTCGTGTTCGATCTCAGGGTACTCCTTGGCCATCCTGGTGGCTGTCTCCAGGAAGAGGCCGTCAGATAGCTTCATTATGTTCGCCTTGTGGACTGTGGTCACCTGGAAGAAAAAGAGAAAAAATATATAAATATTATTCTTGCCTAAACAAGCAATAGTAAAGACATAGGGCTCCTCTCGGCGTACATACATACAAATATCACGCCTTTATCCCTTGCGGGGTAGGCAGAGCACTAAAAACCGCAAAAATACGGTTGCTGTCGCCACGTCTGACAAATATTGACGGCCGGTTAAGATAATTTGTGTATCACTATAGTGATAGGTTGTCAGCCTGTCGCCTAAAAGTTGTAATACACGTGAAACCCTCGAATCTCTTAGTCGCCTCTTATGACACCCACGGGTAGAAAATGGGGTGATGCTATTCTAAGCCGGCATCACACGGCATTATATTCTCTTCTTTACTAAAAAATCTAAATTTGATACATGGACATCAATTGAGAGTGTTTTTGCGAACTATGTGTAATATAAGGTGTATAAATATTAGCTGCAATTATTTTAAGGGGTGAACCAACCCATGAAACTGAACAACTTTCCCCAAGAAACATAGGTCGGAATAAACATTAATAAACAGAAAAATTACATAAAAGTAATTGTTCTGACGCCATCAAAAATAGCAATTGATGACCATCATACATTCTTATTTACATACAAAATGCCTTTTTGGATTGTTTTAATAAGTAACTGTGTGCCGTGTGATGCCGGCTTAGAATAGCATCACCCCACATCCTTCCCGCTTAAAAGGCGACTAAGGGACTTGAGAGTATTGGTGTATTACAATTTTTAGGCGACAGGCTGACAACCTGACACTATAGTGATACACATGTTTTCAGAAACAACCTTGGAAAACAATCCTCAAAATTGTCAGACGTGGCTATAGCGACCGTATTCTTACGGCCGTTAATGCTCTGCCTACTCCGCAAGGGATAAAGGCGTGATGTATGTATGTAATAGCATTTGACCTGCCAGTCCATATCCCTATTACATAATCAAGTGTACGTTACCTTCTTGCGTCCCGTTCTCTTGGCGAACTCGAAGGCGAATCTCGCCACGCGGTCGGAGTTGCTGGCTGTCACAACCTGGTAATTAAATTATACATTGTTTTAAAACAGGAGTGAGTCTTTCTCTCTTCGTGTGGGATACTGAGTTGTCTAACGACCCAATGAACCCGAGTGTCAGAATTTTACAACCGCCTGCTACAAGTAGCAGGCTTCTGACATGGTTGTGTAACAACCGCCGCCTAAGTAATCATAGAATTCGAATTCAAATTCAAATTATTTATTCGTGATACATAGGTTGTACATTGATCTTAATAATAAAACATTGTCCGCTATGATCAGCCTTACGGCATATAAATATAGTTTAGAACACAATTATTGATGAAAATATTCAAAATTAATTATTACTATGACATTAAGAATGAGCAAAATATAAATTAGAAATAAATTGTAGTAATGTCAATAAAATAATAATGTCGTAACTCTAGACAGCAACCGGGGCCTACAGCTTAACGTGTCATCCGAAACACGGAACCATCTTACTTACGGACAATCGGGTGGTTCAGCTCGCAATGTCCTAACCAGACTGGGAACAAATTCACAAAGTGATAAATATCAACTTTGTGAGTGACCCACCGAGAAACGAACTCGGAACCTTCTGCGTCAAAGGCAGTCGCATAATTATTATAGCCTGAAACCGACACCACTTAGCATGCTGTACCCTCTAGCAGGTATTGCTCCACCGGATGTCCGGCGAGAAGTAACCTGTGCAGTAGAGAAATTAAAACAGGAAACTGACCCTCGGCACTCACTGCACGGCTACTCATTACCTCCCGGTCGCCTGAAAAGCCGGAGAAGCTTCTTAAGGTGTACAGCGGCTACAGACAGTGTCCCGCAACAGGCCAGGGAGCATTTGTGGAACAGCCGTTACCCAACCCCATCCGGGTTTATCCCTCCGTCCGAGACCCTGCCACGGGGACATAAATTACCGTGGCAAACTTGGAAATCGCTCAACCGATTGCGGACTCAAGTTGGCCGGTGCAGAGAAAATATGGTAAAATGGGGCTTAGCTGACAGTACCCAGACGCACTGTGACTGCGGAGGCCCATCCCAAACCATGGCACATTTACTGGCTTGCCCTCTGTTACCGGTCACGTATAGTAAAGAAGAGCTGAACTTGGCGTCTGATAATGCCATAGCCGTCGCAAAGTACTGGCAGGATAACATATAGTTCGGCCATTGACACGAAGAAGATAGTAATAGTACCTACTGTGAACAGAACTTATATTTTTTTTAATGGAAAAAATGAATTGAATTGAGTTATATAAAGTGTTAAAATATTAGCTACAAATATTTAAAGGTGTGAACCAGCCCAAGAAACTGAACCACTTTCCCCAATAAATATATTTATTTATTTATTATTTATTAAACAGGCAGGCAGTTGAAACAACTGATAACGCCTGTATCCTGTTCACTGTTCAAGTTCGTCACTATATATATATAGGTCGAAAAATGAGAAAATTTTCTGGTAATTTTGTATGGGAGGTCCAAAATTTTTTATCATATTTCGACATATGTTCCTTAGGGAAAGTTGTTCAGTTTCATGGGCTGAATCACCCGTTAAAATATTTGCAGCTGATTTTTGTACACCCTGTATATTATTGTATTTTCGTTCAAGACAGTACCTTCATGCTCTCAATGACCCCGTGGACTGATTCGTGCTCCAACATGGCGTATTCACCTTCTGTGTTCTGTCTGTGGTAAATTAAAACAAATCATAAATAATCTAGTTAAACAACAAATCAACAAAGGAAGGAAAACTCAAAGCTTAAGGGGGTATCTCCACTGAAGCGGGGCTGCGGTAAGCTGAGCTGATCGGGGCATGAATTGACCAATCTAGTGTCTCCACTGAAGCGCGGCTGCGCTAAGCTGAGCTGAGCGGGGCATGAATTGACGAATCCAGTGGCTCCACTGAAGCGTGGCGGGGATTATGAGGCTCATGACTGGTCAACTCATGCCGCGCTTAGCTTAGCGCAGCCGCGCTTCAATGGAGACGCACCCTTATGTAGATGGCAGCAGGCGCGACTGTGCCTAAACGCACCAATAAGAAGTAACTGAACTTTGACATGCCGTGTGATGCCGGCTTAGAATAGCGTCACCCCATGTCTTTCCCGTGGGTGTCGTACGAGCCGCCTAAAAGACTTGAGGGTTGCATGTGTATTGCAATTTTAGGCGACAGGCTGACAACCTGTCACTATAGTGATATACGCCTTATCTGAAATGACCCTCAAACATTTGTCAGACATGGCGATAATGACAGTTATTTTACGGTCGTCGGCGCTCTGCCTGCCCCGCCAGGGATATAGGCGGATAAGCTCAGATCGTTTCAGATAAGCCGTGCATTACTATAGTGACAGGTTGTCAGCCTGTCGCCTAAAATTGCATTACACATAAAACACTCTAGTTCCTTAGTCGGTTTCTATGATACCCACGGGAAAGAAATGGGGTGATGCTATTCTAAGCCAGCATCACACAGCAAGATTTCAATCGCTTATTTTCAAGTAGATTCACAACAAATGCTTTTACAAAGTCGGTAAGTTACAATACAATACTGTCACTGAATAAATGAATTAGTCATTGAAACTTGTCAGACACAATTTTCTTTTTTGTATAACAATTTTATGTTCCTAGTAGGAACACGGCATAAATAGGATAAAAAAACAGCATTAGCATACCTGATGATGACAATGTCAATGTCCTTATGCCTGGTCTGGATCCCGGGGAAGGACTTGCAGTTCATCACGTAGGCATACATGTCCAACTCATTACGGAGGGCCACATTGCGAGATGTAACATATGACGCTTCAGATTTAGTTTCAATGTTGCCCTGTAAAGAACAGGCAATAAAATAACTATTTTTAAAAGGAACCGACGTAACGGGCGTAAAAATGCAAACCTTAATTTTTTTCATGCATAGAACCTTCTCCTAAGTCTGACTAATACTTTTCTGAAAACCGCATCAAAATCTGTTCATCTAAACGCGAGATAATTGCAGACAAATATACATAGTAGAGGTCAAACTGAGAACCTCTCTTTTTTAAGTCTGTTAAAATGGCATCAATAAGACGAGTACCATGTAGAAAGTAACTAGACAAACATACATATATCATGCCTTAATCCCTTCCAGGGTAAAAATATTGAGGGTCGTTTTAGATAGTTGATGTATCACTACAGTGACAGGATGTCAGCCTGTCACCTTAAATGTAATGCAAATGAAACCCTCTAGTCTCTAGGTGTAACTATTCTGATATAATTAGCATATTTTGGCTTCTGAGGATACTTGCAAAATTTATTAAGTTTTGATTTGCACCTATATGTGACATAATTATGTACATATACAGACAGATGTGTGTATTACATATTAGTTTCTAAAGAATTGAATCGTAAGAATGTTTAGATTGGAATAGACTTAAAAGGTCATAACAATATATTTTGCATGATAGTCAAAAAACAATATACAATACAGGGTGTTGGGAAAAGAACTATGTTCCTTTCAAAGGATGAACAACTTTCCCCAAGGAACATAGCTCGAAATACAAATAAAATTTTAGGACCTCACATACAACCTGACTTATCGGCTGCTAGGTTTTGTATGGGATTTCCAAATTTTTTTTCATATTGCAACCTATTATCCTTGGGGAAAGTTGTTCAGTTTCGTTGGCTGAATCATGCCTTGAAAGGAACATAGTACTATTCCTAACACCCTGTTAAATAAGTTCTAGGTTTATTTCCAAGTCGATTCACAACCAATGCTTTTAAATTGTCAGTAAGTTACAATACAATACTGTCATTCAATAAATGAATTTGTTGTCATAAAAAAGAGAAAATTGTCAGAGACAATCCTTTCTTTTTTTGGACAAAAGGTGGGTCTCCATTGAACAAGCAGCCTCAGATGCTCACTGCCACGCGCAGTATGCGCCGCAATGCGCGGTCGGTGTGGACGGTTTTTCGCCTGAGCAGCGCATGCTAAACACGTTTTTATGCTACAACAGCAATTTTTATGTTCCTAGCATGAGCGGGATAAAAAAATAAAAATAAAGACACCAAAAAAATACCTTCAGACCAACACCGTTCCTTTTGATAGTAGTGATAGCGTACTGCACATCTTCATCATTGTCAACGTTGGGGTCAATATCCACCACTTCGAAGTCAACTGGAGCTCCAATGAATCTAAAAAGCATCTCAATATAGTAAATATTCTGTCATGGTTATTTAGCTTTCTAAAAGATACAAAGAATTTGATTGTAGGAAGTAGATTGCATTTGTATTCATTGATTTTTATATTTGATTTGTCTGACTAAAAGATGATATCGGTCTCTTTATCAAACATACGTAATAAATAAGAAGTGAGTTTTCTTATCACCCAACATCAATAAAATCAGCTGAACAAATTTTTGCATACATGAACTATTTTGTCTTAGGAATATAGTGCCTAAATACCGTTTTATAGGTTGCCACACGCTTTAAAACTAGCAACTAACAGCTGGTATTCAAACAATGTAGCGACATACACGTTCTAACCAAAAATAGCTCCTAAAAATATGTTCACATAAAACTTACTTGAAAATGTCCCTGACGTAGCCCATGCACTCAGGACCGATACCACCGCCGGGCAGCATCGTCACAGCATGCCTTCCACCGTAGTGCGCCTTCGGGATCAGCTTCTGCTTCCTGATAACTGGTGTTTTGTGCTGCAGATCGAAATCAGACAGAGTTGGGGTTGCTGCCGCCGCGGCGGAGTATGAGGCCCCTTTTAATTCGGGCAGCGCCCTCAGTTTCGACAGTAACCTTACAGCCATGGCGGTAAATTCACTCAAACACCCTGAAACCCCACAAAATCCCCTGAAAGATGTTGGATAATCACAGGAAGTGGAAGACGAGAAAAATGTGACAGCTGCAAGAAACTATTTTCCCTAGATGGCGCTGAAGTCTGAGAACTATTCAGGTGGAATACTAGATGGCAGCACAAAAAACTATCAAAAACACAACTTTTTATATAATTAAACTTATTTTTGGCTGATTGAAATGAATTAAAAAATCGTAAATTATTTAACTAACCCAAAACCAAGAGATATAGTTAGATTTTATATTTTTTATTATTATATTAAGCTAAAAAGTTTGTCTTTTGACTTCAAAAATTTCATTTTTTGTTTTTGTTATATGGCAACATTTTTCATCTGTCAATCTGTACTCTCCTCCTCTTGTGCTTTCCTCGACGAGCAACCGGAGAACGGGCGTCCATTTTGCTGCGCCATATTGAATTTGGTCGGACATCTTTGGACGCCATGTTTAGTCGGACATATTTTATAAACATTTTCGCGTAAATTTCAAATATTTTTGAGCCTAAATATCGAAGTTTTTTTCACTGAAGCTTGGTGCATTGTTTGCAGTAAATATTACAGTGGAAAAGTCTGTGCTTACGACGCAGTCCAAATTGGTGTCCGGGAGGCCGTTCAGCTTTTGTTAGAAGATAAATAAAGGTAAACTATTTCCAAAAACATTCGTACTTTTGACACTTTGTAACAAGTGTTTCTTATTTTCTGTGAAATTACTTGTTTGCTCGAGAGTTTCGGTGCTGGTAAATAGAGGTCATATAAAGGGGGTTTGGTATGACGAAGCATTGGCGTGGTCGTGTTATAATTATCTAAAAAATCGAGTGGTATGCCCGGCCGGCGAGTCCGCCCGAGTGCCGCTGGGCGCTGAGCGGAGGACTGTTTTTCTTCCCCTACTCCTCATTTGACTTGCATCACTGGCCGCGAGCGGTCGCATACATCTTCATGTATGCTAACTATATGCAATAACACGTTGATATGCCGTTGACTTATTCATTTGCTAGCACTTTCGAGTTTCCGAGTTGACAAACAACTCCCTGCTACAATAACAATGATATCAAATTTCATTATAATTGTTCTATTCATAATAAATATGTGATTAGTGGCAGACTGCTCAAATAGGATAAAATAGTAAGATAAGTCTACATTTTATTCTAGAATACTATAGCATAGATATCTCTGTTGACCCTACATTTTATTCTACTACAACATCCACAAAAGTCCTGCGTTGGACATAGGCTTACCCCAAACAGGGTGCTTGCCATATCCATGTGAATAATCACATTGGCCAAAATGCTGCCCAGATCAAAAAAACACACTTATCTACATAAACATCTTTGTAGCTATTTGCTAATTACTAGCAATTAATTAATTATGTCACTTAATTACCTGGGAAACATACCTACCTATAATAGAACAATATTTTTACACATTTATTATGCCGACTCATAGCAATGAAAACAATAGGGTTGTAGACTAGCAGGTCAAATGAGCTACTTTTTAATACACAAATCACGCCTATATCCCTTGCGGGGTAGGCAGAGCGTTAACGGCCGCAAGATTACGGTCGCTATCGCCACGTCTGACATTTTTGAAGATTGTTTTCCAAGGTTGTTTCAGAAAACATGTGTATCACTATAGTGACAGGTTGTCAGCCTCTCGCCTTAAAATTGTAATACACCAATACCCTCGAGTCCCTTAGTCGCCTCTTACGACACCCGCGGGAAGGACGTGGGGTGATGCTATTCTAAACCGGCATCACACGGCATACGGCTACTTTTTAAAAACTATCTAAAACAGTATTTTGTACAAAAATAGCAATGTATGATGATATACATTCCTATTTTGTCATGTACACTTACATGTATGGTGCCAGTACACTTACTTTTATGTTATTTTTCTGTTTATTATTTTTTATTCAAACTTTGAATATTTTGAAAAGTGATGAATGAATTCAGTAGTATTTTTGGACTATAGTTTTAAAAATACAACTTTTATATTTTTTTAATGACCCAGTCCACAACGGAAATACTTTGCTATACACCACACCCATATGCATTACACATGTTTTTAACGGATCATATTGGACACTTTCAATATGGGATCAAAGCTGGAACAAAATGTAAATTCATTATTAGCTGTCTGACTTTTATAGACATGATGATTAGACGACTCAGTGTTCCACACAATAATAAAAGGCAGAAGGTCTGAAATTTGTAAAATTGGGCAAGTATAATACACAAAAACCTTCCTCTTGAATCACTCGATCCATTTAAAAAAACCCTGCATCAAAATATGTTCTGTAGTTTTAGACATTTCAGCAAACATACATATAGACACGAAAAGGCCTGTTCTGGTCTGTTTCAGGTTTCTTTTGTACATAATAGCAAATCTGTAGTAAATAGCTGGGTCTCCATTGAACGAGCAACCTCAGATGCTCACTGCCGACGGTTTTTCGCCCGAGCATGAGAATTTTAACATGCGCTGCTCAGGCGAAACACGCTCACATCGACCGCGCAACGCGCCGTATGCTGCGCGCGGCAGTGAGCATCTGAGGCCGCTCTTTCAATGGAGACCCGGCTATTGTTGTTTTGAATGCTAAACACCTTCATTTGTATTTTACCCAGGTGGGGTTCAAGATGATGAACCAGGAGATCATGTGCGAGGTGGAGATCGGCACGCACGGCTCCATAGTCGAGATGGATGATGACCAAGTCGGCGTCAAGGTAAGCTCTTTAAAAATTCATCATCCCATACAAAGGGGCATTGGGAAACTTTGATGCTGTATCATCTTATGTGGGATACCATGTCGACCAACTACTGATATACAGGGTGTAAGAGATGGTGTAACAAAAACTTTGCAGGCATAATCAGACCATGAAACTGAACAATTTTTTATATGACGATTATGTTCTTCATGTTCCCATACAAAATCACTCAGCTGATCGAGAAGTTTGTATGGAAGGTCGAAAAAAATTCACGTTTAACAACATAGAAAAAGTTGTTCAGCTTCATGACCTGAGCATGCCTGCAAAGCTTTCGTAACACCATCTTTTACACCCTGTATGGTTATGGATGACAGTCCAAGCAGAATAAATCAGGTCAATTTTCAAACCACTTAGTATAGTCGTGTTTTGGACACTTTTAAAAAATCCTTTTGACAATTGGCAAATCCCTACCATAGCTATTGCTCAAGATCCATTTATCTATTTTATAATTATTTTGAGAAATTTGATTTGGAGTTGTAAGTCAGGGAATTTGATTTGGGGTTGTAAGTAAAGGTGTCGATTCGGGGTTGTAAGCAAAGGAGTTGGTTTGAGGTTGTAAGTCAGGGAAATTGGTTTGTGGTTATAAGTAAAGGATGTTGGTTTGAGGTTATAAGTCAGGGGAGTGGGTTTGGGTTTGTAATGGGAGTTGGTTTGGGGTTGTAAGTCAGGGGAGTTTGTTTGATCCGCTTCCACCAAAATAAATTAGATATTTTATAAAATGTAAAACATTTTCTTTTACAGTATGAGGAGATAGAAGCTGGTCACTACGAGGAGTATATCACGGATGACCAGTACGAAGAAGTGGAGGAGCAGGTCATCGGTGGTATGCAGCATCTGGAAGAGGGTAACTTTTGATAATTAACTTAATTCCTAGTTTCTACATTCGTCTGCTGGCAAAGGCAACTAAGGAAAAGGTAGCCAGGACAATTAGTTTAGTTCATAGTTTTTTTTGTTTAGGTAGTTCTTATATAAATTGTTTGCCTGCTCACGACATATCCTCAGAGTTTCTCAAGGGTTGACTGGAAGAGATCCCTTAATGGGATAAGTCCGCCTTTGTGTTTTCGACCTATGTTCCTTGGGAAAGTTGTCCAGTTTCGTGGGCTGGTTCACCCCTTGAAAGGAAGACAGTACTTTTCCTAACCCTGTATATGTCTTGTAACACCCTTTTATAAACCTTATTTAAAGCAATTAAACATACATACATACATATATCACGCCTTTATCCCTTGCGGGGTAGGCAGAGCGTTAACAGCCGTAAGAATACGGTCGATATTGCCACGTCTGGCATTTTTGAGGATTGTTTTCCAAGGTTGTTTCAGAGAACATTGTGTACCACTATAGTGACAGGTTGTCAGCCTGTCGCCTAAAAATTGTAATACACCAATACCCTCGAGTCCCTTAGTCGCCTCTTACGACACCCGCGGCAAGGATATGGGGTGATGCTATTCTAAGCCGGCATCACACGGCATTAAGCAAATAAACGAATATGAATATGGTAAAATGAGAAGTAACACAGGGTGTAAAAAAATTAGCTGCAAATATTTTAAGGGGTGAACCAGCCCATGAAACTGAACAACTTTCGCCAAGGAACAGAGGTCGAAATATGTAAAAAAAAATTGAACTTTCCATACAGGTTGACTCGCTCGGCTGCTACATTTTGTATGGAAGGTCCAAAATTTTTTTTATAATCCGCCCTATTTTTCTTGGGCAATTTGTTCAGTTTCATGGACTAGGTCAGCCCTTAAAATACTTGCAGCAATTTTTTTTACAGCCTGTATGTATGTGTGTGTGTGTAGTTTGCTAAATAGGAAGTATGTTATATGGTTCCCTATATATTTGCATAAAAATATTAGGCATAATATAGGTTGGCACAATGTACATTGAACTAAAGATACTTACGCATAAAAATAGTGATGATCTCTCCGACCGATTTCGGCCATGGCGACCACTTTGACTCCTAATCAGATCGGCGCTGATGCGCCCGGAGATGGCTATTGTAGCCAATTTTGGCAGTAAACTCCCGTGCACAGAGTGGACACGTGAGTTTGCCATTTACATAATTATAGTTAATGGCAACGGGAGGACGGGCCTTCAGCTCATCGCGCTTAGCGTCGAGGTCTGCTTTACGCTGTTCCTCAAACTCGCGGACTTGCTTCTTAACCATCCCGCGCCATTCGGGACGCTGTGCTGCCAGACCCTCCCATTGAGTGGGCTCAATGTTGCATCTTTTCATGTGTCGTTTCTGAACATCTTTATATCTGAGGAGTTGTCCGCCATGCTTTCGCTTGCCCTCCTCTAGCTCAGAATAAAAGATGCGCTTCGCCACTCTCTCCTCCGACATCCGGGATACATGACCGCACCACCGTAGCTGACGACGCATTAGATAGGCCTCAATGCCACCAACATTGGCTCGTCTCAGAACTTCGGTATTGCGCACTCGGTCGGACCATCTGATCTTCATGATGGTGCGAAGGCATTTTAGGTGGAAGCGATCCAGAGTGCGTATGTGGTGACGATACACACACCAAGTCTCGGAGGAGTATAGAAGGTTTGGCAGCACAATCGCCATATATACAGAGATTTTTGTGGCTAGCTTTAGGTCGTGCGAGCAGAAAACCTTGGAACACAACTTCCCAAATGCTGCAGCTGCAGCACTGATTCTGCTGTTGATCTCAGCATCAAGGTTACACTTAGATGTTATAGTGTTCCCCAGATAACGAAACTTATCAACCTGTTTCAGCATATCCTCACCAAGCATAATCGCCAGTGTCTCGCGACCATGCGAGTCTAAGGACATCACTTCCGTCTTTTTGACACTGATCTTCAGGCCGAATTTACAGCATGCTTGGTGAAAAACGGACATTAGCTGTTGCAGGCCGTCTGGGGATTCTGCAAGAAAGCACAAGTCATCAGCATACATGATCTCAGTAATCAATGCATACGAGACTTTAGTGCGCGCCTTAAGTCTAGCCAGGTTAAAAAGACTGCCATCTGTGCGGAAACGGATGCGGACTCCTTGGGAAACAGTATTTAGGACTTCTTTGACTACAACTGCAAAGTACAAGGCGAACAGTGTGGGCGCTAGAACACACCCTTGTTTCACCCCACAGGTGACGGGGAAGAAATCAGACTGCTCACCGTCTACAGAGACGCAGCACTGCATGTCGTCATGCAGGAGTCTTAGGAGTCGCACATACTTTTCTGTGCACCCTAACTTTCCTAGCACCATCCAGAGAGCTTCTTCTAAAAATAGTAGGCATAACACGTTAAGCATAATTTATTAACCTAACCTAACTTAACCTAACCTAATGTCTATAAAAATTGTTAGACATAAATAAACTGTATTATGCCAAGATATATATTATGCGAAAAAATGTTTATGACAAAGATATAAAAGGGGAAAAAGAATTATGCGAAACATGTTATGCTAAAACATATTAGTGGAAAAAACATTATGCTAACGAAAGGGATCCCATGTTATATAGTTGTTATCTATTGATTCCAGTGGGCAGCGAGGAGGTGATCCTGCCCGGCATCTCTGGCGAGGAGGTGTTGTCAGCGGCTGACAGCCCGTACGACCCTGTGTACCCTGTCACCGTGCCATCCTCCACCGGCAGGTATGACATCTCGCGAATTGGTTTACATATATATTGGTGTGCCGTGTGATGCCGGCTGTGCCGTGTGATGCCGGCTTAGAATAGCATCACCCCATATCCTACCCGCGGGTGTCGTAAGAGGCGACTAAGGGACTCGAGGGTATTGGTGTATTACAATTTTTAGGCGACAGGCTAACAACCTGTCACTATAGTGATACACATGTTTTCTGAAACAACCTTGGAAAACAATCCTCACAAATGTCAGACGTGGCGATAGCGACCGTATTCTTACGGACGTTAACGCTCTGCCTACCCCGCAAGGGATAAAGGCGTGATATATGTATGTATGTATGTATGTATACACTTCGAAATCGAGACACTTTCGTTTTTATATTTTGACATGTGGGCGCCCGTGGCTGCGCCCGCGTGGAGGTCGGTTTTAATCCTGTTGCATCCCACAGGAACATTTTTTTTGGGATAACAACTCCTATGTGTTGATCCAAGTTACCCTCTATCTGTGTGCTAAGTTTCATCAAAATCGGTTCAGCAGTTTTTGAGTGAAGGAGTAACAAAAACACATACAAACTTTCGCAAAAAAAATGAAAGTGTGTGTGTGTGTGTGTGTGTGTGTGTGTGTGTGTGTGTGTTTGGTGTATGTATGTGCTGTGTGAGTGCACAAAAATCCCAGTACAAATACAAATAATATGATAAAATCAACCAAATTACCATACAAATTAGCAGGTCACTATACAAATATTATTACGATTTTGAAAAATAAATTAACTTGCTTTTTTGCTTTTTCAGGAGGGGTCGTGGAAGACCTCGTAATAACCAAAGCAATTCTAATAATATTCACCACCTCATGCCAATTGGTAAGTTTATTATAGAAAATGGCCGTGTGATGCAGGCTTGAATAGCATCACCCCATTTCTTTCCCGTGGGTGTCTTAGAAGCCGACTAAGGGACTCGAGGGTTTCATGTGAATTGCAATTTTAGGCGACACGCTGACAACCTGTCACTATAGTGATACACATGTTTTCTGAAACAACCTTGGAGAGCAATCCTCAAAAATGTCAAATGATAACGCTCTGCCTACCCCGCAAGGGAAAAAGGCGTTACAAGGTGTAAAAATATTTGCAGCTAGTTTTTTTACACCCTGTATGTATGTATTTGTTCCACAGGCGAGGTGCCCCAGGGTCTGATGGAGGGCGTGGGGGGGTCCCGGGGGGCGGCGCGGCGCTGGGAGCAGAAGCAGGTGCAGATCAAGACCATGGAGGGGGAGTTCTCCGTCACCATGTGGGCCACGGGGGAGGACGACGGTAGGTCTCTTTAAAAACACAAAAAAATAAAAATCAAAAAATATTTATTACCATTCGGTGGCCAAGTGGTTAGAACTCCGGTCTTACAATCAGGAGACCCGAGTTCGATCCCCGCCATGTACCAATGTGTTTTTACTCACGTACATTTACCGGCTGCTCTTACGGTGAAGGAAAACATCGTGATGAAACCCACATTCAAATAAAATTTGAATTCAGATGATATTTGAATGTGACTTAACCTAGGATTCGGGCCAGGTTAGCCTTCGGGTGTCAGAAGTCAGATGGCAGTCGCTCTGTGTAAAAACTTGGTTCCACGTCAAATCCCCTAGGTTAGGTAGCCGACCCCGACAGAGAACGGGATAAGGCAACGAGAATGAAAAAAAGCAATTACAGGAATCAGGATTGACATTGGTCCCCGCACTAGGCGAACCTGTATCGCGGGAAACTGGAGAAAAGTACCAATTTGAGGCTTAGCAAATATTATAGGAGAGTTTGTACTTTGATAACAAATTTAATTTTTAACAACTTCATAATGGCTCGTCAGTCGTCACTTGTCACTACAGTGATGTCACTGATATATGAATCATCTAAAAGGGCCCTCATTATTTGCTAGATGTGGTAATAGCGATCGTATTTTTACGGCTTTTGACGTGCTCTGCCTACCCTGCAAGGGATAAAGGCATGTGTGTATGTATGTAAGGGATAAAGGCAAGGGATAAAGGCATGTATACCGATCAAAAACTGAGAATAAATACATATTGCCGAAACGTAATGGCTAATGTGTCCCAGTTGGCCATTTATTATCAGTCGGCCAAGCAAAAAACACTTTTGGCTCATACTCACATACAGAATTTGATCAAAGAACAAGATCTGAGTGACCAACTTAAAGACCTCAAGCACACTGTGAAGTCCTCAGCTCCTCAACAATTAGCCCCAACCACCTCTTTTGCTGACGTTGTAAAAACCAGCCAAAACTCATTTGTTCGCCCGACTAACACCTCAAGCATTGCAATTTTCCCAGCTAATAAAGCCCTGCCCAGTGAAGCGACGAAAAAATTAGTTCGAGATATCATCAAGCCCGATAAATTAAAACTGCACATCCGTGGGGTCTGGAACACCAAAAATGGCGGTGTTATTGTTAGCTCCGAGAGACGAAGTGACCTGCAGATTCTGAAGGAATCTACGGAACTGAAAACATCTGGCCTAACGGTAGAAGAAAGGACGAAAAGAAGGCCGAGAATAGTTTTGCTGGGTGTCCCATCTGACCTTCCCGTTGATGACGTCATCGAATGCATTTATGCACAGAATATCATTGACAAGGACGCGACTTTCAAACGGGAAACTTTTATGAGCTCTATAAAGCTAAGCCATAAGTCAGGTAGAAGAGACGGCTCACACTGCAATTTTGTGTTTGAAGTGTCTGCTGAATTAAGGAAACTGATCATTCCACAAAGCCGGGTCTATATTAACTGGACCTCCTGTCCGGTTAAAGATTTTACTTTAGTGACGCGGTGTTTTAAATGCCAACAATATGGGCACTCTGCTAAGTTTTGTAGGGAATCTGAAAACACGTGCGGTCATTGCGGTGCTTCTGGTCACTCGATCAAGGAATGCACAGTGCTCGCCCAATCACCGAAGTGCGCCTCTTGTTTGCGCTTTAAAAAGCCAAGCGACCACAAAACTGGGGACCTACAATGTCCGGCTCGTAAAAGTGCAGAGGGCCGATTTCTACAATCAATTGACTATGAAGGCGCCTAGAGCGCCACCTTTAAGTGTTTTTGTGTACTGTAATAATGGATAACTTTAATATTGTACGTGAGGAGCTTGAACAGCTGGGTGAATCTGATTCGTATCTGTGTGCTCCTAGTTAATGTTACAGTCTCACCGAAAAGCAAAACGGCCAAATCAATATATTCCATATGAACATTCGTAGTATAAATTGTAATTTTAATGAACTCTTAGTTTTACTAGCAGAGATAAGAAGTACTGTTGATATTATAATACTATCTGAGTGTTGGTTGAGTAAAGTCACCAACTTGCCGACGTTATTAGGATATACGTCATTTTCAAAGTGATGGTGTAGTTATTTACGTAAGAGCTGCTTTAGAATGTAGTGTTGAATACCCAGACTTTAAAGATGGTTCACTTTTAGTGTGTAAGTTTAAAAAAGATCTCGCTATTGTTGGTATTTATCGTTCCCCATCCTACGCCAATACTGAGGATTTCATCAATAGCTTGAATACAGTTATTAGTAACCTTTCTGAATATAAATCTGTTGCCATTCTTGGCGACATTAATATTGATATTATACCGATCAACAAATCTGGAGTTGCGGATGACTACCTGGATATGTTGGCATGCCAGGGGTACCTTTCTACACACTTTATTCCAACTCATGGCAAAACTTGCTACGATCACGTCATTTTAAAATCAGTGTTGTTCAAAAACTGTGGTGCTTAGTTCCACCATTACGGACCACTTTGCTACCATTCTATGTTTGAAACAATCGCTACAAAGGCATACGTCAGCAACTAATGCAAAGCGAATAGATTTTGAATCAGCATTGACTGCTCTTAGGGAAGCAGAATTGGGCGAGTTTTACGAAATATCGGACCCCAATGTATTTGCGGACTTTCTTATTTCAAAGTTAATGAAAATAGTTGACGAAAATTCTATAACACGTAAAATCCCCCGAAGGAAAAGATCGATCAAACCCTGGATCACGCCAGGTCTTTTAAAATGTATGCGAAATCGCGATAATTTTCATCTAAAACTCAAAAAAGACCCGACTAATGAGGTATTAAAAATAACCTACACGCGGTATCGAAACTTTTGCCGAAAGTTATTACATAAGCTTAAACGTGAGTATGAACGTGATCGGTTTTCTAAGGCAAAAAACAGCCCTTACGCCACTTGGAATGTAGTAAAAAATGTTACACACTTATCGAAAAGGTCTGTTTCGTCAGTTGAGCTCCTGAGAATTGACAATAATCCCATGGATTCCGTGAACTTAGTTAATAGCTATTTTGCAAATGTAGGACAGTTATTGGCCAATAATATTTCAGATAAAAATATACACGACTACCCAACAATGCAAGCTTTTCCTAAATCGTCTATTTCAAATTCACTTGTTTTACTTGAGGCAGACTGCATTGAAATTGATAGTATAATAAGGAATCTTAAAAACGACTGCGCTGCAGGGTGGGATGGAATTCCTGTTCTTTTGATAAAAAATTCAAGAGATAATTTGGTTCCTCTCATTACCCGATTGTGTAACTTATGCATAGTAAATGGCATATTTCCAAGAGCTTTTAAAAAAGCACTTGTCCATCCCATTTACAAGTCCGGTGAAAAATCTGAAATTGGTAATTATCGTCCAATATCGGTTCTTAACATTCTGTCTAAGATCATGGAAAAAGTTTTAAACAAGAGGTTATTAGGTTTCCTTGAACACGAAAATATTATTTCCACAAATCAGTATGGTTTTAGGAAAGGTGTCTCTACTGAGGATGCTGTATTAGCTATGACTGAAGCAGTTTCCAGGATATTAGACAAAAAGCATAAGTGTTTGGGAATTTTCCTTGACCTCAAAAAAGCATTTGATACTGTTTCGGTACCAACTTTACTAAACAAATTGCGGGATGTAGGTATCAGAGGTGTTGCACTTGATATTTTCACAGACTATCTAACTGACAGGACCCAATGTGTTAAAATAAACGATGTTGTTAGTCGTCCGTCTTCTTTGTCTTTCGGTGTCCCTCAAGGAAGCGTTCTTGGTCCAACATTTTTTCTGATATATATAAATCAGTTATGTCAATTTTGCTATCCGGGTTGCTCGGTGTTTGCCTATGCCGATGATACTGCGTTACTCGTGGAAGGGATTGATTGGCCGGACGTTCAACAGAAGACGGAGGAGATCCTTCGACTTGTTACAAGTTGGCTCGATCACAACCTTCTCACCTTGAACGTCCTTAAAACAACTTACGTTGCCTTCTCTATTACTTGTGCCACTCAGCCGCCGCCCTCTTTCTCCATCAGGGTGCATGGTTGTGCGAGAGATACCGAACTGTGCATCTGTCCTCTACTTACGCGTTCAGCATATGTCAAATATTTGGGAGTCTTAGTAGATGAAAATCTTTCATGGCAGCATCAAGTAGAATCTGTCAAGACCCGTACTCGTAAATTAATGTACATTTTCAAATTGCTTCGCAGCTCGGCCGATGCTTCCATTATGAAAATGGTCTATTTTGCTCTCGTGCAGTCATTACTCTCATATTGCATTTCCGCGTGGGGAGGGGCGCCCAAAACAACTTTACTTCCACTTGAGAGAGCTCAAAGAGCAGTAATTAAAGTAATCAATAAACGGAATTTCCTTTACCCAACACACCGGCTCTATGCTGAGTACCGTGTCCTTACAGTCCGGCAGCTGTTCGTGTTTCATGCTATCCTTCGTTGCCATAAAAATCTGGAATACCTCTCAAGCCATGTTACTACATCCCGCAGGACAGACCTCGTATGCGGTAGGGTACGTCATAGAACAACCTTTGCATCCCGTCAGTGTTGGGTACTGGGTCCTAGACTGTACAATCGGGCGAGTGGTTACATTGACCTGTACCCACTCGTTCTGTTTGAATGCAAGAAAAAATTGACGTCTTGGCTCTTGCAGCTCAATTATGATGAGACAGAAGACTTGTTACAAATAACTGTCTAATAAGTATGTTTTAGCTACTCAAACTGCACAATAACTTTAGTACTTCTTGTCAATTCCTAATTACTATAATAGTCTAGTTCTAAGATTAACCATTTATTTTTTGTAATAATATTAAGTTGTTCTTATTTTTAAATGCAGCATACATTTCACATAGAAATAGTCTAACTGTGTTAGAATGGGGGCCTGGTGACCTATGATACAGGTTTCATACCGAAACCTAGTTTAGGCGCCAGTCTCACAAGTTGGCTCAAACTGTATTAATAAGTTTTTCATTTTAGCGTATTTTGTTCTTTTATGTGTTCTTAAGTACCTAATTCTAATTTGTGAGAAAATAAATGATTTTATTACTATGTATGAATAAAAGGAGATTGTCAATATGAACTTTTGGTTTTGATTGATAATATTTAAGTCCGAACACGGGCATTTATAAGGTGTAAAAATATTAGCTGCAAATATATTAGAAGGTTAACCAGCCCATGAAACTGAACAACTTTCCCCAAGAAACATAGGTCGAAATATGAAAAAAAAATTTTGGAACTCAAAATTACTGACCGACCAATTCTATTTGTATGGGTGGTCCAAAAAAAATTCTCATATTTCGACCTATGTTCCTTGGGGAAAGTTGTTCAGTTTCATAGGCTGGTTCACCTCTTAAAATATTTGCAGCTTTTTTTCTTTTTTTTTTTATCTATGATGGGCTTACTCTTGACCCCAATCTTACCCTAGAGCAGAGATGGGGTCTACGGTGGAGCGAGCTTGCCCAGAAGATGCCTATTCACTCTAGACTTAAAGAGATTCAGGTTATATGCACTCGGAAATACAGACGCAGGCAGGGAAATCCATTCTTTAGCCGTGCGCATAATGAAAGATTATTTGAAGCGCTTAGTGCGTAATGTGGGTATTTCAACTAAGAACGGATGGTAGCCGGCCGTGCGTCTGGATGTCCGATGGAAGAAAGGAGACGGTGGTATCAGCTCATGTAGCTCACGCGCACACTCTCCGAAGTACAATCTATAAAAGACCGATAGGCAAGCAACCTTACGGCGGTGAGCCAGGCTGTGAAGCTTGGTCGCCACCAGTTTTTTATCGCCTATTAATCTCTTGGCTCTGCGTTCCACCGAATCCAGTGCGGCAAGTTGGTATTTCGCCGAGCCATCCCAAAGGTGGCAGCAGTACTCCATGCAAGATCGCACTTAAGCTTTATAAAGAGTTAGATTAGTAGTAGTAGTTAGTTTAGCTAATATTTTTACGCCTTATATTTTACAGACTATAGGAAAAATAATAACTTTCTTTTAAGGGATGAATCAGCCCATGTAACTGAACAACTTTCTCCTAGGAGCATAGGTCGAAATTAAGAAAAAAATTTTAGACATACATACATACATATATCACGCCTTTATCCCTTGCGGGGTAGGCAGAGCGTTAACGGCCGTAAGAATACGGTCACTATCGCCACGTCTGACATTTTTGAGGATTGCTTTCCAAGGTTGTTTTAGAAAACATGTGTATTACTATAGTGACAGGTTGTCAACCTGTCGCCTAAAAATTGTAATACACCAATACTCTCGAGTCCCTTAGTCGCCTCTTACGACACCCGCGGGAAGGACGTGGGGTGATGCTATTCTAAGCCGGCATCACACGGCAAAAATTTTAGACCTCACATACAAACTGACTTTGGTTGGTAAATTTTGAATGGGAAGCCCAAAATTATTTTTCATCTCACGACCTATGTTCCTTGGGTCAAGTTGTTTATTTAATTTCTTTGGCAGGTTCATCCCATGAAAGGAAGTTAAGTAAATAACCTTACACATATCACGTCTTTATACTATCGCCTAAAAATTGCAATACTCATGAAACCCTCCAGTCCCTTAGGTCGCCTCTTACGACACCCGCGGGTAAGAAATGGAATGATGCTATTCTAAGCCGGCATCACACGGCAAAACCTTATAATCTAACCTTTATTTTTGGCATTTGCAGACGAGGGTTCGAACCCGGAGCCCGACCCCGACTACACCGAGTACATGACCGGCAAGAAGAACATCCTCGCTGACAACATGCCCGGTGAGTTGACAGCTCTTCGTGTGGGACACCGAGTCGTCCAACGACCCAATGTGCCCTAGTGTCAGAATGTTTCAACCGGCTTCTACAAGTAGCAGGCTTCTGACATGGTTGTGTAACGACCGCCGTCTAAGTGATCTGATCGTAGACAGCAACCAGTAGATAGTAACTAGATAATAGATAATAAATAGTCATAAATAGCATATGGCTTAATGTGCCCTCCGAAACACGAAACTATCTTTCTTACGGATAATCGGGTGGTTCAGCCCGCAATGTCCTAACCAGACTGGGAACAAATTCACAAAGTGATAAATATCAACTTTGTGAGTGACCTACTGAGAATCGAACCCGGAACCTGCGTCAAAGGCAGTCGCACCACCACTGCGCCATAGTAGACAGTAGACGCTTCCTTATTTTATTTATTTCTATTTAACCGTTTATTGTACACAATAGAACACAAAGGACATAACATTGAGAACAAAACACAACAAGTCAACTTATTTCTCAAAAGAAATCTCTTCCAGCAGACCTAGGGTAATGAGATACCTTACCTTATACATAGTTTGCGGTGTTTTTAATTGACTTCAAAAAGGAGGTTCTCAGTTTGACCTGTATGTATGTTCGTCCGCGATTATCTCGCGTTTGACTGAACCGATTTTGATGCGGTTTTCAGCAAAGTGTTTATCAGACTTAGAAAGAAAGTTTTAGGCGTATTAACCGACAAAAAAATGGAGGTTCGCACTTTTTACGTCCATCGAAGTCAGTTCCCTAGGGTTCATCGGGTCGTTGAACGACTTGGTATCCCACACGAAAAGAAGAAGTTCCCTTTTAAAGAAAGTTATCGTTTACTAAAGTCTGTAAAATATAGGATGATCCATGTGACGTTTGTGACCTTGGAGCAAATGTAAGGTTCTTTTTCCTTTGTTTACTAGGAAAATGGACCTTATGTCATAGAATTTTCTCCAATGTCACAAACGTCACACGGATCATCCTATATTTTACAAACTGTGGCGTGCATCCTCAGTTGGTGAGCCACTGACACGGGCCTGTTGACAGGCGCCATGTGATTGTGTTTTGTGCAGGATATTTTATTTTGTCACATTTGTTGGTCTACATTTTCCATATAATTTGAGTTGTATTATTTGATCAATTATTATATGCAATTTTGAGCTAGTCTCACGCGTATCATTTCACTGCAGCCTTTTCTACTACATACATTTTACTATTAACGGGCCGTCTCTACGGCACCCGTTAAAAAACTATATAACAGTGTTTTTGTTTGAATATATTCTAGGTTTGGATCTCTCCGACCCGAAGCAGCTGGCGGAGTTCGCGAGACCCGGACACAAACTTAGACTGAAAAAACCCTCACCCGACGGCGGGGACAGGACCATCGGTAAGTTACACTAACATACACACATACAGGGTGTAAGGGACGGTGTAACGAAAACTTTGTAGGCGTGCTCAGATCATGAAACTGAACAAATTTTACTATGGGGACTATGTTGGGAAACGAAAACTTTTTTTTTTAAGGTAAATTAATATATTGAGAGAAAAATTTACGAAGGCCAACCGGTGCGTCGATTGCTCAGTGGTAGAGCAGTGGTCCAGTACCCCACGCGGCCCGGGTTCGATTCTCAGTTGTAAATTTTTCTATTTATTAATTTCATTTACTATATAGTTATGTTGTGTGTTGCAGCGTGCCCGCACAAGGGCTGCACGAAGATGTTCCGCGACAACTCCGCCATGCGCAAGCATCTGCACACGCACGGCCCGCGCGTGCATGTGTGCGCCGAGTGCGGTATGTATCACATATCACCTGTATATATAAATATCATCTATAAAAGGTGTAAAAATATTAGCTGCAAATACTTTAAGTGGTGTATGAAAAGAACTACTGGTTCACCAAGTCAATTTCTATGGGAAGTCCAAAAAAAATTGTCATATTTCGACCTATGTTCCTTGGGGAAAGTTGTTTAGTTTCATGGGCTGGTTCACCTCTGAAAATAATTGCAGCTAATTTTTTTACACCCTGTATATGGGGTGTAAGGGACGGTGTAATGAAAACTTTGCAGGCGTGATCAGACCATGAAACTGAACAACTTTTTTATGGTATGTTGAGAAACACGAATTTTTTTGTACCTCCCATACAAAATTCCCGATCAGCTCACTGACTTTAATGGAAACTCAAAAATTCTTTAATTTCCCAATACATTTTCATTACCCTGTTTAGCAACAGTACCTGGTTAACCGAACTTTACTCGGCTTTTTCTCATGTTTAGAGGTTTATGGAAAATAAAACATAGATAGATCGATTTATCGCCCCTGAATACTCCTATACATACGAATTTTCATACAGGGTGTAAAAAAAATTGCTGTAAATATTTCGAGGGTTGAATCAGCCCATGAAACTGACCAAAACTGTCCCCAAAGAACATAAATTGAAATATAAAAAAAATCCTTTCAGGCAAAGCATTTGTGGAAAGTTCGAAGCTAAAAAGACATCAGCTAGTTCACACCGGAGAGAAACCGTTTCAATGCACATTTGAAGGCTGCGGAAAGAGGTTCTCACTCGACTTCAACCTTAGGTAAGTCTAAGTGCAGCATATAAAGAAAGAAAGAAAGAACGAGTTGGACAAGTTTTCAAAAGACTGGCATGCGGAAGCCCAGGACAGAACTGGATGGAAAGAGAAGAGGGAGGCCTTTGCACAGCAGCGGGATGATGTAGGCTAATTAAGATAAGGTAAGTAATAAAAAAAAACAATTACAAGTAATATAGGATCACATTTAATACCTATTGAAAATGGTCACTTGCTCAGCATGTGTCACAGTCCAAGACTGCAACACTGGTTTTCAGCAGTACCAAGGAACTTATAAACTATAACTTGCAAGGCACATTAACTGACTGGGTAGAAGTTTTAATATAATGGTTGCAATGAACAGAATGACATTAAGGTCGATCTCACACATACAAGGTATTTTATTATGTTATAAAATATAATTAATCAATAAAATGCCGTGTGATGCCGGCTTAGAATAGCATCACCCCACATCCTTCCCGCGGGTGTCGTAAGAGGCGACTAAGGGACTCGAGAGTATTGGTGTATTACAATTTTTAGGCGACAGGCTGACAACCTGTCACTATAGTGATACACATGTTTTCTGAAACAACCTTAGAAAACAACTCTCAAAAATGTCAGACGTGGCGATAGCAACCGTATTCTTACGATCGTTAACGCTCTGCCTACCCCGCAAGGGATAAAGGCGTGATATATGTATGTATGTAAACAATAAAATGACTATTATTTTTCCGTTTGCAGGACGCACGTGCGCATCCACACGGGCGACCGGCCGTACGTGTGCCCGTTCGACTCGTGCAACAAGAAGTTCGCGCAGAGCACCAACCTCAAGTCGCACATACTCACGCACGCCAAGGCCAAGTGAGTACCACACTCAATTAGCACATACTCACGCACGCCAAGGCCAAGTGAGTACCACACTCAAATCGCACATACACGCCAAGGCCAAGTGAGTACCACACTCAAGTAGCACATACTCACACATGCCTAGGCCAAGTGAGTACCACACTCAAATCGCACATAATCACACACGCCAGGGCCAAGTGAGTACCACACTTAAGTTGCACATAATAGGTAGAGTAAATCAGTCTGCCTGACAGATAAAATACATGTACCTACCTACTACTATTTAATTCTATGACATCTGCGAATTGCTATTTAATTGAATGTATTTTTGTAAATTAATTATTTTATCTTATCCAATTCCAGATCAAGAAACTCCCTCTCCCGTAACGGCAGCAGCTCGTACGAGTCAGCACGCACCACCCCACAGTTCGTACAGCTGGAAATGTCTCCGGATGACTCCAACCCGCAGCTCATATTCTACACGCACGAGTGAAGTGAATCTAGAATGAGCCAAGCAAGTGATATTGTGAACTTAGGTGAATCGAGACCACGAGTGAAGTGAATCTAGTGATGTGGAGGAGTCAATCAAGCGATGAACTTAAGTGAACATCGAGACGCAAGTGATATTGTGAATTTAAGTGAACACAAGTTAATATTGTGAAGTGATAGTTTTTGCAATGGATAGTTATTGAAATGGATTGGAAGTGTAGACGGTTTTGGTGTTGAGGTATGGGCAGATAAAATAAAAAGTAAATTACAGGATTTTTCTAAAAAACTACCAGGAGAAGTTAACATGTTTCTTCTAAAAATATCTCAAAAAAATGCTATATTCGCATTAACGTTTTCTTATAAGGCCCACGATATTTGGAGTTATCTTAGTTACTATTTAATACTTTGGTTTTCACGATTATTGTTTTTTGTGTTTGGAACCAGATCTGATTGTATTTTATCTGTCCATTTCTCTAAATCTTATGAGGAGTTAGAACTGCAATGATAGTGTCAAAAGACTAAAAAAATTGTGCAAAAACTGGAATTTAAGTGTAAAAACAATGAAATAAAAATAAAAGGTCTTACTACAAAAAGACGTGCGGTGAACGCCTGTTTAGAAAATATTCTATTGCAAAAAAAAACTAACCACGCGTTCAACGCGCGTTTAAGTTTTTTTTTATTGTAAAAGGCCTTATATGTCTTATCAGGATTAATCCTGATACCTATAGGTAAATAATAGTCATTAACAAATTATGTTTTAAAATAGTTAACTGGGTGGCAAATGCAATCCAAAATTTGATGGGGTGAAATTTTGTTGAAAAATATATGAGTGTTACGAATAATCTTTGTATGTACATACTATTAACTAACTCTACCTATGTTGCGAAATCTGAGAACATTACAAAAAATACCAGACAATTTGGCAGGTTGTATGAAATGACATCAAAAAACATAATTTCATCCCATTCAAATTGTTTTATATGTTTTGTAATGAAATAATGGTATTTTGTAAGATTCTCAATAAGTTACCCCATTTTTGCAGATATCTGTATAAAAAAAGCCCTGTCTTAAACTATGGCTTGTTCGTTTTAAATTTGGTGTAATGTTCATTGACCCCGCATAGAAACTGACGAAAAGCATAATGTGTCAGGTCAGTTTGAATGAAGTGTCATCGTATCAGCCTATGGCTCTCATCATATCACCACATCAGCCTCCCCCAGGGTACCAGCCGCTGAACCGTACCAAAGAAGCCATCGAGGGGTCATTGAACTTTATTCCAAAAACCACTGACCTGAAATTATCTGTGGACTGGTTCTTGCTCTACAATATTGGTGGCACTCATTGAAAATACGCTATTTGGCGCTGGCAATACGGAAGTACGCGGTACTCTCGTAGATGGCGCTTCAATTAGGGCCGCAAAACTAGCTGTCATTTGTATGGGACAACCTATCCAGTAAGTAGATAACTTCATATTAATGCCAAAAACAAACAATCCATAAAATGTACTCTGAAACTGAAAAATAAAGTTTTTACTATTATTATAAAATGTGCTTTCGTCATATTAACATGCTTTTGATCTCCACATGTTCTTTTACGTTTAACTTTTATTTTAGGTTTATTGCTTTGAACGCTTTAAAAATAATTAAATACACAGCATATAATTTGCGGTTTAAAAATCTAGCAAAAATTTTATTTTTAAATTATTTGTACAAAAAAGTTACGCGTGTTTAAAAAATATTCATACAAAAAAAGGTATTTTTTTGTGGAAATGGCAATAAGGTCTACTTTCTTTCTTTTTCGGGTGGGACACGAAGTCATCCAACGACCCGTAGAACCCTAGTTTCAGGTCTACTTTGCCATATGGTTTGAGAGTTTGAAGTTTTGCCACTCTAGTAATTTCTTAACATATTACCACTTTGAAATATTGCCATTTGGTATTTTTCTGTTTATGGCATATGTCGTTTACGACGTTTTGTGATTTGAAGGTGTTGCTTTTGACATTTTGCGCCTTTTATAATGGGAAGTCCTTTCGCGAAAGTAGACTTTATGGGCCTTACCAGAAAAAAGTAGATTCTAGACAAACGCGTGTTTAAAACATATCTTCATTAAAAAAAAAACACTAGATACGCGTTCTACTCGCGTGTAACTTTTTTGTGGTAAAACGCAACGTGCCTATAGGATGAGATCAGATGAAGGTACAATATTATGTACCATTTGTGTAACTTTTATCATATTTTTTATTTAAGGCTTAGATTTTTTTTACTTGATTAACAAAGTTTAAATTTCAAGGATAAGAAAAGTAAGGAGAAATTGGGTAGATGACAGGGTAAAAAAGTAAGCAAATCCATTTAGTCCGTATTTAGATTATCAGAAAATATTGGATGCACACTTTTTTTTTATTTGTAAACTAATAGCAGCCATTCTCAACAACTCATTTTCCCGTGGGAATAAGGATTTTTCCCGGCAAGTATTATACATTAAAAGCTTCCTCTTGATTTCATCGTATACAAGGTGTTAGTAAAATTAATGACTTCCTCTCAAGGAGTGAAATGAAACTACTAGCCCATGAAACTGTACAACTTTCCCCAGGGACATAGGACGAAATATGAAAAAAAAAATTGGACCTCACATACAATCTGACTCAGTCAGCCGGTACATTTTGTATGGGAGGTCCAAATTTCTTTTTCATATTTCGACCTATTGTGGTCTTTAGGGAAAGTTGTTCAGTTTCATGGGTACTTTTCCTAACACCCTGTATAGCTACGTAGTTATTCGTTTGTTTAGATGAAAAGAGAAAAAATAGGTACGCATGCAATAATTTTTTATAATATAAAAGTCGGACTAATTAGATTTTTTTAGTCATCTAGCCTGTTGGACAGGTTGATATTAGACTGTCCAGAAATTACGCTTCATAATTATTATTCTTAACAAAGTTTTCTAGTATATATGTTGCTATTAGGTAGAACATCATAAAAAATTGAGTCAGTGGTGTTAATTGGGTAATTTTTCTTAACTTAAAATAGCTCTGTCTCTTTCCGTCAAACAGGTTTTGAAATGGATAGGAGATGATCAAAAAAAGTCTTCTAATTTTTCGCATAACAATAATTCGCCAGATGAGAATGGGTCATTAATAAAATACAAATGTAGTATGCTTAAAACAATTGTCCAAAAATACTACATACTCCATTTATAGTTTTTAGTAATATCCAAAGTTTGAATTAAGAAACAGAAAAATAATATATAAGTAAGTGTTTTGACGCCACCCAAGCTAGAGAGACATGACGTCATTACTTCGTATTTTCATTCAAAATATCGTTTTAAAAAGTAGTTCATTTGATCTGTCAGTTATGCCCATTATCCTTTTCTAAACCTTTTTGATGGTAAGAAATAGCGCTACTTTAAGTCAAAGAAAAACCACCAAATTGATACCAATTTTAGGAGATTGCAACATTATGTCCTATACAAAATTTGTTCTTGTACATTATGTACTATATGCCAAAAATAATAATGAGTGTATCATAGTTTTATTTTATAAATATTTTTGATAGTAAAAAGATAATGCGTAAGTACTTGGAAAATTGAAAAATGTATTTTTAATCAAATTATTTCCTCTTCTTTTCTTACTTTATACTTTTGATCCTCGTACCTACGCACATATACAGGATGTAAAAAAATCAACTGAAAATATTTTAAAGGGTTTACCAGTTCATGAAACTGAACAACGTTCTACAAGAAACATAGGTTGAAATGTGGAAAAAATATTTGAACCTCTCGTACAAAACGTACCAGTCAAGTCAATTGTGACACTAGTGTTCATAGTCGTCCGATAGTGTGACTTCGTTGGACGACTTGGTGTCCGACACGAAAAGATGACCGATTCAATTTATAGATCATTCGTTTAGATAGATAGTGTCGCGCCCAGCGTAACTTGACCTCAATGCTCCATACACGCACGTAGGGGCGCGTACTGACACTTACGCTGGTCGTGACACTATGTAAGCGAATCATGCCTTTACCTATAGTCCTTAGGGAAAGTTGTTCAGATTCATGGACTAAATTACCCCTTAAAATATTCGCAGCAAATTTGCATCGCAGATTTTGTCATTTGCAAAATTCAAAGAAAAGTGATTACATATTTTGGAAAGTTCAGATTAATTTAATCTACATAATAACAAAGTTATGCATAAAATAGGAATATATGTTAATTTCTAAGCGAAGAGTAAGTTAATTGAGAATATGAAAATAGTTGCAAACCTAATTCATGGTTTACTTTTTATATGTCATTGTCTGTTCCTAGATAAAATTAAACAATTTTTTCCCAACCAACATAAAAATATCCCTCTCCATACAAAATGTAACTGATCAAGAGTTGAATTTTTTTTATATTTCAACCACACTTTGGGGAAGTTGTTCAGTTTCATGGACTTAAAATATAAGGTGTAAAAATATTAGCTGCAAATATTTGAAGGGGTGGTTCAGCTCATGAAACTGAACAATTTTCCCTTATAAACATAGATCGAAATATGAGAAACGTTTTTGGTACTCCCATACAAATTGACTTTGTCGATCGGTAATTTTGTATGGGAGGTAATTTTGTCTAAGTTTTTTTTATATATCGATCTATGTTCCTTGGGGATAATTGTTCAGTTTTATGAGCTGGTTCACTTCTTGAATATTTGCAGCTCAAATTTTTACATCCTGTATTTATAGTGTTTTTTGCACCTGAAAAAAAACCTCAAAAACTTGTAACTTGTTTATTTTTAACACGAATCTTAGTTTTCTATATGTTTTGTAATTCTTAACGACTGATTGTATATATCTAAACGTTTTCATGTCGAGGTCCAAGAATGTATGATTTGTGGAAACGGTGATTCTCAGAGAATTAACGACACAACCATGCTAAGTAGACAAATGGCCAAAGTGATACCATCAGGAATAATATGGATGAAATAAAGGGGTCTGAGTGCATATGTGTTGCCCCCAGCACTTTCATAAGTTGATGAAAAAGTAATTTATTGAAAAACCGCTGGTTGAAATTGAAGTACAGATGCTGAAGCTTATTTTATAGAACGTTGTTTTGATACTTAACGGGTCATAACTGTAGTTACACTGTGCTAATATAACAACATCATTCTCCTTGCCTGGTACCATTCTCTGTCGGGGTTGGCTACCTAACCTAGGGGATTTGACGTGGAACCAAGTTTTTACACAGAGCCACTGCCATGTGACCTCTGCAACCTGCAACAAATTCTCGGTTAAGCCACATTCAAATATCAACTGAAATCAATTTTATTTGAATGTGGGTTTCATCAAGATGTTATTCCTTCACTGTAAGAGCAGTCGGTAAATGTACGTAAGTAAAAACACATTGGTACATGGCGGGGATCGAACTCTGCTCTCACGATTGTATGAGCGGTGTCCTAACCACTTGGTGAACCAATATAACATTATTATTCTAAATAAATAAGCTTCAGCATCTGCCCTAAAATCTTGACCAGCGGATTTTCGATAATTTCGTTTTCATCAAGTTAGGATTTTTTTGTTGGGGGTAGTTACACTGAGATCTCCTTAATAATGCGGGCAGGTTAACCGCATACAGATCTTGTATCTCACGAGCGCGTGTCAGCCATACTTGTGTGTGTTATCTCTCTCTCTTTTCGTTTTACATACCGAGTCGTCCAACGAAAAGAGAGAGAGATAACACACACCGTGTGATGCCGGCTTAGAATAGCATCACCCCACATCCTTCCCGTGGGTGTCGTAAGAGGCGACTAAGGGACTCGAGAGTATTAGTGTATTACAATTTTTAGGCGACAGGCTGACAACCTGTCACTATAGTGATACACATGTTTTCTGAAACAACCTTGGAAAAAAATCCTCAAAAGTGTCAGACGTGGCGATAGCGACCGTATTTTTACGGCTGTTAACGCTCTGCTTACCCCGCAAGGGATAAAGGCGTGATATATGTATGTATGTATAACACACACAAGTATGGCTAACCCGCACTCGTGTGATAAAAAGACTACCATGCGTTCCTATACTTGGCTAGGTCGGCTAGCATTTCTGATTGGATTCCATTGAAATGTTTTGCATAGAGGAATATATTGAATGGAATGCAATCTGAACGATTTTAGTTATAGTGTTGTATAGTTGTGGAAGGCGGACACAAATTTAAATAAAGTGTAAATATTTATATAAAACAGTGGTTTTATTTAATTTCTGTTAGAATATTGGTTTTATTTTATAGTCTTTGTTTTCCAAAATTTCATTGAATTTTACTTTCGCAATCGTAGGTACTCTATGAATAAAAAAAGTAAGAAAAGAAAACGCAATCTGGGCCCCAAGCAAAGGCCCCCGCTGCTATTTTTTGTCATTGTAACGCCATCGAAAATCAACTGCCATTCCATTGCCATTGTGATTTTCTATACTTTAAACTGTTAGCAGCCTACGAAATGACCGAAATCATCTAACTGAGATCAATCGACATCCAACTGAAATTTCATTTAGCAGACCCTGAATTCTGTCGACAGCATGTCTGTTCGTTACATAGCCTCTTTCATCTGAAAATGTACAGTATCCTTTGAGCAACACGGTCCTACAATATCTTGCACTGCGCTCGCCAATCCACCTCCAAGGATCGTTTCCAGCATGGACCAATAATACTAGAGGACTGACAGCCCCATAGTACCTTTCTATTTTGGTCTTAAACCTAGATGGCGCCAAAAAATTGTTTCACAATGAATAAAACTTGCGTATGTTCATGAACTGTGGCTCTTTTTTGGAAGTTTACCTTTAAAAAAGTCGTTTTAGAATTATTTAGTGTCACAGAATACTCAGAAAATAATTAAATTCAAATTTTCCTGTAACAACCCATTTCGCAGTAATAGAACCAAATATCAATAGATGGCGGTGTAAGCGCTAAGACAGCTAAGGTCTCAAATCATACTTAATATCAAGGATAGATGGAGTGTGGGGATCTGTCATTTATTGGGTGGATATTTGCGCGGATACAAAATTGCGGTCACATGTATTTTTATTCAAGTGTAAAACACTTACATGTTTAAAAATATGAAATATGTGTTACTAAAACTTAATCTGAAACCTGAAGTCGGGGCCAAAACACACGTTCTTTGCGTGTCACACTCAGCTGATGCAAAATTCAAACACGTATAAAGTTTTATCTAGCAGGACATCATATGACTTTTCACCCATCAAATATGTATGATACATCGAGGTAATATGTACTAGCTAGCGTACTGGAGTAGCTATTCTCAATGAAAGCATTGCGCGTGACCTTGCGGCGGGGCCCGCGCGGGACAAGCGGGAGCGGCGGTGCAAGTAATAGATAACGAGTAATGCGCGCAGATGCGACAAATTGTGCATTACGTCTACTTGACATTGTCAGTAGGAACTAATGATCGGGAATATATACGTAATAAAAAGAGTATATTATCTAATATTATATTTTAATTTTCTTTAAATAAAACAAGTTTTGTAAGTTTTTGTCGTTTTGTATAGTGATCCGTGAATAATTTGATGGCAACCACGTTTCTTTCTGTAAAAATTTAATCCACGCCTCTCTTTTTTCATGGCCCGGATGCGGAAACCTTTAAACAAGTTCAAATAAAAATAAACAGCAAGAACGGAAATATTTATTAATTTGAACCTCATTTTGACTTTGCGTAGTCAGTTACAAGTATAAATATTTACAATACTATACTACAATAACATTTCCTAGCAAATTGACTGTTTTTTATTAAAATGACTCATCTAAAGTGTCACGTCTGTACATACTGTAATGTTGTTAATCTATGATTTTCGCCGAAATATGACCGCCGCGCCCGAGCGCGCGGTGATTTTTTACAAAATTATGAAAATAATATTCCGATGCATGGTTTACTGATAACATTAAATAAGTTACATATGAAATGTTACTCCTTGGGCTTGGCTTGTGGTGTTCTCGAATTGTTTGAGCAGTATCTTAGTACACAGCCAGGCATTTTGAAACTAGCACTGACACGTGACGTCGCGGCAAGCGGTGGGCTCAAACTAAGCAAGCGAGTTAGAGCACATGTACTCTAACGCGTGTTACAAAAAGTGAAGTTGCGGTGCCTCCTCTAGTACGCTAGTCTGGTGCATATTACCTCGATGATATGATATAGTAGATTTATAGAATATTATAAATTGGACAATATTTCATTGCATATACCTACCGATAAAAATTACAGTTTGTGTTAGTCACACGTTTTTGTGTTTTCTGAATACGTGGCCTATAACTAAGTGGCTCAACATAGTTAATTCTCAGGTCATAATGTTTTCGGTGGCTTCGTCTTATCCCGTACTAGCTGTTTCATTATGACCTAAGTTTAAACGACTTGCGTTACTGTGTTTTGGTGAAGGGCCTCTACGATTCGGCTGTCTACGAACAGCCTTCTTCCGGTGGTCGACAGATCACATACGACCACCCGTCAACTGTGATTGTCGAACACTGTAGCTGTTTCATGTCGGATGTCGGGCTGGCTGTGTCGTGTTTCAAGCAGGAGCAAATTGTCTGTGACTAGGTGCGTCGTGTCGTAACCAAAACTGAGGCGTCAGAGCGTCACTTTGGTAGGCTGCGGTGACTTTTACTTCTATTCTACTTAGTTAAAAACAAGAGATGAAAAACTTTTAATCGTATATTTTGTTAAAATAATTCCTTTGTCACTTGACTGGCGCAAAATGTCACGATGTCAGATGTCACGACTGGCACCTCAAATTTCAAAATTGAATTTTGATGAAAATTGTGGTTTATTATATGTGGTTTCTTCGTAAATATTTCTCAATATTACAATAACAAAACGAAAAATTACTAATATCCCTACGATAAAAAAAGAATCTACTTTATGTTAGGATACTTTTCTTTCATATTAATTCAATATTTTTTAATCTACTCGCTCCGCTCGGGCGTTAAAAAACCTCAGTTGCTATTAATAGGTTACATACCTAGGTACGTAATCTACTATTTTCCATGGCGCTTGTATTGTACTTAGACGGTGACATCTATCATAAAAATTTTGAACTATTTCGCACTTGTGTAGGTCATACATGGCGGCTCAGTTTCACAAGTCGAAGTTTGTTTACAAATGTTACTACCGGAGCCATCTATTTTTTACGCGTGAACTAATGAATGAGATTACGCACTTGCGTATGGGGTTGCAGGTCCTCTAGTATTATTGGTCCATGGTTTCCAGCAGTAGACAATGGATTCGCAGCATTATTTCGATGACAGCTACGCCATCTAGTGGACTTCATAAAACACTCATAAATTAATCTAGCCAAAGAGCGTACTTCCAAGTCCAAAAATAAAAGTAAACAAGTTTGACAGCTGGCTGACGTGTAAGTAAAGTGTATTCGTCGGCGCCTCAAAATTTTCTAATTTCCCAAAAGAAAAAGCTCAAAATGAGCTCTTTCAAACGTGACAAGAAGGAGGAGGAGGATAGCGGCGGAAACCCTTTCCAGAACTTAGACAAAACCATCGTACTGCAAGAGTCGAGATACTTCAACGAGACGCCAGTGAACCCTCGAAAATGTACACATATTTTGTCGAAAATCCTCTATTTACTCAACCAGGGGGAAAAACTGACCACTCAGGAGGCCACAGACGCGTTCTTCGCGACCACAAAGCTGTTCCAATCGAAGGATGTGATGCTACGTCGTATGGTATACCTGTGCATCAAAGAACTTAGCACATTAGCGCAAGATGTGATCATTGTGACATCCTCGCTGACTAAAGACATGACTGGCAAGGAGGATCTGTACCGGGCGGCGGCAATAAGGGCTTTGTGCAGTATTACAGACAATACGATGTTGCAAGCGATCGAGAGGTACATGAAACAGGCAATTGTTGACAAGAACCCTGCTGTGAGTTCTGCAGCGCTGGTTTCCGCGTTGCATCTGTCGTCATCTGCTCCGGACCTCGTCAGGAGATGGGCGAATGAAGCGCAGGTTCGTTGGATTTCAAAATACAAATACATTAATTTCACGTTATTATTAGTTACATACATGCTATGTATATCACACCTTTATCCCTTGCGGGATATGGATCAGAGCACTAACAGCCGTAAGAATACTATCGCCACGTCTGACATTTTTGAGGATTATTTTCAGAAAACAACCTTGGAAAACCTCAAAAATGTTCTGACCGTATTCTTTCAACCGTTAACCCCGCAAGCGATAAATGCGTGATATATTTATTTATTTTAATGTTTCAGAAAACATGTGTATCACTAGGTTGTCAGGCTGTCGCCTAAAAATTGTAATACACCAATACTCTCGAGTCCCTTAGTCGCTTCTTACGACACCCACGGGAAGGATGTGGGATGATGTTAATGTAAGCCAGCACCGCACGGCATATTATGGATATTATTACAGTTCAATAAATCAAAATTAGCAGAAAGGGGTGTAGGCACAGCTCACTGCTGAAGCTTACCCCTAGTCAGAAATGGGTGTTCTTAAATATTTCATTCCTTTAAGTGGTGAATCATATTATAACTTGTGATGCAATCCAATAAGCATGATTGCAAGTTCAAAATACTTTGTTCTACAAAGTATGTTATCAGTGTATACTTTTTGGTTTTCAACAAGCAATTTGAAACATTTGTTGGCCCCAACACATTTGAAAGATTTGTTTGAGTGTTTGTTTGTTTAAGCCACGAAACTACACAATTCATATCAAATGTTTATATTTTACTATAGGATAATATTAAACAGCAGCAGGTAAAATTGCTGGACTGAACTCTAGTTGATAATAATACTACTACAGTAACATTAGAAATGCTATTTATGACTAACTGACTGATAGCATGTTGGTCAAGTCTTACAAAATAAATTAATCAACAGTGTCACAGACTTGTAAAAATGTATTTCTTGAGTTACAATAGCGTGGATTAGGTAGCTGACCCCAACAGAGAATGGTATAAGGCAAGGAGAATGTTGAACCATGAAGACAATATGTTTCGGCAATTAACAATTGGCAAAATTTCATTTGTCCAATTATGATTGGCATAATAATTTTAATATAATGTTTTACATCACCTTGAAGACTATTACCATAACATTAAAGGTAGAAGTAGTTAGTAGTAATAGTAGTAACTTTCACTGGGCTATCTTATATCCACTTAACAAATTTTATATCTGCCCTATTTACATCAATTATTTAGTTAATCAAATAAAACTTTATATTGAAAAATAGCTACAGACAGATGTATCAAAGACAAAAACAAAGTACATTTAGTTCTAAACAAATGTACATTCTCATGTACTTTGATGTATGTAACAAAACTTATTTTCTTTTCCAGGAAGCCATCAGCTCCGATAACGCTATGGTGTCATACCACGCGCTAGGCGTCGTTGCGGGTTCCAGAAGGAACGATAAACTGTCCACAGTAAAGCTGGTCACGCGGCTCGCTAGGGCTCCGCTAAAGTCCCCCTACGCACTCTGCCTGCTCATCCGTTTGGCCGCGCAGTTGGTGGAAGACGACGATTCCGACAGCTCCCAGCCTTACATCGAGTTCATTGAATGTTGTCTGAGACATAAGTCAGAAATGGTTATCTATGAGGCGGCTCATGCTATTGTCAATTTGAGGAAAACGGCCAGGGATTTGGCTCCAGCTGTATCTGTGCTGCAACTGTTCTGTGGATCCTCGAAGGCAGCGCTACGGCTGGCCGGAGCAAGGACGCTTGCTAGATTGACAGCTAAACATCCTACTGCGGTTGCAGCTTGCGCTGTGGACTTGGAAAACCTGATCTCGGACCCGAACAGATCTGTCGCAACATTGGCTGTGACTACTCTCCTTGCGACCGGTGCGGAAAGCTCCGTCGACAGGCTCATGAAGCAAATATCCAGCTTCGTGTCTGAAATATCGGATGAGTTCAAGATAGTCGTCGTGAGGGCGATCAGGCGACTCTGCACTAAGTTCCCGAGGAAGCATCAGTCGTTGGCTGCCTTCCTGGCCGGTATGCTGAGGGACGAAGGTGGTTTGGAGTACAAAGCCGCCATTGCCGACGCCATAATAGCGTTAGTGGAAGAAAACCCTGATGCCAAAGAGACTGGGCTGGCGCATCTTTGCGAGTTCATTGAAGATTGCGAGCACACGGCTTTAGCTGTCCGTATTCTGCATTTGCTCGGTCGGGAAGGCCCGAAATCGCGTCAACCGTCGCGATACATCAGGTTCATTTACAACCGCGTTATTCTCGAATCTGGTCCAGTTAGGGCAGCTGCAGTGTCTGCTGTAGCCCAATTCGGAGCGCAAAGACCGGAATTGCTGCCAAACATCCGCGTTTTGCTCGCTCGATGCCAAATGGACGACGAAGATGAAGTGCGCGACAGAGCTATTTACTACAGCGCGATCTTAGACACAGGAGACCAGCAACTGATCAATGATTACATCGTGAACATTCCCAAACCGAATCCAGTATTACTCGAGAAAGCACTACGTGATCACTTGGCCACATCCCCTGAGGAGCCTTTCGATATCATGGCGGTCCCGAACGAGGAAGAGGAGAAAGAATCAAAGGAACCAGTTGTGGAGATTGAAGTTCGGAAACCTGTGCAGATGTCGCTGGAAGAAGCGTACTCTGAACAGCTCGCTAAGATTCCTGGCATTGAGAGACTCGGACCACTCTTCAAGACTACTCCACCGATCGATTTGACCGAAGCAGAGACGGAATATCGCGTGCGACTTCTAAAACACGTTTACGGACGACACGTGATCCTGCAATTCGAATGCGTCAACACTCTCAGCGACCAGCTTTTGGAGCAAGTTCACGTGAAACTCGAGGCGCCGCCAGAATACGACGTACGCTCAGTCATTCCTTGCCCGAAGCTGCAATACGACAAACCTGGAAGCGTTTTCGCTATCGTAGAATACCCGAGCGCTTTCCTGGATTCGTTGGGAACGTTCGGGGCGACACTAGAGTTCACAGTGAAGGACTGCGACCCCACAAGTGGGGTCCCAGATCCTGGCGAAGGTTACGGTGACTCGTATCTTCTAGAAGAATTCGACATGGGTTGCGCTGATCAGATCAGAGCGCGAGCGGCGACAGACGACTGGGAACAGGCTTGGGAAAGAGCGTCAAGCGCACCAGAAGCCAGCGACACGTTCGTCCTCTCACAGAACGACATAAACGAGGCTGCTCAGGCAGTCTGCGAGCACTTGGGGCTCCCGAAGAAGGCTATAACCGGGGAGACAGTAAAGGAGATCAGAGGGGGCGGTATTTTCCGTGGAGGGGCGCCAGTGTTGGTTAGGGCGCGTTTGGCTGTGACCGGTGGCGGAGTGACTATGAATCTCGCCGCTAGATCGCCAAGAGAAGACGTCGCGCAATTGCTTTTGGCTGCTGTTGGTTAAGTTTAAGGCGTTCACAGCGTGGTCATCGTCAAGATTGAATCGCGCGTTAACTGACGCATATTTATCGTATATACAGTTTGAAAGGCGTGTTTAAAAGCGGTCTCGTCTTTAAGAGGGGCGGTTAGAAACGGCATAAATTTAAAAAATTGCTGTATCTAACCAGTATCTAATAACTGGGAATAAAATAAATAAACATCTTGAACAATTCACACAGCGCTATTTAGCCCCTAACTAAGCAAAGTTTGTACTAACTAGTTATCTTACACCTTTTTTATAAATAAATACATATTATACATAGAAAACACCAAGACTCTAGAAATATTTGCGTCCGGTGGGGATCGAACCCACGACCATCGGCGTAGAAGGCAGGGGTACTATCCGTTACGCCGTCATCGGGACAGTCAAAATTGAGAAATGAAATTCTGCCAATCGTAGTTTGGCAAACGAGAATAAACCAAGCATTTCGTACCCTTCCGTGCGGCTCATTCTTGACTAATGACAAATATAACACCCTTAAATTAAAGATTTGTATTTGTAGATTACACCTAAAAATGCATACACTTTTAGATTGTTACGATCTTAATTATATAACCATCAAAAATCCTATGAAAATATTTTATTTGCCTACTAAACTATTAGTTTCACAGATTAGGACTCTACCTATTTTAAAACTGAATTTTTATTTATGTTGTAATGTTATCATAAGATGAGAAAATAAAACGAATATATAAACAAAGACATTTTATTATTTTAGGTACTTGACTACTCATTAGCATCACATTAGAGTCTGTAAAATATAGATGATCCTTTGTTTCCAAGGAAAACGTACCTTGTCACAGCATTTACACAGGGATCATCCTATATTTTACAGATAATAGTACAGGATCATTCAAAAATTCGATCATTTTTCATACATTTACTAAGAATAACAAATATACGTTGATCCCTTAAATGTGTAGGTTGATGTGCAGCTGATAGTAGGTAATAACATTAGAACCCTAAATTAATTTAATTTTTCAAGTTAGTCTACCTGATTACATTTCAATTTCAAATATTTGAGAATATAATGGGGTCTAAGGGACGGTGTAAACTTTGCAGGCATGTACTGACCACGAAAGTGAACAACTTTTTCTACAGGGGTTGTCAAAACATCCCGAGGACAGATCGATTAATACAAAAATCCGATCAGCTTTGCTGACTTTCTTGGAAACACATGAATGGGATAGCCTAGAATAAAAAAAATCTTTTCCCAACATGAGCTCCAAACCAAAAGTTGCTCAGTTTCAGTCTGATCATGCAAAAGAAAGACGTCAAGTCTACGAGAGGTCTTGTTTTTTTAATCGAATATTTCCAAAGTGACGCCATCTAATGGAATACTCAGTAAACAAAAGGAATACCAAAATGGCTGCCAGTTGTCAAAAAGCGGTAACCGCAGAGAGCGTCGGCGTTAGTTCTTTTCGTATAAAAATAACTGAAGATTGTATGGAGCTTTCTGACGATGCCGTATTGCGTTGTGAAGTCGTGTAAAAACAATAGCATCGGTAAATCTAGTACTGGAATATCGTTTCACAAGTTAGTACCTATGAAATATCTACTTTTTCTAATGATTTTAGCATTTTGACAACTAAACATACCTACACACACATGTATACAGTTTTTAGTTTGGAGTCTAGACTTTTTGGCACGTTTATTTTTCTTGAGACCAGTGGTGCCAGACTCATCGAAAATTTGCAACGCTTATTAAAATACACACGGCGGCGTGGTGTGAGTGTGATTGATTATCTTAAAGACGAAACAATGTTAATTATTTACCTTGAATCTTCTTGTTAATTATTCTACCCTACGATACGATATTAAATTGTCAAACTATTTAGACCCATGTCTAACTTTTCTTTGGTATAATACGGATAGTCTTTCACACAGCAGAGAAAGAATCTACAGGGAATCTTTGAAAGTTCTTTTCACTTAAGATTGACTATTACTTTTCCAGGTTTCCAAAAGATCCAGTTATACGAGACCAATGGACGCAAATAATACGGCAAACAAAGAATAACGATAATTGGACACCATCTGACTTTTGCGTAGTCTGCTCTGAGCACTTCGAAGGTGTAGACCTGTATTGCGCTAAAACCGGGCTTCACAGATTACGCAAAGACGCCATACCAACGAAAAACATATTTTCAAACAGACTTGGACCAAATGTAATTTCGGTGAAAATCGAAAATGATTCCTCGGACCCCGAAGACGATGAACCATTGCAACGTGCAAAACAGAAATCCGTAACAACTTCAAACACACAAGCAAACAGAAAACTTGTCATACTTTACGATTCTACAAATGATACTCAAAAAGATTCACAGGACAGTGCTGCACCCATTTCTACAAATATATCAAAAACTCAAAATATTAGCAGCGTCTCCTTTTTTGAACAGGATGCGGATCCACTGTCAATCAATAATCAAAACAAAAATGAAAGATATACTTCTCAACCGACCCGGCCGAATATAGCTATAATTTCTATTCAACACGAGCCTGATTATACTAAGAATAAAGATGTAGAACGCAAGAAGAATAAGAAAAAAGAAACAAATAATAAAAAGAAAGAAAAAACCCACAAGAAAAAAGAAACTATTAAAAAGATGCAAAGCGTAGAAGTTCGAGCTGTTGAATGTTATACCAAAGTTCCTGGTTGCCCAAAAATAGAAAAATTGGAAAAGGAATTAAAAAGAATCCAGGCAATAAAAATGAAATACAGAAGGAAACTGAAGACGACGCAACAACTCATACGACGCTTAAAACGAAGAAATGCTTCGTTAAAATCTACGATTAAGAATGTTATGGGCGGCACTATTCCACGGAAAAAAGATTTTGATACAAGTGAAATAACTATAGACGATGATGATGATGACGATGATGATATTGAAGATGATGACGACGACGGCGATGAAGATGATGACAAAAATATTGGCGATGATGATGATGATGAAATGAATGATATTTCTTTAAGCCCCTGATCCTGAGCAGGAAATAATTTATTTCAACTAGTCTCTAATAATATCTTAAGATAATTCGTACAATAGTTTAAGGACTAGTTTTACGTAAATAAGTTAGGTAATTGATTTTGTTACGTGTATAATTAATAATGTTTTCTAATACATGCCCAGTTTAGTCAAATCGTGTAGTACATATTAAAATTTCGCATTACATGCAGTATTCCTAATAATATATTATTTTACTTTATTCACAGGTAAGTTTATTATACAAAATTAACATAAGTCAAATCTGACAACAGATACCTTAATACCAAATTTAGCTAAAATTGCGCAAAGCAAACGCTCATGAATTACTAAGTTCATTACGAACTAAGTATAAAAAAAAACAAATTCGTTCTATTCATTGACGTTCTTTTTAGCAATATTTGTTGTTTCCTGACGAACTGCGATATTTTTGTAAGTGCTGGCTATACCAAGAATTATGATTGGCTGGCTTGGCAAAAGTGCTTGGTTCCAACTCCGAGAAAAAAAGTCCGCGAATATTTGAACGGAAAATAAATTCTTCGCAATCCGTCTGCTTATTTCCACATAATATTTGTATTAAATTGTTGCATTTCTTAAGAACGTTTATTTGAAGTTAATATTTCAGATCAGACGCCCTTAGCCCGCTACACCGCGCGCATAAGACTTAAATAGGCTATTTACAGTAATTTACAATAGATGTATGATGTAGGCTTAGAATAGCAGCAACGCATTTCTTTCCCGCGGGTGTCGAGAGAGGCGAGTAAGGAACTCGAGGGTTTCATGTGTACCTACAGTACAGTAAAAAAATCGTCAAACGTTGCGATAGCGACTGTAGATTTACGGTCGTTAAAGCTCTGCCTGCCCCGCGTGGGATAAAGGCGTGTTATATGTATGTATGTACAGTAAATAAAATAAAATGGATAGGAATTTGTACGATTTTATTTTTGGTCAAGTAGGAAACAAAATGTCTTATTAATTATTACTAATTTATAACTAATTATAAGAATCAACAAAAACGTAAATAATCAACTCTGATTTAACAAATTAACTCTTATTTTTATAAATGGTCACTGATTGAGGAAGTCTTTGAGACGCTATCTTAAATCTAATAAGAAAAATAGATTTGAACTTAATCTAATAATAGTAGATACGGTCAAATGGGAGAAAATGAGACTAGCGGGTAACTTGGGACATGGTCGAGACCAGCATCTATGAACCAGCTATAAGCCTATAACGTTATAACTGGTTGATAAATGTAGAGTCCAAATTTGTCAACCAGTTACAATGTTATAGCTGGTTCATATATGCTGTGGCCTATGCAACGAAACTGCCGGCTACAATTCTACAGGTGAAATTGGATGTACATTGCGTAACCGGTGGGACAATAAAAAACCAGCATTTTTGACTGCTACGCAATGTACATCGAATTTCACCTGTAGTTTCGAAAAACTAGGCACTGGTGTCGACCATGCATGTCCTAAGTACCCGCTAGTCTCATTCCCCATTTGACTGTACGTAAAGACAATCAAGCAAAAACAGAGCAGACAATAAATGAGGGCGCCACTTTCTTCGCGATTTGTCAAATCTGGCTGATAATGATTGAAGAGGGCAACAAATTTTTTCATACAAAATTTTTACTTTCTTTACTCTTTTTTGTTGGACTGTAGTTTATACAATATGGGACTTTATTGTACTTACAGTAAGATGAAATAAATGAAACTGCAAATATTTTAATGGGTGAACCAGCCCATGAAACTGAATAACTCTCCCCAAGAAACATAGACCGAAACATGCAATATTTAGACCTCTTGTACAAAATATAGGTGTACTAGCTGACCAAGTCTATTTGTATGGGAGGTATAATTTAATTTTAATATACATGGTGTAATAGACGGTGTAACGAAAACTGTGCAGGCGTGCTCAAACCATGAAACTGAACAACCTTTCTTTAGGAACACATGTAAGGAAACGTCAACAAATTTTTGGTTTCCGATAGTAAATGCAGTCAGCTGATCGCGATTTTGTATGGGAGGTCGAATTTTTTATGTTATTTCCTAGGGGAAAGTTGTGACATATGTAACTAGGGGAAAGTTGTTCAGTTTCATGGTCTGCATGCACCCTATCAGTATTCGGAGGGCTGTCCCTTACATCCGGTATTCTAATCACATTCCAAAAATTTTATGTTTTTCATGCTATGTAACTAACAAATTTTCTTAAATTTATTTATGTAAGTACCTAAAAATCACACACGGTGTAAAAAAATTGCTGCAAATATTTTAAAGCCAGCCCATGAAACTGAACAACTTTCCCCAAGGAACATAGGTCGAAATATGAAAAAAGTTCGGACCTCCTATACAAAATTACCAACTGACGAAGTCAATTACTATGGGAGGTAAAAAAAAATCTCTCATATTTCGACCTGTGTTTCTAGGGGAAAGTTGTTCAGTTTCATGGGCTGATTCACACCTTAAAATATTTGCAGCTAATATTTTTACACCTTACGTAGTCGGTCCCAAAGTTCTGTCACTGGCATATTATTTTTGAATTTAGAACACGGATTTGGAAAAGTTTTATTGCATTCCGTTTTTGAATGTTTAACAATTATTTTAAAACAATAAATAATCATTTGGCGCGATTTTTCACGATGGAGTGGACTTTGAAAGAAAACCGAATAGCAGTTTTGGCGTTGCATCGCTGTGGGCACTCGCCGAGTACCATTTTCAAGTTGCTCAAAAAATTGAAAATAACGCTTAGGTTTGGGTATCGTACTATAAGTAGGTACACTGAAGTCTCTAGTGTTGAGGACAAGAAAAGAACTGGCCGGCCTCGCTCCGCCAGAACACCAGCAGTGATCAAAGCGATCAAGGAGCGCATACGAAGAAATCCTGTCCGAAAACAGAAACTTATGGCTTTGCAGATGAAGGTTAGTAGAAAAACAGTCAAAAAGGTTTTAAACGAAGACCTTAAGCTGCGAGCATACAAAAAAAAGAGTGGGCACTTACTTAATGCCCGTTTAAAAGAAATTAGACTCAAAAGATCTCGGGTGTTGTTAAATCGGTACGCGAGAAACCGGCACCGCGATATACTTTTTACAGACAAAAAAATTTTTGATATAGAAGAAAAGTATAATAAACAAAACGATAGAGTGTACGCTACCAGCTCTGAAGAAGCAGGAAACAAAGTTCCGCGGGTGCAGCGTGGGCATCATCCCTCTTCAGTCATGGTCTGGTTAGGAGTCTCCTACTATGGGCCAACTGAGGTTCATTTTTGCGAAAAGGGGGTCAAAACCAGCGCAAAAGTGTACCAAGAGACGGTTTTGGATCGGTACGTCAAAGACCTGCCCAACACACTATTTTCAGGACATCACTTTGTATTCCAGCAGGATTCTGCGCCCGCTCACAAAGCCAGGACCACTCAAGCCTGGTTTGAACGTCAAAACATTGAGTTTATAAGACACGAAGATTGGCCTTCCTCCAGTCCGGACCTTAATCCTCTGGACTATAAAATTTGGCAGGTCTTAGAGAGCAAGGTCTGTGCTAAGCCCCATAAAAATTTGGAGAGTCTGAAGTCAGCCATAGTTAAAGCAGTCGCTGAAATCGACATGGATATGGTGCGTGCTGCGATAGACGACTGGCCGCCGCGGTTGAAGGCCGTTGTTAAAAGCAAGGGAGGTCATTTCGAATAGTTTTATGTTATTTTGATTCTTCGATGATTGTATTTTTAATTGATATATAAATTTTTAAAAACGGATTGGTACTTTTTATTTTATCAGTATTTTCATATATGACAGAACTTTGGGACCGACTACGTATTATGAAGTCTTTGGTGTCATCACAGACAAATCAACCTTCATTTCAGGTCTTGTCACCGAAAACTAACACCTAATCTAATTATTTTATGGCTCTATACAGGGTGTAAAAAAATTAACTGCAAATATTTTAAGGGGTGAACCAGCCCATGAAACTGTACAACTTTCCCCAAGGAAAGCTGAAATATGAGAAAAATTTTTGGACCTCCCATACAAATTGACTTGGTTGGTTGCTAATTTTGTATGGGAGTGGGAGGTCCAATTTTTTTTCATATTTCGACCTATAGTTGTTCAGTATCGTGGGCTAGTTTACCCCTTAAAATATTTGCAGCAAATTTTTGTACACCATGTATAGTTTTTTCTAAAGTATGTTTTCTTTTTGAGACATAGAGATAGTAAATTGACATCTTGGGTTGCCATTTTTGGGAATTTTTTAATCTGTTTCTTTTAGTTCCTAGTAGATGACGCTCGTGCGAATGATGTTAAAGCTCAGCAGTGGTTTATCTATACAGGGTGACCGGTAAATTGATGCATTCCTTTCAAGGGATGAACCAGCTCATGAAACTGAACAATTTGGCCCACCCAAACAAAATTACCGACCGACTAAGTCAATTTGTATGGGAGGACCAATTTTTTTTTTCATATTTCGACCTATGTTCCATGGGGAAAGTTGTTCAGTTTCATGAGCTGGTTCATCCCTTGAAAGGAATGCATCAATTTACCGGTCACCCTATAGATCGACGTAAGTTATTTTTATTATGCAATGAACTTGAGATATGATTAGCACATCGCATGTTAAGGTTTGTACACCCCAAGGTGTCAATTTACTATCTATAAAAAAAAAACACACTTTAGGCTTAAGTGTCAGAAAAAATATAACTGTCATCTTATTTTATGGAAAATCTAATTTATAAATGGTTTTCATTTTTTTTTTTTTTTTTTTTTTTTAGTCAAAATGTCACGCTTAAATTATTCAATACAATTATAATAATGTGTTATCTACGAAAGGGCTTGATAATCTTCTATTGTACATATAGATGGCGCTGAGTTAAACTGAAAAAAGTTTATTTTCTTCAAAGAAATAATTTTATCTATTAGGCTGGTTTCAGAGCGGCGCGTCTCAGCAGCGCTGCCCAGGCGCGCGCTGCTCGCCTGGGCAGCGCGTTCGCTGTGAAACGACATTCAGACGCGCGCGCTTCGTTGTGGTGTACGGTCGAGTGCAGAGAATCATTATGCCAGCAAACGTAATCACTATATTAGCTATATACGTTATATGGAAAAGAGTGCAACAACGACGTCTTAAAAGATTGCAAGTCGACGCTACTGGCAATCGAAGGAGATCCGACCGCGGCGCGGCCGAGACGCGGCCCAAGACGCGTCACTATGAAAGGCTACATACAATCTAGTGTAATGCGAGACGCGTCGCTCTGAAACCAGCCTTAAGAGTATTAAAAAGTTTTTTTCTAAGGTAACGCATTTTATCTATAAAGTATTATACTCAAATGTCAAAATGTTTACTTAACGCTATCTGGTATGAATTTATAAAAAGGGCCGAGAACTGTCAGATATTTTTTGTTAGTTCTTCAAGATAAATGTATCTCTATGAATTTTTAAAGAGATAGGAATAGTTTTCAGAGACGTCGTAGAGATATCTGACTCTCAAGTATGTCTGTAACGGGCGTTTTTTGAATAAACTAATCCAAAAAATGGCGTTCTATACCGCCATAGACTTTTCTGTTAAAGTTTGACTGTTATTCCCTCTTAGGCTATGGCGGCGTACAGCGCCATCTTCCAGATTAGTTTCTTTAAACGCCCATTACTTTTAAATATGTCTCTTTGTGAATTATTAAAAGTGATTGGATTAGTTTCTTTCTCTCTCTCTCTCTCTCTCTCTCTCTCTCTCTCTCTCTCTCTATATCTATAGTAATTCAATGTTATGGAATATAATATTGCCATTATCATTTCCATTTAAGTTCAACGCTTAAATCTACGTTCGTTTAATCCTAAATTGTTTGAAGAGATTGGGACACTTGTCAGACTTAGAGATTAGATCTCTTACTTGTAGGTTTATGATGAATAAACATTTGAAAATTCGTAACAGTAACAAACGAAATAAGGAGATGTCTATCTAGGACTTATTCAAAGAGATTGAAATATTTTCAGAGACTTAGAGATTAGATCTGCGGCTTGCAGATCAAATTACATAAAGAGATATCTGTCTGCGAATTACTTAAATAGATCTCCGTTATTCAAAGAGATTGGAATAGTTATCAGAGACGTCGGATAGATCTCTGACTCTCTGTATGAGACGTCAGATAAATCTCTGACTCTCATGTCTCTCTGCGTATCACAAAGAGATGTCTCTCTGTAAATTATTCAAAGAGATTGGAATAATTGTCAGAGACGTCGGAGAGATCTCTCACGTGCAAGTTTCCCTGCGCGATGCGTTGCAGGATCTGCAGGGAGCGATGCAGCACGCGAGCCTGGGATAGCCACTTCGATATTACGCGCCTGGAGGAGAATATAAATAGGATTTTAATTTTTACATCATATTATTATTAGCCACTGTCTTTCCACTGCAGGGCAAAGGCCGCCCTCCCATTTTTACAGCTTAATCATCTTAAGGTGACATACACTTAAGTCACACATATCCGCGGCGAACGAACCGAACGCATCGACCGTGCCAAAAGAATAGTTTTTATTTTCGGCGTAATAACTCATTATTACTCAGCCAGTATTACTCATTTTTGTATTTATTACTATAAAGAAACATTGCTTTGATCGAATCGAATCTGGTGACGTCATCCGAATAACGTCTAGGAATTTTGGGATACTGTCGGATTCAACCGATTCGGTTCGGGCAAAAATGCGAGGTTTCATAGGATTTCATATAAATAATTCTGAAATTCGGTCGTTCGCCGCGGATAAGTGTGCGTTCACCTTTAGGAACGAAATAATCACTACATAATATAAGCCATACCATAGGGCAAAGTCGCTACCTGCTGCTATCCTTATCTGTATGTATCTATGCTTAGATTATTAAACTACACAACGGATATTGAGTTTTCCTATTAGCTAGATTCAAACTTTCGTATTGACTGGAATGAAAACCGGCATCAAAATCAAGAGCGTCGAAATGTTTGAAAAAGAGAGTAGAGCCTATAGATAACACAAAACATCATCATAAGTACATCAATTTGACAGTTGTCAAACTACTGGACTAACATCACCAAGTTAATGTCATATGGACTGATGGAAGAATACTATAAGGTGTTACCTAACTGTCAAATCGGGCTTTATAGCCTGTCTCGACTGTACCTGTATTTGATGATTCGCTTGTCAGTTTTGGCTTCGCGAACGCCCTTCAGAAGCATCGGCATAAGAGCTGAGTCTGGGTTCGATTCCCGATCGATTATACTGAAAGACCAATGACAGTATGATTAAAATAAAGTTATTAAAAGTAAAAAAAAAAAAACATACATACATATATCACGCTTTTATCCCTTACGGGGTAGGTTAAAAATACGGTCGCTGTCGCCACGTCTGACAAATATAGAAGGCCGTTTGAGATACTTTTGTGTATCACCAGGGTTCGAAGGATATATATCAATGGATATATATTGTGATATATATCCGATATATATCCAACGACTTTTTGTGATATATATCAATATCTTTTAGTCTTTTTCGGTGTATTTCTACTTCTACACCATCTAATGGTACATACATAGTACATACAGCTGTAAAGTTATAATTCAAACTTTTTTGTTTACTTATATGTTAATAGGTATTACGCAATAAACAATAAAATAAATGAGTAACGAAAAATTGGTAAACAAATATAAAATCAAACACACCCTGTATAAATCATAAATCTTTATTAGCGTTCATGTGGTGAAATACAGGTGTTACTTATAAATAGAACACAACTTTTAGGATATTTATGATATTATATTAAAAAACCATTAAAAACATTTTTATTTAAAAAATATTATTATTATTTATTTATTGTTTAACAATTTAAATACATTTTTTAATAATTTATTATATTTATGTAAAACATATGCAACAAATATACATAAATAATACTATAAAATAACAACCTGAAGTTCATACCAAATGGTTATATATCAAAGTTGATATATATCGGATATATACCATAAATATCCGATATTTTGATATTTATTATAAATATCGGATATTTTCGAACCCTGTGTATCACTATAGTGACAGGTTGTCAGCTTGTCGCCTAAAAGTTGTAATACACCTGAAACCCTCAAGTCCCTCAGTCGCCTTTTACGACACCCACAGATAGGAAATGGGGTGATTCTATTATAAGCCGGCATCACCCGGCATTACTTACACATTCACAAAAACATCCTTGCGGGGTATGCAGAGCGTTAACGGCCGTAAGAATACGGTCGCTGTCGCCACGTCTGACATTTTTGAGGATTGTTTTCCAAGGTTGTTTCAGAAAACATGTGTATTTACTATAGTGACAGCTACAAACTTACTTGTTCAAATTGTTAATCATATTTTTGACGTGGTCCTGTGCGACATCTACTTTCCGATTCAGGTCGTTCATAGAATCATTGTCCATGTCTTCGTGAACATCACTCAGACTGTCCTCGCTGGAATTATTGAAAAAAATATTCGCGAAGAAAAATAGTAGCTTTTATGACAAGGGACGAAAGTGATATACTTACATACATACATGTGTGTAAAAATGTTAGCTTCAAAATATTTTAAAGGGTGAATCACCTTATGAATCCGAAAAACTTTCCCCAAGAAACATAGGTCGAAATATGAGAATTTTTTTTAGACCCCATACAAATTGACTTGGTCGGTCGGTGATTTTATATTTAACGGAAGGATTAACGAGGCTCAATTTTTTTTTCTTGTTTCGAAATATGTCCCTTGGGGAAAATTGCTCAGTTTCATGGGCTGACTGAGAGTGTCTGAGGTTTCGCGCATTTAAAGTTACACTTTGTGTACTCACATAAAATCCTTTATAGTAATAAAAGTCTGTCTCAAATTGAATAAGACCAGTTGCACCAAATTATATGCTTCACAACTTTCCACTCCGCTGTCGCAATTTTCATCATCAGCGTCATTTCCGTTTCCGTTACCATTTCCGTTGATTAATTTGTTACTAATATTTCCGTTATTTATATTATTTTCGTTATTAATATAATCTTCTTTGCCAATGTCATTATTCTTTTCAAAATCAGGAGATGAATCTTCTTGATCATTATGTGTTGTAGTTACATCATTGCAATTGTCAGATTCTACTATGACAAGTCTGTTGCTAGATGATTCTTCTATAGATTCATCTCCTTCGTCTACTTCGTCTATATCTTCTTCCATGTCAGAATAATCTAAGACGTCTAAGTCTAAATCTGTAATTCTATAATCAGTTTTCTTTGATTTTTTGACATGTTTGTCATTAATATTTTTTGGTGTAGATTTATTTTCTAGAATTGTCAAATTTGCGGTTTGATGCGTTGGTTTTTCAGTTACTTTAACTTTTAGACCTATATTTTCATTAACTTTAGAACTGTCTTCAACAACTTTAATATTGTTCAGATTATTAACATTTTTATCAAGGATTATACTTTTTATATCATAACGTTTCGTTAGAGGTTGCTTTTTCATCATTTGTTCCAGCATAGCTGTCAATTCTTTGTCGTCATTTTCACGTTTAGTTACATCAATTTCTTTTATTTTTATTTGTTTAGAAGATTCAAACCCAATTTTTCTTATAGCTTTGGATTTGACAACCTCGTTTGCTTCTATTTTGGCATTTACTTTGCTACTGTTATCTTTTTCGTCATTATCGTTATCTGTTACTTGATTTTCTTTGTTATTGTCAAATTGTATAGGTTTTTTTGGGTTCAGTTTTAAAAGACCCACATTTTTACCGCACGTGCTTATCACTTTTGGTGTGATGTTCTCTGTAACCTTAAAAAGTTTATACAGAGTAAAACTTAAGATTTATAAATATTTCTTAATTGTACAAATATGATATTTTATGATAATTATATAATATATGAAAAAGTATTTTTGGCAAGTGGAGTAAATTTACTTTAAAAAATTGTACTCTGTATAAAATAGATCATGTAGTGTTTTACAATTTATCGCATAAACAATTTTTTCATTAAATAATTTGTAGATATTTCCACAAGATAGTAATCTCAAATCTGCAAAATTTATCTTCTAAGTGTGGTATTTACCTACTACTGTACTGCTATAGACTTGATACTAAACTGTCAATACAAACTGTTGGTTCCTAAACTTAATTATCTTGTATCTAAAGTGGTCACTGAATAAAGATTTTCTTATACATACATACATATATCACGCCTCTATCCCTTGCGGGGTAAGCAGAGCGTTAACAGCCGTAAGAATACGGTCGCTATCGCCACGTCTGACATTTTTGAGGATTGTTTTCCAAGGTTGTTACAGAAAACATGTGTATCATACTATAGTGACAGGTTGTCGCCTAAATATTGTAATACACCAATACTCTCGAGTACCTTAGTCGCCGCTTACGACACCCGCGGGAAGGATGTGGGGTGATGCTATTCTAAGTCGGCATCACACGGCATATTTTCTTATTTTTAATCATACCTGAACCACTTCCTGTCTTCTATCGGGAGGGATTTCATTTTCTTTAGGTTGGTAGTCCTTCCATTGCGGAAGGTTTTTGATCAGGTACAGTATTACTTCTCCACGATGCCTTTTGACTTGACAAAAAAAAAAAAATTGTGATACATTTAATTAAGTACAAATATAAGGTGTAAAAATACTAGCTGCAAATACTTAAGAGGTGAATCAGCCCATGAAACTGAACAACTCTCCCCAAGGAATATAGGTCGAATTATAAGAGAATTTTTTTGACCTCCCATACAAATTGACTTGGTTGGTCGGTAATTTTGTATGAGAGGTCTAATTTTTTTTTCATATTTTGACCTATGTTCCTTGGGGAAAGTTGTTTAGTTTCATGGGCTGGTTCACCCCTTAAAATATTTGCAGCAATTTTTTTTACACCTGTATGTAGTATTAGTAGATAGAGTGCCTAGATAGTTGTTATTTTAATAGGATCGGAAGGTTCTAGAATAATACACGGTGTAAGAGACGGTGTATCGAAAACTTTGCAGGCGTGATCAGACTATGAAACTGAACAACTTTTTCTATGGGCTATGGTGGGAAACGAAAAAAGTTTTTCGAGTTCACATACAAAGTCAGTCAGCTGATCAGGAATATTGTATGGAAGGAAGAAAAAATTTTTTTCGTTTCGTAACATAGCCCCCATATAAAAAGTTGTTCGGTGTCATGGTCTGAGCACGCCTGCGGTGTTATTTTAATAGGATTGGAAGGTTCTAGAATAATATACTCACACTCATGTTGTTTTTCGATAGGGTCGGAAGGTTCTAGAGTGGGCTACTCACATTCAGGCCTCGGCTCGGCTCCGGTCCCAGGAGTTACAGGTGTATTGGGTTCAGGCTCGAATTCCCACTTCTCCAGACTAAGTTCCAGCTGTTCTAGAAGAATTTCACCCTCTTGTAGAGATGCGTCATCGATTATGCTCTGAAATTAAGTAAAAGAGGTAAATAGTTTATTTTATGTTTGTTTGTTTCCTTCACGCAAAAACTACAGAACCGATTTTCATGAAATTCGGCACACAGATAGAGGATAACTTAGATTAACACATAGAACAGTTGTTATCCTGAAAAAATGTTCCTACGGTATTAAATGATATATGTATGTATTAGTGATAGGTCGTCAGCCCGTCGCCTAAAATTGTAATGCACATGATGCCCCTGAGTCCTTTTTTTTTAGTATGAATAGCAAAAAGGCCCAAAGAAAGGGCCCTCAACCCTTGTCAGTCGTGGCGATAAGGACCGTGATTTTACGATTGTTAACGCTCTGCGTAGCCCGAAAGGGATAAAGGCGTGATTAAAATAAGAAATATTGTTCGTATGGAAGTACTCTACACATCTAAGAAGGTGGCGTTTGTTGATAATAAAACATACATACATATATCACGCCTTTATCCCTTGCGGGGTAGGCAGAGCGTTAACAGCCGTAAGAATACGGTCGCTATCGCCACGTCTGACATTTTTGAGGATTGTTTTCCAAAGTTGTTTCAGAAAACATGTGTATCACTATAGTGACAGTTTGTCAGCCTGTCGCCTAAAAATTGTTATACACCAATACTCTCGGGTCCCTTAGCCGCCTCTTACGACACCCACGGGAAGGATGTGGGGTGATGCTATTCTAAGCCGGCATCACACGGCATAAAAAATGCACAATAAAAAAGGCACAATATTTCAATACTTACCCTTAAAACTTTGACAAGTAACGTTCCACACGCGAACATTTTCACAAATTCGTTAGGATTCATTTGCAATCTTTCAGTTTTTTTCAACACTGGTTGATCTGAAATATAAAAATAAATAAAATTTATATTAAATCTTTTAAAAAATAATACCCCTCAATCAGTCGTTACTATAAATACCACGCTTTACCACATATTCAGACCTTACAATAATAATCAGGCCTTACCATAATAATCAGATCTTACCAAAACAATCAGGCCTTACCATAACAGTACATAGGTAGACCTTATAATAATCTAACCTTACCATAATAGTCAAGCCTTACCATAATAAAGGGACCTTACCATAATCAGAACTTACAATAATGACCAAATCTTACTATGATAATCAGGTCTCACGACGATGACGACCGATGTGGCGCAGTGGTAGCGCGACTGCCTTTGACGCAGAAGGTCCCGGGTTCGATTCTCGGTGGGTCACTCACAAAGTTAATATTTATCACTTTGTGAATTTGTTCCCAGTCTGGTTAGGACATTGCGGGCTGAACCACCCGATTGTCCGTAAGTAAGATGGTTCCGTGTTTCGGATGGCACGTTAAGCCGTAGGTCCCGGTTGCTGTCTATGATCACTTAGACGGCGGTCGTTACACAACCATGTCAGAAGCCTGCTACTTGTAGAAGGCGGTTGAAAAATTCTGACACTAGGGTTCATCGGGTCGTTGAACGACTCGGTGTCCCACACGAAAAGAGAGAGAGAGAGAGAGAGGTCTCACAAAAGTTATCACACCTTACCATAATAATCAGGACTCATGAAAATAATTAAGCCTTACAATAATAAATAGGTCTTACCATTATAATAAGTAACAATGTACTTACCACACATATCAGTTACAAACTTGGCGGGTAGGAAAGCTCTGTCCAGTACAGTTGTCAACTTGTCAGTTAAAGCACTCGCCGTTCTGTGGTGGGCGACTATTTCGCGTAATAATGACAGTTGGTTTTGAATAAGGGTCTTAGATTTGTCTTCGAACTGACGGCCAGGGACGTCCTACGAATAAGGAAAGTAGAAAAAGTATAAATAAAAGTTTTAAACGATCAAACAGATCATGAAACTGAACAACTTTCTGAATATTAACATGGACCAATAATACTAGAGGACTGACAGCCCCATAGTACCTTACTATTTTGGTCTTAAACCTAGATGGCGCCAAAAAATTGTTTCACAATGAATAAAACTTGCGTATGTTCATGAACTGTGGCTTTTTTTTGGAAGTTTACCTTTGAAAAAGTCGTTTTAGAATTATTTAATGTCACAGAATACTCCGAAAATAATTAAATTCAAATTTTCTTGTAACAACCCATTTCGCAGTAATAGAACCAAATATCAATAGATGGCGGTGTAAGCGCTAAGACAGCTAAGGTCTCAAATCATACTTAATATCAAGGATAGATGGAGTGTGGGGATCTGTCATTTATTGGGTGGACATTTGCGCGGATAAAAATTGCGGTCACACGTATTTTTATTCAAGTGTACAACACTTACTTAATTAAAAATTTGAAATATGTGTTACTAAAACTTAATCTGAAGCCTGAAATCGGGGCTAAAACACACGTTCTTTGCATGTCACACTCAGCTGATGCAAAATTCAAACACGTATAAAGTTTTATCTAGCAGGACATCATATGACTTTTCACCCATAAAAATAATCCTTATATTATACATCGAGGTATTATGTACCAGCGTACTGGAGTAGTTATTCTCAATGAAAGCATTGCGCGTGACCTTGCGGCGGGGCCCGCGCGGGACACGCGGGAGCGGCGGTGCAAGTCATAGATAACGAGTAATGCGCGCAGATGCGACAAATTGTGCATTACGTCTACTTGACATTGTCAGTAGGAACTATACGTAATGATCGAGAATATAATAAAAAGAGTATATTATCTAGTATTATATTTTAATTTTCTTTAAATAAAACAAGTTTTGTAAGTTTTGTCGTTTTGTGTAGTGATCCGTGAATAATTTAATGGCAACAACATTTCTTCGCTGCAATCTTTCTGTACAAATTTCATCCACGCCTCTCTTTTTTCATGGCCCGGATGCGGAAACCTTTAAACAAGTTCAAATAAAAATAAACAGCAAGAACGGAAATATTTATTAAGTTGAACCTCATTTTCACTTTGCGTAGTCAGTTAAAAGTATAAATATTTACAATACTATACTATAATAACATTTCCTAGCAAATTGACTGTTTTTTATTAAAATGACTCATCTTAAGTGTCACGTCTGTACATACTGTAATGTTGTTAATCTATGATTTTCGCCGAAATATGGCCGCCGCTTCCGAGCGCACTGATTTTTTACAAAGTTATGAAAATAATATTCCGATGCATGGTTTACTTATAAAATTAGATAACTTACATATGAAATGTTACTCCGTGGGCTTTGCTTGTGGTTCTCGAATTGTTTGAGCAGTATCTTAGTACACAAGCAGGCATTTTGAAACTAGCACTGACACGTGACGTCGCGGCAAGCGGTGGGCTCAAACTAAGCGAGTTAGGGCGCATAGACTCTAACGCGTGTTACAAAAAGTGAAGTTGCGGTGCCTCCTCTAGTACGCTAGTACATATTACCTCGATGTACCTACCCTACATATTTTGTATGTTATGATATTGTAAAACCTATGTTTGTTTATAAAATATTAAAGTATCTTCACGATATCCGACGCGCTAGGCATGATAATGTTCCTTTGGTACCTACCTACCTATTCAGATCTGTTATAAAGAGAGGAGTCTTATCGTGACTACATTATTTTGAATTGTTACTACTTTACAATTTTAGGCGACAGGCTGACAACCTGTCACTATAGTGATACACGACTCATCTGAAACGACCCTCAAACTTTTGTCAGACGTGGCGATAATGACCGTAATTTTACGGTCCTCAGCGCTCTGCCTTCCCCGCCAGGGATATAGGCGTGATTTGTGTGTGTGAGTGTGTGTGTTACTACGTATACTTTCGAAATTATTCATCTAACACTCACACTCACACGAATTCTGACGCGTCTCATCGTCGTCTCATCTGTGTGTTTTGCGCCCAAGGTGCAGCGGGCTATTCCGACGTGGGGCTATTACCACGGTAATATTATCTATACAGTATTCTAACTCCATACAAACGGACGGCGCGCGAGCTATACCTACGCGCTCGGATCCCGGCATGCGCTCGGCATGCTAACAGTCGCGTGTGTACCGTGGTGACGAAAGGACGGTGTGCTGGTTTTTAACCGCGCATTTTCACTCAAAATATACTAGTTACTCGTATTTAACATGACAAGTAGAACATATTGTGCTGTTTTTGGTTGCATGAATTCATCAATAACGCACCCAGAGATAGCTAATATATAGAGATATCAGTGCTAATTTTTTAAAAAGTTATAAATTTTACAATCTCAAAACTAGATAAAAACTCAAAGTAGGCAGATATGCAAATAAAACGCTGTAGGTAGGCGACACTCGATGACAGTGACAGCCCTATCACATGCTTACGTACCGCGCGGCTGTAGGCACCTATTTCAAGGACACGGCCGAGTTATAATACTGTATAGATAATATTACCGTGCTATTACTCAATATTACAATAACAAAACTAAAAATTACTAATATCCCTACGATAAAAAAAGAATCTACTTTATGCTAGGATACTTTTCTTTCATATTAATTCAATATTTTTTAATCTACTCGCTCCGCTCGGGCGTTAAAAAACCTCGGTTGCTATTAATAGGTTACATCCTAGGTAGGTACGTAATCTACTATTTTCCATGGCGGTTGTACTTAGACGGTGACATCTATCATAAAAATGTTGAACTATTTCGCACTTGTGTAGGTCATACATGGCGGCTCAGTTTCACAAGTCGAAGTTTGTTTACAAATGCTACTACCGGAGCCATCTATTTTTTACGCGTGAACTAATGAATGAGATTACGCTCTTGCGTATGGGGTTGCAAGTCCTCTAGTATTATTGGTCCATGATATTAATAACAAATGTGAATGTTTTAATAACAGAATTTTTTCCTGATAAATGTACATATCACTCCTCTATGCTCTGCAGGGTACGCAGAGCGCTAATGGTCGTAAAAATACGGTCGGGCCGCTAGTCTGTATACGGGGTGTGAGGGACGGTGTAACGAAAACTTTGCAGGCGTGATCAGACCATGAAATTGAATAACTTTTTCTATGTGGGCTATGTTGGGAAACGAAAATATTTTTTTGAGTTCAAAGTCAGTGGTCTGATCACGAATGCAAAGTTTTTGTTAGATCGTCCCTTACACCCTGTATATGTTTCCTATTATTAACGCTCTGCGTACCCCGTCAGAGATAAAGGCGTGATTTGTACTGAACGTCGAAATAGAAGGATAAATGGCTATCCAAAGAAGATGATCTACTTTGATCAGGTTTAAAAAAAATATTGTGTTCTATGGGAAAGTTGTTCAGTTTCGTGGGTGTTTAGTTTATGGCCTGTAAAACATTTTCCCTTGTTGTGGCCCACGCATTATTCAAAATAACATACCTTGACGATACCTTCTAGAATATCTTCCATAATTTGCCGAAACACGCACACATACTCGTCCATTCTCACTCGTATCCGTTCCTCCGTCTCCATAGACTTGATGCTGAAACTTTTCAAAAGCCCGTCCAAGTTATACACGTTTATGCTTTTAATTTTCTTTTTGGCTGCAAAATTATCTTCCCTAGTCTCGTCGACGCCATTTTGAAAAAATATGTTTTCTTTTTCTGAGTATTTATTAGCTAGAAATTTCTTTTCAATATCGTTTTTTTCGGACATTTTTCGATTCTCCAAAATTTGTTTCTTTTGAGAATATTCGATTGTTTCTCGCTTTTTTAGATTGTTAAGACTTTCTTCTAACTTTTGATTTTCGTTTCTGTTCATCAACTTTTGACTATCCAATTTTGTTTGCACTTCTCGAGTACGAATTCGTTCTACAAATTTTTGATTAACAAACATTTCTTGATAATTTTCATTGTCAAATCTTTGTTGGCAATTTTGACTACGGATTTTTTCTGTCAGCTTTTTTCTGTCCATATTTTCTTGCAACTTTTGACTTTCAATTTTGAGTTGCATTTTTAGATTTTCTATATGCTCTCGCAACTTCGAGTTAGTTTTTTCTTGCATATAAAGATTATCTCTATTTTCTTGCAATTTTAGATTCATTATTTTATACTGTGTCTCTTCTAGTAGATCATCGTCTTTGTCTAAAAAAGGATTACGATGGTCTACCACAGTTAGATTTTTTATTATTTCAACTTTTTTATCATTTTTAAATGTATTTTCTTTGGAAGCCTCTAATTTTTTTAGAAAAAACTGGTTTGAAGTATCAGGGTGCAGGTTTTTAGACTCTTTAGGTTGGCAATTCTCAGTGGAAGTGCCCGCAGTGTTGCCAACCTTCTGAATGTCGAAAGACACTTCCGGTTTGGGCGTGCCCATGTATTCTTTGATTTCTTCGGTCGTATAACATTCTATTTTATATGAGTCAGCTTGGCTTTTTAAGGTTGGATTATTTGTAATTAACATCTAAAAAAAATCATGTGATAGAAAATATAAGGAGAAATAGAATTATTTCAAATAAAATTTGAATTCAGATGATATTTGAATGTAACTTAACATAGGATTCGGGACAGGTTAGCCTTCGGGTTGCAGAGGTCAGATGGCAGTCGCTCTGTGTAAAAACTTGGTTCCACGTCAAATCCCCTAGGTAAGGTAGCCGACCCCGACAGAGAACGGGATAAGGCAACGAGAATAACTTTTTTTAAAAGCGAACAGACTTTAATACGCCTAAAACCTTCTTAACTCTTTTTCTGAAAATCGCATCAAAATTGATTCATCGAACGACATTGACCGTAATGTTACGGTCGTTAACGTTCTGCCTGCCCCGCCAGGGATATAGGCGTGATTTGTGTGTGTGTGTATTAAAAAGACTAATAAGTTGAAACTCACAACAAAATCCCCATCGTTGTACATTTTGAGACAGCTGTTGAGGGTAGTATCACTAACTTCAGCTTCATTTATCTCGGCTTGTTTTGTTTGTACTGTGGGGTAGTAAGTAATAGCACATTATAGCAGTAGCATTGGTATGAAGTTATCTACGCACTGGATAGGTTGTCCCATACAAATGGCAGCTAGTTTAGCGGCCCTAATTCGCTAGTTTCCTGGATCATCAAAAAATATAACAGTTGTACGCTTAAAAATATTGTCCAAAAATACTACGAACTGCATTCATCATTTTTCGAAATGTACAAAGTTTGAATTAATAAACAGAAAAAGAATATAAAAGTAAGTGTTTTGAAGCCATCCAAATACTTCCGGCGTGACGTCATACCTCTAGTTCTTCAAACAAAATACCGTTTTAGATCGTTTTAAAAAGTAGGTCATTTGAGCTGTCAGGAAACAAGCGTATTGACGCGCCACCTACGAGAGTACCGCGTATTTGCTTTCCTTGACTGGCAGCGCCACAGTGGCGATTTTCAATGAGTCCCAATTATGAGTGAGTCCTTTGAAGACGCGATGTCAAATTATGAGTGTATCGTTTGTAGACCCGATGTCCCAATTATGAGTGGGTAATTCGCAAACTCGATGTCTTAATCAAGAGTGAGTCGTTCGAAGACTCGATATACCAATTATGAGTAATTCCTTCGTCGATCTGATGTCCCAATCATGAGTGAGTCCCATGTAGTCTCCATGACTCAACTATGAGCGGGCCGATCGTCGACCCGATATTCCAACGATGAGTGGGTCGTTCGTCAACTCAATGTCCCAATGTTACTTACCTAGTATATGTGCTTGATTGTCACTTCCCTGCCTGGCGATATATCGTGATATCTGCCTGGCTGACAGAACTCTACTTCTTGTGTCGGCTATATCGACACCTGTCAATTCTATAGCTTGATGTATGTGAGGTGGTATTACGAGGATGTGGCCATCTGGGGAACAGATTTAAATACATACAGAGAATAAATAAGTTTGCATCAAATATTAATAATAAAATTCTGCAAATATTTTAAGGGGTGAATCAGCCCATGAAACTGAACAACTTTCCACAAGGAACATAGGTCGAAATATGAAAAAAAAAAATTGGACCACCATACAGTTAACTTCCTCGGCTGCTATATTTTGTATGGGAGGTCCAAAAGTAATTTTTCTTTCTTTCTTTAAAAACCTATGTTTCTTGGGGAAAGTTGTTCAGTTTCATAGACTGGTTGAACCTTAAAATATTTATAGCTTATATTTTATACCTAATTTATACTTATACTTGTGTTTTAAGGGGTTAAGCAATCCATGAGACTTAACATGTTTCCCCGGAACATAGGTTAAAACATTAAAATAATTTTGGACCTCCCATGTAGGTAAAATTACCAACCAGCCAATTATTATTAAATTTGTAGGGGAGGACCACAAAATTTTCTTAAATTTCGACCTATGTTTCTTGGCAAAAGTTGTTCAGTTTGACGGGCTGATTCACCCCTTAAAACATTTGCAGCTAATAATTTTAGTATCATTTTAAATAAAAAAAAAAATTTTAACGTATCTTTTTTTTAAAAATCTAGGAAATTCTTACCTGCTTGTACAAAATTGACGATGAGCTGAAATTCAGCTAGCAACGCTTCAAAATCGGCCACCACATAGTACACCGAGGGGACGTCTTCCTCGCACCCGCCCCCCATAGCCTCATCAGCCACCTGGTGATGCAAGTAAAACCCGTACAGATAAAGAAACGATCTGTAAATGACGGCCGTTTGTCATGCTTTCTCTCTTTCACTGAGGCTCTTGCATATACCAGGCGTTCATGCTTTCTCCCTCACACTTAGGTAACCGCCGCCATTTACAGATCGTTTCTGTATCTGTACAGATTCTATACTAATAACATATACTTCTCATCAAAAAATCCGTAACACGAAGCAAGTTTATGTTTCGTACGAGTCACATTATTTGAATAGTGTGTTAATTTTAAAATAAATGTGATAGTGAGGTTTATAAATCCTAATGAAAATGTTCCAAATTCGAAATAGTTTTTATAGGTTTCGTGTTGTATCAAATCATAAAAACGAAAGTGTCCAGATTTCTTTAATGGGAATTGTTATGGTTACAATAAAATTAATTGAGCAAAAAAATTTTCTGGGCATGTTGTACTAAACTAATAACTTTTGTCTGAAATATGAATAAAGAAAAATTGGACCTCCCATACAAAATGTACCATGCAACCAAGTCACTTTGTATGGGAGGTCACAGAAAAACTGAACAGTCCTTACACTCCTTACATCTTATACCAAACAAAACTGAACAACTTTCCTTAGGGTGTGATCATGAATTGGCTCCCTAGTAAAAGTTTTAAGTGTATTATCTTGTCGCCTAAAATTACACAGGCCTACAATGGTTTTCCCCTTTAATATCTAAATGCCGTTTTCAATAGATTATAATATACTGATTATGGGAAAAATAGTAAAAAAAATCCATCACGTCAGTTTTTTTTTTAATTCCAAGACTTAGATTTTGCTTAAAATCGCCCGGAGAGTTAGGTAAAAAAATAAATTTAGAAAAACCAACGAGTTAAATCCAAATGTTACTACATTTAATTAATCATTTAGTATAATTAATATAATTTCAATTCATAATGTGTTAATCAGTACATGATAAGTATGAGAAATATGTCTTTGTTACGCTAAAAATGGGTAATTTTAGGCTCATTTACTAGTGGTCCTATTATTAAAAGATAAATAGATTGTTGAGTATCCTTTTTGTATGAGTCATTAGAAGAGGGTAAATGAAGGTGATTATAATGATTTTTGGTATAAATACCCACAACATTTTAAAAATATTACAGTTGCTTTACGCACTAGACAAATTACAGTTAGACGCATTACAGTGCCTTTACACATTAAGCTGGGTATGATAAAACAGTTTGTGAAAGCTTTAAATAAAGAAGGAGAAGGTTTTAAATATCTGCTTACGATTTTTCTTTCATTGTCAGATGCTAAACCGAAAGAAGGCATTTTTGTTGGCCCTGATATAAGAAAATTAATAAAGGATGAAAAATTCGATGAAAAACTTTCATACATTGAGCTTGCAGGATGGAAATCTATTAAGGAGGTTGTGTAAATTTCTTGAAAACAGAAAAAGCCCTGACTATAAAGACATAGTGGCCAAAATGATAACAAATTTCGGCTTGATGGGCTGTTCTATGAACATTAAACTTCATTTTCTGAATTCGCACATTGACTACTTCCCAGAAAATTTAGGAACCGTTAGCGAAAATCATGGTGAAAAATTTCATCAGGACTTGAAGGACATGGAAAAGAGGTATCAGGGAAGATGGAACACTAGCATGTTGGCGGACTACTGTTGGCTCCGGAAGCGAGAAGAGCCAAACCGAAAATTTAAGAGAAAATCGCAAAATAGAAGCTTCGCAAAAAAAAAGAACAAGATTTCACAGAGATGAATAACATATTTTCGAAATATGCACTTATTTATAAAATATATTTCGATATTTATTTATTTTTTTACTAAGTACTTTCAAATAAATATTTTTTTTTGTAAATAAGGGTATATTTTTTTTGCAATTTTCTTTCTTTGTCGATCATGAAAAATCTGTACGTGATGGCGAAAAACTAATTACATATTCGTGATCAGCGTGTCAAATTTATCCAGAATCAGTCATCAGATCGAAAAGGGGAAGTTGTGACTTGAAATTTGTAGGCCTGTGTTATACCAATGGGAAGAAGTCTTTTATTATAATGTATGTTATGTTATAATTTAACGATATGTTATAATTTATAACTTGTTTCTATTAGTGAGAAACCGTAAATGGCTTTCTGTATTTATTATAAGATCTATTTAAGATATTGTAAGCCGAGGTTTTTCCTAAAATATATAAATAAAATAAAAAAATAAAATAAAATTATTTTGCTTGGATTTTTTTAAATTAAAGATTATTTTTTAAAGCCTCAAAGTCGGCGTTGTTAGTTTAAAAAAATATGTTTTTTGAGAAATGTTTCTAGATCGATCTATCATCGCCCATCAATCAATTTCAGAGACTCCTTTTAATCTAATTTTTGCCCATCAGATACATACATACATATATCACACCTTTATCCCTTACGGGGTAGACAGAGCGTTAACGCCCGTAAGAATACGGTCGCTGTCGCCACGTCTGACATTTTTGAAGCTTATTTTCTAAGGTTGTCTCAGAAAATATGTGCATCACTATAGTAACAGCTTGTCAGGCTGTCGCCTAAAAATTGTAATACACCAATATTCTCGAGTCCTTTAATCGCCCCCGCGGGAAGGATGTGGGGTGATGCTATTCTAAGCCGGCATCACACGGCATAGAATAATAGCATAGCTTTGATATTAGGTACATGAAGCCTCTAGAAATAGAGTGATGCTATTTTAAGGTATCACCACTTACATCATTATCTTCAGGGTTGCCATCATCAATGTTGCCATCTGCCATGTCCTCTACGCCGAGGTCGAAAGTGACTCGTTTCTTTGAAAAACTTTCGCCATAATTCTTGTCTGAATAAGCAGTTTTTATTTTCTTTACTGAAACAAAAAAGTATAGCAATAGTTGTAATTCTACATACATATATTTATCACGCGCCTTTATCTTTGGGGGGGTAGGCAGAGCGATAACGCCCGTAAAAATACGTTGCCGCGTCTCGCAAATTTTGAAGGCTCTTTCAGATGATTTGAGTATCACTATAGTGACAGATTGACAGTCGGTCGCCTAAAGCTGTGATACACGTGCTATTTTAAGGGGTATTTTAAGTGCTATTTTAACCCATGAAACTGCACAACTCTCCCCAAGAAATATAGAGCCAAATAGGTATGAGAATATTTATTAGACTTCCCATACAAATTTACTTTGCCCATCAGTAATTTTGTATGGGAAGTGTAAATTATTTTTTTCTTATTTCCACACCGACCGCGCATTGCGCCGCATGCTGCGCGCGGCACTGAGCATCTGAGGCTGCTATTCATTGTAGCTTACCCTGGGGGACGCCTATGTCCAGCAGTGGACTGCTATTAGGCTGATGTTATGACGGGAAATAAGAGTTACCTTCGCAATCTAGTTGAGTCTCTGGGCCTTCAGAGGCTGATGGTTTCTTTCTGCGAGCCATCAAGATGTAACGAAGGTCCGTCTCACTCAGTTTGCTGTCAGAACTCTCGCTATGAATTTTATCCTGACCAGACTGAGATACCGTTGAATTCTGCACCTTTTTTACGGAATTCTCCACGCTAGATAGAAACAGATGGACTTTTTAGTAGAACATAACATTATGTTAGAATAAAAATAAATTCATTAATATTTGCCCAGCAGTGGGATGACGCAGGCTAATTAAGATAAGAAGAAAAGAAACATAAGCAGACATATCACGCCTTTTTCCCTTGCGAGGTAGGCAAAGCATTAAAGGCAGTTACAATACGGTAGCTGTTGCTATAAATTTTGTCAGACAAATATTGAGAGCCCTTTCCCTTTTGTAAAATACGGTGTACCCAAAACTGTGCAGACATGATCAGACCACAGAACTGAACAACTTTTTCTATGGTGACAATGTTCTATGAAAATTCGACCACCCGTTCAAAATTCTTGATCAGCTGACAGCTTTTGTTTCCCAACATAGGCTCCATAATAAAAGTTGTTCAATTCAATAGTCTGATCATACTTGCAAAGTTTTCGTTACACCGTCCCTTATATCCTTTTAATAGTATAAAATACAAAATAGGTACTTACTTGGATACCTTACTGTCTGATTTGTTCAACGGAAATATGAAGCTGTTCTCGATGCTGAATTTTGATGAAACCTCTGATGCTGGATTCAATAGGCTCTCTAAAGACCTGTGATGCTGCAGTTGCGGTAGTTTGAAGACCTGTTCTACCGGTTTACCAATGTTTGCTAAGTTACTTTGAGATTTAGACCACTGAGAGCTCAATTGTAGATTCTCGTTCGATTTTGAGAGCTGGCAGCATTTGCAGTGATTCGTGCAGTTTTTTTGTTCATACGATGGCATCCTGGATGGTTTAGTAAAGTTATCAGCAATGCCGCTTTCGAATGACTGTGTCCGGTATAAATTGTTGCGTTCTGCGAATAGGTTTTCGTTTTGCAAGTCGATTTGTGACCGTAACCTTTTGAACAGAGGCTCTTTTTCATTTTCGTTCTCGGTTACGGTGTGAGATCTCTTTAATATTTCCCAATTCGGCTTAGTCTGTTCCCTGTTAGGGTTTTGAGAAAATACCGGAAGAGGAAAGTTGTTAGGTTTTGGTTTGATACCGAAAACCTGTCTGTTCATGCCTGGATTGAAACTTGGGACTTTCTGCATGTATGGATTGTTAGAAAAGCCTTTTTCCTGCATGAACTGTTTCTGTTGTGCTCGTAAGTTGGGCCAGCAGTGGGCCTGCGTCATTGGATTGTAGGGCATCATTGGAGGCATGTAGACTGGAGGCATGCCCCAAGGCATGCTGGGAAAAGCATTGGGGCCATACTTTGGGAACATGGCCTGGCCAAACGCGGGCGAAGGTTGGGGGAATACTTGGAAGTCGGGCTGGTAGCCCCAGGGACTGGAGGTTTCCTCCGGAGGGCAATCCGGTTCAGGGTAACCGTGCCATTTTTCAGACTGAGAGAAGTTTTGGTGAGATGCCATTCTTCTCTGTAAAGGATTTGAAAAAACACTTCAGAATAAATTATTTTTATTTGATAAGAAGTCAGCAGTTCTGTACTATCTTGTATAATTTAAAATAATCTAAATTATTATTTAACACGTTCACGGACAGAACTGTCATAACATTCGCTTTTGCACTTGGTCCAGTGACAGAACTGGTATACCATTCCACAGTGATGGTCACTTTCTAGCCAGAGCTGTCAAGACATGCGCTCGATTCATACAAAAATAAGAAGAGCGTTTTTAGTGTCACTGGGCAACTTTTTCCAATATTGTCAGTGTCAATTAGAACAGTATTTCTATCTCTTTAAAGTTTTGACTTACCCGTCCCCCCCACTCCTCCCCTAAAACGCCAGAGCGGGTATACCATTCGGGACTCTATGGAACTTTCCTCAGGCGGCCGGCGAGTGTCGTATGTAGCACACGCGTCCACGTGACCGTTTTCGCGCCAAATTTCAAGGACTTCTAATCGATGTAATTAGCATGTTTTTAGCTTTATTATGATGTAATAACATTCAATTAGTAGTGAAATCTCAAATACTGTACCCGTAATTTGATATTTATATTCTAGAACACTTCAAATGGTAATAAATCGGCCTAAATCTTAGCGGGAAGATACTCGATCATTTATTGTGTGTATATTATCGATAATCTCTGAAATTACTAACCAATTTCAAAAATTCTTTTACTATTAGAAAGCTACTCTATCCTCGAGTAATACGATTTATTTGTTACCACGGAAAACATCTTATTCCTACACGAAAAAGCGAAGCAGTAGGGAGACTGCTGGGCATTCCGCTAGTACAAAACGAAGTAATATTATAAGTGTTTGACTGTGTTTGTGTACTTGTTGCTTCTTTACAATCTCGTGGCTTGCATTCAGGGATAAAATTTGTTAGATTTTAACTGGAATCAGTGATTACTTACCATTGCAGAAGACAGAACTGCGGTAACAGTCGAATGCTTTAGCAGTTATTGTCACAATTTAACTACGCATATTGTAACATATGCGACAGAACTGCTATAGCTTTTCATACAAAAAAGTTGTATCAAAGTCGTGTGACTTAGTGTCCGTGAACGTGTTAAGGTGTAAAAACATTACCTGCAAATATTTTAATGGGTGAATCAGCCCATGAAACTGAGCAACTTTACTAATAAATAAAGGTCAAAATATGAGATAAATTTTTCATTCTCCCATAGACTGGGGGACATTTTGTGTGGGATGACCAAAATTGTTTTTTTGTTATTCGGCTATGTTCTATGGGGAAAGTTGTTCAGTTTTAAGTGCTGGTTCACCCCTTAAAATATATGCGGCGCATTTTTTTACACCCTTTAAAAGTAACAAATGGGTCTAAGAATTTTCTAAAAGGATTAGTCTGAAATTAGATTCACCTAGGTATCTACTAGAAATCGATACGATTTTTGATCTGTTTTTGAACTTTCATAACACAGTAGACTCAAAATAAATCATTTGTTTTATCAACGAAAAATATAGTTCGAAATATCCAAACATTATCTATTCAACTCTACGCTTGCGACCAAGGAAGTCACACGAGAAACAAAGGGAATTTCATGCGAAGTTGATGATGAAGCATGCTGGCATGACTTTCAACAAAACACGCTTTTACATGTGTTGAGGGTTAGAAAACGTGATATTTACCTCCATATCGCTGAGATTCCAAACAGCTTCACCTGTGGCAGGATTGAAGTAGTAAAATTTACCAAGAAAACGCGTGCTCGGGCAAAGAATCCATCCGTTGTAATCTCTTTTCTCTGGATTCATCTTAGCACTGCACGGCAAATTCGCATCGTTTTCGACGCGTCCCGTTTAGTTATTCAAGGAACGTACGTAATTCTAAACCAAATGCTGACTCTAAACAAAAAGGCGCACTTGAGAAATATAAACAAACTTGGATCGAGCCGGTCGTGTCGTACGTAGCAAAGAAAAAAAAATGGATGAACTACCCCGCGAAGAAAACTTTTGAAGGATGCGTTTTGTTATGGATATTTTTTAAATATCTTGGGATTAATTATCATTTTCGGTAGGTACAAAATTAAGGAAGAAAATTATTCAAAAATAACTCCTAATACAATATATTTTGATGATAAGAAATAAATAATTTGATACTGAATACTAAATAATTTGAGAACGAAATATTGAAAATTATACCAAGCCAGCTAACTAGACCAAACGCAAGAAATCAGTGTTGCCAGCGAGATCTTCTCAAAAGTTACCTAAAACGTACAAAAATGTAACCTTTTCGGAAGAAAAGTAACCATTTGCATTTTTTTTAACAATAACAATAGAAAATGGATTGAAGAATGGTTAGTTGAAACGTTAGAAAGAACACACAAAAAAAACCTACACACGCAGCACACACATACACACGCACTGTGGTTAGCCGGCGTTATTTTGAGAAACTGGGATGGATGGGATGGGAAGCCAAAGCCAAACCAACTGAAATTTATTTGAGTTATGCTTAGAGTATATAGATAACACAATTAAGCCCTTCATAATTTAGTCTACAATGTAGGTATCTCTTCGCTTTCGTGGACTTTCTACCACAACACAACAAAACATCAAGGTGATCCAGGCAATTGAAATTCTCAAAGTATTAGAATTACTTACAAACGTCGTTATTGGTTAGTTAGTATGCACTGATTATTATAACTTAGTAGGTTCACTTACCAAGTTTTCAGCTCAAAACGCAAACACAATCACACAAGTTAAACCTCAGTTCACCTCTAACTTAAAAACTTCGTATCGTAAACAAACAATCTGTCTGACGTTCACGAAGAGAAAGAAAGAAAAAACTTGCCTACTGCCTACTACTTACTAGTTAGTATTCTGTGCTACTACGTACTTTTCGTTTGGCTGGCGACAAATTCGCGAGTCACGAAGATCGACCGAAAGGATACGAACGAATCCGATTGACCGGGCCCGGGCGAGTAAGTCGGACGCTTGATTTATGCATTGGTGTGAAAGAGAAAGGTATGTTTGATTCGATTGTGAATGTACCACTGCCCTGCCACAGATAATAATTTGGTACAATCCAAACCATTAGCGGGAATTTTAAAAAGCATTTTGTACGCAAATTCAAAAAAATCACCTAAATGTAACCTTTTGAGTCGTGTAACCTCGAAGTAACCTAAAGCAGTTAAAAATCACCTAAAAGGTTACTAAAGTAACCTTCTGGCAACGCTGCAAGAAATGTTATGCTAAAATGTTACCATTTAATTATTTTTTCCATTAAATACTGGAGAATACGTTCATGAGGAAAATTCGTCAATCTAAAAAAATATATTGTTGTGTTGAAGTGATGTAGCGGTTTATTTTATTTGTATTTGACATCTCAATTCTCATAGCAGGTAGCTAATTACCGCTATTAATTACGGTATTAAAGGTCCTTGTGAAATGTCCATCTAGGTTGAAAGTAGTAAGTAGGTAGACGAAAGGTAACTTACATCCAAAAATTATATTCTGTTATAATTAGCCTGCTTCAATTATAAAGGATCAAAGCATATAAGGATGGGAAAAGAAGAGGCAAGTATTTCCAAATTTTTCGGTTATAATAGATTTGCAAATAAGGCACCAGATCCAGTATCATTTATAACAATTTAATAAAAATTACTTAAAGCTACCAATGAGCAAAATGGTACTACAAATTTTACTAACTATTGGTTTCTTTAGGAACAATCACAGCTAAAACTATAGTAATTTTCTAATTTATAATTATAACATAACACCTTGAGTAACTAATTATATTAACTTATTTTAAATTTTGAATTATCTAGCGTATGTAGGTACAGGGCTGGTAAATTGTCATGCGATATTATTTTGCTAAACCTTAAAAATAAAGTCTCTTTTGGCGGTCCAGCCAGCCAAGCCAACATTCAAGCAAATATTTTTTTATAAAATTCGTAGTCGTGAGCCCGAGACACCCAGAATAATACCTACCTTCCTGTAAATAACAAACAAACAAAATACACCTATTTACTTCCACTAAAAAGTGAGTTTCAAAATAACATAGGTAAACCTGTTGTTTAATGTAGTTAAAATAAAGTATTTTTATGTTAGGTTGTATAATGTATTAGTCGTGAAGTGACAATATTTCTTTGGACTTTTAGTTAAGCGTTTACCTTCCTTTTGTATTTCATATCTTTACTATAATTATTCATTACAATACGTTATTTATTCGATCTCTATAGAATAAGGCACAATGCGTAAAAGTTTTTTTCAGTAAGTTACATGTACACATAACCATACAAGTATTTAACACATTAATATTCACAGCTGTAAAGTGTAGTATTTTTATACTGGCAGACTGTCAAGATGAAATTTTTGAACTTAAGCAAAGATTTATTCAAATGAACTGCACCTCAATTGATCAAATCAAAAGTATCGATATCTATCGAGCGAGGTGCATTGATTTAAGTTCGTATTTAAAGTGCATAATAAAATGATTCGACATCATATAAGTAGGTAATTAATACAAAATATCTGCCAAGGCGTGTAATTATTGTAAAATGGCATCATCACTGATCGTTTATCAATATCACATGACAAAGAGATACCTAATTGACGCTTTAACTGCGTTTATTGGCCGCGAACATTATTGTACAATCAGTCTTTATATTTTATTATACCATATTCATACTTAACTAGATATTTTCATAAAGGCCTCTTTTTCATATTGAAATATTTTATTTTTGGCTAGTACATTAACATTTTTTCTTTTAAAATCTAAAATGGAATCAAGGCTCTCGTTTCGTAGTTTATGAATGTAGATTTGTCTACTTATAAGATATAAACCTAGAAGTAACATTATTATAAGAAATACAGTCGATAATGGAGGCAGAATAACCACCATGAAGTAAATCATCCAGCTTATTCGAGGTGGCAGGCCCTCTTGGTTCTGAAAAAAAAAAGAAGTGGAATTAAAGTATGCAATCCACCATTTTTAAAATTCTTTTATTTAATGTCGTGTTTCTGACGGTTATAGATGTTGTCTAACAGCAGTAATAGTAAAATGAAAGCTTGTTATATTTTCTTATTCTTGTCTGTGACGTTAACGTCAATATTTTTTTTAAAGGAAGCGACTTCAAAGAACGTGTAAAAGTGCGAACCTCATTTTATGTGAACTCTGTTAATATGCTTTAAACCTTCTCCTAAGTCTGACAAATACTTTGCTGAAAAAATCATCAAAATCGCGGACAAACATACATAACAAACACACAGGTCAAACTGTTAACCTGTCACACTGCGAATCTCCTTATGTTTAGAAGTCGTCGGTTAAAAATAAGAAAAAGAACACTTTAGCAACTAATCCTGTATAATTTTAATAATACTTAATCACAATATGAATATATGTATAACTTGATTCTTTAAAGAAACGATCCCGAAAGGTCAACATTATCGTTGACATCCCGCTCATATGTCATATATTTTGATAGAGAGACAAATACTAATGTTGCCAATTCCGGATCGTTTCTTTATCTGTACGAGATATACAAGACTCACATATTCAGCCCAGAACAAAGGCACGACAAGGTTAGAAAACATGTTGTACTCCTGATCCCAGCTCGACAAGTCGTGGACTCGCAAGTTACTCTGCATTCGCGCCATTGAGCGGAATGGAGTGCCAGTTAGCTGAAAAATTGCAAGAGAATACAGGCATTTAATAAATAGCTCGTGAAGATAGTAATGCAACTTTTACTTTCCAATCCTTGTAGCTTTGCATATGAATTAGGGCACAGCGGACCTAATCCCTGGACATCATTTTACGAGTACAGTGGATGGGACGGAACTATACCAGACTTTAAAAAAATATATACAGGTTATACACAGATTATAAATTGAAGAAACACTAACCGGTTCAACTATGACGTACGAGTTATGCTTTTCACGGTCAGGTTCTAGTCCTAGAACGTACTTGTCTTTGGTTGGTGAGCCCGTGTAGAAATGGGGGTACGAAATTACCATTGGGAAATCTGTAAGACAAAGGATGGCACAGTTGTAGAATATTGTAACAGATATATTATATGTCACAAGAAAACTATCAATATTTACTGTAATAGCATTTCGATCCATCACTCAGTCCTGAGGGTAAAGACGGGATAGTATCGTAGCAGTCAGTGCCATTCTTTACCCTTTCAAAAACCGTTTCAGATAAGTTGTACCTCCAGACAGGTATGCTCTCCATAACCATTTCAGCTAAAAAAATAAGGCACATTAAAAATTAGGTAATGTTTAGGTTAAATGTTACTGGAGACATTTAGATAAGTACAATTAAATCTTGAAGGTGGAATTCTTGTAATTGGCTATAAGTTTACATTGTTGTTTTTAAGTAATGTTCTTATGTAAGCTGTAAGTTTTCCAAAGAAATATATAAATCTGTATAATTATGTATTACTCCACCTACACAGAAACGAAACAGCGAAACGGGATTTAAACTTACTGTCATAATAAAGAGGCATAAGTTTGCAGACGGTTTTCCTCCAGTATAACAGAATGTCTTCTTTGGTTATGTGCTGATGGTACATGACTCCTTCTGTTGATCCTATGATGCGGTCTGGACATTGCTGAAACCGTTTAAAAAAGACTCACTTAAATATCGATTGGCTCAACAAAATCAATGCATAAACCAAGTGAGTTAGTTGAGTCGAGTGTTGAGTTTTTGCAGAAAAACTATGCTTATCTATTAACAAAATTAAAGATTTCGTAAAGAGGATTGGAAAAGGCTGTAAAGGGTATTCTAAAACACTAAAATATATTAAAATATTCAATTTAAGTTAATTTACGTTTTATGATTCTTTAGATATATTCAATACAAATATATATATTATTACATATATCTATTAGATATATTTATTACTAACCTCGGCGTCGTATCCAGGAATCTGAGGCTGTCCTCTGAAAGTCTCGATGTGGAAAAACTCCCTGTGGCCAAATTGTTGGCCAATCTTAACCGTCAATTCATCAGTAAAGTCGGAATATATCTGGTGAAAATTACTCGTTGGCACTCATACATTTTATAAATAACCAGTACGTATTAGTACTGCAATTCAAGTTAAAACTAGAAAATGATCCATTGTAGTAAAAAGTCATCTTTCGATTCGTAGAAAACTATTTCTTTTTCTTGTATGGTGCAGATCAACATATCATACCTACATCAAAAAATTTAATAATAAAATTGTTAGTCTATCGTCCTCGTAAAACGTTACTTACCCTGGCCAGCATACCCATATTATTTACCGGTACCATACCAGGCACTAGGTGTTTTGACGTATCCAATACAGATTCTCTGTAATCCCAGAGATATTCATAAATAGTTTTGTTTAAAAACATTTGGCTTCCGTGGGAGTTAACTAAAATACGGAAACCCGTTTTCATTAGGTAGTTAGCGTCGTGTAGATATGATGCCATACCCTGTAATTAACGAAATAAGGAAATTAAAAACAAACAATCTAATAAAATAAACCATAATTCATTTGTTTCGCCACATACTCTGGATGCCATGTTATAGCATCATTATAATATATTATTTACTATGATGACGCCGAAGATGATGGTGCCGTGTGATGCCGGCTTAGAATAGCATCACCCCACATTCTTCCCGCGGATGTCGTAAGAGGCGACGAAGGGACTCGAGAGTATCGGTGTATTACAATTTTTAGGCGACAGCCTGACAACCTGTCACTATTGTAATACACATGTTTTAGAGTCCCTTAGTCGCCTCTTACGACACCCGCGGGACTATTACATATATGATTATATATATATATATATATATATATCACAGCACGCTTTATTCTGATGTGGGTTGGACAGAGCGTTAACAACCATAAATTTAACCAATAGGTAAGTACAAACAGGGATCGTAATAATTTACCTATATAATAAATTATTTTTATAATTTAATCCGGAAACGGAAACTATAAAACATTATGATCAAATCTGGGGTAATTTTGGAAGTTATAATAGCAACACAAAATTCAACTTTCAGAGGTCTTATCGCGCCATGATTCAAAATTGATGTTTCAAGAAGTGGCAGTCGTAATAAGAAAATAGTTTCACCTTGTTCCAAGACATTAAATACCAGTAAAATTCTAGAAATAATGATTTATTTTTCAATATTCCCACCGTTAAGCTGTCGGACCTTTGGCTCAGCCTACTTTTGACTCTACATTGTAGGTACACAATACAAATTGTTTTAAATTGCCGTCAGGCACTAGGCAACCACCTTGACACAGTATTTTTGCAGCTATTATAATACATAATAAATATGAGACTCGCATCTACATTTAACACCTTCATAAATATGTTTTTTCCTGCCGTGTGATGCAAGCTTAGAATAGCCTCACCCCATTTCTTTCCCGTGGGTGTCGTAAAAGGCGACTAAGAGGTTTCATGTGTATTACAACTTTAGACGACAGGCTGACAACTTGTCATTATAGTGATACACAAATTATTTGAAAAGGACACATTTTGTTAGACGTGGCGATAGCGAACGTGTTTTTACGGCCGTTAACGCTCTGCCTACCCGCAAGGATAAAGGCGTGATATACCTATGTATGTATGTTATCGCTACTATTATCAGGAACCATTTCTAACGTGTGGGTGTCGTAAAAGGCGATTAAGGTATGAATCCAGGGGCTCAAAATAGCATACACAAATCACGCCTTTATCTGCGGAGTAGGCAGAGCGTTAACGATCGCAATATTACGGTCGTTATCGCCACGTCTGACAAGTATTGGTGGCCCTTTCAGATGACGCGTGTATCACTGTAGTGACGGGCGGATCGCACACTTGACGGACAACGCGACGCAGCGCTAAAACATCGCACGCAGCGTTCTGTCAGATCCATACTAGAAATGTCACTCCCCATACTAAAACCGCCCAACCGCTGTCGACGCAGCGCTATCGCAGTGTCGTCCGTCGAGTGCGGTTTTAATATGGGGAGTGATGTTTCTAGTATAGATCTGCCATACCACTGCGATATTTTAGCGCTCCGACGTGCGTTAAGTGTGCGATCCGCCACGTGGTTGTTGATAGAAAACGATACCCCCGTGGGATTCAAACTGCCTATCTCAGTTCCAGTCCCAAGGTTCATACCACAAAGCATATGATTGTAATCAAAATGTTTTGTAAAAGGGCCTCACTCGTGAGATTTGTTAAGAGATTTTATCATCAAAAACACATTTAGTTGTTCACAGTAGGTATTAAACTATGTCGAAACCAAAGACGCTAGATATAAAAATGTGATTTGATGAATTTATGAATGTCCTTTTACATAGGTGATTGCAAAACTCTTATAATCATTATGGTAAATAGAGGGGCTCGAGAGTATTGGTATATTACAATTTATAGGCGACAGCTGACAACCGGTCACTACAGTGATACACATATTTACTGAAACAACCTTGGAAAACAATCCTCAAAATGTCAGACGTGGCGATTGCGACCGTATTCTTACGGCCGTTAACGCTCTGCCTAACCCGCAAGGGATAATGTATGTATGTATGTAAATAGAGGTAGGAGAGTGTCGGTAGCCAAGTGGTTAGGACACCGGTCTTACAATCGTGAGACTCGAGTTCGATTTCAGCCATGTAACTACTAATGCATTTTTACTCACGTACATTTACCGACTGCTCTTGCGGTGAAGGAAAAACATCGTGATGAAAGCCACATTCAAATAATATTGGAATTCAGATGACATTTGATTGTGACTTAACCTAGGATTCGGAAAAGGTTAGCCTTCGGGTTGCAGAGGTCAGATGGCAGACGCTCTGCGTAAAAACTTGTTCCATGTCAAATCCCCTCGGTTAGGTAGGCAACCCCGACAGAGAACGGGATAAGGCAAGGACAATGCCTCATCAACCTCGTTCTCTGTCGGAGTCTTCTACCTAACCTACAGGATACAACGTGGAACCAAGTTTTTACAGAGAGCGACTGTACAACCTCTACAACCAAAAGTCCCGAATCCTAGGTAAAGTCGAATTCAAACTTATCTGAATTCAAATTTTGTTTGTTCTCTGATGTTATTCCTTCACCGTAAGAGCATTCGGTAAATGTACGTGAGTTAAAACACATAGGTACATGGCGGGGATCGAACTCAGGTCTCACGATTGTAAGACCAGTGTCCTAGCCACTTGGCCACCGTTGTTACTCACCAAGACGGCCAAATTGGGCACTATCAGTGTATCGTTCAAGTTTATTGAGTTCTCCTCTGGTAGAAATATCGGGAACCGTTTGGCTGTATAGCTCATTGTTCCATTCTCGTTGAAAGAAATGTTGTAGTGAAGCAGCTTTTCTCTGTAAAAAACAAAATGAACCATTTTGAGGTCCGTATTTATACACCGCACTCAAGTCTGAGATCGATCTTGGGTAACGTAAGTTACATGCTGTTTGGTCAGCCTGGCCAGCCCGGAGGCAGTGCCTTTATTTTTATTTATTTTTATCCCACTCGTGCCGTGATTCTACTGGGAACATAAAATTGTAATTGTACAATTACTAATTCATTTATTCAGTGACAGTTATTGTATTGTAACTCTTCTCTGACATTCTAAAAGCATTCATTGTGAATCTACTTGGCAAATTGAATCTGAAAAATTAGAATCAGAGTGCTACTTTGAGATGCTGTTAGCATTTATTGACTGACATTTGGAAAATCGCTGTTGAGATCGAACTCAGTTGAGAGCGATTTATTAATACGGACCTAAAAAGGGAACCGACGTCAAAGAACGTGTAAAAAAGTGCGAACCTCCATTTTTTTCGTTTTTCACGGGGCGCGAACTCTACCTATGTTGCAGACTCGTTTCTGCGGCTTCTTTCTACTGGCCGGTTGGTGGACCTTGACAGACAGACGAGACAGATGTGGACTTGACTGACTATATGATATGACTGACTAGGAAAAAAAGCCGACAAATGACCTAATTTTTACGTGATTTTTATAATAAAGTTTATTGTAAAAACACCTTTCGTCGTTTAGCGGCTCCCAGCGCCATCTTGGAATACATACTCTCAAACATACATACAAAAAACATAACCTTTCTGAGGCAGTCGGATGACTCAACTCTCAAACTTTTAGCAGGATACAAAACGGCCGAAACGTGGGTAAAACCAAGTGCAACTTTAATCACTATCGATACACAACTGTGACGTTTGTCAAACAATGGAATATTTCTTGCTTGCTTAATTGTGTCGTGTGATGCCGGCTGTGCCGTGTGATGCCGGCTTAGAATAGCATCATCCCACATCCTTCCCGCGGGTGTCGTAAAAGGCGACTAAGGGACTCGAGAGTATTGGTGTATTACAATTTTTAGGCGACAGACTGACAACCTGTCACTATAGTGATACACATGTTTTCTGAAACAACCTTGAAAAACAATCCTCAAAAATGTCAGATGTGGCGGTAGCGACCGTATTCTTGTGGCCGTTGGCGCTCTGCCTACCCCGCAAGGGATAAAGGCGTGATATGTGTGTATGTATGTGTTAAATGGGCATGGTGACTGGCAGATCAATTGAGCTACTTTTTAAAACGATATTTTGTATGAAAATACGAAGAGATGACGTCATGTGTCTCTAGTTTGGCTGGCGTCAAAACACTTACTTTGATGTAATTTTTCTTTTTATTAATTCTTTTTAATAATTTTCTTTTTATAAATTAAAATATGAATATTTCGAAAAACTATAAATGGAGAATGTAGTATTTTCAGACAATAGTTTTAAGCGTACTACTTTTGTATTTTATTAATCCCAGTCTTTTAGCGAATTGAAACGGCTGATTCCCCCTTATGTGACAACCGATGTGGCGCAGTGGTAGTGCGACTGCCTTCGTTTTTGTTCCGGGTTCGATTCACGGTGGGTCATTCACGGTGGGTCATTCACAAGTCGATATTTATCACTTTGTAAATTTGTTTCCAGTCTGGTTAGGACATTGCGGGTTGAACCACCCGATTGTCCGTAAGTAAGATGGTTCCGTGTTTCGGATGGCACTTTAAGCCGTAGGTAGGTCCCGCCCGGTTGTCGTCTATGATCACTTAGACGGCGGTCGTAACATAATCATGTCAGAAGCCTACTTATTGTAAAAGGCGGTTGAAAAATTCTGACACTAGGGTTCATTGGGTCGTTGGACGACTCGATGTCCCACACGAAAAGAGAGAAGAGACCCCTTAAAATATCAGCAGCTAATATTTTACACCGTATATATTGTGATGTGACCATAATTTGAATCGCACTGTGTAACCTAGGGTCACGGTCCAATGTCAAGCTCATCACGCCAACCTAGATTTGAAGTTTTAATACTGTGTAATGCCGTGTGATGCCGGCTTAGCTAATAGCATCACCCCATTTCTTTCCTGCATGTCGTAAGAGGTGACTAAGGGACTCGAGGGTAATACTGTATAACAAATTTTGGGCGACAGGCTGACAACCTGTCAATAAAGTGATACGCGTGTTTTCTGAAACAATCTTCGAAAACGATCCTCAAAAAATTACAGAAGTGGCAATAGCAGCCCTATTTTTTTAATGCACGCGTTAAAGCTCTGCCTACCCCGCAAGGGAGAAGGGCGTGACATGTACTAATCGGCAGTATAAGGGCGTGACAGGTAATACCGTAGTTTTCCGGTCGTTGGCGCTCTGCTTACCCAGCCAGTGATATAGGCGTGATTTGTTTATGTATGACACAAATCATACATCAAGGTGTATAAAAATTACTGCTTATATTTTAAGGTGTGAACCAGCCCATGAAACTGAACAACTTTTCCCAAGGAATATAGGTCGAAATATAATAAAAATATTTGGTTGGACGTCCCATACAAAAATACCAACCGCCCAAGTCAGTTTGTAGAAGAGGTCCAAAAAATTTTCTCATATTTCGAACTCTGATTTTTGGGAAAAGTTGTTAAGTTTCATATGCTGATTCTTCCCTTAAAATATTTGCAGCTAATATTTTTACACCTTATATGTCATAAATAACATACATAATGTCTGCGCGTACGCACCTATTACTTAACTTGCTTGGCGACCTTGTATTAGATAACTTATGTTATGATGATACTTAGGGGCCGCTTATTTAATACGTAAGACGATTTAGGGACCGTATTATTGCGGCCGTTAACGCTCTGCCTACCCCACAAGGAATAAAGGCGTGTTATATATCTATTGACGATTTAGGGGGGAGGGGCCTAACATATCTTTATATGAGGGTGGGAGAGGGTCTAGAACTTGAACTTGAACTTGAAAAAAAGCCTCTCCAGCCTAGTAGAAACTGAAGACTTAATAAGTAATTTCCATGATTTCTTTCGAAAATTTTGATTTCTACATAGGTATCAAGGAACCGAGTTTTCGTAAGATTTAATATTGGGGGGATTCATCGAGTTATTTTTTTTTTACTTAGGTAACGATGATTAATATGGGAAAATTTCTAACCAATCTTCAAGTGTACATAGATGGCGCTGAGCTAAATTAAAAAACTCAACTAAAAATATACATTTCTTCTACCTGAGAATCAATAAGATTCATTCATAACATCATTAAGCTCGAACGTTAAACTGAACCCTACACCATCTGAGAAAATAAAAAGAAAATAAAAAGATAAGAAAATTTCATAATGTCATAAAGTATCACCGCTCAAATGTGACAGCTGTCAAAATCATGTTAATGCTATGGACATAAAGTGCTAGTTATCTTTGTTGTAATGTCTTCTTACTATGTAATGAGCTATCATACGTACATACACATACACAAATCACGCCTTTATCCCTTGCGAGGTAGGAAGTGTGTTATATTGTGTACAATAAATGGTTTAATAATAGGAAGAGCGTTAACGATCATAAAATTGCGGTCGTTATCGCAACGTCTGATAAGTATTGAAGACGCCTTCAGATGATTCGTGGATCATTGTAGTGACAGGTTGTAACTCTGTCGCCTAAAGTTTGTAATACGTGGTAATACACATGAGACCCTCGAGTCCCTTAGTTGCCTCTTACAATTACAACACCCGCGGGAAGAATTGGGCTGATGCTATTCTATGCCGGCATCACACGGCAATCATGGGCTATCAAAAGTGGGTTATTCGAGCGGTAATAAATGAACGGCCCCTTTGAAGGTTCTTAAGGGTTTTCCTGCTTAACAACTATGTGTGAACAATTATTATAATAAAATAACATAATCGACAGTTTTTCAATGCAATTTTTTTGTTGATGACATAATTTTGTCAATGGGTATTCCATTGTGGTTCGAGTATCATTTTTAGGGTTCCGTACCCAAGGGGTCAAAATCGGACCCTGTTGTTGACGCTTCGCTGTCTATCTGTCTGTCACTAGGCTGTATCTCTAAGGCGAATCGCACACTTAACGCACGAGGCAGCGCTAAAATATCGCAGTGGTTTGTGAGATCCATACTAGAAATGTCAATCCCCAAATACCTCCTAAAACCGCTGTCGAAACAGCGCTATAATAGCGCTCCGTCGTGCGATCCGCCTAAAGCATGACTGTTGGACACTTGTCACAATTAATGAGGAACTGTCAAGGGCCACGTCATTGAAAATAAAATGTAGAGGGCGTGCTCCTCATGATTGCGCAGAGTTTTTGGAATACCCGCAAGACTAGTCCGAACTAGGTGGCGCTGTAGGCGCTTTTTGATATTGTGGGACCTTATTCATCTTCTCTCTCTTTTTTGTGGGACACCGAGTCACCCAACGACCCAATGAACCCTAGTGTCAGATTTTTTCCACCGCCTTCTACAAGTAGCAGGCTTCTGACATGGTTTTGTACGACCGCGGTCTAAGTAATCATAGACAGCAACCGGGACCTACGGCTTAACGTGCCATCCGAAACGCGGAGCCATCTTTCTTTCTTATTAAGGAATCATCTGTAAAGTTCAGTTCATAATTAAATAATGTAACCATATCTATGGAAATCACAGTTGAGCTTTTACATCATTCACACAAGCGCCACCTATTAGGAACTAGCTAAACGGACAGATCCATTATAACAACAAATACTAAAAATTAGAATAAGCATTTAAGGAAAACGAAAACACGTGTCTTTTTTGCAATTTATACGGAGCTTTTCGTGCGCTAGGAGTCCGACTCGCACTTAGCCGGTTTTTTAACTTTACAAGCTTTACATACAATGTAAACAGTAATAATGATGATGGTGAACCGAATTTACTCTGACGTGGTCACGAGTGTCACGATGTAGTGATATCTAATAGAAATACCATCAGCCGGATCGCATATAAAGCAGTAAACTACGTAGCGAAATAGAGGAACTTCAAAAATAAAGAGTCGGAAAGATAGAGGGTTGCTAAAATAGAGGGTTTCATAAATAGAGGATCAAAAAGTAGAGGATCGCAAAAACAGCGGGACGCAAAAACAGCGGGATGCAAAAATAGAGAGTTGCTAAAATAGACGGAGTCGCAAAGAGGAAGGTCAGAAAAATAGAGCGTCACAAAAGTGCCGTGTGATGCCGGCTTAGAATAGCATCACCCCACATCCTTCCCGCGGGTGTCGTAAAAGGCGACTAAGGGACTCGAGAGTATTGGTGTATTACAATTTTTAGGCGACAGGCTGACAACCTGTCACTATAGTGATACACATGTTTTCTCAAACATCCTTGGAAAACAATTCTCAAAAATGTCAGGCGTGGCGATAGCGGCCGTATTCTTACGACTGTTAACGCTCTGCCTACCCCGCAAGGGATAAAGGCGTGATATATGTATGTATGTATGTACAAAAATCGAGGGTCGCAAAAATAGAGGAGGTCGTTAAATAGAGGGTAGCAGAAATAGAGGGGGTCGCAAAAATAGCTGGGTAATAAATATGGAGTCATAAAAATAAAGGGCCGTAAAAAGAGGGGATCGCAAAAATGGAAGATCACAAAAAATAGAGGATAGCAAAGATATTAAAAATAGAGGATAACAAAAATAGAGGGTTGAAAAAATAGAGGGAGTTGCAAAAATAGAGGGTCTAAAAATAGGAGGGATCGTCTAAAAATAAGTGCTTGCAAGTATATAGTGTCTCACGTTCAAAATAAAAAACCATCGTTCGTAAAAATACTTACAAATAGACGATAGGACCGATCTCCTGAACCACCATCTTCTCATCCAGCCCCTGACGGAACCGCTCGTGGTTGGTCACATTGAAGACGTACACCCTCAGCTTGACCTCGTCGGGGGGGTCTGCCCACCACTCGTAGGGGGGGAAACCTGGAACAAAGGGAATCTAGAGAGGAAATAATGGTTTAGTCGTTAGGAGGACATAACAACCTGTTCTATAGAGTTGCTTACTATTATTCCCTACAGATGGAGCCAAATTAATATATATTTTTTTATTTACTTTTATATTAATTTTACTTTTAGTATCTCTCTTTTCGTGTAGGATACCGGGTCGTCCAACGACTCAATGTACCCTAGTGTCTTAATTTTTCAACCGCCTTCTACATGTAGCAGGCTTCTGACATAGCAGCATTTTTTTAAAAGTTTTATAGTTCATTAAATATAGCCTGGTAGAAATTGCTAACTTAGCAATAAGGCCGCCTAAATTGCACTAATTTCTGTTATATGTTTTCTGTTGTGAAGTTTTATTGTGTGTGCAATAATGAATATTAATCTTACCTTATCTTAACTTGATACCTGTGACATTTGACAGATTCATAATAAAGGAAAATGGAATTTACATTTTATGTCATAGCATTTGCCCAAAACTGCCAGACGTCACAGGTATCAAGCTAAATTTTATAAAGTATAATCAATTTAATAATTAAACCTCATTTTAAAATTTCATAAATTAACGATTGACCCTGTCAATTCGCCTACTAAAAAACATACAGTACGTAATTGTACGTAATTAATCAGAATGCGGAATCAAAATTTCGTAAAAGTTGCTTATATTATACTGAAACCTTGAATAGTTGGACAGAGGTGTCGATTCGGTAGCTTCTCTTAACTTAAAATACCGTGCTAAGTATGAATGGCCATACACATGAATTTTGAGAGCACTGATATGATGTTATCTACGTGAATATCTAAACCATAAATGTAACCAAAATTGTAATATGTTAAGTTAAGATTGATTTCTATTTTTATTTTAAAATCTCCAGTGACATTATAAATTGAAATTATTACAATTGCCCAGCAGTGGGACACTATAGGCTAATATAATAATAATAAACATTTAATATTGTAATTGAATTATTGTACATATATTATATGAGTCAAATTTGCATGTCTGCTTGCAGGCTGAATACACTGAACTACCATTGTAATATATTCTATAAGATCCCAATAACTGTATTCTGGCAAATAAATATCTTTATATCTTTATTACGCACTGGATAAGTTATCCCATACAGATGACAGCTAATTTTGCGGACCCAATTTTCGTACCAAATTTGTTTTCCTTGACTGCCACCGGCAGAATGGCGACTTCATTTAGTTCCGGGTACTTTCGTATTTGCTTTCCTTGACTGCCAGCGCCAAAATGACGATTTTCAATGAGCCACTAATATGTGTATATTGTAGCAACAACCAGTCCAGAGCTAATTTCAGGTCAGTGTTTGGGAGTGTTACGAGAGCAGCGGTGTAAAAGTTTGGCTGCATGTTGGTAAATGTATTTTAGTTACCTATCCCGAGCAGGGGAGAAGTTGTAAAGTTGTGCGATAAGAATCTCATATTTCTTGACAATATTAATCCCATTTCTTGACGTTCCGACCCCTAACGCGTAATGAACTGAACGCATAAATGACCTAAACTCAGTCAATTTGAAAAACCTGCGTTACGAACTAGGGGTTAAAACAAAAAATTCTCAATATGAAAGCGGAAAGAAAATGCTACGCTACCGCCGCCGTAGCAAGTCGTAGCACACGTCTACGATTTTTCAGCCAAACAAATGAATTTACAGCCGAGGTGTGACACTATATTTCACGACATGATAATGCGCGACAGTAAAATACATTTTTATTTATAACATGTAAATAATAGAAAATATTCTTATATTATTTAAAAATTATTATTCTAGGCGCTGGATAGATAGCGCTGTGCTTGTTATGTTACCGCAAAAGACGGAACGTAATATTGATTATCTGTTTTTTTGAAACTTGAACTCGGACTTATTTGGAACGAAAGTTTCAGTGCATGCCAGACTGTCAGTCAGTGTTGCAATGTTTTTTTTTAATCCTTTGGCTTTGGAATCTACACTGGAATCTAGTAGCATAGTCAGTTCAACGTCATCTATCGAGTTCTTGGAATACTAGTTTTTTCTTTATTCTCAAAAAGAACATACATATATCACGCCTTTATCCCTTGCGGGGTAGGCAGAGCGCTAACGGCCGTAAAAAAAGGTCACCAACACCACGTCTGACAAATTGAGGGCTGTTTCAGATAATTCGTGCATTACTATAGTGACAGGTTATCAGCCTGTCGACTAAAAAATGCAACACACATAAAACCCTTCAGTCCCTTAGTCGCCCTACGACACCTGCGGGAAAGAAATAGGGTGATGCTATTCTAAGCCGGCATCACACGGCAAAAAGAAGCTTCCTATTATTCAAGTCTTACCCGGCCTCATGTTCAGTTTCTCTTTGAGCATGACGTCGAGAGGAGTGATGAGGAAGCCAGATATTGACATCAGCAGCAGGAGGACGCCCCACACGCACTGCGCCACGGAATCTGAGAACAAGGATATTCTTAAAATATAAAATTGTGTTAGTTACAGGGCTCTAAGTCTGCTAAACGAATGAATATCGTTTCAATTGGATGTCGATTGGATCTCAGTTGGATGATTTTAGTAGTTTCGTGGTCTGTTAACAGTTTAAAGTATAGATAATCACAATGGCAAGGGAATCACAGTTCGATTTCGATGACATTACAACGATAAAAAAAATTGCAGACTTGGATCCTGTATTCTCTTTTAAATAGATTTACTTAAAAAACTAAATTAGGCTTTAACAGGGGGACGCCTAGATCCAGCAAATTTCTATCGTTTATTTCCAAGTAGATTCACGACGAATTCTTTCAGAAAGTCAAGAATTTACAATACAATACTGTCGCTAAAAATAAATTAGTCATTGTAAAAAAGAGAAAATTGCCAGACACAATTTTCTCTTTTTTATAACAATTTTATGTTCCTAGTAGAAACGCTGCACGAGTGGGATAAAAAAGGCAGTGCCTCGGGGCCGGCCAGGCTGACCACACAGCACGTAGCTTATGTTGCTATTAAAGTGAATATTTAAATAAATATATTTACATGTGTCATGTAAATCAGCCGGACCCCCTGAACAGGAAAACCACCCAAAAACCTGCTCAAAAGTGCTCCTATTCTCAATTAACAATTTGTACCATAGGACCTAAGCTACCCTAGCTAAGTTTTAAAATTTACTAATAGCCCAAAAGACGGCTACGCTAAAATAAAATAAAAGTATTACAATAGATAATTCTATCTGTTTCGTCTTATAAAGTCTTCCTTTCTACGAGTACTTATGTCAATTTTAAATTCCATGCACGTCCCGATTTGGTATTAAAAATTACTGCAATTACCAGCAATGGACTGTTGCGGCTGTTAAGGATAGGCTATACACCATTAAACTGTTTTAAACTTTTGCAGTCACACATAGTTTGGGTTACAAACACAAAAATGTTAGAAACCGTTTGTAAGAAGATATAATTTTTAATAGCGTCTAACTTTTTAATCACGCTATTCTTAAGTATGATGACTCTGATGATCAAGAAACAGGGACTAATATTTTTAATACATATAAAAAGCATTTTTCGCAATAATATAAATATTCTTGACTGCGAATGACTGCTCATAAATTGTGCAATCTCAAAATGGACAATTTAGCAACGCGTAAAATATTTTTGCTAAATTATGCAAAAAATATGTATTTGTATAATGCATTGAATACGTTTAGCAGTTTTTTGACCTTCGTGAAGATTAAACAGGTGATATACCATACAAGTAACTTAATTTAGCTTACTAGTGAAGATTTTTAAGCCTCGGAGCATTTATTTGATCACTTTCGTTCATGAAAGATGAAAGATTTTATTTATTTTTTTAACCATTTATTGCACACAAAAACAGATGCAGGACAAATACAAAAAGAAAAAGGGACTTGCATAGCATTTCTTAGTTTTTTTTTCAATAGTATGGACTTCTACACGTTAAGGTTTTTTTTGCCAATGCCAGTAAGTTAAGATTTCTGTGATATTGCGTTGGGTGGTGGTGGTGGCCTTAATAGTCTTAAAAAGCGTTCTCTTGATTGTAGGATTGATAGATAAATTCCTTCTGTTACTGCCACTCTCTCAAGTGGAGAAAAGGGAAAAAATTGTTATTCAAAGAAAGCTATCTTTTGATAGATATAATTGATTTTTCAATTATATTATTATAAAAGACAAAACAGTCCTTCTTCTTATTTAATTCAAATATGATTTTACTCACACGGTAGCCTATTTAGCCATTAACTTAATGTAATATTTTTCTTTATGCAAATAAAATATACTGATAATGACTTATACCTAACTACATACTTGTTGTTAATAACAGGTGGAATACTAGTAAACAATCATGGATTCATGAATAACTACATACAATAAAATACAGGTGATTATTGCGCATCACGATAATATATTCTAGATTTTATTATCTCTCATCATCTATCATTATTTATTTATTCACACTGTAACCAAGTCACGCATTTGTGACGTCTTATTATAATGACATGTATTGTTTCCATGCAAGACCCATTCAAGGAGTATGGGTCTACGATTTCCATACAAAAAATGAGCGCCTAATATAGTAATGTAGTTAAATTATGTCATCGTGTCAGTCTGTCATTCATTCCGTAGTCTTATATTGTATCTAGTATGTCTCTCTGGACGGCCGATGTGGCGCAGTGGTAGTGCGACTGCCCTTGACGCAGAAGGTTCCCGATTCGTTTCTCGGTGGGTCACTTACAAAGCTGATATTTATCACTTTGTGAATTTGTTCCCAGTCTGGATAGGACATTGCGGGCTGAACCACCCGGTTGTCTGTAAGAAAGATGGTTCCGTGTTTGGGATGGCACATTAAGCCGTAGGTCCCGGTTGCAGATTATGCCTTTACCGTGAGATAATAATTTATAACTGTTAAAAATAATGTATTGTATTATATTTTTGGGGTTAACGAACGACGAATACACAACATATACTTATTTCCAAATTTCTTAACCGAAATAAAGTGTTCCTTGAAGCATGGAATTTTTGATTGTGTATCAAACTAATGACCACACAGTTATGCATTATGGCCAAAGGATAAAAATCTTGAATAACTTACCTAAACAAAGAAAACACAAAACTTATAATCATGATTCATTACTTGAAGGTGCTACCGTTAAACTTAATTTTGTGTTTCAATCATTTTAGCCTCAGTTCTGATACCCCTCACCCCTTTATGATGCGCACAGTATAGAGACTTTTCTCGCGGGAAAAATCTTGTCTACAAGTGTAGAGAAAATCGAAGTTGGTGAAGGAGTGTAAATATTTTCCGGGCCTGTTTTACACGAGAAACGAAACTTATTTTACTTTGTTCAGTTGTTAGAAAAAAAAATTGAGCATCTCGTATAAGTATAGGGTGTTAGGATAAGTAAAAAGTTCCTTTCAAAGAGCCAATGAAACTGAACAAGTATCATAAAGGAACATAAGTCGAAATATGAAAAACAAAATCAACCTCCCATACAAAATGTACCATCCGACCTAGTTAGGTAGTATGTGATGTTTATTTCGGAAAGTTGTTCAGTTGGCCTATACCCATGAAACTGAAAAAATCTGGACCTCCCATATAAAATTACCAACCAACCATTTCAATTTGTATGGGAGGTCCAAAAAAAATTCCCATAATCCGACCTATGTTCCTTGGTGAAAGTTGTACAGTTTCACAGCTGGTTTAACCCTTAAAATATTTTTATACCCTGTTTACCTACTTATAGAACACTTTGAACACAAAGTGACGATAAGTCTACGTTTTTATTATTCAACCTGCGTTTAGCATTGTGATCTATTATCTACGACAAGACTACACTGCGATCGTCATGACAGCGTTATTTAGATGTGTCAGAACTTGTATAGAATTAGAACTAGGCAAGGTTAGGTAGGCGCTAAATTCTGTCTGAGTAACTTTGTGTGAAATAATGTGACATTTACGCGGTTTTTTGTATTCAATCGATACTTGATATAAAATATGTAAATCCGTACCTAGATGTAAGGTGGATCGCATACTTAACGCACGACGGACCGCTAAAATATCGTAGCGTTCTGTCAGATCCATACTAGAAATGTCAATCGACATACTAAAACCGCTCAAGCGCTGTCGACGCAGCGCTATCGCAGCCTCGTTCGTCGAGTGCGGTTTTAGTATGGGGATTGACGTTTCTAGTATAGTTCTGATCTGACAGACCATTGCGATATTTTACCTTCATAAAATGTCCCCTTTTGCTTTTCGCAAAATGTCCCGTTCTCATAAAAACCCTTTCTCAAAAAGTCCCTATCTCAAAAAGTCCCTATCTCAAAAAGTCATACGTACAGGTCAAACTGAGAACCTTCTTTTTTTTGAAGTCGGTTTAAAATTAAAATAAACAGTCCACTTTTCATATAACAATTTGTCCAACGTTGAAAAAGAATTTTCGATAAACCATGTTTTAATTCAATCGAATCGAGCAATGAATATTTATTTAGGTTATAGCGGCGCTAGTTTAATAGGGATCCCCCTTAACATCTGGCTAGTTGCCAACTCAACCCCTTGCCTATGCCTTCTCGTCTGCCCTAGAGCAAGACAGTTTCAGATGGAACCCTACTAACATACAGGGAGTAAAAACACTAGCTGCAAATATTTTAGGATATATTATAATATAAGATATAGATTTTTTTATTGATACTGAACAACTTTCCCCAATAAACATTGGTCGAAATATGAGTTTTTTGGACGTCCAATACAAATTGACTTGGTCGGTTGGTGATTTTGTATGAGAGGTCCAATTTGTTATTCATATTTCTTTGGGGAAATTGTTCAGTTTCATGGGCTGGTTCCTTAAAATATTTTTATTATTATTATTATCATTAAATCGCTATACGACTGATAGTGCCTGTATCCCGTTATTTATAATAAGATTTCATTTCATTAATTTTTATTTGTTTTTTATGTTTGTCTAGTTTATTTTTGAATATGTTGATGTTCGGGGCTGAGACTACCTCTTCTGGTAGCTTATTCCATTCCTTAACAACTCTGTTCGCAAAGAAGTTTTTGTGAGGAAGATTATGTGAAAGGCAAGTTTCCAGTTTTAGGTGGTGGCCTCTTAGACGGGTGTTAGTATCCATCTTAAACATGGATTGAAAGTTTGGGATATTGTAGTGCCCATTTAAGATTTTGTAAGTTTCAATAAGATCTCCTCGGTCTCTTCGCTCTTTAAGGGTGCTTAGTTTTAATGCTTCTAGTCGTCCATCATATGGTAGTCTCTTTAGTTGTCTTGGTATTTTGGTGAATCTACGCTGTACTTTCTCCAACAATTCAATGTCCTTGACAAAGTAAGGGCTCCAAACTTGAAAAGCATATTCTAGTATCGGTCTTATGTATGTCTTATGTATATTCAGCATCATATCCGGAGTAAGGATTCCAAAGGCTTTTCTTATTAAATAGACAAAACTATTTGCTCTCTTGGTGATTGCGGCTAATATTTTTACACCTTATATATCACGATCAGGGATGTGCAAACTGTTGCGAGCAAATATTTGTGAGTAACAAGAGAAAAAGTATTTAATTCGTTTATTTACGATAATGTATTTACACATACATTTGATTCTATGATGACACAAATGTTATCGCGAGGAGTTTTCACGGCTTCATTTGATTGTTTGTATCGTTCCCTCTAAATTAATTCCCTACCTCGAAGTCTACCATGTTTTTAGCCAAATATTTTCCCTTGTTTGAATGTAAGCTTCGGCCATTGACCTGTGCAGTTTCTACAATATGAAAATATCCTTTGTAAACGTTGCTAAAACGAAACATATCGTTTTTGAGATCTACTTATGACGTAAGGGATAAAAACATGATTTTATATCGGTAAGTGTCTTGTAATATGTCATTGCTTTGCGGTAGAAGCAACGGAATCTAAGGGGCCAGAGGCTAGGGAATTCCTGAAAAACATCTTACGTCTCATTGAGGCAACTCGGGAACCCAGAGCTGGCAGCTACTTTGCACAAAGAGTAAGCTTGGCCGTACAACGTAGCAACGCTACTAGCATCCTGGGGACATTGTCTCGATGCGGCGTGCTCCAGGGGATTTTTACATAAATAGAAGAAAATATTTTAATTTCCAAAAAATAATGTGCAACATATAAATGCGTAGGTTCTGTCTGCTGCCGTGTTTTTAATGTCGCTTTATGTTTTAAAGAATGAAGAAAAGAAAATCACTTACTGCAGCACATTGACTTCCGACCTTCCAATTTCAAATTCCCATCCTCGCACGTCATCGCGCATTGATTGGTTAGCGAGCACTGTACCTCGCCGCACTCGGGCGTTTCTACAGAGTTTCCACCAATCAGGGAATGGCGGGAATCGGTTCCACCAATGAGGGAATGGCAGGAATCGCGCGGCGTGTCGCTGTCGTCCTCTGTGCTGCAGGATACGCTCTCGTCGAGATTTGGCGCCATTTTTTAATCTGTAAGAAAAGATTTATTAAGTTAGGCCATGCGCTCACGAATACTCACGATACATTGAAACATCTTTAGACTTGCTACAGCATTATTAAATAGTGCTATAATACAGGTGCATACACTGGCGACAAAAAATGTCAACGAAAAGATCGTCTCGCCGGACTAAAATCTGCCTCGTGACTAATCTGTCTACGACAGAATTACGACTGTGTTGTACAACAAAAAAGTTTTGCAGTGTTTCCTTCCACATACAAGGATTTATCCCATACTTATGGAAATGTACGTAAAAATGGCGATAGATTAAAAAAAACGTTATTTGAGTATATTACGTGCTTAACTAAGGTTCATATTAGGACACAAAGCCAATATTACACAATATTATATACACTAATCCTAAATATTTCAACAAAATTAAATAAACGTTTCATTCAATTTCTAATACCTACACAATTTTTTTTATTTTTGTTTTTAATATTCTTACAGAGTTTTAGAATTTTTGCGACTTACAAAGTATGGATTTTAATAAACAAATTTTAACGCTTTGCTGGTTGGCGACACTGTGTCACTTGTCCCTATAATGCACAACATTATAATGCGCAGCATGACAATGCCGACACTAGAATGTAGAATTTCGTAGTTTTAATTTTGCTTTTGTGAAATGAGATATAATTATAGCTTATAGTTAAACATACGTTGTTGCATTACTCACACAGACTTCATCATACACGCATACACACATACACACACACACACACACACACACACACACATACACAAATCACGCCTTTATCCCTTGCGGGGTAGGCAGGCCGTTATCGCTACGTCTGACAAGTATTGAGGGCCCCTTCAGATGATTCGTGTATCACTGTAGTGACAGGTTGTCAGCCTGTCGCCTAAAGCCATCATATAAAATAATGAAAAGAAAACGAAAAAAGAAACAAGTTTGTTTTCAACTCCGAAGCTACTCTTATACATACATATATCACGCCTTTATCTCTTGCGGGGTAGGTAGAGCGTTAACAGCCATTAACTTTTATAGACGGATTAAATCGATTAAATATACGGTGTAAAAATATTAGATGCAAATATTTTAACGGGTGAAGCAGCTCACGAATCTGAACAACTTTCCCCACTAATCATAGGTCGGAATATGCGCTGCGTCGACATTTCTTATGGATCTGATGGACCACAGGATCTGAGAGACCGCTGCGATATTTTAGCGCTCCGTCGTGGGTTAACTGTGCGATCCGCCTTACAAAATTACGCGTTATTTTGCTTGACTAAAAATTGTCTATGCTTTTTATTTTTTTATCAATTATTATACTCAGATGATCTATTTAGACAAATATCTGTGGTTTTTGTCCGTGTTTCTGTGTCTTCTTCTTCTTTTGTGTGGGACACCAAGTCGTCTAACGGCCCGATGAACCCTAGTGTCAGAATTTTTCAACCGCCTTCTACAAGTAGCAGGTTTCTGACATGGTTGTGTAACGACCGCCGTCTAAGTGATCATAGACAGCAACCGGGACCTACGGCTTAACGTGCCATCCGAAACACGGAACCATCTTACTTACGGACAATCGGGTGGTTCAGCCCGCAATGTCCTAACCAGACTGGGAACAAATTCACAAAGTGATAATATCAAGTTTGTGAGTGACCCACCGAGAATCGAACCCGGAATCTGCTGCGTCGAAGGCAGTCGCACTACCACTGCGCCACATCGGTCGTCCATCGGTGTGTGTGTATGTGCGACTAGTATAAAGGGAATTCCTATATGAGTTTGTCTGCGATTTTTTTTGTGATCTCAATATTTAAATTTATTCTATCAACGCGCGTTTGACGTACGTATGTACCTATTTACATCTGAAGGTAGTAAACTACCGCGGAACCTACATTATTCATCAAGCATAACTAATCAATGTGTACATAGTCACTACATAGTAGTATAAAGCAAAGTCACTTTTCGATTCTATATGTAAGTATGTATGTTTGCTTAAATCTTTAAAACTACGCAACGGATTTTGATAAAGGTTTTTTTAAATAGATAGAGTGATTCAAAAGGAAGGTTTTTGTGTATAATGCTTGCCGGGAAAACATCTTATTCCCACGGGAAAATGAGTTGCAGCCGCTGGTCGGGCCGCTGCTAGTATACTATAAACCAAAGTCGCTCTCCGCGTCTGTCTGTATTTATACAGAGTTCTTTTTAGCCAGTACACAAACTTTGCGCCGTGTTTCTGAACAACTTTCACCATGGGCCATCTGTGATATCGCAAAAAAAATTAGACATACATACATACATATATCACGCCTTCATCCCTTGCGGGGTAGGCAGAGCGTTAATAGCCGTAAGAATACGGTCGCTATCGCCACGTCTGTCATTTTTGAGGAATGTTTTCCAAGGTTGTTTCAGGAAACATGTGTATCACTATTGTGGCAGGTTGTCAGCCTGTCGCGTAAAAATTGTAATACACTAATACTCTCGAGTCCCTTAGTCGCCTCTTACGACACCCACGGGAAGGATGTGGGGTGATGCTATTCTAAGCCGGCATCACATGGCAGAGCCAAAAATTAGACAGTCTATAGAAAAAATCATATCTAGTTACTCGGCAAATGAAATGGTGGGATGGAATACCCATTTTTTGCGTTTTGCTGGTGGCTATATAGTTAGTAAGTACCTATAAGATTGTTAAGAATCATGAATAGAAACACCGTACCAACTGTGTGACTAAAAAATATCCCTGTATATGCCTAGATCTCAAGAACTACACAACGGATTTTGATGCAGTTTCTTTTTCATTAATTCAAGAGGAAGGTTTATGCCTGGAAATTGTTTTATTCCCACGGGTAAACGATTAGCAGCGGGCGCAACCGCTGGGCAAGCACTAGTGATGTTTAAAACAAATCACGGACTTTGTTATACAACGGCTCAAGGTCGACATATTTATGAGTCACACACTGCACTCGCCGCATATGAATTAAGACAGGTAAATATAAATTATTTCTTACTTAATAGCAAAACCTTAATTCAATAAACTTAAAACTAGACACTGGTCTAGTCATTGATATGAAGTTATCTACGCACTGGATAGGTTGTCCCATACAAATTACAGCTAGTTTAGCGGCCCTAATTAAAGCGCCACCTACGAGAGTACCACGTACTTTCGTATTTGCTTTTCTTGACTGCCAGCGCCACAGTGGCGACTTTTCAATGAGTGCCACCAATACTGTAGCCACAACCAGTCCACAGCTAATTTCAGGTCAGTGGTTAGAGTATACTTTTCGTGGTCTAGTCCAGTAATATAGGATTTTTCTCATCAAAAACATGACGTTTTTTTACTTTAAACCGACTTTAAAAAAACAAGGTGTAAGAGACGGTGTAACGAAAACTTTGCAGGCGTGATCAGACCACGAAACTGAACAACTTTTTCGACCTTCCATACAAAATTCCCGATCAGCTGACTGACTTTGTATGGGAACTCGAAAAAATTTTTTCGTTTTCCTACATAGCCCTCATAGAAAAAGTTGTTCAGTTTGCAAAGTTTTCGTTACACCGTCTCTTACACCCAGTATATTATGTTATTATATTAGTGCTCCGGGTTTTCAGCAAATCAGCATTTTCATACAAATGTGTTCCATTATTTTCTTCCTGAGTAATGCCTATGGAACGATTATTCTTTTTTTATTAAAATAAGGCCCATTGAAAGCCTCTATTATATTATTATATATTTTCTAAAAAACAATTACTTATGAGTATGAACAGAGTATAAAACACGCAAAACGTAAACTCGTCTAAAATTTATTTGCAATTCGCTAGATGACAAAAAAAAAATATATTATTAAATAAATTATTATTAAATTTTATTTAATTATTAATTGTAATTTGACTGGGTCATTAAAAATATACAAGTACCTAGTACGCTTAAAATTATTGTCCAAAAATACTACATACTACGTATACATTTATAGTTTTTCGACATTTTAAAATTTTGAATCAATAATTGACGCCAGCCAAACTACAGAGACATGACGTCATCTCTTCGTATTTTCATACAAAATATCGTTTTAAAAGTAGCTCAATTGACCTGCAGTCATCATGCGGCATGCCCATTATCAAATTTATTTTGAAAATCTAAATTGACTGGACTTGAAATATAACTTTTTAAGCACTATAGGCAGCCTAGCTAGACCTAGCCTTGGTAAGCGAACGTTCACCTTTTTGATAGTGCTTAGGCCAATACTTAGGTAAATCTGACTGGAAGCAACGGAGGTCACTAGATTATAATATTGTTTTGAAGTTAAATTTACCGGCTTAGAATAGCATCACCCCACATCCTTCCCGCGGGTGTCGTAGGAGGCGACTAAGGGACTCGAGGGTATTGGTGTATTATATTTTTTAGGCGACAGGCTGACAACCTGTCACTATAGTATTACACATGTTTTCTGGAACAACCTAGGAAAACAATCCTCAAAAATGTCAGACGTGGCGATAGCGACCGTATTCTTGCGGCCGTTAACGCTCTGCCTACCCCGTAAGGTATAAAGGCGTGATATATGTATGTATGTATGTTAAATTTACTTTCGAGATGCTAAAAATATTTCTGATAGGACACATGGTACGGTATGACCAGTTATTTAAAACGATCGTTGAAGGCAAGATTGAAGGAAGAAGAGGAAGGGGAAGATCATGGTGGAGTTATTTGGATCAGATAAAGGAGAAAATAATGGTCACGTCGTACAGATAAGTCAAGGAGAAGGCGGAGGACAGAGAAAGCTGGCGGATACTCCTCCGACAAAAGCAATGCCCTTAAAAAAATTATGATGATAAAATATAAATAGAAAAAGTATACTGCCCTTTAGCCCATGAAACTGAACAACTTCTGTAACGAAATACTTCAGGAAATTTTTGATTTCTCATAGTAGATAAATCCTACAGTTGTGTTTTGTTTGGCAGTTCGATTTTTTAAAATCATTTCTAAGGGAAAGTTGTGCAGTTTCATAATTTGCATGCACTCTAAAGCTCACGTTTGCCGCAGTAGTGATGTAGCTATTCTATTCTATTCTATTTCTTGGTTATGGCGTTTTCATTATGATTTCGCCAGTCTCGAAGTGAAGTAATGAAAATGTGGCATTACGCCGAGGGAGAGTCCACAACACAGGAGACCCTAGTCTTACGACTAGGGGCTGTAATGCGCAAAAATGTGTAGTAACAGAAACTTGATAGTATAATTTTCTGCACCACGTGGTGGCCGCTCGTCACTATTACACAATGTGGAATATATGCGTTAATTACAATTTCCTATTTACTGATTACATTCAGAATAGTTTATTGCATAAAACACTATCAGAATTATGCACCAAGCACTCAAATAAACAAGAAATATTAAATTATAATCAATACCCAACCGCCATGATGAAATAGCGGCGAACGACCACCGTGATGTAGCTATACGGTTTGTTATGCACCTAATCAAAACATGCAAAAAGTTACTGAAGTTTTTCAGATGTCAAAAAATGTAGGTAGCTTAATATGCCCCATTAGTATACTTTTTTTGATGTGCCTAATTTAATTAACCAGGAAGCATTCGGTAAAAAAAAATGCGGTAGGTAACTAAGTTCTTTATCCTTGAGTTGAAACTAAACATACTAAACTATTTACAAACAAAATATTATCATATAAGGTGTATAATAAAATAATATTAGCTGCAAATATTTTAAGGGGTGGATCAGTCCATGAAACTGAATAACTTTCCCCAAGAAACATAGTTCGAAATATGAAAAAAAAAAAATTGTACCACGCATACAAATTGACTGGGTCGGTCGGGAATTTTCTATGGGAGGTCCAATTTGTTTTATATTTCGACCCATGTTCCTTGGGGAAACTTATTCAGTTTCATGGGCTGGTTCAGCCCTTGAAATACTTGGAACTATTTTTTATACCCTGTATATTATGTTTAGTTTAATAGCTGGTATTATTTACGATTGCTTATACATTTGCACAAGTTATATTTCGCTCGATCAGATAAAGAAACGATCCTCGAACTGGCAACACTATTGTTTCTATTCTATTTTTTGTTAATGGCGTTATTATTATGATTTCGCCAGTCTCAAGTTGCGTTCGACGATGCCTTTGACATATTATGGGGATCACAAAAGAACGACGGACGGAGCATTTTTTTTAGATAAACGTTATAATCAGTATCATAGAATTGAGCTTATTATAGTTTGTAAAGTTTACAGTTTGGCAAAAAAGTGTTTGGAACGGAATAAAATGGAACTAAAAATTTCGTATGAAAAATTGTTGCCATACTTACGCGTTATCTGTCAGATTTGACAAATCGCGAATAAAGTGGCGCCCTCATTTTTTCTCTACTCTTTTTTGCCAAACTGTACCTTATACCTGTGGTCACAAACGTCACAGTTATTAAGCTAAGTTTTACAAACTATAGTTAGCTAAATTACTTGAAGGCCATCCAGATAAAACAGGTCCTTGCGTCCTTAGCCCTAAGTCATTTCGAGTAATCATTTACTAGCCCGTAAACCTATCTACTTTTTAAGATCAGGTGGCCCTGAAGCCGAATAGTGCGGAACTAGAGCTGCTTCACGAAGTAAATCTTATCAGTTTATGCAAACAATATATCTGGGCCCTGAAGTCTGCTAAATAAAAATCGTTTCAGTTGGATGTCGATTGGATCTCAGTTGGAAGATTTCGGTCATTTCGTAGTCTGCTAACAGTTTGAAGTATAACAAAATCACAATGGCAATTGAATGACAGTTGAGTTTCTATGGCGTTACAATGACAAAAAATAGCAAACTTGGGGTTCAGAAAGTCGTTTGTAAATACGTAGAATAGAAAGGCTGAATGAAAAATATCATTATTCTACTTGCTGCCCTAGCAAGAAGACCGCCTTGATGTACTTTTTCTTTTTAGTTTATAGCCGTTTTTATTGATTTTATGTTACTGTGTGCAATAAATAATTGTAAATGAAAATGATAGTGCAATTTTTTTTATTAAAGTAAAGAATTCCTGAACGAAAACGTAAAAGAAAAGAATTATATTAAGAACAATTTTAGCAGGAGGGAAATAACAACCGCCATAGTTTAATTAAAATTTAATGAAATTTAGGAGGAAATTAACTTGTACCTATATTTATTTAGTAATTACCTAATAAAATAAAAAAGCAAGAGCATTTTAGGAATGTTTAGGTACTGAAAAATTATGTACACAGTAAAGGACTATTTTAGTGGCTAAGTATTATATTGCAAGTTACAAAAGATATTCTAGCACGCTTTTCTAATAGGGAAATTTCTTTTTTATTATTATTATTCTAGTCGACGGATAGATGGCGCTCTACTTGGTGTGTTACCGCAAAAGACAGAACGTATTTTTTTTAAACAAGGTCTCGGACTCATTTGGAACGAAAGTGTCAGTGCATGCCAGACTGTCAGTCAGTGTTGCAATGTTTTTTTTAATCTTTTGGCTTTGGAATCTACACTGGAATCTAGTACCATAGTCAGTTCGACGCCATCTATCGAGTTCTTGGAATACTAGTTTTTTTATAATTTTCAAATAGAAAACCTCCTACTGGCACTAGTTCCACAGCACTACGCAATAGTTCTTACATAATCTGACAACGTCAAAGCAAGGTAGGTACTTCAATTGCTGGTTAGGCAAGAATAACTTTGAACTTGCAGTGAATGTTTTGAAACACCGAATTGATTTGGACTAACCTTACGATTATACGTTGCGGATAGCACATTTGACGCACGACGGAGCGCTAAAACATCGCAGCGGTCTGTCAGATCCATACTAGAAATGTCAATTCCCATATTAAAACCGCTCGACCGCTGTTGAAGCACTATCGCAGTGTCGTCCGTCTAGTTCAGTTTTGAGTGTGACGTTTTAGTATGGATCTGACAGACCGCTGCGATAATTTAGCGCTCCGTCGTGCGTCAAGTGTGGGATCCGCGACGTTGATAAGTTATTTTTAAATTCTAAACCAAGGTCATTGTCGGCTACTTTTTTGTGGTTTTTTCTATGCTTATGCATGCATGCATAATATTTGATTTTTAATATGTGATAGATAAGGTTTTTATTGACCTACATATTTATTTATACAGGATGTAAAAAAATTGCTGTAAATATTTTAAGGGGTGATCCAGCCCATGAAACTGAACAACTTTCCCCAAGGAACATAGGTCGGAATATGATAACACAAATTGCACCTCCCATACAAAATTACCGACCGACAAGTTCATTTGTATGTGAGGTACAAAAAAAATTCTCATATTTCGACCTATGTTTCTTGGGAAAAGTTGTTCAGTTTCATGGGCTAATTGGTCCCTTAAAATATTTGCAGAGCTAATATTTTTCACCTTATTGTTACATACATACATACACACATCACGCCTTTATCCCTTGCGGGGTAGGCAGAGCGTTAACGGCCACAAGAATACGGTCGCTATCGCCACGTCTGACATTTTTGAGGATTGTTTTCCAAGATTGTTTCAGAAAACATGTGTATCACTATAGTGACAGGTTGTCAGCCTGTCGCCTAAAAATTGTAATACACTAATACTCTCGAGTCCCTAAGTCGCCTCTTACGACACCCTCGGGAAGGATATGGGGTGATGCTATTCTAAGCCGGCATCACACGGCGATATAGGCGATACACCTTATTGTTATAGCGCTGAAATTAAGCTTAATCCCTGTGGCGTTTGTCAGTTTCGTGTAAATGCTATAACTTAAGGTCAATTTTACTGTGTTTATTTCTTTTTTATTATGGCTCCGTGGAACGTCACAGATATCAAGCTATATTTCACGCACTATAGATAGAGTAGCAGATTAGGCACCTATAGTTTGGTTCTCACGGTTTGCCGTGTGGTGCCGGCTTGGAGTAGCATCACCCCACTTCTACGCGTCGGTATCGTAAAAAACCAAGGAATGGGCAGCAGCGTTCCCTCGTGCAACATCTTGCATTGCGCTCGCCGGTCCACCTGCCAAGAGTGGTGAATATGGCATTTCCCCCTCGAAAGGGGAAGCCCTATGTCCAGTAGTGGACTGTTGTGGTTGTTAACGTCAAAGTTGTGGGTCTCACACAAACACGTAGCGCACGAAAAAAACCGCATTTTTATGATGTGAGCTTTTGCTCACACGACGGCTGCACCGCTTTGCGACTGTCATTTGCTAAAATATTAAAAATTTTATATATGTCAAAATATGTCTATTGTATGTAAATGTGGAAGTGAAGTTGACAGAAACCGCAACAGAGAAACTGGCCATTTGGTTATATTTTGAGCCTTTGTTCGGTTAACGACAGTTTCGGTTTATGATAGATTTGGTTTACGACAGATTCGGTTTAAGTCAGATTTGGATAAAGACAGAAATACAGTTGTGTACATAAACCTTCTTGTTATATTTTATATAAAATTTTCAGACTAGTAACTACAACTTCGGATGGAAATTAACTTAAGTCGCACAATAGTTCTAAACATTAAAAAACGCTTATTTCATTTTGTAGTGCTCGATCAATATATTTCTTTATTATGGCGTCCTTTTCTAGCAATTTTGCACTTCGCCGTTTTCCCTCGTTACTTTTTTCCAATCTTAATATTTTTCTATCTTGGAAATTCGCTTCTTTTTTTAATAATTGTATAAAATGAAAAATTGCCGGATGTTCCGGAAATCTTTTTTTGAGACGACCATGCCACCCTTCAACGGCATTGTTCGTTCTGAAACTGTGATTATAGCAGCTAAATATTTCTCGCGTAATTAAATTTACCCATTGGTTTGTAAAATAGTTCTCGAATTTGACAAACTCCTCACAATCACTTGCAAAGTCTCGTATGGCTAATATACCCTCCGGAATCAAAATAGGCGGAAGCAAAGCAAGTTGCATGTACAGTTTGGTTATATATACTCCACCTTCTATTTTGTATAGTCCAATTTTTTTGCTATTTTTAAATATAGAATTCCAGTAGTGATAATAACATCCTGTTACTTTAACCTGTGGATAAACTCTTTGAATGGCTTGAATTACTGCTATCTCGAAGTCACATCTGTATTGTTCTATAACGACAGAAAATTGGTCGCGTAAAATATGAAATAATCGTAAATTACTTAAATTTGGGCCTTATTCGGCAGGAGAATATATAATAAAGGTACGAAATTTACTATTTTATCGTCATCTGATAAACTAACATGCAGGGTATATAACTGATAAAAAATTTTACAGGCAACTTTAAAAGTTCCATCACCGTAAAAATACTTGAATTTTGACAGATATTTCTTAGCCAAAGGTGTGCCAAATATCAATATCTTTTCTTCAGTACCCTCGTCAAACAAAAAAAAGTCTTCAACGAGATTGTGAGGTAACTTCAATTCGTTCAGATGTTTGCAAGTGGTTTTCTCCAAATTTAGATAATCTTTCCGTGCATTATATAAAATATCTTTTTTCTTTTCAAAAGAAGGTTTATCGCCTTCTTGTAGACAATCAACAGTTTCCATGAAATCTTCATAGATCTTCGGAATTGGTCCAAGATTAGTGCACACTACTTTTTTGCATTCGTCAATTACTCCATCAATTAAATTTCTTTTCACATCAGGAATACAACTATGCTTGCCTTCTCTCACGATATGGTTCTGTTTATCCAACGTAATCGACGCATTGCACACATTTCTGTCGAAACATCTCCAATTTGTGCATCCATTATCATTTCTCTTAACGAAATTATAACGATATCCCTCGTATAAGAGAACACGCTTACCCTTTTTGCTTTTAATAAATTTCAAAGAAAAATTTTCACTGCTTGGACCAGGCAAATTCATATTTAATAAGAATAAGCAACACGCAATTCACAAGTAAATAGTTTTTTATTGATATAAAGACACAACTGATTTTGAAACGTCATTAGGATAGATCCTTCATATACAAGTTACAAGTGGCCAGTAATACAGATAAACCAAAGAGTTTTTGATAGGCTATCAGGAACCGATTGCAAGAAAATTGGTCTTTAGTAACTGAGCACTTAAGTCGGCGTAAACATAAGGATCCGAAAAGAACGAAGAATAAGTGGATCTTGGACGACTGATAGTCTAGTGAACTGAATAATAAATATTCTACTCCATTGTACTTATTCCGTCTTAAACCGAATCTGACTTAAACCGAATCTGTCGTAAACCGAATCTGTCGTAAACCGAAACTGTCGTTAACCGAACAAAGGATTTTGAGGAGCCCGTATTGACACCTTGACACTGGCAGAATGGTCCCTGTAGACAGAAGCCATGCCCTAAAAAAAATAATGTTTTTATTTCTGAGCGCTGTAATTTCTAGTAGAAGAGCTACGTAGCAGTTTTTTGCGGTACTTAAACCCTTGAATTCTTCTGAAGGAAGAATTTGTAATAAAATTAAGGAGTGTGTATAGTATACTAAACTAATTCAGTAAACTCTGTCTAGTTTAACGTTTTGGAAAAGTAAAAAAAACATAGACAGAAAAAGCAAAAGAAAATAAAAATATTAGGCATATAAAAAACGTCCTTAATTTTTTTAACGACTCATTTAAATATGTAATAATGATACAAATTATTCAATGAAGGATCCATTTTGTAAATAATTTTGGAAAGCTTGCATTTTTCCTACTTACTTCTAGACTTTGTGTTTGCGTTTTGTTTGTTTGTTTGTTTTTTGCGTTTTAAGATTCTTTGTAAGTTTGTGTGTAATAGAGTTTTTACTTACTTACCCTTATACGTTCGAGTAGAGTCGTTAGTTATATTCGAGCGCAATAAAGTATACAACTATACAATATTTTATTTAGCACTAGTGGCCCGCCCAGTGGCTTTTTCTGGTGGGAACAAGATGTTTTCCCTGCAAGTATTAGGCATAAAACCTTCCTCTTGAATTACTCTGTCTATTAAAAAAACAAACAAACTTTTAGAGTAGTTTTAAAGATTTAACAAACATACGTACATCCAAACGCGAAAATCGACTTTGCTTTATACTATGTAGTGATAACTTATTATGATCTGTTTATTCAATGTCTCGGTCATAATATCTCAAATCATTATCAATACATAATATTTACAAAATATATCTTATTGTTGTACTTATCGCTAGTCAATAGTACATAAGTAATTAAGATAGTGGATCCGAGGGAGAGATGAATGAATGCTTTGGTTATTCTAATCTACGGACAAAGTATCCATTAATTGCAAATACCTACTGAGTTAAAGATGCTCTGCTCTTACACTCGTCTATAGTCTGTAAAATATAGGATATATCTACGACCTTATTTCATAGCATTTGCACCAAGGTCACAAACGTCACAGGGATCATCCTATATTTTACAGACTGTAAGCTATCGCCTTATGGGCCGTTTTTTTTATTATGATATAAAGTTAGATACTTTCACTCGGTGATGATAATATAAATTAAAAAAAAAAATATGTTGTTGTAAAAATGAAAAAACACTAATTAATTTGTGTTATGAAACTGAACTGATTTTGATGACGTTCATTTGTGAACTGTATCATTTGCTACAGGTGGAATATTGCTATAAGTTTATATTGCTGTTTTTTAACTAATGAAATGTTGTTATGTAAGTTGTAAGTCTCCCAATGAAACCAAAAATAAAATAAAAATAGATTACATTACTACCTAACCAGCCAAGTTATCTATCTATATTTACTAGCGGCCTGCAACTTATTTTCCCGTGGGAATAGGATTTTTCCCGGCAAGTATTATACATAAAAACCTTCCTCTTGAACCACTCTATCTATTAAACAAATCTGCATCAAAAATTCGTTTGTAGTTTTAAAGATTTAAGCAAACATACACACAGACAGACGCGTAAAGCGACTTTGCTTTATACTAATGTTATGTAGTGATTTGGATGCAATGAGGACAATAAAAAGTCGTTAGTTAAAAACAATCATTCACTTTACTCTTTTAATAGTAATTAACATAGCTATCAAAAAAGGTATTCAAAAATACTGAGAACATAGGTTAATGACCTGCCTAGTGAAACACCCTTATTTAAAAAACAATGTTTTGGAACCTACTTTTTAAAACCATTTTGGTACGAGCGCATAAATATTACCATTAACATATTATTGACTTCAATCAAACAAAACATAACAGGATCAAGGACCACCGTTACGTTTAACAGGTTTAAAGGTCAATAAACTTACCTTCACTAAAATATACGGTGTCAAATTATCAGCTGCAAATATTTAAAGGGGTGAATCGATCCATGAAACTGAACAACTTTCCCCAAGAAACGTAGGTCGAAATATGGAAAAAAACTTTGGCCCTCCCATACAAATCGACTTGGTCGGTTGGTTTTTTGTATGGGTGTCCAATGTATTTTCATATTTCAATCTATGTTTCTTGGAGAAAATTGTTTAGTTTCATGGGCTGGTTCACTCCTTAAAAAAACTGCAGCAAACTTTTTACACCCTGTATAAGTAATGTTATTCGATAGTTAGATCCAAATTGGAATTTAATACGAAAACTAGAATCCATTCTCTTATTTTACAATCAAGGACCTATCCGATCGTGAGATATTGGGAGTTATATGTTGGGTTGAGTAAGAACGGATGAGAATGGACACATGGGTAATATTTTGCAACATTTAGATGGACTAAACAAAATACTAATAATATATTCTTATTACCGGCAACAGTAGTAGCCGAGCCTAGAAAATAGAAAAAAGAAAAATAATAATACTTTCTTTATCACTACATAGTATAAAGCAAAGTCGCTTTTCGGGTCTGTTTGTATGTATGTTTGCTTAAATCTTTAAAACTACACAACGGATTTTGATACAGGTTTTATTAATAGATAGAGCGATTCAAGAGGAAGGTTTTTATGATTTTTTTTAAACACCTTAAAAAACATAAATAAGTACATAAAATGGAATCATAAAACCCTAACACTTTATTGGGTTTGTCTTGACGCCATATTCCTTTCATTTGCTACAACGTTAATACAATACAAACAAGAATAAAATACTAGATTGTTTCAAATTTACAATTTATCAACGCATAATAAGCCACCCGACATTCCATCGCGCATCATAAAACTGGTCCCGCATGACCCACTTACAAAGGGTGTTCCACATGAGACTGTAATTTCGTAAATATTTCTTTACTTAATAGTGTTTTAATATTTTTGACGGTTATTTTGATTCGAATATCTTTTGGCAATTGATTGATGAATTTTGGTACTTTTGATTGATGAAATTTATCTTTTGATTGATGAAATTTATACTCATATTGATGAATTTTGATTGATGAAATTTATACTCCGAGGTTCTTTTGCCGTAAAAGTTTCTGGACATCGGCTGAATAAGTATATTGTTTGTTATCTACCGAGTCGTAGTTTTATGATTGATGGGATGTTGAATTTCCGCGTTGAAAAATTGTTCAAAAAGTAGTAACAGTTCAAACTTATCATAGACTGGCAAAACCTTACAGTATTTAAAGATATCAATATCATTTCTCATTTTATTTTTTATCTTTGTGGGTATGATTAACTTCAATAAGCTTACTTGTAGTTGATATATTTGGCCAAGGTAAGTTTTAAAAGTTAAAATACTTGCCGGGAAAAATCCTTATTCCCACGGGAAAATAAGTTGCAGCAGGCGCAGCCGCTGGGGCAGGCCGCTAGTTTCACATAAAAACCAAATTCAAAACAGTAATTATAATGAAGGATAAAAAGTACAACAAGGCGGCCTTATTGCCGTGGTAGCAATATCTACCAAGCTACCTTTGGGTGATGAGACACTGCGTTGAAGAGAGCGGTATAGGTGCATCTCTAAACATTGACAAAAATTTTGTACCTCCCATACTAAATTACCAGCCGACCAAGTCAATTTGTATGGGTAATTTGTATTTGTATGTTTGTACATTTTTTTTCATATTTCGGCCTATGTTTCTTGGGGAAAGTTGTTCAATTTCATGGGATGATTCACTCCTTAAAATATTTGCGGGTGATATTTTTACACCTTATATGTATACCTAGCTTGATACCTGTGACGTTTGGCAGATCCATACTAAAAGAGAAGTAAACAAAGTAAAATGGACATTATGTCATAGCATTACCTGAAACTGACAAACGTCACAGGTATCAAGCTATATTTTAAGCACTAAGTATACAGGACGTAAAAAAAAATATTCAAATTTCGACCAATGTTCCTAGGGGAAAGTTGTTCAGTTTCATGGGCTGGTTCAACCCTTTTAAATATTAGCAGCAATGTTTTTACACCCCGTATATATGATTACTCATGATTCTTTTATTATGGTGTTTTATTTAGTTTTGGGTGTCCCATATATTTTTGTGTGTTCACTGTTTACCCTACAAAGTGAAGTGAAGTTAATGGCTAAAAAATTGCCCTGTATATACTACAAAAAGCCCTTACCAGGCTCCCCTACTAACTAAATTGTATTCCTCTTATATTTTTCCTCGCCCCAATTCTATCCGTAACCAAATTTCAGAAATTTCGTCACCGTTGGAATCAAATCCATGACCCTTGGATCAAGATCCCTTTCACAAAGGAACAAACTATCAAATGTGTTGAAATTAATTCACTGCTCTGGCACTGTCTATTGTGTGCCCATACATATAATTACGCCTTATCCTTTGCGGAGTAGGCAGAGCGTTAACGCCTGTATAAATACGGTCGCTCTCACGACGGTTGTCAAACTATACATCTTTGAATCCCTTTTGTTTAGATAAAAAAAATGTTTGCGCGATGCCATTCGGCGGATCCACGGCGGATCGCACACTTAACGCACGACGCTAAAATATCGCAACGGGCTGTCAGATCCATACTAGAAACGTCACTCCCCATACTAAAACTGCACTCGACGGACGACGCTGCTCGCTGCGTCGACAGCGGTTTAGCGGTTTTAGTATGTAGATTGGCATTATCTAGGATGGATCTGATAGCCCGTTGCGATATTTTAGCACTCCGTCGTCGTGCGTTAAGTGTGCGATCCGCGGAGCCGGCATCACAATGTATGCCAATTCGGCATCTAACGGCGAACAAATAAATAAAATAGCCACCGAACTTGAATAGTGACGAAATGGCTTAATGTATGTAATTTGTACGTTTCACAATAATTTTATTGCTTTTAAAGAATTCGTGATCAATACGGATAATGACAGAAGGGCATGAGTTTTTATTATAATATAATTTCCATAGAGATTGTAGCCAATATTGTAGGTACCAGATAGGTATTTATTGGTACAATCATTATTTATGCCGTGTGATGCCAGCTTAGAATAGCATCACCCCATATCCTACCCGCGGGTGTCGTAAGAGGCGACTAGGGGACTCTAGAGTATTGGTGTATTACAATTTTTAGGCGACAGGCTGACAACCTGTCACTATAGTGATACACATGTTTTCTGCAACCACCTAGGAAAACAATACTCAAAAATGTCAGACGTGGCGATAGCAACCGTATTCTTACGGCTGTTAACGCTCTGCCTACCCCGCAAGGGATAAAGGCGTGATATATATACTATGTATGTATGTATCATTATTCCTTGCCTTATCCCGTTCTTTGTCGAGGTCGGCTACCTAACCTATAATGAAGGAATAACATCGTGATGGAACCCACATTCAAATAAAATCTGAATTCAGATGATATTTAAATGTAACTTAACCTAGGGTGCTAGCCAGGTTAGCCTTCGCTCTGTGTAAAAAAAAACTTGGTTCCACGTCAAATCGCCTAGAACTAGAGTCTGTAAAATTTAAGATGATTCCTGCGACGTTTGTGACCTTGGAGAAAATGTTATGACATAAGGACCATTTTCCTAGTAAACAAAGGAAAATTTACAGACTGTAAACAAATACTTGCTTCACATACTTATTCTTCTTCTTTTCGTGTGGGTCACCGGGTCCTCCAACGACCCGATGAACCCTGGTGTCAGAATTTTTCAACCGCCTTCTACAAGTAGCAGGCTTCTGACATGGTTGTGTAACGACCGCCGTCTAAGTGATCAGTGACATGACAGCAACCGGGACCTACGGCTTAACGTGTCATCCGAAACACGGAACCATCTTACTTACGGACAATCGGGTGGTTCAGCCCGCAATGTCCTAACCAGACTGGGAACAAATTCACAAAGTGATAAATATCAACTTTGTGAGTGACCCCACCGAGAATCGAACCCGGGACCTTCTGCGTCAAAGGCAGTCGCACTACCACTGCGCCACGTCGGCTATCAAACATACATACTACCACAGATACTACATACTTATTAAAGAGTGGTAAAACAACAGGTACCGGATCCGGAACTAAATAGAGACTGACAGGTTGACAAGTTGTCATTACGTCATTTAGCTAATAGGCAGGTAGAGGACGAAATAAATATGGTAGAGATCGGAGGTAGGTAGCCGAAAACCTTAAGCTGGTAAATAATTACATGGACGGAAGGATGCCGTGTGATGCCGGCTTAGAATAGCATCACCCCACATCCTTCCCACGGGTGTCGTTAGAGGCGACTGAGGGACTTGAGGGTTTCAGGTGTATTACAACTTTCAGGCGACAGGCTGACCTGTCACTATAGTAATACACATGTTTTCTGAAACAACCTTGGAAAACAATCCTCAAAAATGACAGACGTGGCGATAGCGACCGTATTCTTACGGCTGTTAACGCTCTGCCTACCCCGCAAGGGATGAAGGCGTGATCTATGTATGTATGTAGGTTGTATGAATTAATTGAATATCGCCATTTTGGCGCTGGCAGTCAAGGAAAGCGAATATGAAAGTACGCGGTACTCTCGTAGGTGGCGCTTTAATTAGGGCCGCAAAACTAGCTGTCCATTGTATGGGACAACCTATCCCGTGCTTAGATAACTTCACTGTCTTCATATCAATGTGTCCAGCTGTGGACAACTCGGTAACGTGGCATCGGTACTATTACATGGTTAGTTGGACACGGTGATGTGTTTTCTTGAACATAATATCTACGCTTTAAAACAACAAAGGTTGTTATGACAATGTTTTGAGGAAAATAATGATTATTCAATATTTGTTTGTGTAACATGACATGACCGAGCATGACCCCTAATCAGTCTGATATCAAAACACGGAACTCTGAAAATTTTACGGCGAAGTGTCATGAAAATGTAGTTTTTTTTGGCTGATTGTAACGCTATATGCCGTGTGATGCCGGCTTAGAATAGCATCACCCCATTTCTTTCCCGTGGGTGTCGTAGAAGCCGACTAAGGGACTCGAGAGTTTCATGTGTATTGCAATTTTAGGCAACATGCTGACAACCTGTCACTATAGTGGTACATGACTTATCTGAACCGACCCTCAAATATTGACAGACGTTGCGATAAAGACCGTAATTTTACGGTCGATAACGCTCTGCCTACCCCGCCAGGGATATAGGCGTGATTTGTGTGTGTATTGTAACACTATTCCGAACTAGGTGGCGCTGCCGGCTCTTTTGACGAGACTACGTCTTATAATTCTATGGAGCTGGCTGCACGCACCAAAAAACATGGCTCATGTGGCGTTACCTCGTTCTGAGGCGTTCCATTTAAGACTTGAAGTGCAAGCGAGAGCGCGGAACGAGCGACAAAGATCAAACAAATAAAATTAAAATACTCTTTCGAAAAATTATGCCATATCATAAAACACTGATTAAAAAATTCCCATTGGAGACAAAAAATAGGTACTTCTCTAGAATTTAGTCTAGAATCGATTAAGCGCATGACGCATGTACCTAAATTGGTAAACTTTTTGTCCCTAAAATACTTACCTATGAATTTAGTTATCGTAAACTACCTTACGAACAAAACGGTACTTATCGTAATAATTTGTTACCTACTTATTTTAAACACACAAAAACGACTCAGTTTAATGTACTAGTACGTAAAAAGTGTTTTTCGGATGCTGTATGGATGAGCAATGTTTGACCTTTGGAAAATTCACGTGCGAATATTACACGTGCATAGAAGAATAAACAAAAAACTTAATCGTTCAACATCGTAGTAAATCGCCAAATTACCAGAAAAATCTAAATAGGTGGGTACCTACTTCAGTTATTAGTAAATTCTGACGATAGGGTTCATTGGGTCCTTGGTCGACTCAGTGTTCCATACGAAGAGAGAGAGTTGATATATCTACATATATGTATTTTTTACCTAAATTTGATACTGGTGTCGATAATATCATCTAAAAATAAAATGTCAGTTCTCGCCCCTGTTCGTTTGACGACCGATGTGGCGCAGTGGTAGTGCGACTGCCTTTAACGCAGAAGGTTCCGGGTTTGATTCTCGGAGGGTCACTCACAAAGTTGATATTTATCTCTTTGTGAATTTGTTCCCAGTCTGGTTAGGACATTGCGGGCTGAACCACCCGATTGTCCGTAAGTAAGATGGTTCCGTGTTTCGGATGGCACGTTAAGCCGTAGGTCCCGGTTACTGTCTATGATCACTTAGCGGCGGTGGTTACACAACCATGTCAGAAGCCTGCTACTTGTAGAAGGCGGTTGAAAAATTCTGACACTAGGGTTCATCGAGTCGTTAAACGACTCGGTGTCCCACACGAAAAACGAAACGCCCCTTTTTAACCGACTTGAAAAATATGTAGGTTCTCAGTTTGACCTGTATGTATGCATGTTTGTCCGCGATTATCTCGCGTTTCAATGAATCGATTTTGACGCGGTTTTCAGAAAAGTATTTGTCAGACTTAGGAGAATGTTTTAGGCATATTAACCGACAAAAAAAAATGATTGTTCACAAGTTGAAATCGATTTTCTTTAAAAAAAAGTATTTATTTTATTTCATACCAGGTGGCGTGATGTTAAGTGAAAATTATTGATCATCATAATCTTTGTTCTTTATACTTATTGATTATCAACTAGTTCAAATAAATCAGTCTAATTACTCGAAGTAATCAAAGATTCAATTAATAAACAGAATAATAATATATAAAAGTAAGTGCTTTTGTGCCGTGTGATGCCGGCTTAGAATAGCATCACCCCACATCCTTCCCGCGGGTGTCGTAAGAGGCGACTAAGGGACTCGCGACTGTTGCTGTATTACAATTTTTAGGCGACAGGCTGTCAACCTGTCACTATAGCGATACACTACTTAACTGAAACGGCCCTCAAACATTTGTCAGACGTGGCGATAATGACCGCAATTTTACGGTCTTTAACGCTCTGCCTACCCCGTCAGGGATATAGGCGTGATTTGTGTGTGTGTGTGTGTGGAATGGCTCCTGGCCAGACGAATTGACCAGCTGATATTAATTGTTACCAATATCGCTAGCAAACATTCAATTGGTTGCTGATTTAGGCTAACGTGCAATTCAGGCCATTCAATATAGCTTACACTTCCTCTTATTGAGGGTCCCAAGTCTGCTATTTTTAACCGAATATGAAGAAAATATGGCAAAATGGGGTTTCACCAACAAAACGCAAGTGCACTGCGACTGTGGGGCCCCATCTCAATCTCAATTGACGACCGATGTGGCGCAGTGGTAGTGCGACTGCCTTTGACGCAGACGGTCCCGGGTTCGATTCTCGGTGGGTCATTCACAAAGTTGATATTTATCACTTTGTGAATTTGTTCCCAGTCTGGTTAGGACATTGCGGGCTGAACCACCCGATTGTCCGTAAGTAAGATGGTTCCGTGTTTCGGATAGCACGTTAAGCCGTAGGTCCCGGTTTCTGTCTATGATCACTTAGACGGCGGTCGTTACACAACCATGTCAGAAGCCTGCTACTTGTAGAAGGCGGTTGAAAAATTCTGACAATAGGGTTCATCGGGTCGTTGAACGACTTGGTATCCCACACGAAAAGAAGAAGATCTCAATCTATGGCGCACCTTATTAGGTGTCCTCTTTTGCCCGTCTCTTGCAGCAGGGAGGAGCTGATCCTAGCTACAGAAAACGCCATTACGGTCGCCAAATACTGGCAATCAAAATTATAATGATCCATTGACACGACGAAGAAGAACAGACTTAGAAAAGGAGGTTCTCAGTTTGACCTGTATGTATGTATCTTTGTCCGCGATTATCTCGCGTTAGGATGAACCGATTTTGATACGGTTTTCAGTAAATTATTTGTCAGGCTTGGAAAAAGTTTTGAGCATATTAACCGAGAAAAAAATTAGAGTTACGCACCTTCATAGGTACGCCCGTTAAAGACAGATCTCTATTATAAAAAAAAAACTTATTCTGTCATTGTAACGCCATCGAAACTCAACTGTCATTCCATTGCCATTGTGATTTTCTATACTTCAAACTGTTAGCATACTACGAAATGACTGAAATCATCCAACTGAGATTCAATCGATTATATCGAAGATGGAATCGGTCAATCGTTGATAGCTCAGTGGCAGAGCAGTAGGACGGTATACCCAATGAGCCCGGGTTCGATTCCCGGTCGACGCTTGTAAATTTTTCAATTTCTACATACACATACACAAATCACGCCTTTATCACGGGGTAGGCAGAGCGTTGACGATCGCAAAATCACGGTCGCTATCGCCACGTCTGACATTTCAGATGATTCGTGTATCAACCTAGTGATAGATGTAGTTATTTCATTTTTGAGTATAGTATAGGTAATATAAGGTGTAAAAATATTAGCTGCAAATACTTTAAGGGGTGAGTCAGCCCATGGAACTGAACAACTTTCCCCAAGAAACATAGGTCGAAATATGAGAAAAAAAAATTGTCCTCCCATACTAATTGACTTGGTCTGTTGGTAATTTTGTATGGGAGGTCCAAAATTATTTTTCATATTTTGACCTATGTAATGTAGCCTATGTTCCTCGGAGAAAGTTGTTCAGTTTGATGGGCTGGTTTGCCCCTTAGAATATTTCCAGCAAATATTTTTACACCCTGTATATTCTAATAAATTTTAGTAAGGACGCAGGAGGTAGCTCACTGTATAATTTTCAATTTGTCACACAATATATCACACCATCAGCGATTTGTTAAGTAATCGAAAATCAAATTACCGAAACTAAAATGATTTCAAAAGTTCGCTGCTAGAAAGCTCTGTCTTTAAAAAATTGCACAAGCGTGATTTTATCATCACTATATAGATACATAGATACATACATATATCACGCCTTTATCCCTTGCGGGGTAGGCAGAGCGTTAACGGCCGTAAGAATACGACCACTATCCCCACGTCTGACATTTTTGAGGATTGTTTTCCAAGGTAGTTTCAGAAAACATGTGAATCACTATAGTGACAGGTTGTCAGCTTGTCGCCTAAAAATTGTAATACACCAATACCCTCGAGTCCCTTAGTCGCCTCTTACGACACCCGCGGGAAGGATGTGGGGTGATGCTATTCTAAGCCGGCATCACACGGCACTATATAGATACCTAGTATAAAGCAAAGTCGCTTTACGCATCTGTATGTATGTATGTTTGCTTAAATTTTTAAAACTACACAACGGATTTGGATGCAGTTTTTTAAATAGACAGAATGATTCAATGGGGTAAAGCTATTCTAAGCCGGCATCATACAATACAAGACGTACAAAATAAAATTCCTATTACCTGCTTGTATTATATTATTTTGTGCAACAGTCAATGTTCTTAAAAATATGTAGTTCCAAAAAGTTTTTATTACCTAATTAATAACTTACCTTTTATTTTTATTTGTAGCTCTTATTGCCCACTTCAACTTTAAATTTTGCTTTTAAAATTCGTCTTTTTATTTGTTAATTGCATCAATAATTTCGACTTTACTGCACAAACTTTAAAATAAATAACGACTGTTAATTATTTATGCTATCTTCTCGTTTTAATCCCTTGTGAAGAAATGTAAAAAGCTCGGGACAAAAAATATAGGTCAATAACCTTGTAATAATGCACTTGGCACGCCATTTTTTCAAAAAAATATCCTAATTGTTATTTCGCTAATTAATTTTTCACAAATAAATTTACAGGGTGTTGTGAAAATATCATAAATCTAACATACACATATCACGCCTTGATCACTTGCGGGGTAGGCAGAGCGTCAACGGCCGCAAAAATACGACCGCGATCGCCACATTTGACAAATATTGAGGGCTCTTTCAGATTCGTGTATCACTGTAGTGACAGGTCAGCCTATCACCTAAAGTTGTAATACACTTGAAACCTTAGAGTCCCAAAAAACAATAAAAAAAAATACCAACCTTTAAACTCCAAGAATTATTTCTCGAATTCCACTTAACAAAACACTTCAAAAGCCCTCAAAAATCCTGGACTGGCACAAAAAAAGTTCTTTTTTAATTCAAATAAAAAAAAATTTGTAGTCGCCTAGTACGACGAGCGACCGCGCGCGTCGACTTACGACACACTATTCAAGTAACCTTAAGATCCGTTCTGAGCTGACATCACGGCCTTAACCATACACAATAATAATAATAATCTAACATATTGCTAGGCATTCATTTGATGCATAAAACAATGTAGCTTAGTTCATTCCTAGGTTTAACTGTCGCCCTAATTTTCAAAAGTCAATAAAAAGGTATATAAGTCAAGAACTAATTATATATTAATGTCCTACATTGCACTTATCATTTAGTTTACCTTTTTTAAAAAATGAATTGGATAAGAAAAATATTTTTCAGGGTGTATCAAAAACTTTGCAGGCGTGCTCAGCCAATGAAACTGAACAACTTTTTTCTATGGGGGCGATGTTGGGAAACGAAATAAATTTTTCGAGATTCTATACAAAGTGAATCAGCTGGTGAAAATTTTGTATGGAAGCTTGAAGAAACATTTTCGTTTCACAATATAGCTGCAATAGAAAAAGTTGTTCAGCTTCATGGCCTGAGCAGGCCTGCAAAGTTTTCGTTATACCGTCTCTTACACCCTATATACATGCATACACAAATCACGCCTTTATCCCTTGCACGGTAGGCAGAGCGTTAACGATCGTAAAATCACAGTCGCTATCGCCAGGTCTAGCAAGTACTGAGGGCCCTTTCAGAGGATTCGTGATAATAACTGTAATTAATTACGTAAATTATTATATTAAATTATTTTTTATCGAAACAATAGACTATTTGACAAGGTTTTTGAATTCATTTTACATTATTTTAATAAATTTAATTTTTTGAGTATGATCTAGATATCTTTTAGTGATCGGTGTTATCCCGTTCTCTGTCGGGGTCGGCTACCTAACCTAGGGGATAAGACGTGGTACCAAGTTTTTACACAGAACGACTGCCATCTGACCTCTGCAATCTGAAGGCTAACCTGGCATAAAAATGTAACAAAAAACGAAGAATAGCGTCATTCATAAATCACCTTAATTAAAGACATTAAAAACTATCTATTAAATACATACGTAGGTATATCACGCCTATATCCCTTGCGGGGTAAGCAGAACGTTAACGGCCGTAAGCACACGTTCGCTATCGCCACGTCTGACATTTCTGAGGATTGTTTCCAAGGTTGTTTCAGAAAACATTTGTAACACTATAGTGGCAGGTTGTCAGCCTGTCGCCTAAAAATTGTATTACATCAATACTCTCGAGTCCCTTAGTCGCCTCTTACGACAACCGCGGGAAGGATGTGGGGTGATGCTATTCTAAGGCATCACACGGCACCTATCTATTTAATACCGACATTATATATATTTACTTAGTTAGGTATAAAAAATTACTTATTTTCAAATACACCAATTTAAAAAATGACATGACATTGAAGAAATAAAGTAAAATATTTTTGATTAAATAATGAACATCCCGTACCTACTATTATGTGATTTTCCTGGGCAAACCTTTTATTCATTTGTTTTTCATGTCAATTGGCTTGTCAAAAAAGTTAAAAAGCAAAAGGTTCTCATAATGATTATTTTACTAATTTTATTACAAAGTGAAAAACAATAAGGTCATGTTTAGAAATAACAAAATCTGAACGTGAATAAAAAAATTTAGACCGGGGCCGAAATCTGCTAAATAAAAATCGCTTTTCAGTCGGTTATCGGGTTGTTCCGTCCGCATGTTAAGCCGTAGGTCCCGGTAGCTGTCTATGATTACTTAGACGGCGGTCGTTACACAACCATGTCAGAAGCCTGCTACTTGTAGAGGGCGGTTGAAAAATTCTGACACTAGGGTTCACTGGGTCGTTGGACGACTCGGTGTCCCACTCGAAATGAAGAAGTCGGTTATTTTGAGTGTCATTCATAATATTTAAAACTAATGTAACTAAGTAATATTTTGACAAACGCGGTCGTCAGCCTGTCGCCTAAAACTTGTACCTAATAACACTTGCAGGAAACAAATGAGGTGATGCTATTCTAAGCCGGCATCACCCGGCATTAAAGATATGATTATTTAACCCAGCATGTCACATGCCTGTCAAATAGGCAGCATAAACACAAGTTAAAGAGTGCATACATATATCACGCCTTTATCCCTTGCTGTGTAGGCAGAGCGTTAACGGCCGTAAGAATACGGTTGCTATCGCCACGTCTGACATTTTTGAGGATTGTTTTCCAGAAAATAACTATACTGACAGATTGTCAGCCTGTCGCCTAAAATTTGTAATACACCAATACTCTCGAGTCCCTTAGTCACCTCTTACGGCACCCGCGGGAAAGATGTGGGGTGATGCTATTCTAAGCCGGCATCACACGGCACAAGTTCAAGAGTGCTACTTCAAATTCTGTGGTTCAAGTGTAGTCAAGTTGTATTTATGTAATACTGAGTAAGAATATTAACCTTGAAAGTACCTATATACCAGTCAAAGATTTAACTATTAAGGCGGATCGCACACTTAACGCACGACGGAGCGCTAAAACACCGCAGCGGTCTGTCAGATCCATACTAGAAATTTCAATCCCCATGCTAAACCACTCAACCGCCGTCGATGCAGCGATATCGCAGAGTCGTCCGTCTAGTGGGGTTTTAGTATGGAGAGTGACCGTTCGAGTATCTTCTGACAGACTGTTGCGATGTTTAAGCGCTCCGTCGTGCGTTAAGTGTGCGATCCGCCTTAAGCCCGCTTAAAGCTAAAACTGAGATAAATATGGTCGTAAATACCTTTGTTTGTTTGACTGTATTGTTTTGCAAGATGATATAATTATGTTTTTTTGCACATAGAGGATTTGGGTGAGGATGCCATGTGATGCCGGCTTTGAATAGCATCACCCCATTTCTTCCTCTTGGGTGTCGTAAGAGGCGACTAAGGGACTCGAGGGTTTCACGTGTATTACAATTTCTAGGCGACAGGCTGACAACCTTAATTATAGTGATACACATGTTTTCTGAAACAACCTTGGAAAACAATCCTCAAAAATGTCAGACGACGTGGCGATAGCGACCGTATTCTTACGGCTGTTAACACTGTGCCTACCCCGCAAGGGATAAAGGCGTGATATATACCTTAGGTAAAAACACAAAGTTGCGCTTTTATTCTAGGTATGCGAGGTAGACAGAGCTTCACATCAGCCTATAGCAGTCCACAGCTGGAAATAGGCCTCCTCTGGCTAGGCATAGGCTGGGTACGCCACAAGGCACGATCTCCCGCTTTCGCCATCCAGTCGCTACCAGCCGCCTTCTTTAAGTCATCGGTCCATCTGACCGGAGGGCGTCCAACGTTATGCTTCAACGGTCGCAAAACGGCAGTTTTTACCGCCGCTCCATCTAGCCGGAAGGCGTAATATAGTTACCAACTGATCTCATCCTTTTATTGCTTGAAGACTTGCTCTTTTTAATCTTTGGAACAGTACTACTGCTGCTGTTGGTCTTAGTATTATTGTAGTCTTTAAATGGTCTTTCAGAATTTAAACTTAATAAAAATTTCTCCCTTCTAGACTTTTCACCCCAAATGGGGTTCAAAATAGTAAGCAAAGTAAAATATATTGCCAGCAAACAAAGTCGCGGGCAAAGTGTAGTTTCGTCTAAAATGCAAATCTCCCAAACCAGTTTTGCAAGTCAGGTGGTGGCCGAAGTCAAGTGGCCGTTTACTCTGCATTCACTCAAAAATTGTGTCAGCTCCGGTGTATGACCTCAGTTTGACGCATATTTCACGTTATTTTTAACCGATTGAGAAAGGAGGATGCCGATTTTACTCGTATCAGTCACTTTGCTTTACGCTTATTTATATTATTATATTATATTGTATTGAATAGCATCACCCCATTTCCTTCCCGTGGGTGTCGTAAGAGGCGACTAAGGGACTCGAGGGATTCATGTGTATTACAACTTTAGGCGACAGGCTGACAACCTGTCACTACAATGATACACGAATCATCTATAAGGATCCTCAATATTTGTCAGGCGTAGCGATGGCGATCGTATTTTTACGGCCTTTAACGCTCTGCCTATCCCGCAAGGGATAAAGGCGTGATATGTGTATGTATGTACTTATGTGTATTGAATAGATGCTACATATACATCTTGTTTCGGAAGAAATTAAATTGGATAAGTACGTAGTTTAGAGCACCATACTGAACAATTTCCCCTATGGGAAAATGCTATGCTAGAAAACGGAAAAAGCTTCGGCCTCCCATACAAAGTTAGTAAGGTGATCATGAATTTTGTATGAGAGGTCGCAATTATTTTCCTTTTTTGTCCAGCACGGACCCCATAGGGAAAGTTGTTCAGCACGATGCCCTAAATAATGTCTCCAAATAAATGCTTTCCTCCGATGCACGGTGTATTAGAATAAAGACACACACATGTATATCACACCTTTATCCCTTGCGTACCCCGCCGGCCGTAAAAATACGGTCGCTATCGCTATGTTTAAGAATTTATTGTACTTATAGGTAGGTAGGTATCGACAAACCTCACCTTTGTATGTATACAAAATTACGTCAATTTTATTATGTCAATTTGTATGGGTGGTCCAAAAAAAGTTCTCATGTTTCGACCTATGTTTCTTGGGGTAAGTTATTCAGTTTCTTGGACTGGCTTATTCATCCCTAAAAATATTTGCCGCAATTTTTTTACACTCTGTATTAAATCATGCCGAATTCTTTGCGGAAATGATTCTTTTTAAAAGTCCAACTAAGCAACTTCACAGATTTTTTAAAATCAGTTCATCAGTTGTCAAAATTTATTGTTTGTAGATAAACAACAAAAAATACCTCTTTATAATATTTACATACTAAAAGATAAGGAAGTATGGATTACCTAAGATTATTGCACTGCCAGGGCCGCGGTATTATGTTGCAGTCAATAAGAAATACGGACAAACCTAGAGTTGTCAAATCAAATCAAATAAAAGGTGTAAAAATATTAGCTGCAAATATTTCAAGGTGTGAATCACCCCATGAGACTGAACAACTTTTTCTATGGGGGCTATATTGGGAAACGAAAACATTTTATATAATATAAGAACATAAGCTCGTTTATATGACAGATCTCGAGTTAGTTTATGATGCCATACCAGATGGTGTTACGTCAAGTTTAAATTTTGACATAAATTTAAGTTATATTGATAGTAATCTAACAAAATACATTTTCTTGGAAATAACCTTTTTCAGTTTAGCTCAGCGCCATCTATCTATACTTGATAACGGGCTAGAAAAAATCCTGTTCTATTCTATCAATTCATCTTTTTTTTCTTGGCGAATCGATAAATTCATAGCATAAAAGTAGTAAAAACAAAATCATAATAATACAGTTTTGGCTAAACCTCAAACTTTACCCGCAACATAAGCAAGTGAAGGTTATATTTTGGAGGCGTGCGAGTACGAAGACTGAGGTCAAACGTTATTTAGAAGGTTTGCACACGTGCCGCGCTTTATGCGGGAAAATGCCAAGCTTTGACAGACGCAAATTATGCAGCAGTGTGTTTTTCCGGCAGCCGGTTTTTGTATAGCATTTGTGAACTCCTTTTGCCTTGAAACCGGATCCGAAAAAACTCTCTCTTTCTCTTTTCGTGTGGGACACCGAGTCATCCAACGACCCAAGGAACAAAGGCAGTCGCAATACCATAGCGCCACAGTACCTACCTACTCATGTCGCTGCGCCTGTCATTAGCCTGGCAGATGGCGATAAACGCAATATCTAGTGGCATGTGTGCCATCCTCCTTAGTTAAAGCTTAACCGTTAATTATCACACTGTTGTGTTATACCATTATTCCTTTTTACAAAACTAGCGGCCCGCCCAGCGGCTGCGCCCGCTTTAAATAATTTTCCCGTGGGAATAAGGTGTTTTCCGACAAGTGTTCTACATTTAAACCTTCCTCTTGAATCGTTCTATCTATTAAAAAAACGCATCAAAATCCGTTGTGTAGTTTTAAATATTTAAGCAAACATACATACACACCTACATACAGACGCGAAAAGCGACTTTGCTTTATACTATATGTAGTGATTTGTTCCCAGTCTGGTTGGGACATTGCGGGCTGAATTACCCGAAAAGATTGTTTCGTGTTTCGGATAGCACGTTATGCCGTAGGTCCCGGTTACTGTCTATGATTACTTAGATGGCGGTCGTTACACAATCATTTAGGAAGCCTGCTACTTGTACAGGAGGTTGAAAAATTTTGACACAAGGGTTCATTGGGTCGATGGACGCCTCAGTGTCCCACTCGAAGAGAGAACTAGTATTATTTGAAAACAAGGGGACTCGTTTGAGGTAGGTAACCGAGGCAGTCCTTTGTTTACATTGCTCTTTTCGTGTGGGACACCGAGTCGTCCAACGACCCGATGAACCCTACTGTCAGAATTTTTCAACCGCCTACTACAAGTAGCAGGCTTCTGACATAGTTGTGTAACGACCGCTGTCTAAGTGATCATAGACAGCAACCGGGACCAACGGCTTAACGTGCCATCCGAAACACGGAACCATCTTACTTGCGGACAATCGGGTGGTTCAGCCCGCAATGTCCTAACCAGACTTGGAACAAATTCACAAAGTGGTAAATATGAACCTTGTGAGTGACCCACCGAGAATCGAGCCCGGAACCTTGAGAGGCAATCGCACTACCACTGCGCCACGTCGGGTATGATCTAATTACTGACGTCTAGTACTTAGTTATCGTATCATAACATAAACTACCGTCTATGTATGGTACTCACGCACGTACGTGCGGTCCTTGCGAGACGCACGCGCCGCAGTCGTTCAAAACTATGGGATTCAGAGAGGGCAAAGGATGTTTCATTGCGGTGAACAATAGATGTCGCTAGTAGTATTTTAAAACGCGGTTACAGGCCTTTGAGCTTACTGATTACCTGTCTTCAGGTCGAAACTGTTAGGAATCGATCCAAAGCCCTACGGATTGTGAGGCCAGCGCACATACTACGACACTACGGAGGCAAATCTCATAGAACCATTGAAAAATGCATCGAATCTATGGAAACTGGTCAAGAATGGAGAACTTTCTATTTTTATTATTATTATTATTCTAGTCGCTGGATAGATGGCGCTGTGCTTGGTTTGTTACCGCAAAGAACGGAACGTAATATTTGGTTTTTGTTTTTTGTAACTTGGACTCGGACTCATTTGGAACGAAAGTGTCAGTGTATGCCAGACTGTCAGTCAGTGTCGCAATAATTTTTCGAGTCTTTTGGCTTTGGAATCTACACAAAAATCTAGTAACATCTCCTGTTCAACGCCATCTATCAAGTTCTTGGAATACTAGTTTTTTTTTATTCTCAAAGAGAAAACCTATTGGGATGTATCATCGAAATTATCGAAGGTTTTATTCAAATCTGTTTGAAAGAGATATCATTTCATCATGCCTTGATTAGAAAATAGCTTAACCTTCTTGAATAATATACGGATTCATAAGTTCGTGGTTTGGAGGCGGAGTCGTCTCGATTACACAATTTAAGCGACCGTGACTTCCTCTAGGTCATGGGGGATTTCCCGTCCTTGAATATTTTAGGCATTTGGATGTAGTAGGTATACTATACTATGAAAGCGTAGGTAGCCAAGGGGATAGAACACCGGTCTTACAATCGTGAGAGCCGAGTTCGATCCCCGCCATGCATTAATGTGTTTTTACTCACGTACATTTACTGACTGTAAAATTAGAATTCATATGATATTTGAATATGACTTAACCTAGGATTCGGCCCAGGTTAGCCTTCGGGTTGCAGAGGTCAGATGGCAGTCGCCCTGTGTAAAAACTTGGTTCCACGTCAATCCCCTAGGTTAGGTAGCCGACGCCGACAGAGAACGGGATAAGGCAAGGAGGATGATGATGGAAATGTAGTAGGTATGTAATTTCTACTTAATTTTATTGAAACACTTGTACTCGCTTCTAAAATTTTTATTGCCGGTTGACACGACCGGTTTCACTCAGATGAGGTACCTATCTTCAAGGGTTTAGTTGTTTAGATTATAAACAAAACATTTTTACAGGAAGAACATCACATCCGCTAAATTTCATATTCGCTTTATTTGAGTTTGAGATAGTTTTGATTTTAGGTAACCATTCAGAACGAATTATACATGAGTAAAAAATCAACTGCAAATATTAAGGAGTGAACCAACCCATGAAAATTAACAACTTTCCCCAGGAAACATAGGTCAAAATATGTGACAGCTTGTAGGACCTCTCGTACAAATTGACTTGTGGCCTATGCAACGAAACTACAGGCTACAATTCTACAAGTGAAATTCGACGTTCATTGCGTAGTCGGTGGGACAATATACAACCAGGATTTCTGACCGCTACGCAATGTACATCGAATTTCACCAGTAGAATTGTAGCCTATAGTTTCGAAAAACGAGGCTTTGGTCGGTCGGTAGTTTTTGTCACATTTCGACCTTGGGAAAAGTTTTTCAGTTTCATGATCTGATTCAGCCCTTACAATATGTGCAACTAATATTTTTACATACTGTACAAGGAGTATGTACAAAACGTTACTATAGGGCCACCTGCGAAACAGCGAAAAAAGATTGGGTCTCCCATAAAAAAATTCATACCTATCCATACTAATATTATAAATTCGAAAGTAACTCTGTCTGTCTGCTACGCTTTCACGGCCAAACCACTAAACCGATCATCATGAAATTTCACACAGAGATTAGTAAGATACCGAGAACGGACATAGGCTACTTTTTTTCACCACTCGAGGGTCTGAAGTACCTTCAGTAGACCACCAGGTACACCACCAGGAGCCCGCCTAAACTATAGGAGATACAGACATGGCACCAAGCAAAAAATGTTTAACTTGATGGGTAGCTTCTGGTGACATATAGACTTTGAAAGTTTGCAGTACCTGATGTAGACCACCAGGTGCACAACCAGGAGCCCACCTAAACTATACGAGATAAAGATATGGCACGAAAACAAAAGTTGTTCTGCTTGATGGGTAGTTTCTGCTGGCATATAGACTTCGAAGGTTTGGTGTTCCTGACGTAGTCCACAAGGAGCACTAATAGGGGCCCAGATTAGCATGTATAATTTAGGACGTTAGTGAAGAAAACAAGGTTATTTTATCATCTAAAATACTAAGTCAGCGAAACGAAGTCGCGGGTACCAGCTAGTAGTCTATAAAATATAGGATGATCCCTGTGACGTTTGCGACCTTGGAGAATTGCTATTATGACATAAGATCCATTTTCCTTCGTTTACTAGGAAAGCGGACCTTATGTCATAGGCCATAGCATTTGCTCCAAGGTCACAAACGTCACAGGGATCTCCTATATTTTACAGACTATAGGTACCTACTCGACAAAAAAGAATGCAACACCCAATTTTTTCTCGCGATTTCGCAGGTTGCCCCATAGTAAAAGTTGTTCAGAATCATGAGTAGAAACACCCTACAAAGTTTGTGTACGGACTAAAAAATGACCCTGTATGTAATTAGCAACTACTCGTTCCTAAATGATTTATCTTCAAACCACTTGAACCGACTACGCCAAGAACACACACGTGCTTAGAATCCCAAATCACCGCACGAAGGATGTATTCTAATGTGGACAGTGCGTTGATCAATCAACGGCTGTTGATCGGTGACAGCGGCGATTCTGGTTGACGCATTCCTTGTTGAAATACTTTGGTCACTTTTCATTACCTATTTTATTCCAACTGAATTTCGGCATTGCATTGGTCACTTTCTTAAATTTGTTATTCAATCACGTTCCTCGTAACGTCGAGATGTCTTTTAAAAAATATGTGCTTTAGGCCCAGGGACTTGCATACATTACTTTAGTAGAAAGCAACCTTATAGCCCTTAACTAAAAAAGGCATCAAGGTTTGCAAAAAAAGGCAACCCAAAATGTCAATTTACTCTCTCTCTCTACATGGTGTAAGGGACGGCGTAACGAAAACTTTGCAGGCGTAATCAGATCATGAAACTGAAAAACTTTCTATGGGGGCTATGTTGGGAAACGAAAAAAATTATAGTTCCCATACAAAGTCACTCAGCTGATCGGGAATTTTGTACAGAAGATTAAAAAAAAATCACGTTTACCAACATAGCCCCATAGAAAAAGTTTTTCTGTTTCATGGTCTGAGCACGACTGCAATATTTTTGTTACACTGTCCCTTACACCCTGTATAGAACTAAGACATTGGTCGACAGAATCGACGCCATTGACCATTGATCGACGATATCTCAATTCTTATTGGACAGGGCTATTCATTTGGCCGATTTACATACATTTGTGACACCGTTTGCCTTATTCATAAGATAATTGAAAATTAAACACGAAAATGATTAACAACATTTATTTTATTATCACTTTTTTATAGCATGTTTATGTGACATTGATATCAAGAGGGGGAAAAATACATACCTACTTGTATATTTTACTACGGGGATTTGTAAAACTATTTAAAAGGTATGACCAGAACTAAAAAAAAATATTACTAACTTCCTTTCAAGGGATTAACTGGCTCATGAAACTGAACAATTTTCCCCAAGGAACATTAGTCGAAATATGAAAAAAAAACTGGACCTAAAATACCTACAAACTGTCTCAGGGAATCCTGTATGGAAGGTCCAGATTTTTTTCATATTTCTACCAATGTTACTTGGGGAAAATTGTTCAGTTTCATAGGTCAGTTTATCTCTTGAAAGGAAGTTATAACTTTTTCTAACACCCTGCAAAATTAAGGTGAAAACGCCTATTATACTTACCTAAACTGAGTAAATTAAGTATTTGGTGCTTTTTTGACTGCACAACCTAAAAAAAGCGAAAATAGTAAACTAAAAAAAGTGTTCTTGATCCAATAGAGTGGAGGATTTGAAATAAAATCATTACTATAATGAGAATAATAATGAAAGAACTAATCTGAGAGATGCCTAAATCCGAAATACGGATTTGATAAAACACGAAAACTGTAAAAACACTGTTTCGAAATTGGGACGTTTTCATTAAGATTTATAAATCTCATTTGACTCACTACTAAAAGTCTACTATTTGCGGTTTCCAACGCCATCTATGGACTGAAACGCCCATCAACAAAAGTAAAAAGTAAACTTTCTTTTGCGCTACAGAATGTAACCCTGTCTGTATAATAATAGGTATTGTGGACTGGCAAGTCAAATGTTACTACTTTTAAAACGATCTAAAACGGTATTTTGTATGAAAATAGCAATGTATGACGTCTTACGTTGCTATTTTTGATGGTATCATAACACTTACTTTTATGTAATTTTTATGTATAGTAATTCAAACTTTGAGCATTTTGAAAAATTATGAATGGAGTCTGTAGTATTTTCGGACAATAGTTTTAAGCGTACAAGTTTTATATTTTATTAATGACCCAGTCCACAACCGAATTGAATAAAACTTAGGACAGACACTAAATACCATATTCTCAGCAAGATATAAATAATAACAACTCAATAATAGTACAAAACAATAACAAATTTAAATACAAAAGCAAAAAAAAAGTAACTAGGTCATAATCACTCATATTTTTAGAGTTTGAAGGTATATTTTATTTATCGATTTAGTAGAATTTAAAATTAAAATCTACGAAACATAGTGTTATTTTTTATTCAGAATACAAACTTTGTAGAGTGTTTCTACTCATAATTCTAAACAACTTTTACTATGGGGTCACCTGCTAAATTTCAAAAATAATTTTTGCTTGTTCCATAGAAAAATTCATACCTATATACCATACCTATATACCATACTCGGCAAAAATGTAGAACACTCAAAAATTATTTTGCAATTTCGCAGGTGGCCCCATAGTAAAAGTTGTTCAAAATCATGAGCAGAAACACCCCGCACATTTTGTGTACTGACTAAAAAAAACCCTGTATTTTATTTTCAATTTAGTAGAATTTATAATTAAAATCTACCAAATATATATTTTTGAGTTGGAAACACTTCAAAATGGCTGCCGTCGATAGCGACGAATCCAATCACCGTTGATCTTCAAATTTGTAAGCTATGTCAAGTTTATAATTTTTTTCACCGTTTTCATCTACCTAATAAAAAAAATTGATCACTCTGTCATCTTAATTTACATTTTTTTCAAAGTACTTAGATTATAAATTAAAATCCACTTGTATGGTAACTCCTTGTCATTTTTAAAAATTAGACGGAGCCAGTTGACAGTAGCTAATGTCACTTTGTAAAATATTTAAATAATGTTGTAATAGTGATGCGTTCAGTTCTCATTCAGATGAATGAACAATGAGTCACTCATTTCACAAATTTTAAGCTATAAAATTGCTATATTGCTGTGTTCGACATCGTACCCGATATCGGCAGTACATACACACACACACAAATTACGCCTATATCCCTGGCGGGGTAGGCAGAGCGTTAACGACACTAAAATTACGGTCGTTATCAGCAGTACGGCATAATTATTATTCAATAGACAATCGAAACAATTTTTACTCAAGAGTTTTTGAATCATTCACATTGTCACAACACTATATTTATTTCATCAAAAAGTGGCAACACTATAAACGTCATCCAGCTCCGTCTAATAAAAAATACGAATAAAAAATAACAGGTTTTTGACAAATTTGTTTGGTAAATTACAAAAACATCTTTGCTCGACTGAAAACGGGAGCGAAATCAGCTGACCCGGCCGATAATGTTGCCGAATATGAGGACAGCGCAGAATATCACGCCTACGACTGTCAAAACCTCCTTCGACTCCATTGAGGGTATCTGTCGACAATTCAAATAGTATATATTTTGGGGTATAAGAGCATTCGTGTTAAGGAGAAACAATAAAATATTCGTGAAATGTGTTTTATGGTTCAGTATCACACAGTCAAAATCCCCCAAAACCTCCTCTGACAGTTCTCGCAATCGTTCAGAAACTGTAGCCGCTCTGCTAGCATTCAGTTATTTTATTATATCTCGGTCAGAAAAAGGAACGATCCCAAATTGGCCACATTATTGTTTGTCTCTCTATCAAAATATACGATAAATGAGAGGGATGTCAACAATAATTCGGGATCCTTTCTTTAAAAATCCAGTTATACGTTCATAAATTATAAAAATTCGTTTACAAATCAGTTGGTTCTGATTCTGACAGAGTGCATTCGTGAATGTTCCATAAATTAGAAATTTTTCTCAATTGACATTTTTTAAACCCCTCAAGTAGAAAATTCACACTCTCGAGCGAACTTTCATAAAATAAAAGGACTATCAAAAGGAACGTTCCATACACGCGCCTTATTATCTCTTAAAAACTCATTTTAAAAAACCTCACCTTTCTAACTGGTTCAGTGTCGGCGTCGACAGGTATGACATGTATTAACTTGTCCCTCTCAGCCTCCCTGTCCTTCGAATAGTCCTGATGAACGAAAAAATACTGGTTTAAATTACGATGACAAATTATTACCACACTGAAAGGTTTTAATTAAAAATGGCAACACAGACATAAATTTTTTGTTCGGAGTTTGAAATAATAAACAGAAAAATAATATAAAAGTAGGTAAGTGTTTTAACGCCAGCGAAACTAGAGAGACGTGACGTCATCTCTTAGTATTTGCATACAAAATATCGTTTTAAAAAGTAGCTCTTATGAGCTGCCAGTCATCTTGTGAATACGCTTACTACATGGGACTCAGACTCACTCATGATTGGGACATCAGATCGACGAAGGAATTACTCATAATTGGTATATCGAGTCTTCGAACGACTCACTCTTGATTAAGACATCGAGTTTGCGAATTACCCACTCATAATTGGGACATCGGGTCTACAAACGATCCACTCATAATTTGATATCGCGTCTTCAAAGGACTCACTCATAATTGGGACTCATTGAAAATCGCCACTGTGGCGCTGCCAGTCAAGGAAAGCAAATACGCGGTACTCTCGTAGGTGGCGCGTCAATACGCTTGTTTCCTGACAGCTCAAATGACCTACTTTTTAAAACGATCTAAAACGGTATTTTGTTTGAAGAACTAGAGGTATGACGTCACGCCGGAAGTATTTGGATGGCTTCAAAACACTTACTTTTATATTATTTTTCTGTTTATAAAAATATATATTTCGAAAAATTATGAATGGAGTCCGTAGTATTTTTGGACAATAGTTTTAAGCGTACAACTGTTATCTTTTTTAATGACCCAGGAAGCTAGCGAATTATGTTTGAGTACATATGAAAATAGAAAAAATATTGACCTGTTCGTGTTGTACGCTGGACAGTACTTTGGCTAGTTCTGCGTCAGATTTAGCGCTCGACTTTGACGCAGCGATCACGAGTCGTTTCAGTTCCCTTATCTGTGACTCGAACACGTGCTCCTGGTGATTCAAATGATCTGAAAACGTAATAAAGTATTTTTATACTACACCTAAATAGAAAATGCTCTATAAAGGTGCGTACGGTTTAGAGGCAGCCTCAGGTTGAGCAGCCTCGCCACGCGCGGCTCATGTTCAGGCTGCCTCAGTAAATACAAATAAAAAAACATGAGGCAACGCGCCTTTGATTGATCCATTTGGCTCTACCTGAAACAAGATGGCGCCGGGTCGACAGTTTGAGGCTTGAATACACGGACTTTTCGCCAATGTACGCGCCTTGTTAAATCCTAGCTCAAATCCCGTCCAAACTTGCGTGGCACATACGCCGAGGCGCCTTTGAGCACAGTCAAAAAACCGACACCGATCGGCTCGCGCCGCGGCAGCCTCACGCGAGCCACGCCGCAGGCTTAGGCAGGTACGCACTTGGGGCAACAGGGCGAACCGTGCGTGCCTCAGACGAGGCTGCCTCTAGTCCGTACGCACCTAACTTTACAAAACGTAGAGAGGAACGTGAGTCATTGTTCACGTTTCAACTTAGCGGGAGGGAAAAATCCATAAAAATAACTTTCAAGGTTCCGGGTTCGATTCTCGGTGGGCAATTTGTTCCCAGTCTGGTTAGGACATTGCGGGCTGAACCACCCGATTGTTCGTAAGAATATTGGTTCCGTGTTTCGGATGGCACGTTAAGCCGTAGGTCCCGGTTGCTGTCTATGATCACTTAGACGGCGGTCGTTACACAACCATGTCAGAAGCCTGCTACTTGTAGAAGGCGGTAGAAGAATTCTGACAGTAGATTGACTGGGTCGTTGGACGACTCGGTGTCCCACACGAAAACAGAGATATTAAATTAAACTAATATAACTTACCTATAACGGAGTTTTGTTTGTTGACTAGGTTAGAAACTTGATCCTGCATCACCTTGAGATTTTCAGCTAATTGTGCCTGAAGTGGAAAAGTATACATAAATCACGATTTTATCCCTTACGGGGTAGGCAGAGCGTTAACGGCCGTAAAAATAGGATCGCTATCGCCACATCTGACAAATATAGAAGGCCGTTTGAGGTAATTTGTGTATTATTATAGTGACAGGTTGTCAACCTCTGGCCTAAAAGTTGTAATACACCTGAAACCCTCAAGTCCCTCAGTCGCCTCTTACGACACCCACGGGTAGTAAATGGGGTGATGCTATTCTAAGCCGGCATCACACGGCAAAATCGAAAGATGTAAAAGTATCGTGATAATTTATAGTTTTAGAAGGACTTGTCGAGAGCGGCTGGTAGCGACTGGATGGCGGAAGCGGGAGATCGCTCATTGTAGCGTACCCTGGGGGAGGCCTATGTCCAGCAGTGGACTGCTATAGGCTGATGTGATGTTTCTTACATACATACATTATATCACACCATTATCCCTTGCGGGGTAGGCAGAGCATTAACGGCCGTAAGAGTACGGTTGCTATCGCCACGTCTGTCATTATTGACCATTGTTTTCCAAAGTAGTTTCAGAAACCATGTGTATCACTATAGTGACAGGTTGTCAGCCTGTCGCCTAAAAATTGTAATACACCAATACTTTTGAGTCCCTTAGTCGCCTCTTACGACACCCGCGGGAAGGATGTGGGGTGATGCTATTTTAAGCCGGCATCACACGGTACAATAAAATAATAAGACCAATATAAAAAGTTCCTTTGGACGCCCTCCGGCCAGATGGATCGATGACTTGTCGAGAGCGGCTGGTAGCGACTGATCATTGTGGCGTGTCCTAGGGAAGGCAGTCCAGCAGTGGACTGCTATAGACTGATGTGAACTTTCTTACCTGGTATTTGAACTCTTGTTTCATGGCCTCAGTGATGTCCGCCTTGTTCGCGGCCCCACCGCCCGCGATGCTGTACAACACGCCCGCGCTTCTAGCAAGCTGTTGCTCCATCATATCTCTGAATTCCGCCATTTTGAGTCGGTTGTTGATCGTGGAGCCCGCTATACCTAACACCGTGCCTGGGGAAACAAAATTGAATTCAGCACGGCTTAGAATAGCATCACCCTAATAGGCTAGATACTGGTTTCTTTTTGCGTCGGTCATTTCGCTCTAGTGGCCTTTGACAGCTGATGACATAACCGCAAATTTATCGCACTCTTCACGGTTATCGAGTCATTCGTTGACTCAAAATTACACCGGGTTGTTCGTTGACTGTATAACCTACTGGGTAGTCTGTTGACTCTATGACTCAGCGGGTCGTTCGTCGACTCAATGACCCACCAGGTCGTCCGTAGACTCTATGACCCACCGGGTTGTTCGTGGACCCTGCAACCCACACTTACCCAATATACTGGCAACGAGGTACCAATACTTGTTTCTTTCCGCGTGCGCCCTTTCACTCTCGTGGTCAATTTTGACAGCTGATGACATGGCCGCAAATTGCTCGCATCCTCAACGCCTATCGGGTCATTCGTAAAATCCCACTGGATCGTTCATCGAGCCTATGACCCACAGGGACGTAAAAACCCACCTGGTTGTTCGTCGACTGTACGACCCCCCGGGTCGTTCGTCAACTCTTCAACCCAGCGGGTCGTTCGCAGCTAGCCACACTTACCTCGTATACTGGCTACGCTACGATGTACCAATACTTGTTTCTCTCTGCATGCGCGCATTCCCTCTCGTGGCCAAGTTTGACAGCTGATGACATGGCCGCGAGTTCATCGCACTCTTGAGCTGTTCGTCGACTGTATAACCCACTGGGTCGTTCGTCGACACTATAACCCAGTGGGTCGTTCGTCGACTCTTTAACCCACCATGTCATTCGTCGACTCTTTAACCCTAAATCCCACACTTACCCAATATACTAGCAACGATGTACCAGTACTTGTTTCTCTCCGCGTGTGCCCTTTCTCTCTCGTGGCCAAGTTTGACAGCTGATGACATGGCCGCAAACTGCTCCCGTTCCTCTCGTTCTGCGTCAGCGAAAACGTTGCGTAGGGTCCGCTCTTGGATTATAAGCTGGAATTGTTATACATATACATAATAACTGTAGGAACTTGATGACCTGTGCCTCGTTTTTTGAAACTACAGGCTACAATTCTACAGGTGAAATTCGATGTACATTGCGTAGCGGGTCAAAAATCATGGTTTTATAATGTCCCACCTGCTACGCAATGTACATCGAATTCCACCTGCGGCATTGCAGCCTGTAGTTTTGTTGCATAGGCCACTGATATTAATACATATTATAATGTATTAGGGGCCAGTCCAGAGGCTGCGCCCGCTACAACTCATTTTCTGATAAATAAATAAATAAGTAAATATCTTGAACGATTCACACAGCGCCATCTAGCCCCAAACTAAGCAAAGCTTGTACTATGGGAACTTAATAGCTGATATTATTACTTATATACTTTTTTTTTGTAAATAAATACATATTATACATAGAAAACACCCAAACTCAAAACAAATATTTGAAAATTTTACTTAACAAATATTTGTATCCGCCGGGGATCGAATCCACGACCCTCGGCGTAGAAGGCAGGGGTACTATCCGCTACGCCATCGGGACAGTCAGTGATGGGAATTAAGATGTTTTCCCGGCAAGTATTATATAACAATCTTCCTCTTGAATCACTCTATCAAAACCTGTGTCAAAATCCGTTTATAGTTTTAAACATTTCAGCAAACATACATACAGACGCGAAAAGCGACTTTGCTTTATTCCATGTAGTGATTTATCATAGTTGCAGATAAGCAAAAAATTAAGTACTGATAAAAATTTGCAATCAAATAAAGTGTCCAATACAAAATTATTGAGATAAGATAGCTTAGCACAACTAAAAATCATCTTGTGATGCGGGCTGAGAATAGGAACACCCCATTTCTTCCTGCGGGTGTTGTAAGAGGTAACTAACGGACTCGAGAGTTTCATGTGTATTACAATTTTAGGGACAGGCTGACAACCTGTCACTATAGTAATACATGACTTATCCGACACGAGCCACAAAATATTGTCAGACGTAGCGTTAAAGACAGTAATTTTGGGGTCGTTAACACTCTGCCTACCCTGCCAGGGTTATAGGCAGGGTTATTTGTGTGTATGTGACAGAAAGAGGGTAACTTGGATTACACATAGTTTACCATAAAAATAGTAACACACACTGACCTTGTGCTCCTCCGTACATAGGTGTAGGTACTTGTCGTCCCCTTTCATTGTGTTTTGCATTTCAGCATGTACCTCCTTCAGCCGACTCTCGATCCTGGCAAGTTCCCGGCCGAGGTCCCGACGTCGCTCTTGAGAACGCATAAACCGCTCCTGGAAGACAGATGAAATACAGAAATACAGAAATATTTATTTGCAAGAATACAGTTTTTTAGATCTTAAATTATAATAGTATCATGTATTCGCTTGCATGCAAGCTTGCAAATTACATTTTTCCACCAGAGTATTATTATATTAAAATTAAATTTATGCAGTAAACAGGAAGTTTCAAGTTACAATAATCAAAATACACATAATTAATAATTTAGAACACAATAAAGTAAATTTAAAATGTCAAGAATTCTTTTACACTATAAAAGCAATGCTGAAGTAGCCATTTTGTCAAATTGTCTTAAATTCATTGCCCTTTAGTAATTTAATGTAGATGATGAATATTAGATAGTCTTTTTTATAATAAATAAATAATAATCACAAGCGTGGGTTAGTCTTATTAGTGCAAGTTTTACAAAACAATAAAATTTGTATTATTGAGCTGATATAGTCGTCTAATTTAATTACAGTTCAACTATATCCTTGACAATAATAGTGTGTGTTATCTCTCTTCCTTTTTTTTTTATGGATGACTTAGTGTCCAAAACAAAAAGAGAGAGAGATAACACACATAAAGTATGGCTGACCCGCGCTTGTGAGATAAAAGGTTTGTACTAGTAAACACAGTATTATTATTATTATTTGATAGAACAGGGGTTGGTCCTGAGAAGACCAACAGCCACTGCGACCTTTGCAGATCTATTGTGGCAACCCTTTCGCTTAAATGACCTCTTCAAGTCGGGCCATTCTGAGGAAGGCCACAACTTGTTTGGGGTCAAGATTACGGACCTCCACAGGGGCCAATAAATGGCCACCCCTAGGTCGGCTCCTTGTTTGACAATAGTAGAATGTAATGTAAATAGAATAAACACAGTAAACAACCAGACAAATGTGCCAGAAACAACATGGCATGAAAATTACAAAATGTATGAAAATTTATGAAGGATTTCCTCACTTTTTCCTTTTAGGAATACTAAAGAAACCACATCCACACAATCTATGTAGGTATATTTATTTATTTACGATTTATTGTACACAGAACATGAAAAAAACAAACACATAAAGAATACAGACACAACAGGCACTGCTTATCTCTAATAAGAAATTTCTTACAGCAGACCTAGGGAAGAATATTTTTTATATAGTTGTAAATGCGGATAAGACGTGCACTAAATATAAAATAAATAACCCAACTAAGCATAAATATCAAACTAGGTGTAGCTAGCACCTAGAATACGCAAGTCACCTGCGCTTCAATGACGGTGTTCTGTAGCGCCATGATCTCCTCCACGCCCGTGAACTTCTCATACTTGCTCACTAGCTCCTTCACTTTCTTGGTGAAGTTCTCCTGCTTGAACCTCTCTGCTATCTCCACAACTCGGGAACCGGGCGAGATACGCGCGACGATTTGATCAACTTTGTCCTGACTCGCCACCTTGATCTGAGGCAGGGCAACCTTGTCCTTCAGCCGCTGGGCGATCTGCCTGAACCTCTCAAGCTTCTCAGCCATTTTTGCATGATCCAACAGTTGTGGTAACGGAAATAATTTAGTTTATTCGCATTTTTGTATCGAATGATATCATCCGCGCTTGGGAGGAATTTTGACAGGGACAGCTGATTTTGACAGCTTAGAGACATTGAAGGTCAAAGATTTTGCGTTTTGTTGTGCATAATGGAACACAAAAATAAAGTTTAGTCACACCACAATCATGCGTGGCGCCGGCGGGCCCTCTGTGCCCCATGCAATGAAACTACAGGTTACAAGTCTACAGGTGAAAGTTCTGTCTACATTGCGTAGCCGATGGGCATTCTAAAACCAGGATTTTTGACCCGCGTTGCAAAGTACACCTGTAGACTTGTAGCCTCACTCGACGTTTTTTCTCTAGCGAGTGCGCCAGTCCGAGAACCAGTCCATTTAAATGTAAGTAAAGTAGGTATGCAAAGATCCTGCCGCTGCCCGCAAAACCCGAAAAATAGGCCATGTTAGGGCGCGCGTCAGCGCCAACTTTTATAACGTGCTAACGCCAATATTAAGGCGCGTCAGCGCCAAGTATTATAACGTGCTAACTCCAATATTAAGGCGCTAAGTATCATAGCGTGCTAACGCCGATATTCCTAACGCAATTTTTTTAGCTGCCGCACGCCATGGCGCGTATAATAGGCGATGGCAAGATGGCAAGTATTAGTGGGTGGGCAGCATGGGAGTAGACATGCGAATAAAACAGCGATTCAGTTTATTGAAACATTTATTATGAATGGTATTTCCACATGTATTAGCGGTGGTTGTGGCTCAGAGGCCGGGCATGATGTAGGCGATGTTGTGCAGCGTGTCGGCGAGCAGGCGCGGCGGGGGCGCGAGCGGCGCGGGCAGGTGCCGGCACACGCACAGCAGCGGCGCCAGCGCGCACACCAGCGTGTCCAGCAGCACCGACACCGACCCCGACACCGCGATCTGACCCTGCGATACGACCACTATTTATTGGCATTTGTTTTGTATGCAGGACGTAAGAGACAGTCTACTCGTGACCATGGAGCGTGTAACACTGTAACCGCTTCGAAATATCGAGGCAAAAACAAACATAATCGTGGTGATGTGAACAACCGCAACAATCTAAAAACATACCCAGTATGTGTATACAGGGTGTAAGAGACGGGGTAACGAAAACTTTACAGGCGTAATCAGACCTAGAAACTGAACAACTTTTTTCTATGGGGGCTATGTTGGAAAACAATAAAAAAATTCAAGTTCCCATACAAAATCATTCAGCTGATCGGGATTTTTGTATGGAAGGTCGAAAAAAAATCACATAGCCCGCATAGAAAAAGTTGTTTATGTTCATGGCCTCATCACGTCTGCAAAAATGTACGGAGCATCCAAATTTTTTTTTCGCAGGAAGTTATTTAGAATCATGAGTAGAAACACCCTACAAAATTTGTGTACTGATTAGTGATTTTTTATTTATTATTCGTACAACAACTGACCTCGTGCTCCTTGAGCCGCTCCCCGATGATCGCAAGGCTCTCGCCCAGCAGCCGCAGATGCGCTGCCACCTCCACAGCGCCGCAGCCCGTGACGCGGTACATGCCGGCACCCCCCGCCGCCCCCGCCCCCGCCGCCCCCGCCGCGACCGGCGTCGACGCTGACACGGGCTGGGGACATTCAATACCAAATTAATAAATCCAATTGGCTAGTTTCCTGGGTCACTAAAAAAATATAACAGTTGTACGCTTAAAACTATTGTCCAAAAATACTACGAACTTCATTCATCATTTTTCGAAATATTCAAAGTTTGAATTAATAAACAGAAAACTAATATAAAAGTAAGTGTTTTGACGCCATCCGAATACTCAGGGCGTGACGTCATAATTCTAATTCTTCATATAAAATACTGCTTTAGATCGTTTTAAAAAATAGGTCATTTGACCTGTCAGGAAACAAGACTATTTCAGATCTCTCTGCCTACCCCGCGAGGGAGCTTTTCCTTTAGGCGTGATTTGTGTGTGTATTTCAGATCCTGTGACGGTATGCAAATAAAATGTTTAATCTGTGGGCGCACGGCCGGAGGGTATGACACTTGTCATCTGACAGTCAAGCGAGCCGGACGTGCGCTCACAGCCTATTCCAATATATTAGTGTTGTTTCACTCTCAGACTTACCCCTGTGACACAGTGGACGTCACACATGGCGACGAGCTATGGGTAAGTCCTTTGTCAATTGAAAGAAGGGAAAGGAGGTTGGAAAAAGTAAACAAATGCGTTGAAAATATTTCTCAGTGGTGTGTTTTGGTGCATAACAATTATACTCGCTATAAATATCTAATAAATACAGAATCCGCGCGTTAATAAAAAAACTTATTAAATAAAAAGCGGTCATATATTCGTTCTCTAAAAATAATTTAGTTTTACCTAAAAGGTAGCAAGAATCAACCAAGTATCGACAAGTAAGTACCTGAATATCAAGTGTCAGCTACACGTTTATTATGGCTACGTAGGCCACCCAAAGCCAAAGAAGTCTGTTAGTAATTAAATGAGCTTCAGCAACAAGTAGGTATACAATGTTTGTGATTATATCATCATCCAGTTGCATAGCCTAAACAGTGTGGCGCCGCGCCGTTATGCGATAAGTACCTAAGAGCCAGTCGATGTTGTGGTTTCCGACAAATGCCATCCAGGGCAACCTGCGGCAGCCGCAACTTGATGCGGTGACGTGTATCAGGTACCCTGCTTCTTATTATCTGTCTTGCCTAGAAATCAATCCACGCCTAAACATTGATTTGTTCGTATCATGATAACTTTAGGCATATAATAACATAAAAAGTGACGGACAGCTACCCGTAATGTAGATATGTGAATTGTAATGCACCCGACACATAAAACATTATTTTGTTTGGTTCTGGCGAACTATTCAACAAGAACGGTTGTAGTTTTACCTAATACCTCACTATTCTTTATCTACTTCTTTCTGAAATTGACAAGAGTGAGACTTTAAATAGATAAAGCAAATTTGACCCAAACGTAACGAAATCGGTGTCGAAACTGAAAAATTGTGAACCTACATAAAAAATTACCGTAAAATTACGGATCCGCATAATATCTATCACAGAGCACTTTGGTACCTGAATGTTTACTATTTGTAGAAATATCCACAAAATAGTAATTTCGAATACTTAGTGTTTTAATCAAATACTAGATATCGATATTAAATTTTTGTTAAAAAGCTAATACAAACTAAACAAGCGGTTCACAAATCGGAAAAAGCTCCACCTCTCGTCAACTTGTACAGACGTAATGTTGTCAGTTGTGTGACTATGTAGTCCTACTGCAAAGTCATAGGCGGCGCTGATGCCACTCTTAAGTGGTCAAGTAAGGAAAAATATATGAACGAAACAAGTGGATCACAATTTCGCCGCCTGGGTTAGAGCGACCGTGGTGTAACGGTTAACACATCTGACCCGGTTAGTCAGAAGATGTGGGTTCGAGTCCCATTGGTGGCGTGAACTTTGGTACCTGTCTATAAATAATCGGCAGAAAGGGTTGCCAGATAACAACCAAACTAATTTGAGAAATAGGTTGGTGGATAACCGGTATTTGAAAATAATTCTGTCTTTAAATAATCAGCAAAAAGGTTTGCTAGATAACAACTAAACTAATTTGAGAAATAGGTTAATGGATAACCGGTATTTGAAAATAATTATTAAAAACAGAAATCCAACTGTTGTAATCCAAAAGTTATATTTTTAACTTATACTACATACATACACACATTATATCGCGCCTTTGTCCCTTGAAGAGTGGGCAGAGCGTCAGCGACCGTGAAGATACGGTCGCTATCGACACGTCTGACGAATACCTATTGGGGGCCATTTCAGATGAATCGCGTGCATCACGCGGCAACTTATAAAGTTGGTGGTCGAATCAGAATCAGTCAAATCGTACAACTCATTTAAATACAAACACCCGTTAGCCGTTGGGCTAAAGCTCGTGAAAGTAACTTTTTAAACATAACCCGTTTCTATATTTTCTTTCTATAGACGGTCGATATAGCGCAGCAGTAGCGCTGGAGCTGCTTGCATAGCAAAAGTTGCGGGTCCGATTAACAATGAGGCAGTCACAGGGTGATATATCACTTTCTGAATTTGCTTCCAGTCTTGTTAGGACATTTGAGGTACCATCCGGCAGAAAAAAAAAAAAAAAAAATGAAGAAGAAGAATCGGAAAAAGGTTCTTGAAAAACCCGTGCCAGCGCTATGATTAGAGGATTAAAGAAGTTAATAAATCTCAGTATTAAGCCAGTATATAGGTAAAGTAATCTACCTACTTATCTATGTACTAGCTGGTAATAGCAATGAATAAGTAGACATTGGGTCTAATAAAATAATGCCTTGCCTTATTTTGCCACGGTTTTGTCATTCCGATAAATTTTGTACGTGCGTGTTATACCTAATTAAAATAGGAGCTATAACTTTGATATTTTGGTACCTACATAGTTAACGAGATTTGAAATAGTTTCCGTCAATACAGAATTATAAACAAAAAATCGTGCAAGTAAATAAATTAATGGTATATATTAACGAAAGCTAAGTACATAGGTACCCATATAGTACTTTGTACGTATGTAGCTACTAAGTTTATAGCGAGAACCATTAGCGATTTTTTGTAGTTTTTGGGTAAAATTGTTCCTATTTTGTTACAATGACTTTAAATAAATAAAGGAGCATTGATAACATGGAGTTTTCTCATCGGGTTGATAATATTTTGCTGTTCTATTATTTATGGGGGTTAATTTAATTGTATTACGTGCCAACTGGGAGGTCATACAAACATTATGCTTCCGTAGCAAAAGTGATTGTGATCATCTTATTCAAATTTAAGCAGTCACGTATGTATAACAGAATTTATCGGAATTAAAAAGAGTACAGTAGCAAACTGACACTTTGTTGGTTGGTGCTAATAAGTAGTAAACATCATGACAAGTAGTAAACCGACAATGTCGGTTGGTACTAAAAAGAAAAAGTAATAAATATGGTAAAAAAAAAAAAGCCTCTGTGCTGTTGGCTTCGGCCCCACACATGCCTCAAAGGACCAAGTCTCTGTGGGCCTATGATTCGAAAAGAATACAAACACAATAATAGTAATTTAAAAAACACATTTACATCTGTAATCGTACAGATGTATGTCTGATGTTTACGAAATCAATAAATAGTAAACTGACCAATGTGTCAGTTGGTACTAAAAAGTAGTAAACTGACCAATGTGTCAGTTGGTACTAAAAAGTAGTAAACTGACCAATGTGTCAGTTGGTACTAAAAAGTAGTAAACTGACCAATGTGTCAGTTGGTACTAAAAAGTAGTAAACTGACCAATGTGTCAGTTGGTACTAAAAAGTAGTAAACTGACCAATGTGTCAGTTGGTACTAACAAAGAGTTATTGCTGTGAGGCATATTGCTCTGAAAAATCGATAAGTAGTAAACTGTATAGCGAAATCAGTTGGTACTAAAGAGTAGTAAACTGACCAATGTGTCAGTTGGTGCTAACAAAGAGTTATTGCTGTGAGGCATATTGCTCTGAAAAATCGATAAGTAGTAAACTGTATAGCGAAATCAGTTGGTACTAAAGAGTAGTAAACTGACGTTATATGTGTCAGTTGGTACTAACAAAGAGTTATTGCTCTGAGGCATATTGCTCTGAAAAATCGATAAGTAGTAAACTGTATAGCGAAATCAGTTGGTACTAAAGAGTAGTAAACTGACGTAATATGTGTCAGTTGGTACTAACAAAGAGTTATTGCTGTGAGTCATATTGTTCTGAAAAATAACTCATGTGGGTTTGGTAGTTATCGAACGACGGGCTTTGTTGACAACTGCCATTCGTGATCGCTCCAGAAAAAAAAAAAGTTGAGAAAATCAAAACAATGTAAGAGGAGAATTATACAATACCTCTCGAATTATACAAAGAAGTGTAAACTAAAGATCCCTAGCCAAAGCAGTATTGTCAGTTCTTACAATTTAATGGGTATCTACTGAAAATAATAAAGAGCTATGATATGATAGATACTGATTGGGTATGGATCAGAAATTTCCGTGTATCAACAGACCAAGGAAAAAGACAATTCAAATAGCACGAACTTTAAAGTTAAATGCACTTTATGTTAAAATATCAATCAAGAATAATAAAAGTCTAGCATGAAAAAAAAAAAGGATTCATATGACAAAGCTTTGTTTTGAGTTTCATGTAAAATTCATTTCAATGGCGAAAGAAGCTTTTGTTACAGTCTGTTAGACAAACCTTGTATAAAAAAGAAACCTAATAGGTACACCTTTCCGGGGGAAAGACGTAAGACATTTTTATTGGTAATAATTATATTACAGGTCAAAAGTGGTTACATGTTTCAAAGCAACATAAAAAAAAAAAAAACTGTAAATCAAGGGATTTTTACTAAAAATTTTGCTCTGATTTAGCAAAGAATAAAACAAAAATTGGGAATCTCAAAATATTACTAAGTAGCCAATGTAATAAAATATCTTTACATATCTCATGCTGTGAAAGTGGGTCGTTGCTGACGGGGAACCCGACCTGTGGGTTCGGCTTGCAGGCGATGTTTTGAAACTGGGCCTGTTAGTAATTTTGAATATGGAACTGGAGGGGGAGCCGGTGGAATCGCGACAGTTAAAGAGTTAAAGTAAATTTCTTCTTATTTTTAATAGGAGTTGCATTGCAACCAATTGGTTGTGTGCGATTTTAAGTTTCGAACTGGCCGCTGCGAATTGCGTTGCTTGACGCCAGATATTGTATTTTTATCTGTATTTTTGTGCCCTCAATAGATGAGTTTGTCAAATTGTTGCTCAGTATTACAGTGGCAAAGGTAAAAATTACTAATATCCCTACGGTCAGGGAAATTTCTGTTTTATGTTGGGATACTTTTCTTTCACATTAATTCAATGTTTTTCAATCATAAAAATGAAAGTTTTGTGGTGCATTTTGAGTACCAGACGATACAATCATCATTTATGGATCGTTTTCTTGTATTTATCGTTTTTCATTCGATATGTAAGGCGGTGCACGTGCCGCGGATGTAACATCGTTAACAACTTCGGAAAGGTACCGCCCTCGCTCCGCTTGGGCGTTGGAAGCCTCGGTTGTTGTAGATGGGTTGCATGCCTAGGTGCGTAATCAACTATTGATTACATTTGAACAAGAAACTTGTTGAGTGTAAATGCAGCTACACGTTCAACATAGATGCAAAAATATGTAAAAGATGCAAGAGTGATCACGGGATCAACCGGGATAAATGAAAATGTAATGGTCCGATTTGGTTCCACGTATTATTGAACACTAGTTTAAAAACTACTTAAAATGTAAGAGGTTACGCATGGCCGTATGTCGATGCATCTAACAATCTAGGCCAACATCAAAGTCCAATGTTGTGCATGATCTAGACTAAGCAAAACTTAAATTATGAAATAATAAATATCATGTACATCGTACAAAACTGTTATGTTATTACTAACAGGTTATTTTTAATATGTTAAATAATTCCGATAAAATATTTTATAGTCAGAACTTCAGGTAAAAGTTGTTGTACAGGACAGGATGATGAAAATACAAAATAGATTCAATGTCCTTCGTTTCTACCCATGGCAAAATTTCCGATACTCGATAATAAGTAAGCTAAGGTGACAATGGTACTGCTATCTTTATTTAATAATAAACTTAATTACTATGAATTTATATTTAAAAATAAGATGTATAGCTGCAGTAATTATTTTATTGGAACAGTAATAAAATTAAAAGAATTAGTGATACATGTAACGAGATAAACTTACTACTAGTCTCTCATGTATATGAGCACGACTTCTTTAAAGTATTTTTACTTGGAAGTGATAACAAAGTGTTGTATTGTTAATGTAATAAGAGAAGATTTTTAATCAAATTTGTATTAAATTTAAAGATCACGTCAAAGACCTAAAGAAATATTTAAAATTCAATGTGGACTGCGGAACAAAGGTTATCGATAATTAAATATTACTGTTACAAGATTTTATATGTTTTCGGAAATTGAAAACTTATTTGTTAGAAAAGGAAAGGAAAGGAACAGGAAATTTGAATGAGATTTAAAAACTTTAATGTAAAGTGAAAGTTATTGTGATGACATTGATCATTTTGGTAGACAGATTAAGTTTGTGCAGTCCAGTATAAATTGCTGACATTAATATTTTCTATAGAACTGTAGGCATTAAACATGCTTAAGCTTAGAGTGTTTGAAGTGGTATTATAATGACTCTGATTATTAAATACTGTTAAGTGGAAATATTTAATTTTTAAAATCCAAATAAGTTCAAAATTTACTTTACGCCCTGATTAGGGAATGCAAATATTGGGACGGAGATGCACTTGTGGAATTGCATTCCCTAGTCCTGATTAATCTAGTTAATGAATTTTGTGTATAGATGATTATTACCTGTTTATTGATATGGAGTATGTACAAGGTCTAAATTTGTTAAAAGGGGAAAGGTGTGACGGTATGCAAATAAAATGTTTAATCTGTGGGCGCACGGCCGGAGGGTATGACACTTGTCATCTGACAGTCAAGCGAGCCGGACGTGCGCTCACAGCCTATTCCAATATATTAGTGTTGTTTCACTCTCAGACTTACCCCTGTGACACAGTGGACGTCACAGATCCTGCTTTCGGCAGAATGCGAGCACAGAGAAAAACTAATATACTAACGTACAACAGAGAGTCAATCTCAGTACTATGATCGTTGCCACGATAACTCGCGCAAGAGCAGCGCCGGTGGCGCGAGCTCGGTACTAATGCATTCTCACTTGTTTTCTTAACAGCGCAATAGATGGCGCTTGATAGACCAAGCGTATCGTCATAATTTGTATGAAAGTTTGTGGTCTTTGATGTGATTTGTTTCTAAATTTGTGATAAGACTAAGGACTTCAAAAAATAAATACGTATTTTCTAATCTTTAAAGGGGTATTATTTTTTTTAGTACATCCACTGGCTTTCTTAGGAAACCTCCTAAACCCCGATCGTCAGTCACATCAAAGTAGATATAGTCAGACAAATAATTTTTCATGACTTATTCAATGTCTGGCTTACTGACTCACTAATATAATGACTGACTAGCCGACGGACTGTTGGACTGACTTACTGATGACTGACAGACTGTCTAATGAGGCTGATTGACTTACTGATGACTGATTGAAACTTTTCCCTTTTGGGTGGTTTTCGCCCATTAAATGACATGCTGCTGCCCCTGATTTGCTCCCTAGCCAACTTAACAACAAATAAAACAAGCAGATCTTATAAACCTTTTTATTTGTGTTTTAAAATTTTTAATTTTTGTTTTTCACTGTCCATATTTTTTTTTACTGTTTTGCAATAATCATATAATTTGACAGAAATCATTTTATCTAAAATAAAAGTAACATGCTCGTTACAATCATTTGTGTCATTATCGACTATTATTTTCGTTAGTAATGTTAAAATCCGTTTTTCACTTGATATTTACATTTTAAATTGTTGAAAACATCGCAATAAATAGTCAGTCCTTGGTTGACTATTTGAAATAAAGCCTGAGTAGGTGCATTTAAATTCAAATCTTTATAAGAATAATTCCTATTAATTATCAGCAATTCTCGATCATCAGATAAAAGTTCGTCTTTTATAAACATTTTGTCACATTTTGTGCAATTGAATTTTTCCATACACTTTTTTCCTAAATACCCAGCAAAATATTTGACTGAGCATTCTTCCAAAGATGTTTTTTGTCCTGGAACATTTACCGCTTTTGTTTTCTTACATGTACTGGGGACTTGGCTGGTACTAAACATAGAGTGTGCTAATGTAGCCGTGGTGATGTCGTCGTCTATCTGACTTGAATTTATATTTGATGACGAAGAGGCAGGAAAAAAAGGTTCTTCGTCATCAAATAAAAATTGTTTCGCAGTTGGGTTGCGGTTGCACCCAGTTTTCATGCGGTACAAACCAAAAAGGTTTTCGATGATATCCTGATTGAGTCGGTATGTCATAATAAAATTAATCTGTATAGACCTCTAGCTACGAAAACCAAAGCATATTTAGCTAGTTCATTCGTTCTGTTTTCATTTCCCATATCTTCAAATCCTTCAATGACATCAAACTTTTCATTATATTCTAAACAAGCCATTTCATCAAAGCATATAATAGCGGCCTTTTCTTTTTCTGTAGATTTTTCAAATTTCCTTTTCACATTATCAAAACTGGGTTCCGATAGGCCAGGAAAACAGCTTGCTTTTTAAAGCCAATTTTTTATTGTGTGTGCTAGGACTTGCCAATACTACACCACTATTTCTAAGGTATCTATAGGCCGCTGGTGATTTATAAAATAGGGACAAGCAAAAATTTCTTTCTGACACTGTCCACTTCTTTTTTTTTCTTCTTAATTGCATTTTAGCAATTATTTTTGATGACTCACTTCTATATTGTTTATCCATTTCTTTATCAGAAACTTTTCTCTTTAAATTTTTTATTATTGTGGTTTTTGATTTCAGCTTCTCTGTGCAAAGTTTCACAGTTTGTTTCAGTTGTTTGACTTGATCAGCAGTATTAGCACAAAAAGAATACTGGCGCTTGTGTTTTGGTGGTGTGGGAAAATTTATTTCTGGATCCATTTGCACCACCTGATCACCAACATCTTCAAATTCCAACTTTCTTTTATTAGAATAAACTTTTGTCGGGATCGTCACTTTTAAAGTTGGTGGTGAAGTCGAGAAATGGCTTGGGATAGCGGATTTATCCAACACTGGCTTCGACCCCGTCTTTGATATTTCTAAAGCATCAAAGTGCACTTCACAGATATATCTGTTTCCAAGCTCGTCATCAGTTAAATGGCTTTAAGCCAAATTACCTGCATTTTCTAGCCAGCGAGATTTGCGATGTGTATTGTGTATTGGAAATCGGAACATTGAATACTCGGAACTTCTATTGTTGCAACCAGAGTAAGAGCATCTTCGGGCTGGCATGTTCGTTTCCAAGGGCAATGCAGAGGTCGGAGAAAAAGCAGTAACAGTAATCCAGAGGGAATGCGAGGGTCTTCGGTTTAGCAGGAACAGAATCCAAGGACAATGCTGGGGTCTTACAAAATTTTTTGACTAGATTTGTATGGCAAACTGTCGCACGATTACGACGGCCGGCCGGCGTAGCTTGCTATTTTCTTCAATTCACATACCGGCTATCCCTTGCATAATAGCAAGTAGCGATTACACGTTACGATTTATCAGGCCTGATTTGGCATAGGTGCCATGTCACAGACTTGATTTTGAGATAAATTAAGTTATAGATGAGATAAATTACTTAAAGTTATGACTTATGACAACTCAGCTAATTACTCTATGAGTGTCACTGTGTCACATTAACAACATACAGTGACACAAACATTGTTGCCTGCCAGCAGCCCAGCAGTCAAAGAAGGAAAATACCCGAAACATTTCTATTTCAGCGCCACTTGTGTGCATGCTGAATAAACTTAGAACTGTGTTAGAACCCAATTAAAATGTTTCGTGTAGCAATTGCTAGATGACAGTATAAACATTGAAAAATAATAATTAAAATACTATATTTTAACGATGTTATTGGTGAATATAACTTATGTATATATACTAAGTCTTATGAAGGTACTATTTATGCAATGCAGTTAAAACAAATATAAAAAATATGTAAATAATGTGTTCAATATTCCTAGCGATACCTGTACTGCCATCTATCGAAATTTTGTGTAAACTAATTCTGTAATGTATGGAATTAACCAGCCCTGATGCGAGTGTTCTAAAATTGAGAACAATATTCAAATAGGCAACAAGAGTCGAAATAGACGAAAGAATAGAAAGAAAGAACAATGTAGTTTACATTTTACCTATTGCTAGTCAAAAAACAATTAGTTATGAATTCACAAATAGGTTGTCATTGTAAAAAAGAGAAAATTACATGACACAATTTTCTCATTTACACAACTAAACAATTTTATGATCCCAGTATAAACGCGGCACAGGCGGGATTAAAAAATTAAAGTAAAGGCACTGCCTCGGGGCTAGCCAGACTGACCACACAGCATGTAACTGCAAACAACCAAACTTACCACGAGTGCTTGTTTGAGAGGTGCTTACTTACCACGAGTGCTTGTTTGAGAGGTGCTTACTTACCACGAGTGCTTGTTTGAGAGGTGCTTACTTACCACGAGTGCTTGTTTGAGAGGTGCTTACTTACCACGAGTGCTTGTTGCGCCTGCTGCGCGGGCTTGGGCGGGGCGCGCGCTGCGGGCGGCCGCCCCGGACCCGCGTGCCCCAGGGGACGCGCCACTGCGCCAAATTAACAATTGTCCTTTATAGTAATTCTTCTTGCCTTATCCCATTCTCTGTCGGGGTCGGCTACCTAACCTATTAGACGTGGAACCAAGTTTCTACACAGAGCGACTGCCATCTGACCTCTGCAACCCCAAGGGTAACATACATACATACATAAATCACGCCTTTGTCCCTTACGGGGTAGGCAGAGCGTTAACGACCGTAAAATTACGGTCTTCATCGCCACGTCTGACAAGTATTGAGGGCCCTTTTAGATGATTCATGTATCACTGTAGTGACAGGTTGTCAGCCTGTCGCCTAAAATTGTAACACACATGAAACCCTCGAGTCCCATAGTTGCCTTTTACAACACCCGCGGGAAGAAAAGGGGTGATGCTATTCTACGCCGGCATCACACGGCAGAAGGCTAACCTGGCCCGAATCTAAGGTTGAGTCTTATTCAATATCATTTGAATTCAAATTGTAATTGAATGTAGGTTTCATTACAATGTTTTTCCAGGGACAATGGTTTTTTTCCACAATGATTTTAGCACAATGGTTTTTTTTTCATTTGGGACAGGCGTGATTTGTGTGTGTTTATTTATTTATATTTTTTTATTACCTTGATTGGAAATGATCTTGTTGGCGGTACCCTGGTTGGCATGCTCCTTTTGCATGGCGAAGCGTTTCGCCTTACGCTTCCACAGGTAACGCTCATTGTAGTTCACCTGAAAACAACTAGTCATGGGTCATTGGGTCGTTGGACAACTTGGTGTCTTACACGAAGAGAGAGAACAAGGCAAACCACTTCGAAACATTTATTACCCAGGGCCCTAAGTCTGCTAAATGAAAATTGTTACAATCCGGCCTTACAATCCTTATGCTTCTTCTACATTCATGCATACACCGGGAATCGAAGCCGGGCCTCGTGGTGTAATGGCCTACGGCTCTGCCACTGAGCTAACGACGCACCGGTCAGCCTTCGTCAATTTTTCAATCTCTTGATGCTAGTCTTGAAGTAAATTTTTTAATTTTTTTAATTTATGAAAATAACTAGCGGCTGCACCCACTGCAACTCATTTTCCCGTGGAAAAAAGACAATTTCCAATGGCAAGTATTATACATAAAAATCTTCCTCTTGAATCACTCTATAAAAAATCCTGCATCAATATCCGTTGAGTAGTTTTGAAGATTTAAGCATACATACATACAGACAGACACGAAAAACGACTTTGCTTTATACAATATTACTACTGTACTATACTGCACTGTGAGTGCACTAAATGGCAATAAAGTTACTCACGTTAGCCCACATTTCGCCAAGCCTCTTAGATATAGCGGAGAAGTCCATGTCGGGATGGTTTCGCAACAACTCATTACGTGCTTCTTTGGCCCACATCATGTATGCTGTGATACGGGTTTTGCCTGAAAAACACTCAAATGTTAACAACAGTAGTTTTTTTTGTTTATTTATTTCTTACAAAGCACAAAATTTTGCAGTTATCTTTTTGTATGTCAAAACCAGTCATTGTAAAAAAGAGAAAAATGTAGGACAAACTTTTCTATTTATTATAACAATTTTATGACTATTTTCTGTTGTTTACAATGACTTATCCATTTATTCAATGATAGTGTGTATTCTGTCTTTTTGTATGTGTTGTGCGTATGAATTATTTTTTATTATGCACTAAACTTGACAGATGATTGCCACATTACAATTTAAGACTTGCAAAACAAATGACAACCCCCTAGTATTTTTTTTTTTTGTATTTTGATAGAACAGGGGTTGGTCCTGAGAGGACCAACAGCCACTGCGACCTTTTCAGATCTATTGTGGCAACCCTTTTCGCTTAAATGACCTCTTCAAGTCGGGCCATTCTGAGGAAGGCCACAACTTGTTTGGGGTCAAGGTTACGGACCTCCACAGGGGCCAGTAAATGGCCACCCATGGTTCGGCTCCTTGTTTGCACAAGTGCCTCACAGTCGCAGAGGACGTGTAGCGGTGTTTCATCGCCCTCAGCACAGAATCTGCAGTATGAGAACTCGGACAGCCCCATTCTACAGAGATGTTAGTTGAGATTACAGTGCCCAGGAGGGGCCCTTGTCAACAACCCCCTATGTCAATATACATTCTCTCAAACAAAAAAAAACACAGTTTGCTTGATTTTCTCAATAGCTACCTTTATCCTTCCTTTGAGCCTTAGCCCTCCCAACGACCCTCCCATCTTTCACAATCAGTTTCCGTTTGCTGCTCTTCTCCATCATGTACAACGAGTTGGCAACTCCTGGACCAGGGCCGCTCGCCCGGGCGCCTCCATCGTCAGACGCTGAACTATCTGACTCCATACTGTGCAAGAATTATTATAAATTAGCCTATCATATATTATAAAAAACCTTTTTTTTTTAATGGCGCCACATCTCTTTAGTCGAGATGTTAATAACTTACCTATCAGCATTCTCCCCATTATTCTCATAGTACGGCAGTGAATCGGACTCGCTTCCCGATGCGGTCCCGGCGTCCTCGACGGGGCGCGGGGGGTCATTCTGGGGCACTTCCATCTCGTCTGGACGACCTCCGAAACCCTTCATCGGAACCCGGCGGTACCGCGTCTCAATGTCGTCGGGGGACTCAAAATCCATGAGCTTCGAGCTCTTCTTCCTCACACGCCCACTTCGAGATATCCCAGTCACTTCTAAGTCTAGAAAAATAAGAGTTTTCTATACGTGGAAAAACGGCAGACCCAAGCTTCAAGAAATTACTCTTTTATCTCGTCCATTGGTTACTTACCTTCCTGCATGATGATTGGGAAGCTGCAAGATAATGTTTTGATAAAGTTTCGGAGCAATATTACGTAAATAATCGGTGATTGCGTCGAAAAATAAGATTAACACTCGCACCAAGCGATGCGCGTCAAGAATTTGTTTGACAATATAATTTTTTTCTTGCGAATCGGGCGTAATTCGTAAAAGCTTAGTCACACTAGACGCGTGTGCGCGTCGCGTTCAGTGCTTTGTCGACCGACGTGTGAAATATGTATTCTGACCTTTAAAATCGTCTATGGATCAATTCTGACAGATGACTGACATGTCAATTTCGCCATAGACTATTATTGTGACAGCCATAACAAATTTCTCTTACGAAAACCGAAATAAATTAAAGTTCTGTTTTAATTACTGCTTAAAATACATTTAATTTATGCTGCGGTTGTAATATTTTACCCACGTCACAATCGACCACACTAACTTTTACCTGAAAACCGGTTTTAGTGTTAACCTAGAAACTCCACTATTTTTCAGTTTTCAGCGTTACTATTTTTCAAATTCTCGGTTATTGTACTCTCTGTTGCTAAAATTTACGCTACAGCTGTTAGTAGTATTCGTATTACAGCTAAAAAGCAGTGATAAGCGAGGTAGAATCTTCTGTTTCGGTCAAGTGTTCGGTCAGAGTATACTTCGTTCAAAGGTGGAAATCGCGAGTCATGAATCTCAATAACCTGTGGTCTCCGAGGCTGATGGCTGGGGCCGCGTTCGTGGGGCTGGTCGGTGCTGCTGGCGTGTTCATCTATGAGCAGGTCTATGCGGAGAAACGAAGGGCTATGCTAGGTAAATAATGACTACATGATGAAATGTCTTATTTACCTACTTTCTCTAATCCCATCTATATCGCTAGCCAACTGTCTGACCCTCATCAATCTCAAGCTATCTACCCACTGGATAGCTTGTCCTATACAAATGACAACGAGTTTTGTGGCCCTAACTGAAGGGCCACCTACGAGAATGCCACATACTTTCGTATTTGCTTTCCTTGACTGCCAGCGCTAAAATGGCGATTTTCAATGAGTGCAACCAATATTGTAGCAACAACCAGTCCATAGCTAATTTCAGGTCAGTGCTGACCCTACTACCTGCTACTAAAAGTTTTCCGATTGGAATTATGTATTTTCCTGTAGTAAACTTATTGATACTCAGAAATATTGTTGCTTTAATCATAATAATAATATTCTTTATTGCACACAAAAACAAAACAAAACAACAATAACATAAGAAACAGAGAAATTTTGATGGTCCAATGAGACGGCCTTAATGCTTAAGTAGCATTCTCTTCCCGGCAAACTTTAGGCGAAAAAGAAAGTGCGATATGTTTAGCGGGATAGTGCAAACATCTACATATACTATAATACACCTTAATACATAGATATGCACATAAGCAATATGGTATATACCTAAATACATAACCATTTAACAGTTACTTTCTGATGGTGCACAATTTTTTTTATCTGTGCAGTGCAGCTTTTTCTGTTATTTATAGCAATTTTTTTCTAGTAACGGAGGTACAACGGCTGGACAGACAGATGGTGTCCATGAGGCAAGAATTAGAAGCACTAAGGGAACTACAGAAAGAGGCGTAAGTTACAATTTATTGATCTTGAAAAAATGTATCTATCAGGAACAAAATCAATTTATGGTTGATAACATTTAGCTTGATACCTGTGACGTTTGTGACCTTGGAACACACACACATACAAATCACGCCTGTATCCCTGGTGGGGTAGGCAGAGCTCTAACAACCGCAAAATCACGGTTGTTATCGCTACGTCTGACGTTTTTGACTATTGTTTTCAAAGGTAGTTTCAGAAAACATGTGTATCACTATAGTGACAGGTTGTCAGCTTGTCGCCTAATAATTGTATTACACCAATACTCTCGAGTCCCTTAGTCGTCCCTTACGACATCCACGGGTAGGATGTGGGGTGATGCTATTCTAAGCCGGCATCACATGACCTTGGAACAAGTGCTATGAAAACAAATGGAAATGGTCCTTATGTCATTGAGCATTTGCCTCAGGGTCACAAACATCACAGGTATCAAGCTATACAATCATCACAGGTATCCATACAAAGTTACCAACCAACAGAGTCAATTTGTATAGGAGGTCCAAAAAATTTTCTCGTATTTCAACTTATGTTCCTTAGGGAAAATTGTTCAGTTCCATGGGCTGGTTCACCTCTTCAAATATTTGCAGCAATTTTTTTTACAGTGTATATTTTAATTTATTGAAATATTGTTTTTATTACAGCAAATTAAGACGCGAGCGTCAAAAACGCGTGCGTCGCGAAGCGCAACAACGCGCGGCCAAGGCGGCAGCGGCAGGGGACGCCGTCGACGGACCAGAACAGAGCTACGCGTCAGACTCAGAGTACTTCACTGATTACCAGTCTGTACTAGGTATGTATACAGGGAGTAAATTAGCTGCGGAACAATTCTGACTAGGGTTCATCGGGTCGTTGTTACGGACACGAAAAGAAAGACCTTAAAAATAAGTCATTGTAAAAAAGAGAAAATTTTCAGACACAATTTTCTCTTTTTTACAACATCTCATGTTCCGCAGTAGAAACGCGGCACGAGTGGACTACAATAAAAAAAATCCTCTTTTTCCCAAGGCACAGATGGAGAGATGGACAGTGAAGAATTCTACGATGTCCACACAGACGATGAGGACGACACGTTGAGAGAAGAAACCGGCAACGGTCATGTCCTGGGAGCTCCCGATGAGGTGAGTGAGAGGCATTAAGTAGTATAAACGAAAATAAGAAATCGAAAAATTTACAAGTGTCCACCGGGAATCGGATCGAAGACGAGCATCAAGACATCGAGAAATTGACGAAGGTCAACCGGTGGGTCGGTAGCTCAGTGATAGCGCAGTGGCCGGTACCCCACGCGGCCCGGGTTCGATTCCCGGTCGACGCCTGTCAATTTTTCGATTTCTTAATTTCATTTATACCACTTAATGCCGTGTCATGCCGGCTTAGAATAGCATCACCCCACATCCTTCCCGCGGGTGTCGTAAGAGGCGAGTAAGGGACTCGAGAGTGTTGGTGTATTACAATTTTTAGGCGACAGGCTGACAACCTGTCACTATAGTAATACACGTTTTCTGAAACAACTTGGAAAACAATCCTCAAAATTTTCAGACGTGGCGATAGCGACCGTATTCTTACGGCCGCTAACGCACTGCCTACCCCGCAAGGGATAAGGGCGTGATATATGTATGTATGTATGTTAATTTTGATTTAATTTTATTGCAGGATCGAACAGATAAACCTGACACATCACCTGAATCATCACCGAGAAAGACCACCACGTAGCTGCCGTCAACTGGTATGTTACTCCAAGCCATTTTTTAGAAGGTCCCGAGTTCGATTCTCGGTGGGTCATATTTACTTTAAAAGTTTACATAATAGAAAAAACATAAGGCCCAAGTTAGGTGACGACCAATGTGGCGTTGTGGTAGTGCGACTGCCTTTGACGCAGAAGGTTCCGGGCTCGATTCTCGGTGGGTCACTCAAAGTTGATATTTATCACTTTGTGAATTTGTTCCCAGTCTAGTTGGGACGTTGCGGGCTGAACCACCGGTTGCTGTCTATGATCACTTAGGCGGCGGTCGTTACACAACCATGTCAGAAGCCTGCTACTTGTAGAAGGCGGTTAAAAAATTCTGACGCTAGGGACTGTATTATTGGCTGTAGAAAAAGTAATACACATGAAACGCTCGAATCCCTTAGTCGCCTTTTACAACATAGATTTGTACATAATATTTTTTTGTAAAGACTGATGAATGTAGAAGAAGCGAAAGAAGTATGCCAGGATCGTAGCTAGTGGAAGGAAATAGTCTCTGCCTACCACAACGGGAAAGAGGCGAAAATATTCAATCGTTTATTGCCAAGTGGATTCACAATGAATGCTTTTAGAATGTCAGAGAGTTACAATGCAATACTGTCACTGAATAAATGAATTTGCGTGATTTATGTATGTATCTTTTTTTTTTCAGTTGTGGTGTAGAGTAGTCAAGTCATTTAAAGGTATGGTTTGGGGTAACGTAGCAGTCGCTTCCCGCGTCTGTTGTATATGCTTAGATCTTTAAAACGACGGATTTTGATGCTGTTTTTTAAGAGTTACTCAAGATGAAGGTTTATATATCAGGGTGTTAGTATAACTTCCTTTCAAGGGTTGAACCAGCCCATGAAACTGAACAACTTTCCCCAAGAAACATCGAAATATGAAAAAATAATTAAATTAGGCCCTCCCATACAAAATGTACCAAACAACGAACCTCAGGTTGTATGTAAGGTCCAAAAAGTTTTTCCGTATTTCGACCCATGTTCCTTGGAGAAAGTTGTTCAGTTTCATGAGCTGATTCATTCCATTAAAGGAAGTTAGTACTTTGCCTAACATCCTGTAGATAATGTAAGAGGGTGATTTACTGTCTCTTTCTCTCTCGTAGAAATGAGAGAGAGGTCCGATTGACGCGCGGCAAAACATCCTTAGGGCGCGTACATGAAATTAAGCGGAGCGGCAGCGGTTCGGGCGCTGCTTGGCAAAAAAAATTACGTGCCCGTACTAAAACCCGTTTTTTTTAAAGAGTTTTTTTTTTTCAAAACTTAAATAGTGATGTGCCAATACCGGTAACTGTTGTTATCGAAATGGGAATTTTTGAATCTATTTCTCTTAGTTCCTTGTAGATGGCGCTCGTGCGAACGATGTAAAAGCTCAGCAATGATTTTCCATAGATCGGCGTAATAGTTTTGGCATAAGGTGTAAAAATATTAGCTGTAAATATTTTATGGGGTGAATTAGCCCATGAAACTGAAGAACTTTCCCCAAGAAACATAGATTGAAATATGAAAACAAAAAGACCTCCCATACAAAATTACCAACCAAGTCAATTTGTGTTGGACGTCCAAAAATTCGCATATTTCGACCTCTATGCAAGCTAATATTTTTACAGCCTGGTTAAGATTAGCAAAAAAATGGCAACCCCAAAATATCTCACAAAAACACCGTCGCTCCGCTGTATTTTGTATACGCGTCCGTTGTGCCCAATTGTTATTGTTACTGGTTAGTTTGTAAAAACTAAATCAAAAATTTTGACTAGTGGGAATTTAAAAGAACATTTTTGTAAATAGGATTTAAGTTCTTGGGGATAAATGTAATCATTTTTGTTTATAGTGCTAAAAACACAGCTCGGTACCTGTGGCGTCTATCGGTTTCTGGCAAATGCTATGGCATGAGAACCATTTTCCTTTTTTCACTTCTCTTTTTTTAAAATACAGATCTGTCAGACGACAATGTCACACACGCCTCACAAGTATCAAGCTTGATTTTACGGAGTATAAAGTATTTGACAGCTGTAAAACCAAGTCAATGCGTAAGGTCTATTTTTATCTGTTAACATGTCCTTTAGTATCGGTTTGACAGCTGTCAAATATGGCCATACTTTAGTTAAAATCACTAGAATACTTATTTTTTGGACGCCCTGTATAATGTTGCTGACATTCCAATAAAATAAAATATATAACATTTTAATAATATTAAAAAATATGAAGTGGTTGCTGTTATTATATTATTATAAAATAAGATAAGCTATTTATTTTGCTTAATTTTTTTTTATTTACTTTTATTTCAAATGAGAGTAATTGATGCTAAAAATCAATTGTCTATAATGTCGGTTTACTGACGATAGTTGAACGTGACAACGTTATAATATAAGAAAATTATGATGGAATGGTTGCATTTTGAAAAGAAAATTTGAATTTTATTTGTTTCATAGATACGCTGATTGCGACTCTTTGTCGCTCGTTCCGCGCTCTCGCTTGCACTTTAAGCGTTAAATGGAACGCTTCAGAGCGAGGTAACGCCGCATGAGGCATGTTTTTCGGTGCGCGCAGCCGGCTCCATCGAACCATAAAACGTTGTCACGTCAAACCTGGAAACTAACATCGAATATTTTAATTAGTTGTATTAACACGTCTGGCCCGGCAAGTCAAAAGACGTGAGGTCGAATCCCATCGGTGGCGAGATTTTTTCCGCTTGTTTCGTTTGCCTTAACTTTAATAATGTTTCTAAACAGTTTTTTAATCATAAACTAATAATGTTGAAAGGTATAAAAATATAATCTCATCGGTGTACGATTAAATTAATTTTAAACGTACGATGGTGCACATGCTAAGTTCAGGAAAATGAATTTTCTGTCACAAAATTATTAGAAAAACTAGCTACTTCGGTTCACGCATTCCAGTCTTTTCCTTGTATTTATTGCATTTTTTAAATATCTATAAGACTTGTGCATAAAAATAAAGATATTTTGTAAGTTACGAATGAAATCGCGCCGTTAGAATGGTAGCACCTTAAAAATGGCCAAAATTGTTTCAGTAGTCATCTATCTTACTTAATAAAAATACAATTAATGAATGTATAAAATAATATTTTCATACACGCACATCGACCTAGGTTCACCAATGTGACCTATGCAACGAAAGTACAATTGCAATTTTGCAGGCAAAAAAGTGGCAACATCGCGACAAAATTAATACTTAAATAGCAACACTGATAAAAATTACAACTATAGGCGTTTTATGAAGCTACCAGACTACAATTTTACAAGTACAGCTGCCTGTAGCTTACTAGCGACAAATCATAGTGTAAATTTCTTTGACATTGACATTTGAATTTTGAGTGAATGAAATGAATGAATAGATAGTTTTGTATTTCGACTTGTGAAGTTTACTTGTAATCGAGATTTTGAAGTCGTACTGGTAAAGGCAGCTAAAAGTGTCTTCATAAAACGCCTGTAACTTGTAAATTGTAACTACAAGTGTGCTACGGGCAGAATTTGTAATTGTGCTTTCATTGCACAGGCCACTAGGAAGGATGCTTAATGTAGGTGCACCGATTCAAAACAATATTTACTTGTCGAGTAAAATAAATATTATGAATAGTGCCTTACACGGCTAAATAAGGTGTAAAAATATTAGCTGCAAATATTTTAAGAGGTGAATCGGTCCATTAGACTGAACAACTTTACCCAAGAAACATAGGCCGAAATATGGTAAAATTTGTTGAACCTCCCATTCAAATTGACTTGGCCTGTCGGTAATTTTGTATGGAAGGTCAAAATTTTTTTTGCATATTTCAAGCTATGTTCCTTGGTGAAAGTTGTTCAGTTTCATGGGCTGATTCACCCCTTAAAATATTCTCAGCAATTTTTTTATCACCCTGTAGACTGTATTACCACAGAATAAGGATATAATTTCTTAAAAAAAAGCTCAAATACTTCCTTAAGCTGTGATTTAAATATTACCGATTTTGACTGTCCCGATGGCGTAGCGGATAGTACCCCTGCCTTCTACGCCGCGGGTCGTGGGTTCGATCCCCACCGGACACAAATATTTTTATTATATTTTTTCTTTTCATTTATGAAATATTTGTTAAGTAAAATTTTCAGTTATTTGTGTCTAGTCTGGGTGTTTTCTATGTTTAATATGTATTCACTATTTAGTTACAAAAAAGTATTTAAGTATTAATACCAGCTATCTAGTTCCCATAGTAAAAGCTTTGCTTTGTTTGGGGCTAGATGGCGCGGTGCGTATTGTCCAGGATATTTAATTATTTAGATTAATTCCTGATAACATTTAAAGTACTTATTGAATATTTGTCAGACGTGGTGATAACGACCGTAATTTTGCGATAGTTAACGCTCTGCCTACCCCGCAAGGGAAAAAGTACGTATATTTATGTACACATAACTTGAATTGTAAAAAACATTGATAATGAAATCATAAACAACCAATTATTTTACTTTTTTCTGTGCCACTTGTTATGAACTACATAAAAATTGTTTACTAGTGTAAATATTGTAGGAAATGGGGTAAATAAAATTAATTTGATAATGATATTGTGTTTTCCTTCTTATATAAGCTATCCTTCGTTAAGTAGTCCAAAAGTTAAAAATATCCCGGCTTAGAGTAGCATCACCCCACATCTTTCCCGCGGGTTTCATAAGAGGCGACTAAGGCTGGTTTCAGAGCGGCGCGTCTCAGCAGCGCTGCCCAGGCGCGCGCCCGAGCCGCGCGCGCCTGGGCAGCGCGTTCGCTGTGAAACGACATTCAGACGCGCGCGCTTCGTTGTGGTGTACGGTCGAGTGCAGAGAATCATTATGCCAGCAAACGTAATCACTATATTAGCTATATACGTTATATGGAAAAGAGTGCAACAACGACGTCTTAAAAGATTGCAAGTCGACGCTACTGGCAATCGAAGGAGATCCGACCGCGGCGCGGCCGAGACGCGGCCCAAGACGCGTCACTATGAAACGCTACATACAATCTAGTGTAATGCGAGGCGCGCGCGGCTGGGCAGCGCTGCTGGGCAGAGACGCGTCGCTCTGAAACCAGCCTAAGGGTGCCCAGAATCTAGATTTTTTTCTTTGGACCACTTAAAGCTCTAAACTGGGTAGGAACCAATACTTAAGGTAGTCGCACACTCATCCGCACCAAAAGAATCAAAGGATTATAGTGCGGTTTTTTTCTGCCGATGAGTGACTCCAGAATAATTAAAACAAAATTTCAATTCAGATGACATTTAAATGCGACTTAACCTAGGATTTGGGCCAGGTTAGCCTTAGGGTTGCAGAGGTCAGATGGCAGTCGCTTTGTGTAAAAACTTGGTTCCACTTCAAATCCCCTAGGTTAGGTAGCCGACCCCGACAGAGAACGGGATAAGGCAAGGAGAATGATGAGGGACTCTTACTCGCAGCTTGATTAAAACCAATGAAATAATAATGTTCACTTATAAACATAATTATATTTTTGTTTACATGATACAATTAATTTATGGAAAGATGTCTCAGTGCGTATGTGCCTTTGCTCCCATGTGCCCCCACAAAATCTGTCACTAGTGACAATTGGGAATAATAATTCCCATTTATCACTAGAGATAAATGGGAACCATTAGTCCCCACTCGCATTTTATGTACATTGCCTTCGCCATCGTCAACGTGCCATAAGTCCAATGAAATTATTCACATTCAAACACCAGTACCACTATAATTTGATATATCTCGTTGTGATAAAAAAACTATTCCGAATTGGCAACATTATTCTTTATTCTTTGTTGACATGAGCAGGATGTCAACGACAATTTTGGGATCGGTTCTTTAAAAAATCAAGTTATAGATAGATTAGCCGTGTGTTAAATTTATGGATTGTAAAGGTATTTTTGTAAGTGGTACAGTGTTAAAATGTAAATAAGCAGAGAAGTGCACATCAAATGCAAGTGGGGACAAATTGTCTCTATAGTCGTATTTGTAAACAAAGGAAAGTGGACCTTATGTCATGGCATTTGCTCCAAGGTCACAAACGTCACAGGGTTCATCCTATATTTTACGGCTATAGTGACAATTGGGAATAATAATTCCCATTAAATATGTAGTGACAAATTTTGTGGGGACAAATGGGAACAAAAGCGTATGTGTATTAACTGATAATGCGACAAAGTTCAATCAACAATAAATTATACAATTTTCATGCAGAGTATAAATAAGTGCCGATTTTAACATAACACCATACAATTAGCACAAAATTATATTCTACTTCCAACTAATATGTTAAACTAGTGGGCAACCGCGGCTCCGTCCGCGTGGAAGTCGGTTTTCATCCCGTAGCATCCCATAGGAATATTTTTACGGTATAAAAACTGTCCTATGTGTTAATCCAAGTTACCCTCTATCTGTGTAGCAAACTTCATGTAATTCGGTTCAGTAATTTTAGCATGAAGAAGTAACAAATAAATAAACATACAAACTTTTGCATGTATGATATTAGTAGGATGCGAAAGTTTGTTTGTTTGTTTGTTACTCCTTCACGCAAAAACTGCTGAACCTATTTTCATTCATTTGACACACAGACAGAGACTGACTTGGATTGGACAGTTGTTTTCTTGAAAAAATGATCTTGTGGTATGATTTTTAAAAACCAGCTTCAAAAAGTCACAACATAGTATAACTTTTCACGTCTGTATGTATGTGTGTTTGCTTAAATATTTAAAACGATACAACGGATTTTGATGCAGGTTTTTTAATAGATAGAGTGATTCAAGAGGAAGGTTTTTATGTTTGCCGGGAAAACATCTTATTCCCACGGGAATAGCGGGCCGCTAGTAAAAAATAAGATATAAAAAAAGAAATAGCACACTTTGGTCCGCGAAAAAGAAGATATTGTCATCATAATGGACCTTATGACATAGCATTTGTTCCAAGGTCACAAACGTCACAGGTATCAAGCTAAATTTTACAAACTATATTAGCTGTGTCAGTTACTGGCATTGATATGAAGTTATCTGCGCACTGGATAGGTTGTCCCATACAAATGACAGCTAGTTTTGCATAACTGAAGCGCCACCTGCTTTACTATCTTTTTAATTTTGCCTCCTGGATTATAATTTTAACAAAATAAATTTAAAATTTAGAAAATAAAAATAAATTCATGCATACATTGTTATACCAATTTTTCTATACATACATACATACATATTACATGGTTATTTTTTAGACAGTACACAAACTTTGTTCTCGTGATTCTGAACAACTTTTACAATGGTTCCACCCGCGAAATAATAAAAAAATTGGGTGTTCCATACATTTTTGCCGAGTAGGTATGAATAAATTTTTCTGTGGAACACCCAATTTTTTTTTCGATTTAGCAGGTGGCCCCATGGTAAAAGTTGTTCAGAATCATGAGTAGAAACACCCAACAAAGTTAGTACATACATACACATATCACGCCTTTATCCCTTGCGGGGTAGGCAGAGCGTTAACGGCCGCAAAAATACGGCCACTATCGCCACGTCTGACATTTTTGAGGATTGTTTTCCAAGGTTGTTTCAAAAAACATGTGTATCACTATAGTGACAGGTTGTCAGCCTGTCGCCTAAAAATTGTAATACACCAATACTCTCGAGTCCCTTAGTCGCCTCTTACGACACCCGCGGGAAGGATATGGGGTGATGCTATTCTACGCCGGCATCACACGGCACAAAGTTAGTGTGCCGACAAAAAAATAGCCCTGTATAACACTTTTTCTATACATACATAATATTACATTATTGTGTGGTTTAACATACTTTATTTCATTTCCATACAATAGACTTAAAGGAAAGGTACTTTACAATCCTAAAATCTCTTTAACTATAGTCTGTAAAATATAGGATGATCCCTGTGACGTTTGTGACCTTGGAGCAAATGCTATGACATAAGGTCCATTTTCCTAGTAAACAAAGAAAAATTTACCTTATGTCATAGTATTTGTTCCAAGGTCACAAACGTCACAGGGATCATCCTATATTTTAAAGACTATAAATACACATTTTTTATATTTATGAATTTTCCCTGTGTACTAAAATTTTAATCAGACCGTCCTTACAAATAAGCATCAATACAGGATGTAAACAAAATTTTTCCGCTAATATTTTAAAGGGGAACCATCCCATGAAACTGAAGAACTTTCCCCAAGGAACATAGTTAAAAAAAAAAATGGAATTTGGACTTCGCATACCGACCGAAAAAGTCAATTTGTATGGGCGGTCCTAAATATTTTCTCAAATTTCATCCTATGTTTATTGGGGAAGATTGTTCAGTATCATAAGCTGAATGCACCCTATCAGTATTCGGAAGGCTGTCCCTTATACTCGGTATTATAATATTGAGGCAACCTCTACTGCCGGTTGATGCCGGCTTAGAATAGCATCACCCCATTTCTTCCTGTGGGTGTCGTAAAAGGCGACTAAGGGACGAATCCATAGAACGGGCAGCAGCCTGTGAATATCTACAATATCTTGCACTGCGCTCGCCAATCCGCCTGGTTACCTGAGTATGTCAATACCCCCCAATTGGGGGAGGCCCATGTCCAACAGTGGACTGTAGTGGCCGTAGAAGACCTCTACTGCATGTCTTTAAGTGTCTGTAGTGATTTTCTGAAGAGTTCTTGCTGCGCACGCGCATGTTTGATCTCTAACTCGGCCAGGTCGATCAAACTGAAATAAAAAAACGTATAATACGATACATTTTTGAGGTCAAAGTCAGATTTATTGGGATTTACCGCATTCCCATTATATATTATTCTCACAATGAAAATAAGAAATCTAAAAATTGACAAGCGTCGATCGCTGCCTCGATAGCTCAGTGGGAGAGCAGTGGGCCGGTACCCAAAGCGGCCCGGGTTTGATTCACGGTCGACGCTTATAAATTTTTCGATTTCTTATTTTTAATAAGTTGATTTTGAATGTTCATTGTTCGGCTTAGAATAGCATTTTTTCCCGCAGGTGTTGTAAAAGGCAACTAAGGGACTGGAGGGTTCCATGCGTATTACAATTTTAGGCGACAGGCTAACAACCTGTCACTACAGTGATACACCTGGCGAGCAATACCGACCTCTTCCTGAAGGCGGCGACCCGCCTCGCGCGGAAACCCAGCAGCTCCTCCCGCGCCCGCGCCGACAGACGCTCGAACTTGCGACACGCCTCCGCCTGCGCTGCTTCCGCCTACAAGACAATGACAGTTATCATCATCATCATCGTCATCGTCATCATCATCATCATCATCATCATCATCATCATCATCATCATCATCATCATCATCATAGTCATCATTAGGGAATGGATTACATAGGGTTTTAAAAAATTTGCTGCAAATATTTTGAGGGGTGAATCGGCCCATGAAACTGAATAACTTTCCCAAATGAACAAAATAGGAGAACATGAGACTAGTGGGTAACTTGGGACATGGTCGACTCCAGCATCTATGAACCAGCTATGAGCCTATAACGTTATAACTGGTTGATAAATGTAGAGTCCAAAGTTTTCCACCAGTTACAACGTTATAGCTGGTTCATAGATGCTGGTGTAGACCATGTCCCGAGTTTCCGGCTAGTCTCATTTTCCCCCATTTGACCGTAGATCAAAATTATTAATATATAACATAATTATGATTAACCTAAAAGTTGAAAATCTAAATTCAATATATAACTATTATATTTCTACGCTAAACTCGACGTTTCAATTACTAAATCCTACAACACACATGCAAATTAAGCAATGATGTAAGAACGAAACACAGAATCGTGTGTGGTTGCGGCAAATGTTTTAAGGGGTGTACCAGCCCTAGAAACTGAACAACTTTCCCCAAGGAACATAGGTCGAAACATGAAAAAATATATTTTTGGACCTCCCACACAAATTGCCTTGGTCGGTCGCTCCAAAATATTTTTTATATTTCAACCTATGTTCCTTGGGGAAAGTTGCCCAGTTTCATGGGTTGGTTCACCCCTTAAAATATCGCAGCTAATATTTTTACACCTTATATTTTAAAAAGCATGTGTTTTTTTTTAGGAGGCGTGTTAATCCCTAAAAGCTATGTGTTACCTCTTGGACTTCCAATGGCTGAGTGCGGGAACAAGTAATTGTGAATTTAAATATTATGTGACAAGGATAATACGACATACAATAATAAACATGTATTAGACATTATTGGGATTTATAATGAAAATGTGAAATCGAAAAACCACAAAGACACAGCTAAACCAATATTTTTTCTTATTTCTTATCTTCATTGACAATAATTATACGGGTGTGAGGGACAGCGTCCCGAATACTAATAGGATGGAAGCAGACCATGAAACTGAACAACTTTCCCCTAGGAACATATGTCAGGAAAAGTTAAAAAAAATTTGGCTTCCCATAGTAAATGCAATCAGCTGATCGCGATTTTGTATGGGAGGTCGAAAATTTTTTGTCGTTTCCTGACATAAGTTCCTAGGGGAAAGTTGTTCAGATTCATGGTCGGCTTGCACCCTATCAGTATTCGGGACGCTGTCCCTAACACCGTGTATACTCACCGCGTGTACGTCTTTGTTTTTAGCGCGCGCTTTCTCTAAGTTCCTATTGGCCGCCTCGTACGCAGCCAAACATCTGGAATAAAAACATTAATTTCATACAGAATATTTTAAAAAATGCCGCAAAGTAGGAGAGCGAGAGAGAGAACGAGAGAGAGAAAGAGTGAGAGATCACTATAGCGACAGGTTTTCAGCCTATCGTCTAAAACTGTAACAAACATGAAGGCTTATGTATGGTTTTCGAGTTTCATAACCCATAAAATTGTAATGTAATATAACTAATAATATACATCAAACCTTCTAGTCCCTTTATCGCCTTTATGACACCCTTGTAAAAGAAAAAAGGTGACGCTGTTTTCTCAGCTGGCCCCACTGTATCTTAATCTTTTTCGTGTGGGACACCTAATCGTCCAACGACCCGATGAACCCTAGTGTCAGAATTTTTCAACCGCCTTCTACAAGTAGCAGGCTTCTGACATGGTTGTGTAACGACCGCCGTCTAAGTGATCATAGACAGCAACCGGGACCTAAGGCTTAACGTGCCATTCGAAACACGGAACCATCTTACTTACGGATAATCGGGTGGTTCAGCCCGCAATGTCCTAACCAGACTGGGAACAAATTTACAAAGTGATAATTATCAACTTTGTGAGTGACCCACCGAGAATCGAACCCGGGACCTTCTGCGTCAAAGGCACGCACTACCACTGCGCCACAACTGTATCTTAATAAGACCTGTTGATGTTTTCTTGCTGTCTTTTTGTGTGGGACACCGAGTCGTCCAACGACCTATTGAAACCTAGAATTTAAAAATGTTACCTGAGCCTGCGTACAAGCACTGCCTTGGCGGCGTGCGCGTCGCGCGTGTAGTAGCGCAGAGTGTCCGCCAGCTTGAGGTCCGTATCCGACGCCATACGACCTTCGATTTTCTAAAACAAAAACAATAAAGGGACTGAGTAGACCTCAATGCGACTTTTATAAGGGTTTTCTAGCCCTAGATTAAACTTGAATAACCTGTCCAAAAAAATAGGTAACAATCATCAGTATATTTGCTATAACCTTATTGTTTTCAAAATACGAAGCTAATAATTTTGACTCGATAGAAAAACATCGTAAAGTTACCTCTAAAAAACCATTATATCGCATAATGAATGAATAATACCCACGCAATAATTAAGTGTTTATTATCAAATAAGTGCCTTGCTCTATCGACATATTGTTTTCGATTTACAATTAACTTATGTCTGTTCGAGTTATCATTAAAACTACAAAAAAATCTTCGAATCGGCAAGATTCCGTTAAATTAATATGAGCATGTCATTGTTTAGTTGACGCATCAACAGATGGCGTTGTTAGTAATAAGAACTCGCAAATGAATTAGTGGAAGAACGTTTGTCAATGTGACATACCCGGCACTTGTCGAAGGTCTCGCCCGCTCGGGCGAGGAAGCGCTCGGTGCGCGGCTGCTCGCGCGCGGCAAGCTGCGTCATGCACGATGACAACTTGATGTGGGCGTCCGCCACCTCTGTTACAATGGACGAGAAAAATAAGTCATATAGCTTAAAAGAAAAGAATCGACTTCAACGGACGTAAAAAGTGTGAACCTCCATTTTTAAACCGATAAAAAAGTAGATTTATGCCGTTTGATGCCGGCTTAAAATAGCATCACCCCATTTCTTCCCCGTGGGTGTCGTAAGAGGCGACTAAGGGACTCGAGGGTTTCATGTGTATTACATTTTTTAGGCGACAGGCTGATAACCTGTCACTATTGTAATACACAGTCTTCTGAAATTACCCTTAAACTTTTGTCAGACGTGGCTTAAATTACCGTTTTTACGGTTGTTTACGCTCGGCCTACCACGAAAGGGATAAAGGCGTGATTTATGTATGTATGTATCTTTTTTTAAAGAGAATTGACTTCAATGGACATAAAAAGTGTAAACCTCCATTTTTAAACCGATTTAAAAAAAAGAGGTTCTGAGTTTGACCTGTATGTATGTATATTTGTCCGCGATTATCTCGCGTTTGGATGAACCGAGTTTGATGTGGTTTTCAGAAAAGTATTTGTCGGACTTAGAAGAAGGTTTTAGGCATAGTGTTCTCATCCAAGTTACCCTCTATCTGTATGCCAAATTTCATGAATATCGGTTCAGTACTTTTAGCGTGAAAGAATAACCTACAAACAAACTTTCACATTTATATTAGTAGGATATTGCATCTTTGTTTGTGTTTTAAATGTTTTTTTTTTCACTCACCTTTATGCTTGGTTGTCATTCGGTCGACCCTAGTGACAGTCTCCTTCAAATGCGAGTATTACTCCTGTAGGAACGCGGTTTCGGTCTCTACCTCCTTCCGGGGTAGGCAGAGCGCAGAAGTCGTTCAATACTTTTTTGTATATTATAGTATTTTGGCAATGAAGAGTGTGTATAAAGACCGTAGTTTATTACTAATTTAGTATTTTTATTCGTGTTTTTTTTACACTCACCTTTATGCTTGGTTGTCATTCGGTCGACCCTAGTGACAGCCTCCTTCAGATGCGAGTAATACTCCTGTAGGAACGCGGTTTCAGTCTCAAAGAAATCGTTAACATCTCGCACGGTCGCGCCGAGGTAGATCTCGTCGGTGGTTGTGGTCATTGAGCGCATCTGGGGAATAAGTGTTGCCAATTAAAAACACAATAGGCTAGTCAATACATCAATGTATATTATTATGATATATAAGGTGTAAAATATTAGGAGCAAATATTTTAAGGGGTGAATCAGACTGTAAAGTAAAACTGATCAACTTTCTCCAAGGAGCATAGGTCGTAATATGTGAAAAAATTTTGAACCTCCCATACAAAATGTAGCAGCCGAGCGAGTCAATATGGGAAGTCCAAAAATTTTATTCATATTTCGACCTATGTTTATTGGGGAAAGTTGTTTAATTTCATGGGCTGATTCACTCCTTTAAATATTAGCAGCTAATATTTTTACTCCTTATACTGGTTTAGTTAATTTTCTTTCATCCATCCTCTGAACGTGACCAATCCATCTTAGCATTCCTTTTTCTATACCAGTCACAACATCTTCTTTTACACCACAACACAACGTTCCCTTCTGAACATATTGCACTGCACTCACCAATCCGCCAATAAGGTCCATACGCCCCCTCGGCTTAGCGCACAAGTCGTGCTCGTATTCCAAAAACACGCGCAGATGCGAGTCTCTCCTGAAGACGGGATGCGCGCACAGTCGTTGTAGGAACACCTCGTGCATGGCAACCGTCTTCTTGAATGTTGCCAGGTACTCGCTAAATGCAAAGGAAATTAACAAATTTAAAAACAGAATATGTAGAAAATTATTTATAAATTATTTAAGTATACATGTTTGTTTTGGAATATACGTCTAATATCGTGTGATAAGTCCTAAATCCCGCAGGATTGAGAGTGCCCAGTCCCGCAAATACCGGGACTGCGGAATTGCATTTCCTACTTCGCCGCTGCAGTTTTTCATCGATATCATATAAACATGCGGGATCCCGCAGGATTGAGAGTGTCCGGTCCCGCAAATACTGGGACTCATCATCTGCCTGCCCTTATACCAATTTATTTGGGGTCGGCGCAACATGTTTTCTTCTTCCATCCATCACTATCAACATTCAAATCCTCATTTACGCCCTTTTTGTTCATGTCGTCTTCTACACAATCCATCCAAACTCTTCTCGGACGTCATCTCCTTCTGCATCCATCCATACCTTTTTGCAAATACCGGGACTGCGGGATTGAATTCCCTACTAATTACTTACTCTTCGAGTTCTTCCTTCATCTTGAGGAACTCGTCCCTGGTGAGGGAGCCCTCGCCTTCCCCGAGCCGCTGCAGTTTCTCCCTCGACGCGTCGAAGTCCGGTCGGGGCGGCGCCGGCGGGATCTACGCCAATGGGAGCAACGATCAGTGTTGCCGCTCGATTGTCGACTATCGATAGTGTATCGATAGTTGAGAAATAGGTTAAATGTCGATGGTATTGAAAAATAAAATATTGCTATATACAGGATGTTAGGAAAAGTACAGAGTTCTTTTCAAGGGATGAAGTAGCCCATGAAACTGAACAACTTTCCTAAAAGAACAAGTTGAAATATGGAAAAAAAATTGGATCTCACATACAAACTGACTCTGTGGACTGGTACATTCTGTATGGGAGTTCTAAAAATTTTTAAAAGGAACTCCGTACTTTTCCAAACACCTTGTATTATCAATAGTATAGATAGGTATAATAAAGGTAATACTGATCAACAACAATACTATTGATAGAATCGATCTACCAATATCATATGAACTATCAATAGTATCAATACCACTAAAATGCCGATAGTTTTGGTTGCAATTTCGTTTCTGTAATGAGCAAACAATACCATTGGATGCTATTGATAGTTCAAAACTATCAATAGCAGCCACCAGGAATTCTGACGTCTGGGACCGCTGGTACTACTCTAGAACTTTCCACCTCGTCTCTAGAACCTCCCTACTCTAATGATACTCACAATAATATCCAGCTTACCCCTCATTCTCTTAGCGGTCATGAAGCCATACAAACTCTTCGTGCTGATGAACTACCAAGAATTCTGACTTCTGGAACCGCTGGTACCACTCTAGAACTTTCCACCTCGTCTCTAGAACCTTCTCTTCATATCGGTCATGAAGCCATATAAACTCCTTGTGCTGTCGGACCACCAGGAATTCTGACTTCTGGAACAGCTGGTACCACTCTAGAACTTTTCACCTCGTCTCTAGAACCTCCCTATTCTATTGATACTCACAATATATCCGGCATACTCCTCATTCTCTTCATAGCGGTCATGGAGCCAGACAAACTCCTCATGCTGTCGAACCACCAGGAATTCTGACTTCTGGAACTCTGGTAGCGTAGTCTTGGTATGCACCGTAAACTTGACTTTCTCTTTCTCGCTTAAAGCGTCTGATATGTCCACCTGTGGAGATAGAATTAAATTGAATACATACTACTATTATTCCTTATTTATGTCGTTTGGACACTAATGTTTTTACAGATACAAAAATAGAAATACAAATAATTATTTTCACATCCATTTTTTTGTCATGGATTTATTTTCATTAGTACGTTTATTTTACCGGTCACATACATTTACTGTCTGCTCTTATGGTAAAGCAAAAACATCATAATGAAACCCACATTTAAATATATTTGAATTCAGGTGATATTTCAATGTGATTTAACCTTAGGATTCGGGCCAGGTCAGCCTTTGGGTTGCAGAGGTCAGATGGCAGTCGCTCTGTGAATGATGAGTATGTTTATTATTTATTGTTTTATAGAACATGGGTTGGTCCTGAGAAGACCAACAGCCACTTTGCAATCCTTGCAGATTTATTGTGGCAACCCTTTTCGCTTAAATGACCACTTCAAGACGGGCCATTCTGAGGAAGGCCACAACATGTCTGGGGTCAAGATTACGGACCTCCGCAGGGGCCAACAAATGGCCACCCGTAGTTTGGCTCCTTGTTTGTACAAGTGCCTCACAGTCGCAGAGGATGTGAAGCGGTGTACATTGCCGTCAGAAATCTGCAATATGTGAACTTGGTTCGAACTATGTTTATCTTACCATCAAGCTGTTATCAGCTAAGGACACATTCTCAGTTGGCTTCTTCTTGTCAACCTGGGTGTCTCCGCCGGCCGGAGACTGCACCGGGGCAGACAGTGGGTCCGGAGTAGTCTCTTCTACGCAGTCCTGGATATGGGAAATTATAGACTTAGGTTATGAAAATTTTCCTACCTCATAGGCTCATTGAATTGGATTTATTCATGCTTTCATATACAAACTTAAAGTAATTAAAACTGTAATTGCAGTATGTATGTATACATGCAAGTGAAACTGAGATGCTTCTAACTGAAACTTACATACGACCCATTCTGGAATATGCTTTTCAAGTCTGGAGCCCATATTTCGCCAAAGATATTGACCTGCTTGAAAAAGTGCAACGCAGCTTCACAAAAGTACCCAGGAAACTTAAAAACCTTGAATATGAAGAAAGATTGCAATCACTCAGACTTACTTCACTGAAAGATCGAAGAGACCGAGGTGATCTAATCGAGACCTTCAAAATACTAAATGGGCATTATGACCTTAAAAATTTTGATGAGATAATTTTCACATATGACACAAATACCAGACTACGAGGCCACAGCCTAAAACTACGCACTAAACGGTCAAATAACAACCCCCACAAGCACTTCCTAAGTAATCTTGTGGTAAGAAACTGGAACAAGTTACCTGAAAGTGTCATCTCAGCACCAAGTGTAAACACATTCAAAAACAGACTGGACAATTACCAAAAAAACAGTGTCGTGGCAAATAAATAACATTTCAATAGACTGGACTTATACAAGTGTTGTAGTGATGAACTTTAAAAAGATATCGGGATACAGGCATCTATCAGTTGTTTCAACTGCCTGCCTGTTACAAATAATAATAATAATAATAAACCCGCAGGGCAGCTTTGGCAAGCTGTTGGTGAGTAGCGCCACCACGGACCCGAAGTACTCCTGGGTTCCCCGGAATGGGGCCCGCCTTTGTCTTGCCTTAACCGGCCGGGCAGAGTGGAGCCGCAAGAGTTTTTCAACTCGAAGGGTGGAAGTGTTAAAGGCATAAAGCCGCGAGTAATGCTGACGGGAGAAATCCCTGAACTTGAAAGCGCAGCACACCTCTCTACACCCTTAGCTACCCGTAGGGCAGCTTGTGACGAGCTGTTGGGGAGTAGCGACCCCACGGACCCGAGTACCCCGGGGAGTGGAGACTGGCCGTCTCCGGCTTGCCGGAGTGGACCCCAAGGCCAGGACTCTCAACTTTGGCTTGCCTTAGTTGGCCGGTCGAAGTGGGGCCGCTAGAGTTCGAGCCTGTGTTCGGACTCGAGGGGTGGAAGTGAAACATGCGTAAGTCGCGAGTTGGTGCATGTTCTGGCCCTCGTCCAGGACCTCTGCGCAGAAAGCGGTGTACACCTCTCGACACCCCTCAGTCGCCCGCACCAGTGTTGCGTCCCAGGGCACCGCGCATCATGCGCAAAAGCCCTTTAGTGGAGGCCCACCTAGCGGGCGGCGAGTCACCGTCTGCCGAGATTATCAAGGTTGAGACATTTGATTTGGCAGGCGTCCCGTTGTCTCAACAATAGCCCAGCAACCGGTCCAGCAAATTCCTCCCCATAGCCCTAGTAATCCGACCCTCACCTGCAATAGTCCTTGCATCAGGCGTGTGCTGGCTCTGGGTGTACTCTGTAGTGCAGACAGAGCGAGTATGCGCTTGATGTACACATCACACACTTAGATTATTTGGTATAAAAAGGCCTCTGTGCTGTTGGCTTTGGCCCCACACATGCCTCAAAGGACCGGGTCCCTGTGGGCCCGTGATTCGAAAAGAATACCAACATAATAATAATAACTTCAATTAACCTTTTGAACGCCAATGACCACTATAGTTGCTAAACGCTCGCGTACATACGACGCCACTGACGACTAAAGTAGTCCAAATTTACCTATTTTTATAACTTAAATTCTGTCTTGTTTAAGACACCGGGCTGCTTGCCGATAAGTTTTTACCATCTTCACATTTTTCTATGCTTGGCGTCGGGGGTGTGCCGACGTAAAAAAACTCTGGCATGCAAAAGGTTAATATCATTGCTGGTTTTTTTACAAGTTCAAGTTCAAGTTTTTTAAGCTAGTTTTTCGATTTGTGGAATGAAACGACAACAAAAATAACTTGTTTAAAAAGAGAACTACGGATAATCAACGGATATAGAAAGTGCAAACCTGCATATTTTATATCAGTTAATGGCTAAAACTTTCTCCTAAGTTTGACAAATACTTTTCTGAAAACCGCATCAAAACGGTTCCCCCAAACGCGAGATAATCGCGGACAAACATACATACATACAGGTCAAACTGAGAATCTGCTTTTTTTTTAAGTCTGGTAAAAAATATGGAAATTCATGTATAATTTTCATTAATTAGTCATCACGAGGGCCGGTGCACCGACCGGAATCAGCAACCTTGAATTATGCATCATAATCATAGCACTACCTACCAAATTGTTTATACCACGTCACAAAGTTATCAGTACCGAAAAAACATGTTACTATCAAACTACGACCTCTCATACGTGCACTTAAGTCTTTATAGTGCAGAAAGTGAATCATAAATGATAAATAGACAAGAGTTTATTGATACTAACGAATGATTATTAGTAATAAAACGAAAACAGTTTCCTATTGGATACGCCCCCAAACTATACGATGTATTTACGAATTTTGGCGTTGCTGTAACTTGTAAAACAAATAATACTCACCATCATCTTGCTGCGGATACTTCTGAAACGGTTTTTAAGTAAAAAATCACAGAGAAATTCAGAAAATTCTTAGAACAAACAGCGCCCGTGAAATACAACTTTTTGTTTTTGACGTTTTGGTTTTTTTTGACATATCTGGTGCTGCCAGTTCATAAATTTAAATACCCTGTTTATAGGTTAACAACGCGTTGAGCGCACAGAACGCGCCACTATCGCCTACCTCTTCTACATAATTTCTAGCCACGCGTTTACAATAGATTTTTCAACTGATAGTCTGATAGTTCTTGCCCCTTACAGTAGCGGCGCCGGCCGTACAAATTGCTAGTGGTCATTATTTAGTATTTTCTGTGTTCATTGTAAGGCCCACCTGTTCACTAGCCTCTGCTAGCTGATGTATCATAGTTTGGAGATTTCCTGGCATTTCGATCAACAGAATCAGATTATCAGCTAATCTTAAACGGTTTACTTTTTTATAATAATTCTTTGTCAATTACCCATGAGGTTGGTAAATAATCGTATATGGCAATTATTTTAAAGGATGCGTTCGCCAAATGATATTTCAAATAAGCTCTCAGGTAGAACTTTATTGCCATTTATTCTTTTTCACCTACGTGATATTGATGAAAAAACCTGAAAACAGTAAACAAAAGTATAACTAGTCCTCTTTTTCTGCTTTGTTATGGTAAAAAACAAACAAACAATATTTAAAACATGATTTGAAATTATTTTGAATGAATCTGAACGCATTCACAATTTTATTGATCCTATTTGACAGATAAAATGTTGCCGTATAATAAAATTTCAAAGTAACATATTCTGCAAAACTAATTAACGCACATACATATTGCTACTCACACCTTAATCCTTAGTGGGCTCTCTCTACCCGCAAATGGTAATAGAAATCATAGATCAATTTAAGGATAATTTCGAAAAACTATGTCACGGTGTCACCCATAATGAAGGAGAGGCAGGTCGGGGTTGTTAACCAAGTCTCTCATCAACTTATTCATACATAGTGTTAAGTCCTCTTTAATGGATAATTATTAGAGATAAGGCGAATATTCATTTTCGGTTTATATTCAGTACTCGGCATGTTCTGCAGCTTTACCGAATATTCGGTTAAAATTGCCGAATATTGAGAGGAATAAAAACAACCAGTTTTTAAATTTATTTAGTTGAAAGTGGTTATTTCGGAAATAGGTCCAATTGTAATTTTTACTAAAATCAACTAATTCACAACAATTTTCCTAATTTTAGTAATTTTTTGTCGAATATTCGGCCGAACATTCGGTTTCAGTGAAACCTATGTGCGGCCCATCGCTAGTTATTATTATCACCAACCATCAACCATTGACAAAATCAATCCAACCCAATCGAATTTTGTCAGAAAGTCACAATAGGTTTCGGATCAATTTCGAATCTTTTCATAGTCAAGTACCGGCAACACTGCAAAATTTATAAAAGAAAATGAGTTCAACAAAACTTGATATTTTTACCTTTTTTGCCTAAAGTTTACTATTATTTACCTCAAAATGGGGACGCAGAAGCCAGGGGAATGGGCCATTTCTTTGATAAACCGATTCGAGGAGCAGGTAAGGGTGAAATTTGCTAATTTATTGCGCCGTAGAGACCCACCCATTGCTCTCAATATTAAAATAAACAAAGAGTAGTTTTCACGGTTTATCTTGTTCGGTGAACTATGAATCGTGTCCCTAACAGTTCTGCACTGATGGCTGTTCAAAAATATGTATAACTTCATTCATTTCTAGCGTAAATTCTACTTCCTTTCATCTAACACCTACACAATATTTTTTTCGGCGTATCGGCGTATTACACTTGCCGTATATTTTTAAATTTAATCTTATCACTAAATGCAGATAGTGTACCTACTATTTGAATAATTAAGCATTATCATGCATGCTTACGTATTGAATAGTTAAATATTTTTTTTAATTTATAATTTTTTTTTTTTAATAACTTCAACTTCAATTTCTGGAAACACTTAATGAGTTATTATTTTTTGTTTAATTATTCTTGTATTTGTCTATTATGATTGTAGTGTTACAGCAGAATAATTTAAAAAAATAAATTATTTATAATATTATACAGGGTGTCCTAGAACTCAACGGCAAACCAAAACGAGGTGACAGAATTGATTGTAACCATTATAAGAAAAATATAAAAGAAATAGTTTTTCCCACAAAATTTGCAAGTTTAACAAGAACCTAGAAATTTGATCAAACTATAACCATTTTTAGATTTTTGTGATATTTAGCAATTTTTTTATTTAAACTTTTTAACTGTAACATTATTGTTATTCATATTTGTTATATTTTATTTATATAAAATAGTAATTGTATATTTTAGGTTTTTCATGGTTTTTTTTTTTAAGATTTCAGTTTGTTTTTTTTTAATTGTTACCCTTAGTAACAGACAATTTTTTAATTTAGAGAGATTATTCATCCTTTTTTAGGTTTTTATGTTTTTCTTTTTCATCAAAAATGTGGTGTGTTCCCCAGCTGCCACACAAGACGGGCTCCAACCGGCACCGCAACAACGAGGACCAGAGCAAGCAGTGCCTGGTGCAGATCAGCAAGCACCGCTTCTCCCTGGTCATCGCCGGCCTCACCAAGATCCTGCAGCGGACCAATGAAATGGTAAGAAGCCTGGGCCATAAGTCTGCTATTTTTTTGTCATTTTAACACTAACTAAACTCATAAATTTTTTGTTAGAAAGCTAATACAAACGAAACAAGTGGAAAAAATTCACGCCACCGATGGGACTCGACCCACATCTTCTGACTAGCCAGGTTAGATGCGTTAACCGTTACACCACGGTTGGCTCTAACCCAGGCGGCGAAATTGTGATCCACTTGTTTCCATCTAAACTCAACTGTCAGTCCATTGCCATTGTGATTTTCTTTACTTCAAACTGTTAACAGACTACAAAACTTTTTGTTAGAATGTTAATACAAACGAAACAAGCGGAGATATTCACAAATTGGAAAAAGCTCCATCTCTCGTCAACTTATACATACGTAATGTTGTCAGTTGAGTGACTATGTAGTTCTACTACAAAAGTCACCGACGACCGATGTGGCGCAGTGGTAGTGCGACTGCCTTTGACGCAGATGGTTCCGGGTTCGATTCTTGGTGGGTCACTCACAAAGTTGATATTCATCACTTTGTGAATTTTTTCCCAGTCTGGTAAGGACATTGCGGGCTGAACCACCCGATCGTCCGTAAGAAAGATGGTTCCGAGTTTCGGATGGCACGTGAAGCCAGGTCCCCGTTGCTGTCTATGATTACTTAGGCGTCGGTCGTTACACAACCATGTCAGAAGCTGCTATTTGAAGCAGGGGGTCGTTGGACGACTCGGTGTGCCACACGAAGAGAGAGAGACTACAAAAGTCATAGATACAATAATTCTGTTTTACTTCACGTTACAGTACCAACCAACAATACCGCTGACAGTCAACCGACCCCAGACCGAACTAGAGAAGAGTTATCACAACAGTCTGGTCATCATTTTGGAAACGCTAGAACTGTGTCTGAACTCGCAGTTGAAAGACACGGCCAAGTATGACGAGGCGATAAATGTTAAGATACTGCTGAGGGAAGTCTGCCAGTTTATAGGTAAATAAAATAAAATAAATAAAGATAAAGATAATTTATTTCAAAATAAAATAGTGCTTACAAATAGTAAATTTACAGATATTAAAATAAAGTAGTGCATAAATTTATCAATTATACCTAAACTAAGTAAATATATAAAAATATTTACTTGTATCTCAGGTAATGTCTAAAAAATATGTTCTGTGCAAGTTAAAATTATAATTTACTTAAACAAAAACAATCTTCTGCATACAATAACTTATTAATACAATCTATACTTATTTAAACTAAAACTAAACATCTATTAACAGAAGGTTTTCTATTTCAGCATAGGTTTTGCCCTTCAACCAGTTAATAAGAGTCCTTTTACACAATTGTTTATTCATCTTATATAAGTTTAGTTCGCGGTTAATACAGTTGTGCAGTGTGATGCGAGCTTAGAATAACATCACCCGATTTCCTATCAGTGGGTGTCGAAAGAGGCAACTAAGGGATTCGAAGGTTTCAGGTGTATTACGACTTTCAGACGACAGGCTGACAACCTGTTACTACAGACAGTGATGCACAAACCGTCTGAAAGGGCCCTTAATACTTGTCAGACGTGGCGATAACGACCGTAATTTTACGATCGTTATTAATCTGCGTATCCCGCAAGGGCTAAAGGCGTGATTTGTGTATGTATGTATGTATTTTTATTATTTTTACAGTTTTACATATTCACCAATGTATTTATTCTTGAAATTATTTGTTAGAACTACATTTTCTTTAGCATTTTATTATCTTTTAATTTGTTATTTTTTTGACTTTTTATTCTACTGTTGTAGAACTTTAACATTGTTATATACTTTTACATATCTCATGCTCTGAAAGTAGGTCATTACTGACAAAAAACACGACTTGTAAGTTCAACTTACAGGCGAGGTTTTAAAACTAAGCCTGTAAGTAATTTTAAATATGGAACCAGAAAAAGAACCAATAGAATCGCGGCAATTAAAAAGTTAAAATCAAATTCTTCTTATTTTTAATAGGAGTTGCAGCAAATAGTTGTATACGATTTTAAATTTCGAACTGGCCGCTACGAATTGTGTTGCTTGAACGCAGGAATTATATTTTTAATCTGTATATTTATAAACTCAATAAATGAGTTTGTCGAATTATTACTCAATATTACAACAACAAAAGTAAAAATGAATAATATTTCTACGATCAAAAAAATTACTACTTTATGTTAGGATACTTTTCTTTCATATTAATTCAATATTTTTCAATCATGGAAAAAAAAGTTTCGTGGTGCAATTTGAATACCAAACGATACAATCATCATTTATGGATCGTTTTTTTTGTATTTACCGCTTTATTTTACTCTTTTTTCATTCGATATGTAAAGCAGTATACGTACCACGGATGTAACATCAATAACAACCTCGGAAAGGTACCGCCCTCGCTCCGCTCGGGCGTTAAAAAACCTCGGTTGTTATTGATAGCTTACATACCTCAGTACGTAATCTACTATTAATTTTATTGCAGATTCTAGGAACGAGGTGACTTCCAGCAGCATGGAGCTGAAAGGTCTAGCAAGCAAGGTGCTGTTTGCTCTCAGCCTCAACTTCTTCAACTCCGTGTTCAACAGGATCAGCGCCAGGTTACAGGTCTGTACATCGCATTTTTTAAATTTACATCCATACATACATATATCACGCCCCCATCCCTTGCGGGGTAGGCAGAGCAGCAACGGCCGCAAGAACACGGTCGATATCGCCACGTCCGACATTTGTGAGGATTGTTTTCCAAGATTGTTTCAGAAAACATGTGTATCACTATAGTGACAGGTTGTCAGCCTGTCGCCTAAAATTGTAATACACCAATACCCTCGAGTCCCTTAGTCGCCTCTTACGACACCCGCGGGTAGGAAATGGGGTGATGCTATTCTAAGCCGGCATCACACGACACCGTATTTTTTTTTTAAATTTAATCCACAGAATAGGTTTTCTTTTTGATAATTAATAAAAACTAGTATTCCAAGAACTCAATAAATAACGTTGAACCGACAATGTTACTAGATTTTAGATTTCAATGCCAAAAGACTAAAAAAAACATTGCGATACTGACTGACAGTCTGGCATGCACTGACACTTTCGTTCCAAATGAGTATGGGACCAAGTTAAAAATAAAACAAAAATTAAAGTTCTCGACAAGCCCAAAAAAGCTAAATAGTACTATTTACTGCGTTAATAATAAAGACCTTAAATATTTTGCCTGACAGTCTTACTTACTCAATAAATATTTTAGCAACAACCATACTTTCATGCAAAAGTATGGTTGGTACAATATTCCAAAAAAAAAACTACAGTTAATAAAAAGACAAATAACCTGATTTTTAAAAAAAGGATCCCGAAAGGACAACATTATTATTGACATCCTGCTCATATGTCAGCAGGCGTGATCAGACTATGAAATAGAACATTTTTTTTTCTATATTGGTAAATGTGAAAATTTTGGCGTTGGCAGTCAAGGAAAGCAAATACGAAAATACCCGGAACTAAATAGTTTAGTTCCGATGACGCCACTGTGGCGCTGGCAGTCAAGGAAAGCAAATACGAAAATACCCGGAACTAAATAGTTTAGTTCCGATGACGCCACTGTGGCGCTGGCAGTCAAGGAAAGCAAATACGAAAATACCCGGAACTAAATAGTTTAGTTCCGATGACGCCACTGTGGCGCTGGCAGTCAAGGAAAGCAAATACGAAAATACCCGGAACTAAATAGTTTAGTTCCGATGACGCCACTGTGGCGCTGGCAGTCAAGGAAAGCAAATACGAAAATACCCGGAACTAAATAGTTTAGTTCCGATGACGCCACTGTGGCGCTGGCAGTCAAGGAAGCAAGTACGCGGTACACTCGTAGGCGTCGCTTCAATTAGGGCCGCAAAACTAGCTTACATTTGTATGGAACAACCTATCCAAGTGTCTAAGGCTGCTCGCCCTGTGTAGACGCACCTATGACACACATATGACGCAAATATGACGCACCTACTGATTAATTGTCTGTTTTTCAGGAATTAACAATGATTAAGATTTCGTTTTCCAGGAATTAGCAATGATAAATTTTTCGTTTTCCAGGAATTAGCAACTAGTACAGACGAGAACCCCGATTATACAGATATAGAGCTGATACAACACATCAATGTGGATATTTTGCGGCTTATACGGCTACTTACTGGTAGGTAATATAATACCATAGGGTTAGACACATCCTGGGTAAACACACGTGTCAGTGTAGGCAGTAATCGATTGAGATGTAATCGTTTTAATCAATCTTGATTGAACTAATCGCGATTAAAAAATCAATCGTAATCGTGATTACTTTTAAGCATTGGTCCTCACTAAATAATTTCGTATGGGGTCCAACATTATATAATAATAACATTATATATAATAACATTATATGCCGTGTGATGCCGGCTTAGAATAGCACCACCCCACATCCTTCCCGTGGGTGTCGTAAGAGGCGACTAAGGGACTCGAGGGTATTGGTGTATTACAATTTTTAGGCGACAGGCTGACAACCTCTCACTATAGTGATACACATGTTTTCTGAAACAACCTTGGAAAACAATCCTCACAAATGTCAGACGTGGCGATAGCGGCCGTATTCTTACGGCTGTTAGCGCTCTGCCTACCCCGCAAGGGATAAAGGCGTGATATATGTATGTATGTATGTATGGGTCCAACATTATTTTCTCGAGGATGAGAGGTAGTGTCAGACGCCCTCAAGAGTGGGAGGTAGCGTCGGACGCGCTCGAGGTTGGGAAGGGCGTCCGACGCTACCTCTTACACTCCAGGGCGTCCGACACTACCTCAAAATAACAGAGGCATGCCTTAAGTAGACCTTCATTACATAAAAAAGAGTTATAGCTCTAGAGGAAAACAGGGGAATATGTTGTATGAAAATTCTTCACTTATAACTTGATTTTTTAAATAAACGATCCCGAAAGGGATCCCAACATTATTGTTGACATCCCGCTCATAAGTCATATAATGGGCTTGTTTCCTGACAGGTCAAATGAGCAAGATTCAAGATTCAAGATTCAATCGTTTATTTCCAAGTAGATTCACAATGAATGCTTTTAGAATGTCATAGAGTTAAATTACAATATGGTCACTGATGATACGTGAATTAGTCATAGTAACAATAACCTACTTTTTAAAACGATGCGAAACCGTATTTTGTTTGAAGAACTAGTTGTATGACGTCACGCCGTAAGGATTTGGATGGCGTCAAAACACTAACTTTTATATTCTTTTTCTGTTTATTAATTAAAACTTTAAATATTTCGATAAATTATGTATGAAGTCCGTAGTATTTTTGGACAATAGTTTTTACATATCTCATGCTCTGAAAGTAGGTCATTACTGACAAAAAACACGACCTGTAAGTTCAACTTACAGGCGAGGTTTTAAAACTAAGCCTGTAAGTAATTTTAAATATGGAACTAGAAAAAGAACCAATAGAATCGCAGCAATTAAAAAGTTAAAATCAATTTCTTCTTATTTTTAATAGGAGTTGCATCAATTAGTTGTATACGATTTTAAATTTCGAACTGGCCGCTACGAATTGTGTTGCTTGAACGCAGGAATTATATTTTTAATCTGTATTTTTATAACCTCAATAAATGAGTTTGTCGAATTATTACTCAATATTACAATGACAAAAGTAAAAATTACTAATATCCCTACGATCAGAAAAATGTCTACTTTATGTTAGGATACTTTTCTTTCATATTATTTCAATATTTTTCAATCATAGAAAAAAAAAGTTTAGTAGTGCAATTTGTATAGCAGACGATACAATCATCATTTATGGATCGTTTTCTTGTATTTATCGCTTTATTTTACTCTTTTTTCATTCGATATGTAAAGCAGTATACGTACCACGGATGTAACATCAATAACAACCTCGGAAAGGTACCGCCCTCGCTCCGCTCGGGCGTTAAAAAACCTCGGTTGTTATTGATAGCTTACATACCTCAGTACGTAATCTACTATAAGTGTACAACTGTTATATTTACTTAATGACCCAGGAAACAAGCCAATTTTGATAGAGAGACAAACAAATAATGGTGCCAATTCGGGATCGTTTCTTTATCTTTACCAGATATATAGATATGTTTTTCATATTTTTCAGAATCTATACAAAAGTTTAAGTTACTAAGGAAAACAACGCATTTAGTATTAGTTACGTCATTAGAGAAAGCAATATGGAATTGGATGGACACCTACCCCCAGGTAACTTTTAACTTACTTCTTGATGAAACCCACATACTTAACCCAGGAATCGGGCCAGGTTAACCTTCGGGTTGCAGAGGTCAGATGGCAGTCGCTCTGTGTAAACACTTGGTTCCACGTCAAGTCCCCTAGGTTAGGTTGCTGACCCCGACAGAGAACGGGATAAGGCGAGGAGTATGATGACTTCTTTTCGCGACCCGATGAATATAGAGTGTAAAAAATTTGCTGCAAGGGTTGAATCAGCCCATGATACTAAACAACTTTCCCCAAGTCATAGGTCGAAACATGAGAAAAAATTTTGGACCTCCCATACAGTTGACTAGCTCGACTGCTACATTTTGTTGTTTGCAGGAATTCGCAGAAGTCCAATGCCGGCCTAACGAGGATCTAAGCAAGTGTTGCGATACGCTGTTCGATATTCTCCAAGACTCGTTCTCAGATAACAAGAAATCTCGCCTGGCCGTGTGGCCCACGCAGATCATGTTGCTACTACTTAATCCAGTAAGTATTCTTTATTATATATTATGGGGCCTAAAAGCAACTTTTATAAGGAATTAACTACCCTAGATAAAACTCGAAAAACCTGCTCAAAAAACAGGTAGTATCTTCAGGATATTTGCTATAATATTATTGTTTTCAGAACATGATACTAATAATTTGGCCGATAGAAAAACATCTTAAAGTTACCTCCAAAAATTCATTATGTCGTATATACTGTATGAATAATATCCACACAACAATAATGTTAATTATTTGTTATTAGAATGAGCGCCATACATTATTATTACTCTATAGACATATTGTTTTCGATTTTCAAATATTTTTGACCGCGTTATCATCAAAAATACGAAAAAGTCATCGAATGGGCAAGATTCCGTCCTGTTCGCACGCGCACAATTTGACGTTTCTCAGAAAGGGACCGGTTTTTAGCTCGTTATAACTTTCGTTACTATTGTTTGCAGAAAGTTCTAGAAGAGATAGTGAACGCGGACAGTGGCGCCCCCTGCAGCCCGCGGCATACCAAGAAGAAACACTTCATTGATTCCGTCAAAAGGGGACTCAGTAAGTCCAATTATTACCTACTAATTTACTCATTGTGATTTTACTCTAGTCTTAGTTTTGACAACTTCTTATAATAGGGAATTTTCCTTTATTTTTTAAATTAATATTCTAGTCGCTGGATAGATGGCGCTGTGCTTGTTATGTTACCGCAAAGAACGGAACGTAATATATATATATATATATATAGCAAGCACAGCGCCATTGTGCTTGTTATGTTACCGCAAAGAACGGAACGTAATATATATATATATATATATATATATATACACAGCGCCATCTATCCAGCGACTAGAATATTAATTTAAAAAATAAAGGAAAATTCCCTTATTTATATATATTTTGAAACTTGGACTTTGAAACTTGGACTCATTTGGAACGAAAGTGCATGCCAGACTGTCAGTCAGTTTTTTTTAATATTTTGGCTTTGGAATCTACACTGGAATCTAGTAACATAGTCAGCTCACCGCCATCTATCGAGTTCTTGAAATACTAGTTTTTTTAATTCTTAAAAGCAAACCCTCCTAGTCGATGGAGCCGGCTTTACGCACCAAAAAACATGAGTCATGCGGCGTTACCTCGCTCTGAGGCGTTCCATTTCAGGCTTAAAGTGCAAATAGCGTGTAACGAGCGACAAAGAGGCACAGTCGGCCCCCGCGTTCAACAGCGTATATATAAAAACAAATAATACAACCATTCCATCAGTATTTTCTTATAACTTATTTGATTATGATGAAAAATCTTCGAATCGGGAAGATGTCCTTTGTCAGAAAAAGGACCGGTTTTTAGCTCGTGTCAGCCCCTTAATATACAGGGTGTAAGGGACGGTGTAACGAAAACTTTGCAGGCGTGCTCAGACTATGAAACTGAACAACTTTTTCTATGGGGGCTAGGTTGGGAAACGAAAAAATATTTTCGAGTTCCCATACAAAGTCACTTAGCTGATCGGGAATTTTGTATGGAAGGTCGAGAATACTTTTTCGTTTTCCAACCTAGCCCCCATAGAAAAAGTTGTTGTTTCATGGTCTGATCACGCCTGCAAAGTTTTCGTTACACCGTCCCTTACACCCCGTATTTTACATAGCCATGGCCATGATTTCACTTCGACTTTGACAGGTCCTCAAAACAACTCCAAGCAGATGACAGAAGCGGCCGTGGTGACGTGTGTCAAACTCTGCAAGGCGTCTACATATTTGAACATAGCCGATTCTGGAAACGTGACATTTATACTTGTCAAATCTGTCATTAACGATCTTAAGGTAAGTAAGCATACAGGGTGTTAGGGATAGCGTCCCGAACACTGATAGGGTGCAAGCAGGCCAAGAAACTGAATAACTTTCTCCTAGGAACATATGTCAGGAAACGTCAAATAAATTCGACCTCCCATTCAAAATCGCGATCAGCGTTGACGTTTCCTGACATATGTTCCTTGGGGAAAGTTGTTCAGTTTCATGGCCTGCTTGCACCCATCAGTGTTCGGGACGCTGTCCCTTACACCCCGTATAACACTTCGTTCAACTTCAGTTTAGTTTATAAGTTCACCCCATTTCTACCCGCGGGTGTCGTAAAAGGCGACTAAGGGATGAATCCATGGAACGGGCAGCAGCGTTTCCTGTGAGTATCTGCAAAATCTTGCACTGCGCTCGCCAGTCCGCCTGCGCTGTAGTAATAGTATGTGTATAAAAACTACAAAAACTAAAAAAAAACTAAGTATGATACTCAGAATAAAAACGTATTTTTATATGTTTTGAGATTTTCGCAGTTGTTCACAACATTTAAATTATTAGTATTATCGGGATTATCACCACGATTATGTTTGTTTTTACCTCGATATTTCGAAGCGGTTACACGCTCCATGGTCACGAGTAGACCGCTTCGAAATATCGAGGTAATAATAAACATAATCCCGGTGTATGTTTTCCCGTTAATACTAATAATTAAACTGTTATAATCCTGGTGATAATCCCGCTAATACGAATAATTTAAGTGGTATAATCCTGGTGATAATCCCGTTAATACTAATAACTTAAGTGTTATAATCGTGGTGATAATCCCGTTAATACTAATTATTTTTAGTGTTATAATCGTGGTGATAATCCCGGTACCTAATGGATAAGTGTTTACCTAAGACGCAAGAATTACTATTCTTAGTTTAGGAAATAATTTAGCCTCATAGGTAATTGTTTTGTATAGTTTTACCTATAAGTAGACGACCGATGTGGCGCAATGGTAGTTCGACTGCCTTTGACGCAGAAGGTTCCGGGTTCGATTCTCGGTGGGTCACTTACAAAGTTGATATTTATCACTTTGTGAATTTGTTCCCAGTCTGGTTAGGACATTGCGGGCTGAACCACCCGATTGTCCGTAAGTAAGATGGTTCCGTATTTCGGATGGCACGTTAAGCCGTAGGTCCCGGTTGCTGTCTATGATCACTTAGACGGCAGTCGTTACAGAACCATGCCAGAAGCCTGCTACTTGTAGAAGGCGGTTGAAAAATTCTGACACTAGGGTTCATCGGGTCGTTGGACGACTCGATGTCCCACACGAGAAAGAAGAAAGAAGACCTATAAGTAATTATGTTTATTTATAATAAAGAATTTGATTTTGAATATTTCTGTTCCAGTCCCTCCTGTTCAACCCGTCGAAGTCTTACATCCGCGGCAATCTGACCTCGGGCTACTCCGAGCTGGACCTCATGACGGACTGCTTCGTGTCCCTCTTCCGAATCATGCCGCACAACAATGACGCGCTCAAAGTGTGCCTCAATCTACACGCGCATATATCGTACCATTACGTAATTGTCAACTCTCTGTTAAGGTAATTATTGCGTCATGCGTCATCAACTCTCTGTTAAGGTTATTATTGCATCATGCGTCACAACAATGACGCGCTCAAAGTGTGCCTCAATCTACACGCGCATATATCGTACCATTACGTCATTGTCAACTCTTTATTAAGGTATTTATAAAAAATATAACAAAAATACTACGGACTTCATTCATAATTTTTCAAAGTATTAAAAGTTTGAATTAATAAACAGAAAAATAATATAAAAGTTAGTGTTTTGACGTCATCCAAATACTTACGGCGTGACGTCATACTTCTAGTTCTTCAAACAAAATACTGTTTTAGAACGTTTTAAAAAGTAGCTCATTTGACCTGTCAGGAAACAAGCCTTTTATTGCGTCATTATGAGGCGTTATTATAAACTCTTTGTTAAGGTAATTATTGCGTCATGCGTCACAACAATGACGCGGTCAAAGTGTGTCTCAATCTACACGCGCATATATCGTATCATTACGTCATTGTCAACTCTTTCTTAAGGTAATTATTGCGTCATGCGTCATCAACTCTCTGTTAAGGTAATTATTACGTCATGCGTCACAATAATGACGCGCTCAAAGTGTGTCTCAATCTACACGCGCATATATCGTACCATTACGTAATTGTCAACTCTTTATTAAGGTAACTACTCAATGTGCCGTGGAATGTCGGCTTAGAATAGCATCACCCCATATTTTACCTGTGGGTGTCGTAAGAGGCGACTAAGGGATTTGAGGGTTGATGAGTATTGCAATATTAGGCGACAGGCTGACAACCTGTCACTATGGTAGTACACAGTCTTCTGAAATTACCCTCGAACATTTGTCAGACGTGGCGTAGATGACGGTTGTTTCAATTGTTTACGCTCTGCCTACCCCTCAAGGGATATAGGCGTGATTTATGTATGTATGTATGTAACTACTCAATACTCAATAGTTTTACATATCTCATGCTCTGAAAGTAGGTCATTACTGACGAAAAACCCGACCTGTAAGTTCAACTTACAGGCGAGGTTTTGAAACTAAGCCTGTGAGTAATTTTAAATATGGAACTGTCACTAAACCAATCATAGCATAGCAATATCGATGAAAGAGGATTTATATTTGTAATCTGTATATTTATAACTTCAATAAACGAGTTTGTTGAATTAATACTGAATATTACGATAACAAAAGTAAAGACTACTAATATCCTTACGATTACAAAAATTTCTACTTTATGTTAGAATTATTTTCTTTCATATTTAATTCAATATTTTTTACTCATAGAAAAAAAAGTTTAGTGGTGCAATTTGAATACCAGACGATATAATCATCATTTATGGATCGTTTTTTTGTATTTATCGCTTTATTTTACTCACTTTTTATTCGATATGTAAAGCAGTATACGTACCACGGATGTAACATCAATAACAACCTCGGAAAGGTACCGCCCTCGCTCCGCTCGGGCGTTAAAAAACCTCGGTTGTTATTGACAGCTTACATACCTCAGTACGTAATCTACTATTACACCTGTAGTACCACTTGAAAGCAGTAAAGAATTATCTATGATTTTCCAGTGCCGTGTGATGCCGGCGTAGAATAGCATCACCCCATATCCTTCCCGCGGGTGTCGTAAGAGGCGACTAAGGGACTCGAGAGTATTGGTGTATTACAATTTTTAGGCGACAGGCTGACAACCTGTCACTATAGTGATACACATGTTTTTTGAAACAACCTTGGAAAACAATCCTCAAAAATGTCAGACGTGGCGATAGTGGCCGTATTTTTGCGGCCGTTAACGCTCTGGCTACCCCGCAAGGGATAAAGGCGTGATATGTGTATGTATGTATGTATGATTTTCCAGTGCGTAGATAACTTGATATATATAACTTGACTATTGTGTAATTTGGATGGACATATGATAATTTATTGTACTTGACATGAATAAAAATTTATACTTGATATGATAATAATAATTTTTGATATTGAGTCCTGGTTACTTGAATAAATAATAATAATTATTATTATGAATGTTGTTTTAGGATAATCAACCAGCGGCGGCTGTCGTGGTGGCCGCAGATCGAGCTGCTATACCCGCGCGCCGCAGAACTGCGCGCCATGTTCACAGATACCCTCAACAAGGCCACGCAGGTAACTTAGCAGATACCCTCAACAAGGCCACGCAGGTAACTTAGCAGATACCCTCAACAAGGCCACGCAGGTAACTTAGCAGATACCCTCAACAAGGCCACGCAGGTAACTTAGCAGATACCTTCAACAAGGCCACGCAGGTAACTTAGCAGATACTTTCAACAAGGCCACGCAGGTAACTTAGCAGATACCCTCAACAAGGCCACGCAGGTAACTTAGCAGATACCTTCAACAAGGCCACGCAGGTAACTTAGCAGATACCCTCAACAAGGCCACGCAGGTAACTTAGCAGATACCTTCAACAAGGCCACGCAGGTAACTTAGCAGATACCTTCAACAAGGCCACGCAGGTAACTTAGCAGATACCCTCAACAAGGCCACGCAGGTAACTTAGCAGATACCTTCAACAAGGCCACGTAGGTAACTTAGCAGATACCTTCAACAAGGCCACGTAGGTAACTTAGCAGATACCTTCAACAAGGCCACGCAGGTAACTTAGCAGATACCTTCAACAAGGCCACGCAGGTAACTAAGCAGATACCTTCAACAAGGCCACGTAGGTAACTTAGCAGATACCTTCAACAAGGCCACGCAGGTAACTTAGCAGATACCCTCAACAAGGCCACGCAGGTAACTAAGCAGATACCTTCAACAAGGCCACGCAGGTAACTAAGCAGATACCCTCAACAAGGCCACGCAGGTAACTTAGCAGATACCCTCAACAAGGCCACGCAGGTAACTTAGCAGATACCCTCAACAAGGCCACGCAGGTAACTTAGCAGATACCCTCAACAAGGCCACGCAGGTAACTTAGCAGATACCCTCAACAAGGCCACGCAGGTAACTTAGCAGATACCCTCAACAAGGCCACGCAGGTAACTTAGCAGATACCCTCAACAAGGCCACGCTGGTAACTAAGCATGGTGAAACTAGAGTCTGGCTAACGAATCTTTGGACGTCAAATAATTTAAATATTTGAAATGGCAACATAACAAGTAAATACAGCCAAAACAAGTTGATACTTACCATATTTTAATAAACTAGAAAATGGGTATTATGGCCTTTAAGTGCATATGCTTAGGTTTTTTTTGTTTAGTTCTCATGTATTGTATAGATACATCATAAATGCATACCGGTAGGCAAGTCAAACAGAAACTGAAGAGGAGAAAGCAAGTAAAAGAAGTATCAAAATTGTTTTATTTTAGTTTTTCGGTGTTGACATGTAAAAGGCTTTTAAAATTGGCGCCATTTCCGTATCCAAACACTCGTAAGCCAGACTCTATGTGCACCGTACGTCTGTCTAGGAGCTCTATTTCTGAATTGAGTGAAATTTCGTGACCGAAAATCTGTCGTCTACGATTTCATTACGCTTACACCTAATTTTGCGCATTTTTGAAATAGTAGAAAGCTGTATTTACCATTTTATTAAAATATCGTAAACGTTTCCGTTTTACGCAAAAAGATAAGGCACCTACCCACCGAGATTCCTAACAAAGTTGATTGATTTAAAAACCGGGAATCTCCTATAGTGAAACGAAACGTGATTTAAAAAGTTATTGTTGTCTATGGTCTAATGCTTATTTGTTACTTTGACATCGACGAGTTTGACCACTCTTTTTCATTTTCTACTATTTGAAAATGAAAAAGAGTGACCACTCATCGATTTTTTGATGAGAAGTGTATTATTAACAGTCCTATTATACCAGTGTGACTGGTATAGAAAAAGGAATGCTAAGATGGTTTCGTCACGTTGAGAGGATGAATGAAATAAGATTAACTAAACAATATATATGGCGCGTTCGAATGGAAACGTTGGAAGGGGAAGACCTAGATCAAACTTACCTAGATCAGATCGGGGACGTTCTAACTAAGAAAGGTCAGGTGAAACCGATGAGCATGTATGAAAAGGTCGATGAAAGGTGAGGAAGCGAAAGAGGTGTGTCAGGATCGTAGCAAGTGGAAGGATGTAGTCTTTTTCAAAATTTTCAAATTTCAATCGTTTATTTCCAAGTAAACTCACAACAAAAATGCTTTCAGTCAGGAATTTACAATACAATATTACCACAAAAAAAATTGTCATTGTAAAAAAGAGAAAATTGTCAAACACAATTTTTTTTTTATAACAATTTTAGTCTCTGTCTACCCCTCCGGGAAAGAGGCGTGATTATATAAGGTGTAAAAATATTAGCTGCAAATACTTTAACGGGTGAATCAGCCCATGAAACTGAACAACTTTCCCCAAGGAACATAGGTCGGAACATGAGATTTTTTTTGGACCTCCCATACAAATTGACTTGGTCGGTCGGTAGTTTTCTAGTTAATTGACGATCGATGTGGCGCAGTGGTAGTGCGACTGCCTCTGACGCAGAAGGTTCCGGGTTCGATTCTCGGTGGGTCACTCACAAAGTTGATATTTATCACTTTGTGAATGTGTTTCCAGTCTGGTTAGGACATTGCGGGCTGAACCACCCGATTGTCCGTAAGTAAGATGGTTCCGTGTTTCGGATGACACGTTAAGCCGTAGGTCCCGGTTGCTGTCTATGATCACTTAGACGGCGGTCGTTACACAACCATGTCAGAAGCCTGCTACTTGTAGTAGGCGGTTGAAAAATTCTGACACTAGGGTTCATCGGGTCGTTGGATGTCTCGGTGTCCCACACGAAAAGAAGAAGGTAGTTTTCTATGGAAGGTCCAAAGTTGTTTGTCATATTTCGACCTATGTTCCCTGGGGAAAGTTGTTCAGTTTCATGTGCTGGTTCACCCCTTAAAATATTTGCAACTAATATTTTTACACCCTGTTTGTATATATGTAATTGTATTATTTTATATTTCAGGGTTTCATAGTACACACGCCTCTGCGCATGATCTCCCTGTCGCTCAAGTCCAAAGAGGTCCAGTCCAAGTTCAACAAGTCTGAAGAGATGCCGGCGTATAGGAACCTGTTGCTGTCACTTGTCAAACTGATACACGCTGACCCGCTGCTGATGTTAAGCGTGAGTACTCTTCGTGTGAGACACCGAGTCGTATAACGACCCGATGAACCCTAGTAACAGAATTATTCAACCGCCTGCTACAAGTAGCAAGGCTTTTAACATGGTTGTGTAACGACTGCCGTCTAAGGGATTATAGACAGCAACCGGGACCTACGGCTTAACGTGCCATCCGAAATACGGAACTATCTTACTTACGGACAATCGGGTGGCTCAGCCCGCAATGTCCTAACCAGACTGGGAACAAACTCACAAAGTGATAAATATCAACTTATTAACTTTATTTTTTTTCATAATTCGGGATATGTTCCTTGGGGCAATTTGTTCAGTTTCAGGAGCTGATTCATCTCTTAAAATATTTGCAGCAATTTTTTTACACTTTGTATTTTCTTTTTTTTACACCTAATATTTCCCTGACAGAACCCGGGTCGCTCCGGTATAGAGATCCAGTCAGCAACCACTGAGCTGATCAACGGACTCGTCTCACTCATACACCAGACCGGTACGTTTTTTTAGCTTATTAACCCTAGATCTCTCTTCTTCTTTGTGATCTTTTGTAATTTTTTTATGACGTTGTCACGTTCTACTATCGTCAGTACGGACTTTACAGATAATTGATTTTTTAAAATCAAATGGAACGCTTGCGTAATTCCATTTTTTTTATTATAAAAGTGGGTAATGATCTTTCCTTGCAAATGGAAAAAAAAGCATTATTACCAGCCTCAGCCTACGACTAAGTCTCGTCCCTCAATTCCAATATTACTTGACCAGAAATTGGTCTATTTTTTGACCCACCAATTATAATTTAATCACTTTGTATGTATTAGTGCAGTTATAATTCCGAAAAAGTTGCAAGTGTATGTTTCTTACGAATGACATGTATTTATTTTGGAATTAATGCATGATATCGTGTGATAGTAAGTAAAATAACGAAAAAGTTATCTAGATCTTGAGTTTCGTGTGACACCTGGCTATATGCCCATGCCTGGTATCGTTGGATTCGTCGTGATGCCCTGAACCAGGATCCGGAGTCGTCAAGAAATCGTGTCGTGGAGGGGGCGGGGGGGGAGAGTGGGGGTTAAAGATGACAGACTATTTTTTGTTAGAGTTTAAAAAAAAAGTTGTAACTTAAATATCCTAATGCGATATATTGCTGAAATCGTCTTGCAACGCTCTTTCAATTGATACCCCACACATGATAGAATTTATTTAAAAAAAATCGCTATATTTGATTTCCCCTCCTTTCACCCTCCACGACACGATTTCTTGACGACTCCGGTTTCTGATTCAGAGCGTCACGACGAATCCAACGATACCAAGCATCGGTATAAAGACGGGAGTCACACGAAAATTGTTCCTCTAGTACTGGCGCGAACCATAATATAATATTCTGAAACGCTTCTCTGATTCGTCGGTATGGGAGAGATATCTCAGTCAGGCAAGGGATAAAGGCGTGTTTGTGTATGTATGTGTATGTCTTTTACACAATCCATCCTAACTTTTTTGTGCCTTCCTCTCCTGCATCCATCCACATTCATGTTCATTACTTTCTTTAGCAAATTTCTCTGATTCGTAGGTATGGGAGAGATATCGCAGGCAGCGATGGACGCGTTGCTAGCGCTGCACAAACCTGACAGAGTGTGCATGTGGAACCCAGAGGCGCCTCTCAACACCTTCTGGGATATCAAGTACGTGGCTTGTTATTAAAAAACTCTGTAACAAGAAACCATCTCACTACCAGACTACCAACCTATCACGGCTTAGTATCACCAATACATAGATGGCGCTGATAGTTTCTAAAACGCGGTAACAACTTGTTCACCGAAATTCCATAAAGTTAGCCACGTGTCTCGTTACGATTACATTCGTAAGACTGTGCTTCTGCCCCTTTAGAACACAGTTTGATAGCCTGTCATTCAGCGCACCTAAGGGACTTTAGCGGCCAACTGTTCTGCTTCCTACTCTTTGGTACTACTCGGCTGTAAGTTGAACTCTTCAAGTTGCGTTTCTTTCTCCGTACAACCCCCTCTATTCTGCTTAAGTCAGAGGCCACTATAAACTGGTTAAAACACATTTATGAACATACCATAATGTCAAACCGTATAATGGAGCTATATGGTTTGATATGATGATATCCCAAGCAGCGATGGACGCGTTACTAGCGCTGCACAAACCTGACAGAGTGTGCATGTGGAACCCAGAGGCGCCCCTCAACACCTTCTGGGATATCAAATGTGGGTCTTGTTATTATTAACCCCTTAACAAAAGGTTTATTATAATTTTGTGGCTGCAGTGAAAGTCTGGTCAGGCGATTACTTACACATTTATTGGAATGTAAAATACAAAAAAAATACAGAAATATATTTGCTGAAAATTATGGTACAATAAGATGTTCAGTATGTATGGTCCTGAGTGATATTTACAATTAAATAACTTGTAGGCGAAGAATAATGGCGAAATTTTAACTCTCTCTCTCTCTCTCTATTTGTAAAATTGAAAAAGTAGTCTGGCAGAATGGTAGAACATAAAGTTTCCTAGAAATGGTTTATATTATATTTTTCTTATAAAAAAAATATTTTTCTAATAATAAAATATTTGATTTTTTAATTTAATAATAGTATATTGAAATTTATTGTTTTATAAAAATAATAACAAAATATTTTGAAAGTTCAAAAAATTATGCCGTACGCTGGTCGTTAATGGGTTAAAGCATACCGTGTGATGCCAAATTAGGATAGCATCATCCCATTTCTTTTCCGCGGGTGTCGTAAGAGGCGACTAAGGGACTCGACGGTCTTATGTGTATTACAACTTTAGGCGACAAGCTGACAACCTGTCACTACAGTGTTACATGAATCACCTGAAAGGGCCCTCAATACTTGTCAGACGTGGCGATAGCGACCGTTATTTTATGATCGTCGACGCTCTGCCTTCCCCGCGAGAGATAAATGCGTGATTTGTGTATGGATATACATAGCTGAGTGCATCAAAATTCCAAAAATATATGTAATTTTTTTTCTCCTCAGCTCTCAAGTGCTATACAACATCAGTCAGAAGCTGATTCAACGACAGATTGTTAACCACGGCGACGTGTTGCGATGGCTTAGAGAAATATTGACGTGCAGAAACAATTTCCTCAGTCAACATAAGGATTACGCCAATGTGGGCAGTCAGATACCTATATGCAAGCAGGCGCATATTAAGTTAGAGGTTAGTACGTTTGTGTGACGGTAGATGGCGCTGTTAGTTATTAAAACTCGATGACAAGTTAGTATTATGTAGGTTAAGTGGCTCTAAAGTGATTATAAGAAATAGCCAACACGAGGATTATGCCAATTTGGGCAGTCGGATATCTATATGCAAGCAGGCACATATAAAGTTAAAGGTTAGTACGTTTGTGTAACGGTAGATAGCGCTGTTAGTTCTATAGTTATTTACATACGCTAGTATTTTATAAATTCTAACATGCTAGTTTATGCTTCCAGGTGGTATTCTTTATGTCCCTCTGGTCTATCGACACTGACGTGGTTTTGGTTGCCATGTCGTGTTTCTCACTCCTCTGTCAAGAAGCGGATATCCGGTGTGGCTCTGACGAAATCACAACCCAGTGTCTGCTGCCGAACTATTCTGTATTTCAAGAGATCGCCCATACAGCGACTATTGTAACCAATGGTAAGCCTTTAACAACTTTTTTTTATTTTTTTATATAATGTAATAGGCCCGCATTTGTCTGCTATCTCACCTGGTGGTAAGTGGAGATGCAGACGAAGATGGTACATGCTTGCCTAGATAATGCCTATTCACTCTTGCCTTAAAAAGGCCCAAGTTATATTGTTCCGGAAAAAGAACCGCCGGCAGGGAATTCCACTCTTTAGCCGTACGCATGATAAAAGTTGAAGCGAAACGCTTAGTGCGGATTAGGGGTATATCTACAACATAAGGGTGGAACCCCAGTCGGCGCCTCGATCCCCGGAGATGGAATGGGGAAGGGGGTATCAGGTCGAGGAGTGATTGAGCACACTCTCCGAAATGTATCCTATAGAATACCGACATGCATGCTACTTTACGACGGTGTTCAAGGCTCTGCAACTTAGCCTTAACCAGTGCTTCGTCTGCTATGAGCTTCTTGGCGCGTTTTTCAATGGAGTCTAAGGCGGCCAGTTGGTATTTGGCAGATCCATCCCAAAGGTGGCAGCAATACTCCATGCAGGATCGAACTTGAGCTTGATAGAGTTGTAGAAGCTGTTCTGGTGCAAAGTAGCGCCTAACCTTTGAGAGGATACCAAGCTTTTTTGCTGCAGTCGTGGCCAAAGATTCTATGTAGCGTCCAAAGTTCAGGTCTGACGTAAGAGTCATGCCAAGAAGATCAAGGTGGTCAGAAATCGGTATGGATACATCTCGGAAAGTCGGAGTAAGTGTGAAGGGACTCCGTTTAGTCGAGAATAGACAAGCCTGTAAGCAACTGTAGAAATATATATATATCCTGGACAATTCACACAGCGCCATCTAGCCCCAAACTAAGCAAAGCTTGTACTATATGGAAACAAGATAGCTGATACTAATACATATATACTTTTTTTTTTGTTAATAAATACGTATTATACATAGAAAACATCCAGACTCAACACAAATATTTGAAAATTGACTTAACAAATATTTGTGTCCGGTGGGGATCGAACCCACGACCCTCGGCGTAGAAGGCAGGCATACTATCCGCTACGCCATCGGGACAGTCAAAATAAAATAAAAATATGAATTACTCTTGTACGAAAAAAGTTTAATATAGTTTCGTACGGTGACAATAGATGTCGCTGTCAGTTTCTGAAAGGTATGATTTTCAGGACTAACTATCTTTTTTCCAGAAGATAGTTTGTTTGTTAAAATTCTGTTGTTAGTTGATGTGAAATAATGACAGTTGACACCTGTGCGTTCTAAGTAATTATGCTTGATGTTTCTTTACAAGCTGCTAACCAAGAGATGGGAAGGGGAAATTGTTATTACAAAAATATACACAGTAAGTATCACTAAACTTGAATTTTTGTCCAGATAGACTAAACTGACAGCTAAGAACGGCCTTAATTTTTTAAAATGTTGCAAGCATAAGTCTAGTGTTGTGGTTTGGCTCATTAATTTATTCATTGAACTGTTGGGAGATGATTCCTCGATGTAGTTATTTTTGTAAATACATAATAAGTACATTACCTTTTTAGCCAGATTTTTGAAAATGTGTAGGTAGGTGAAATAGAAGACTGTAACATTAACCCATATGGTAAACAAATTGTACAACTTACTTTGCTGCTGTGGTGAACCTGGTAAATAAATTGTAATCCTCTGACTATAACAACAAAAACGTATTGTTGTTAGTTCAGACAGGAAATAAATGTGAAGATAGTTTGTTACAAACAAAGTAGTATGTTTGTTTTTTAGGCCAATTTGTTAATGCAAATTGAAATGAGCTAAATTATTTTTCAAAATTATTGAATCACTATCTTTGAATCATATAGCTTGTTCATTCGGAGTACAACACTATTTTTTTATTATATTTAAAAACAATTACTTGGCAACCTTCCAAATTTCAATTAAGTCTATCTGGATAAAAGTAATAGTTTAAAGCTAAGTCGCTTTTCGCGTCTGTCTGTATGTATGTTTGCTTAAATCTTTAAAACTACACAACGGATTTTGATGTTTTTTTAATAGAAAAAGTGATTCAAAAGGAAGGTTTTTGTATCTAGCAGTGGACTGCTATAGGCTGTTGTGATGATGATGATGTGATGATCAGTATATTGATTTTTAGGTTCAGCAGCGTTACAGCAAAGAATAATGGCTTTGTTGAAGAAAATCGAGCACTGCGTCAACGGCGTGCAACCAGTATGGGAGGAAACCTTCAGATGCTGGTGAGAATAATAATAAATAATATAATAAAAATATTTCTTTGCTCTCACAATATTTTTGGATACAATTTGATACTATAAACTAAGATAGGTGTAGCGATTACAAAAACGTTTTGTGAGAGCCTGGTGTTTGTACTAGGAAAACCTGTATTACCAATCACCAGGCCACATCCCGGAGCAGTGAGTAATTTAATACTACCTTTAATATATTATATCAGATTTGATCACAAAGCAATTTGAGTACATTAATTTGTACGAGAGAAAAGGAATATATTAACAATATAGTTACATAATAAAAGAAAAAGAAAAACGACAAATATCAGAGTTGATGTTGTGTATGCATGCAAGTGTTTGTGTGTGTGTGTGTGTGTTTGTGCTCGCGCGTGTGTTTAAATGTGTGTGTGGTTTAAATGACTATGAGGCGGGTATGAGTAATCTTTCGGTTTCGTCGTAGTTGAGGGTCATAAACCAGGAAGATACCCTTGATTTAGAGAAAGCTAGATTTTAGGTGGTACCGTGTGATGCCGGCTTAGAATAGCATCACCCCATTTCCCGTGGGTGGCGAGAGGCGACTGGGGGCTGAAGGGTTTTAAGTGTATTGCTATTTTAGACGACAGGCTGACAGCCTGGCACAGTGATACACGACTTATCTGCAACGACCCTCAAAAATTTGTCAGACGTGGCGATAACGGCCGTTACTTTGCGATAGTTATCGCTCTGCCTACCCCGCTATTCTAAGCCAGCATCACACGGCATAAATAAATAAGCAACCAGTAAGTAGTAAGTAGGCAGTAATATTATAAATGTTTAAAATTACCTTTAAAAAAAATATCTGCGCACACCATGTCCTCTGGATTTCTCAAAGGTTGACTGGTAGAGATCCCCTAATGGGATAAGTCCGTCTTTGTGCCTACACATTCCATTAGTTTATTTAGGTGTTTTTTTAACTATATCTTGTTTGGTACAATAAAGTTATTACATAAATACATTACATACATTTTTTTTTAATAATTTTTTTTCTAGGGACTCTCTGTGCAAGTTGCTGCAGAAGTACCCCAAGGGTCAGGGTGAGAAGTTAGACGAGTGTCAGCTGGAGGGTATACACCGATCAGTGGCCAAGAGGCGGGTGTCTCATCATTCGTCTGCCAGCACGGAACATGACTTTGAGGTTATTAGTTTTACCACAGATAATAGTATAATACTACTAGAGTAGTTAGTACCAGATACCTAACGTCATAGAGGGAGTTCGATTGCCCTAAGATGGCTATTGGCGGGCTATTTGATGTCTACGCAGCGCGTGCGTTGCTAGCGACATCTAGGTTATTTATTGGATATTTCGTATTGACGTGATTTGTATTGAAAAATATTGCAAAAATGTGAATAATTTCACGTGTTTTCCGTCACAAAAGATCTTAAATAATGTATTTATAATTTTCCAATACTTTGGTTTTGTAAATTTGGCTTTATTTCAGACTCTCTGAGTTACATTCGCTACCCGTATCGCCATCTATTGATTTTTTTCTGGACTAATTTCCTTTTGTAAGGAATGAGACCCCATGGTTTTACCTACTATTTTCAGTTGTAATTTTTACTAGTGATGGGGATGGTGGAACTTTTTACGGAATATTCGTCCGAATTTTCGGCAAAACCTATGTTCGGTCCATCAGTAATCATTATTGTGTCATTAACTTTTTGTGAGAAAGTTAACACAAACGAAACAAGCTTAAAAACTTCACGCCACCGATGGGATTCGAACCCACGTCTTCTGACTAGCCGGGTCAGACGAGTTAACCACTACACCACGGTCGGCTCTATCCCAGGCGGCGGAATTGTGATCCACTTGTTTAGTTCATATTATTTTACTTACTTGATTTTTTACGAGTAGCATCAGTGACACCTATGACTTTGTAGTAGAACTACATAGTCACTCAAATTTTGACGACCGATGTGGCGCAGTGGTAGTGCGACTGCCTTTGACGCGGAAGGTTCCGGGTTCGATTCTCGGCGGATTACTCACAAAGTTGATATTTATCACTTTGTGAATTTGATCCCAGTCTGGTTAGGACATTGCGGGCTGAGCCACCTGATTGTCCGTAAGTAAGATGGTTCCGTGTTTCGGATGGCACGTTAAGATGTAGGTCCCGGTTGCTGTCTGTGATCACTTAGACAGCGGTCGTTACACAACCATGTCAGAAGCCTGCTACTTGTAGAAGGCGGTTGAAAAATTCTGACACTTGAGTACTTACTACCTATTATTTTTTCAGATGCAAGTGCAAGAGTGGGCGAACATAACATCATTTCTCTGTGCCCTCGGTGGCGTGTGCCTGCAACGCAAGCCTGCCACGGTCTGGGCACACACACATACTCACGGTAGGTCACTGTGACCGCTACAGGGTTCATATAGTTCGACCATAACCTCGTTCCTGTGTGCCCTCGGCGACGTGTACCTGCCACGGTCTGGGCACACACGCATACTCACGGTAGGTCACTGTGACTCCACTACAGGGTTCATGTAGTTGAACATAACCTCGTTCCTGTGTGCCCTCGGCGGCGCGTGCCTGCAACGGAAGCCTGCCACGGTCTGGGCACATACTCACGGTAGGTCACTGTGACTCACTACAGGGATCATATAGTTGAACATAGCCTCTTTCCTGTGTGCTCTCGGCGACGTGTGCTTGCCACGGCCTGGGCACACGTGCACACTCACGGTAAGTCACGTGGGACACTGAGTCTCGATGAACCCTAGTGTCAGAATTTTTCAACCGCCTTCTACAAGTAGCAGGCTTCTGACATGGTTGTGTAACGACCGCCGTCTAAGTGATCATAGACAGCAACCGGGACCTACGGCTTAAGGTACGTTGGACGACGACGGTGTCCCACACGAAAAGAGAACAGATTGAAAAAAAATACGCATTTTGGAAAAATTATGATATTAGTGATCCGCCCTTAGATATGTATGTATTTTGATAACCCTAATTCTAAAAAAGATGCAAGATTCATATTTATTTATACTTATGAACATATTTATTTGCAGACACAAGAAAATACAACGTCCTGGCGAACAGTTCACAAGAAGTCCAATACTGCCCCGTAACACAGTAAGTACATTCACTTCAAACATTTTATGCGTGCTCCTCGTCTATTCAATACAGTAGTGGTTCGCGGGACCATTTGACAAATTTTCGTATATATTACGGACCACCAGTAACTTTCGTTTTGTATGTAAATATATACATACATACATATATCACGCCTTTATCCCTTGCGAGGTAGGCAGAACGACGACCGTAAGAATACGGTCGCTATCGCCACGTCTTGACATTTTTGAGGATTGTTTTCCAAGGTTGTTTCAGACGCAGAACTAGGAAGTTATGTGTTTTCACAAAACATGTGCATCACCATAGTAGCAGGTTGTCAGCCTGTCGTCTAAAAATTGTGATACACCAATATTCTCAAGTCCCTTAGTCGCCTCTTACGACACCCACGGGAAGGATGTGGGGTGATGCTATTCTAAGCCGGCATCACACGGCATAATCTAATAATACATAATCAAATAAACTAATACATATCTAAGCTATGGACGACAGGATAATATGAATTATGAAGAAGGAAAAGAAAACGGTTAATTAAGTATAGATATATATAGGTAAAGATTTATTATTGCTTTTTAATTTGTTTGACTTTTTATTCTACTTTTGTAAAACTTTGACATTGTTATATATTTTGTTTATTTTTTATTTTTATTTTTTGGCGATCGCATTATCCCCAGTCATTTTTATTTAGTTTTAGCACTGTAACTATGAATTTGATATCTATCTATCTAATTGATAATATGTACAGTATAGAAAAAAAAAACACAAATTAGAATCCCTCTTCCAGATTCATCGGTCAGCTTCTACGCCTGCTGCTTGTATCGGTCGAGCGCTGGGGCTCGCAGATACAAACACACGTGAAGGAGATGGTCGGCCGAGAAATGTCGCCCGCTCTGTATCCGATACTGTTCGATCAGATCAAAGCTATCATTGACAAGTTCTTTGATCAACATCAACAGGTAATTAAATTATTGACCCCAATGACCTATCTGACCCAGAAAAGAGCAAATAACTGACCATAAGTTCTACATGATCCAAAAAAGACCCAATAACTGACTGAAAAGACCTAGCTGACCCATAAAAGACCCAATAAATGACACAATCACGGGTCCAAAAGACCTATCCAACCCAAAAAAGAACCAATAACTGGCCCAATAATACCCAATGACTAACGAAAGATCTAGTGGAGCCAATGCAATAACACAGACTCACAAAGAAGTCCCTTAGTCGCCACGTCGCCAGTCCCAAAGGATGTGGGGTGATGCTATTCTAAGCCGGCATCACACGGCATTAGACTTCTCAGACTATATTAACCTCCAACTTACCATTCCCATAGGTGATGCTGACGGATATAAACACTCAATTCGTGGAGCACACGATATACATAATGAAAAGTATACTGGACAAGGAAAAGGGCGGGCAACCCAATGAGCATCTGAGTACCACGTCCATTGAGGGTCTTATGCTGGCCATTGTCAGGTAACATTATCATACATAGGTTACATACATACAGGGTGTAAGGGACGGTGTAACGAAAACTTTGCAGGCGTGCTCAGACCATGAAATTGAACAACTTTTTCTGTGGAGGCTATGTTGATAAACGAAAATTTTTTTTCGAGTTTCCTTGCAAAGTCAATCGGCTGATCGGGAATTTTGTATGAAGGTCAAAAATATTTTTATGTTTACCAACATAGCCCCCATAGAAAAAGTTGTTCAGTTTCATGGTTTGAGCACGCCTGCAAAGTTTTTGTTACACTGTCTCTTACAGCCTGTATAAGGTGTAAAAATATTAGCTGCAAATATTTTAAGGGGTGAATCAGCCCATGAAACTAAATAACTTTCTCCAAGGAACATAGGTCGAAACATGAAAAAAAAAATTAGTCCTCTCATACAAATGGACTTTGTCGGTCTTGATTTTGTATGGGAGGTCCAAAATTTTTTTGTCATATTTTGACCTATGTTCCTTGGCCCATTAAACTGAACAACTTTTCCAAGAAACATAGAAAAAAATTTGGACCTCTCATACGGTCAGTAATTTTGTATGGGAAGTCCAATTTTTTTCATATTTCGACCTCTGTTCCTTGGGGAAAGTTGTTCAGTTTTATGGGCTGGTTCACCCCTTAAATATTTACAATATATTTTTTTGCACTCTGTAGAAATCATCAATACCATAATCGCGGTATTACATTTTCAATACCGGTATTGAAAATTGACCAAAACACCCTTTCTTCCAGATACGTGCGTCACCTAGACATGACAGTGATGTATGTGATGATCAAGACCAAACTCTGTGAGGTGGTGGAGGCGATGATGCGACGAAGGGATGATCTGGCGTTCAGACAGGTGACGTTTGATCATTAAATTTAAATTAAGTAATAATATTTTACATATCTCATGCTCTGAAAGTAGGTCATTACTGACAAAAAACACGACCTGTAAGTTCAACTTACAGGCGAGGTTTTAAAACTAAGCCTGTAAGTAATTTTAAATATGGAACTAGAAAATGAACCAATAGAATCGCAGCAATTAAAAAGTTAAAATCAATTTCTTCTTATTTTTAATAGGAGTTGCATCCAATTAGTTGTATACGATTTTAAATTTCGAACTGGCCGCTACGAATTGTGTTGCTTGAACGCAGGAATTATATTTTTAATCTGCATTTTTATAACCTCAATAAATGAGTTTGTCGAATTATTACTCAATATTACAATGACAAAAGTAAAAATTAGTAATATCCCTACGATCAGAAAAATGTCTACTTTATGTTAGGATACTTTTCTTTCATATTAATTCAATATTTTTCAATCATAGAAAAAAAAGTTTAGTAGTGCAATTTGTATAGCAGACGATACAATCATCATTTATGGATCGTTTTATTGTATTTATCGCTTTATTTTACTCTTTTTTCATTCGATATGTAAAGCAGTATACGTACCACGGATGTAACATCAATAACAACCTCGGAAAGGTACCGCCCTCGCTCCGCTCGGGCGTTGAAAAACCTCGGTTGTTATTGATAGCTTACATACCTCAGTACGTAATCTACTATTGATATTCTACAAATAAATTTTGATACAAAATGACATACTTTACGAGAACTGATTTCCATAATTTTTACATTTTCATTGGTACAATAATATTTCGATTCGTTTGGAACACTCCTGTACAGTTTATTCCTTTGCTGGCTGTCCTATATTTGATCTAATTTGGTAATTTTGTCTTTCCTGTAATCTACGTGTTTTACAGTTAAACCCTTTTTCACAAGAGGCACAGATATCTGTTACTACAGAGTGTAAACACAGGTCGAAATATGAGAAAAAATAAATTTTTCCTCCCATACAAATTGACTTGGTTGATCAGTTACTTTGTATGGAATGTCGTTTTTTTTTTCATATCTCTATAAAATCCCTTAAAATATTATCAGCAATTTTTTTTACACTTCATATAATGTAATTCACAGGAGATGAAGTTTCGCAACAAAATGGTGGAGTACGTGACAGACTGGGTGCTGGGGACCAGTCACCAAATCGCCCCACCTCTACGCGATGCCAGTTCCATTGGCATCGGAAGGTGGGTTGGTCTTTCCTCATCCTCTACCTTTTGTTACCGCTGTGGTTGTAATTTTTAACGGTTTAGCAGTATGCGTGAAGGAGTAACTAACAGAAAAACTTTTGCATTTATAATAATAGTGATGATGATGATGATGATCTTTCCGCCCGATTTCGGCCATGGCGACCACTTGGACTCCTGATCAGATCGGCGCTGATGCGCCCGGAGATGGCTAATGTAGCCAATGTTGGCAGTAAACTCCCGTGCACAGAGTGGACACGTGAGTGTGACAAAAGGTCTAAATATGAAAAATAATTTACGATCTTCCATACAAAATCACCAACCGACCAAGTCGATCTGTATGAGAGATCCAAATTTCTTTTTCATATTTCGACCTATGTTTCTGGCGAAAATTTGCTCAATTTCATGGGCTGATTCACCCATTAAAATATTTGCAGCTAATATTTTTACTATTATATATGTATGGTTATTCTCCCCAGCTACCGGTACCTGATGTGCTGTCGGGAGCTGGACCAGGCCTGCATGGAGTCCGTGGCGGCGCTGCTGAAGGGTCTACCGCTGCAGCCCGAGGAGTCCGACAGGGGGGACCTCATGGAAGCCAAGAGCCAGCTCTTTCTGAAGTATGTATGAATTTCTTTTCGTGTGGGACACCGAGTTCCATACATACATACACATATCACGCCTTTATTTCTCGCGGGGTAGGCAGAGCGTTAACGACCGTAAAAACACAGTCGCTATCGCCACATCTGACAAATATATGAGGGTCGTTTCAGATATGACGTACATCACTTGAGTTGTCACTCAAGTGATGTACGTCTTGTTGGTTGTCAGCCTGTCGCCTAAAATTGCAATACGCAAACCCTCGAGTTCCTCTGTCGCCTCTTACGACACCCACGGGTAAGAAATGGAGTGATGGTATTCTATGCCGGCATCACACGGCGCACACCGAGTTCCAACGACCCAGTGAACCCTAGTGTCAGAATTTTTCAACCGCCTTCTGCAAGTAGCAGGCTTCTGACATGGTTGTGTAACGACCGCCGTCTAAGTGATCATAGATAGCAACCGGGACCTACGGCTTAACGTGCCAACCGAAACACGGAACCATCTTTCTTACGGACAATCGGGTGGTTACCCTCAAATCCCCTAATATTATGTAATATAGTAGGATGCCGTGTAATACCGGGTATTATTAGAATAGCATCACCCCATTTCTTTCCGCTGGTGTTGTATAAGGCAACTAAGGGACTCGAGGGTACAGCGTATTGCAATTTTAGGCGACAGGCTGATAACCTGTCACTACAGTGATACACGAATCATCTGAAAGGGCCCTCAAATATTTGTCAGACGTGTGGCGATAACGACCGTAATTTTACGATTATTAACGCTCTACCTTTCAGGAATAAAGGTGGCGAGATTTGCGTATGTATGTATAAAGGGTATAAAAATATTAGCTGCAAATATTTTAAGGGGTGAATCAGCTCATGAGACTGACCAATTTTCCCCTAGGAACATATGTCAGGAAACGTAAAAAAATTTTTGGCTTCCCATAGTAAATGCAGTCAACTGGTCGCGATTTTGTATGGCAGGTGGAAATTTTTTGTCGTTTCCTGACATATGTTCCTAGGGGAAAGTTGTTCAGTTTCATGGTCTGCTTGCACTATTAGTATTCGGGACACTGTCCCTTACACCCTATATAGTAGGTAAATATCGAGGTTATTTCTGGGTTTTTCAGATACTTTACATTGTTCATGAACCTGCTGAACGACTGTAACGAGGTGGAGCTGGCCGAGGGGCCGGGTCGTCTAGAGACTCTACGCAACGCCACCATACAGGCCATGAGTAACCTGCTCAGTGCCAACATCGACTCCGGACTCATGCATAGCATTGGTAGGTACTGGGTACTCTAACGAGATATGACGGCTTGTCACTACATAGTATAAAGCAAAGTCGCTTTTCGCGTCTGTCTGTATGTATGTTTGCTTAAATCTTTAAAACTACACAACGGATTTTGATGCAGGTATTTTTTAATAGATGAAGTGATTTAAAAGGGAGGTTTTTATCTAAAATACTTGCCGGGAAAATACTTGTTCCCACGGGAAAATTAGTTGCAGCGGGTGCAGCAAAATTATAAAACTGAAAACGGTATACTAAAACTCTGAAATACAATTTATACTACTACACCCTCATAGAAATTTTCCCCTAGTTGAAACAAATATAGATCGGAACGTGATTCATTGTTCATGTTTCAAATTGCCGGGAGACAAAACTTTTGTATTGACTTTGTAACAAGAAGTTTACTCATCACAGTATCAAAATATCCAATATTACCCGCTGGTATATTATTTTATTATACTGGCCAAGTCAATTTGTATGGGAGAAGGTCCGAAAAATTTTCTCATATTTCGACCTATGTTCCTTGGGAAAAGTCGTTCAGTTTTGTGGGCTGATTCACCCCTTAAAATATTAACATCTAATATTTAGGGAAAGTTGTTCAGTTTTGTGGGTTAGTTTACGCCTTAAAATATTTATAGCTAATATTTTTACCCATGACATTCGCAGACCTGGGCTACCACCGTGACTTACAAACACGTGCAGCCTTCATGGAGGTGCTGACGAAGATCTTGCAGCAGGGTACAGAGTTCGACACCCTGGCCGAAACGGTGCTCGCAGACCGGTTCGAGCAGCTGGTCCAGCTCGTCACTATGATCTCTGACAAGGTTGGCGCTTTTGCATGCCTCATGCTCTGAATATAGGTACCAATAACTTTTTTTAAGAAGAGAAGCGACTTCAACGGACGTATAAAAGTGCGAATATTCACTTTTTGTCGCTTAATATGCCTTTAACCTTCCCTTAAGCCTGACAAACACTTTTCTGAAAACCACATCAAAGTCGGTTCATCCAAAGGCGAGATAATCGCGGACAAACATAAATACATACATACAGGTCAAACTGAAAACCTCATTTTTTTTGAAGTTGGTTAAAAAGTTAATTCATTTTACTACCCCATCCGGTGGTATTACTTCGAATGCAAGTTTAGTAAACTAAAGTATCGCCATTCGATTAGGTCATATTTTACAGCTAGTAAAATCATGTTATATAAACATCCATTCTCGTTGCCTTATCCCGTTCTCTGTCGGGGTCGGCTACCTAACTTAGGAGATTTGACGTGGAACCCAGTTTTTACACAGAGCGACTGCCACCTGACCTCTGCAACCCGAAGGCTAACCTGACCCGAATCCTAGGTTAAGTCACATTCAAATATCTCTAAATTCAAATTCTATTTGAATGTGAGTTTTATCACGATGTTTTTCCTTCACAGCAAGAGCAGTCGGTAAATGTGCGTGAGTAAAAACACATTGGTACATGGCGGGGATCGAACTCAGTTCTCACGATTGTAAGACCAGTGTTCTAACCACTTGGCCACCGACATTCTGCTAATGCTATGACATAAGGTCTCTTTTTCTTTGTTGGCGTGTCTTTTCGAAGAAGATTTAAAGTTTGAGTAATTCAAAACATGCTTTTTTTTCAGGGCGAGCTACCAATAGCGATGGCGCTAGCGAACGTCGTGAGCACGTCCCAGATGGACGAATTGGCGCGAGTGTTCGTCACATTGTTCGACGCCAAACATCTACTAGCGCCATTATTGTGGAACATATTCTACAGGGAGGTCGAAGTAAGTGACATCATTCTCCTTGCCTTATCCCGTTCTCTGTCGGGGTCGGCTACCTAACCAAGGAAATTTGACGTGGAAGCAAGTTTTCACACAGAGCGACTGCCACCTGACCTCTGCAACCCGAAGGCTAACCTGGCCCGAATCCTAGGTTAAGTCACATTCAAATATCATCTGAATTCAAACTTTATTTCAATCTGGGTTTCATCACGATGTTTTTCATTCACCTCAAAATGTTGCCAAGATGTTTTGATGGTTTGCCGTGTGATGCCGGCTTAGAATAGCATCACCCCACATCCTTCCCGCGGGTGTCGTAAGAGACGACTAAAGGACTCGAGAGTATTGGTGTATTACAATTTTTTAGGCGACAGGCTGACAACCTGTCACTATAGTAATACACATGTTTTTTTTTAAACAACCTTGGAAAACAATCCTCAAAAATGTCAGACGTGGCGATAGTGGCTGTATTCTTACGGCCACTATCGCTCTGCCTGCCCCGCAAGGGATAAAGGCGTGATATATGTTAAAAGCAAGTGAGACACATCATCAATTATTTTTTGTTTGTTTAAAAATTTTTAATCATAAAGTTGTTCCTTCCATAAGGTATCGGACTGCATGCAGACATTATTCCGCGGAAACTCCCTGGGCAGCAAGATCATGGCGTTCTGCTTCAAGATATACGGCCACCAGTACCTGGTCGGTCTACTGGAGCCGATCATCAGCAACCTGCTGCAGCAGGCCTCGGATACTCCTACTCTCAGCTTCGAGGTGGACCCAGCCAGGTGACTAATAGTCTTAAGCCCGTATTTATAGACCGCACTCAACTCTGAGTACGATCTTGACTGCCTTCTTTACCGCACTTATGTACAGTGCTATATAAAGTGCAAAAAAAATTGTTGCAAATATTTTAAGGGGTGAATCAGCCCATAAAACTGAACAACTTTCTCCAAGAAACATAAGTCGAAGTATGAAAAAAAATTTTAGACCTCCCATACAAAATTACCAACCGACCAAGTCAGTTTTTGGATGGGAGGTCCAAATTTTTTTTTCATATTTTGACCCAACATGGGTTGCGGAAAGTTGTTCAGTTGCATGGGCTGGTTCACCCCTTAAAATATTTGCAGCTTATATTTTTACACTCTGTATTATTCTCATAAATGAAAATAAGAAATCGAAAAATTTAAAATCCACCGGGAATTGAACTGACTGTATGGGGTACCGGCCCACTGCTCTACCACTGAGCTATCGACGCACCGGTTGGCCTTCGTCAATTTCTATACACTTAAATTATTAGTATTAACGGGATTATCACTACGTTTGTTTTTACCTCGATATTTGGAAGCGGTTGCACGTTCCATGGTCACGAGTAGACTGTTTTGGCGAATGTTGTCATCTTGCTAGGGACAAACATATCTGTCTACCCTCTTTCTGATACGTCGACTGCACACACTTTTTACATACACCATACAATACAACTACTACTATTTATACTTTTTTTGTATACACTTGTTCACAGACTGGACCCGTCACAAGACATAGAAGAAAACCGTCGAAACCTGATCTCTTTGACGACAGAAGTGTTCGAGCGCATCATCAACTCGGCCGAGCGCTTCCCTCCGCAACTTCGCAGCATGTGCCACTGCCTCTACCAGGTAAATAACTTGTATATTATTATTAATAATGTTAGGTTATTAACTCTAATAATAATGTGTTTGTTTTCTGATACTTATATTCTTGTAATGGTATACCTATTGTTCTTGTCCTACTTATATTTCAATAGTGTTGCCTTGTCTCGATCAGTGCAAAAGCACGCATGGGTACCACAGATTACCAGCGCTGTAATACCTGCTTCGTGTTATAGCATATGCTGAGTGGGATACCTTTTTCAATGTACAACCTGTGCCCAGTATTAAAGTTACTAATGTTGTATTGCTTCATGTACTTTGAAATAAAGATTTCTATTCTATTCTATAAGTGAGCGTCCAAGTGGTTAGGACACCGGTCGTCATCGTGAGAGCCGAGTTCGATCCCCGCCATGTACCAATGTGTTTAACTCACGTACATTTACCGACTGCTCTTACGGTGAAGGAAAAACATCGTGATGAAACCTACATTCAAATCAAATTTTAATGATATTTGAATGTGACCTAACCTAGGATTCGGGCCAGGTTAGCCTTCGGGTTGCAGAGGTCAGATGGCAGTCGCTCTGCGTAAAAACTTGGTTCCACATTAAATCCCCTAGGTTAGGTAGCCGATACCGACAGAGAACGGGATAAGGCAAGGAGGATGATCAGCCTGTAGTAGACCTCTGCTGGAGTAGGCCTCCCCCAGGGTACGCCACAATGTACGATCTCCCGCTTTCGCCATCCAGTCGCTACCAGCCGCCCTCTTTAAGACATCGGTCCATCTGGCCGGAGGGCGTTCAACGGTACGCTTGCCTTTCCCAAGTATAAATTATGTAATTCATACTATAATACACTGTTATTTGTATATAATAAGTCTATGGTTATTTCCGTGAATAAATGATTTTTCTATTTATCTATCAGGTAAAAGACAAAGTTCGTAACATTCCAGTGAGTTTGGTGTTGTGGCGTGTAGCGACCCGATTTGACATGACCGAACTGACCCGACCGACCTGACCCGACCCGACCCGACCGACCCGACCCGACCGACCCGACCCGACCGACCCGACCCGACCGACCTGACTGACCTGTTCGACCTGACCCGATCGCTTAAATTAGACCCGGATTCAAACTGACCGTCCTGATTTATTCGACCATATCCGACTTATTGCATGTATGTGTCGTCTTGTGATTGTGGCATGTAAACGTTTCCGTTTTACGCAGAAATATAAGGTGTAAAAAAATTTGCTGCAAATATTTAAAGGGGTAAATTAGGCCATGAAACTGAACAACTTTCCCCAAGGAACATAGGTCGAAATATGAAAAAGAAAGTTGGACCTCCCATAGAAAATTACCAACCGATCAAGTCAATTTTTATGAAGGTCCTAAAAAGATTCTCATATTTCGACATATGTTTCTTGGGGAAAGTTGTTCAGTTTCCCTGATTCACCTCTTAAAATATTAACAGCTACCATTTTACACCTCATATAAGGCAATAATCCTGAACAATCTGAAGGGGCCCTCAATACTTGTCAGACGTGGCGATAACGACAGTTATTTTACGATCGTTGGCGCTCTGCCTACCACGCAAGAGATAGAGGCGCGATTTGTATAAATATGTGTTTAAGGCACCCCACCACTGACATATAGCAAAGTTAGCTGATTAAAAAACGGTAATCTCCGACAGTGAAACGAAACGTGATTAAAGTTACTGTGGTCTATGGTCGAATGCTTACCTGTCAGAGTAGGTTTGACTGTCAGATGTTTTGGCGATTAATAGAAAAATGAAACGAGTGGTTAGACTTGTTTTCGATTTCCGTGGACAATTTCGTTCAGAAATGCCGATCAAAAATGATGTTCAATATTTTAGTCTAGAGTATGTTTTTTTTACGTAGCCCCACGTATGTCCCACTGCAAGGCAAATCATACTCTGGACTGAAATTTTTTAGGCAACCCAAACGCAATATATTTATTAACTTTCTTCCATTAAACAGCTCAGTAAAGGTCGTTGTATGGCGGTATCTTACCGCATTAACTAACTTCGCTGAAGGGGATCTTGGCCTCTGAAACGAGCTGTCTACACTGATCTCTGTCCTGCGCGATCTCCTGCCAATTGCTGACTCGAAGATCCACGTGGGACGACCCACGGACGCTCTTTTAGCCCCCCGATCCGCTCCCATCCTCTACGGCCAATTAATAATAATTTCTTCTACAACCAGGTGCTGAGCAAAAGGTTCTCTCAGTTCCCGCAAACGAGCGTTGGCGCTGTCGGCACAGTTTTGTTCCTGAGGTTCATCAACCCCGCTATAGGTAACATTTATACATTGTTTATTAATTTTTTTGAAGTAGTTAATACATTTAAGTTTTTTTCTTCAAAAGCAGTCATTGTAAAAAAGAGAAAAATGTGACATGGGTGTAAAAATATTTGCTGCAAATGTTTTAAGGGGTGAACCAGCCCATGAAGCTGAACAACTTTCTCCAAGGAACATAGATCGAAGTATGAAAATAAAAATTTGGACCTCCCATACAAAATTACCAACCGACCAAGTCAATTTGTATCGGCCCAAAAAATTTTCTCATACTTCGGCCCATGTTTCTTGAAAAAAGTTGATCCGTTTCATGGGCTACTTCACCTCTAAAACAAAATTGTGTCTTATATATTCCTAAAGTTATCAGTATGTACTAGATTGCCCTTACATCCGGTATATTTTTGTATTCTTTTTGTCTCTCTCTCTCTCTCTCTCTCTCTTTGTATTGTATTCTCTTTGTGAGACCGAGTAGTCCAAATTTACACTAGCAGCAACCATTGTTTTTGTCTAACTATATAGATGCAGGTGGCTTAAGACAGGGATAAATGGAAGAAGGGTAGGGAGGCCTTTGCCCTGCAGTGGGACACTTCAGGCTCATAAATATAACAATTTATGAGCCTGAAGTGTCCATTTGCCGTGTGACGCCGGCTTAGAATAGCATCACCCCAAATCCTTCCCGCGGGTGTCGTAAGAGGCGACTAAGGGACTCGAGAGTATTAGTGTATTACAATTTTTAGGCGACAGACTGACAACCTGTCACTATAGTGATACACATGTTTTCTGAAACAACCTTGGAAAACAATCCTCAAAAATGTCAGACGTGGCGATAGCGACCGTATTCTTGCGGCCGTTAACGCTCTGCCTACCCCGCAAGGGATAAAGGCGTGATATGTGTATGTATGTGTATGTAAAAATATCAATAATTTAGATGTAAATTAGTAAAGAATCGCGAACCAATCAAAATCATCACGCAATAGACTAGTGGACTGGCAGGTCAAATGAGTCACTTTTTCAATCATATAAAACGGTATTTTGTATGAAAATAGCAATGTATGACGTCATACGTTGCTATTTTGGATGGTGTCAGATTACTTACTTTTATATACTTTTTCTATTTATTTAATCAAACATCCAAAGTCCATACCTATAGTTTGTCTTGATACCTGACGTTTGTGACCTTGGAACAAATGCTGCTGCTTGGAGCAATAGTATTTGCTCCAAGGTCACAAACGTCACAAGTGTCAAGCAAAATTTTACAAGCTATAGTATTTTCGGACAATATTCTTAAGCGTACAACTTTTATGTGTTATTAATGACCCAGGAAACGAATCCTCTGTCATCCACAGTGTCCCCGCAAGAGATGGGCATAGTGTCCCGGCCGGTGCCGTCCGCCGTGAAGCGCGGGCTGATGCTCATGTCCAAGATCCTGCAGAACATCGCCAACCACGTGGAGTTCAGCAAGGAGCAGCACATGCTGCCCTTCAACCAGTTCCTGAGGAGCCACTTCGAGGCTGGCCGCAAGTCAGTGCATAATTACATTTATTTCAAGTTAGCCTACGATATCCCCTCGGATAAACATAAATATACCTATACAGGGTGTAAGGGACAGCGTCCCGAATACTGATAGGGTACAAGCAGACCATAAAACTGAACAACTTTCCCCTAGGAACATAATGTCAGGAAACGACAAAAAAATTTCGACCTCCCATACAAAATCGCGATCAGCCGACTGCATTACCTATGGGAATCCAAAAATTATATATATATATATAAATACAATAAATGGGTAAAATAAATAATATATATATATGTTATTTACATATAACATAACATAATTTAACATACAACGTACGAGATATATGTATATTGAGCGAGTGTATATATTTATCAGACGTGACGATTGCAACCTATTTTCACGGTCGTTAGCGCTCTACCTACCCCGCAAGGGAGAAAGATGTGATGTGTATCTATATACAGGGTGACTTGTAAATTGATGCATTCCTTTCAAGGGATGAACCAGCTCATGAAACTGAACAACTTTCCCCATGGAACATAGGTCGAAAAATTAAAAAAAAATTTGGCCCACCCATACAAAATTACCGACCGACTAAGTCAATTTGTATGGGAGGACCAAAATTTTTTTTCATATTTCGACCTATGTTCCATTGGGAAAGTTGTTCAGTTTCATGAGCTGGTTCATCCCTTGAAAAGAATGCATCCATTTACCGGTCACCCTATATATACAAACATACATATTACATATATATATACGTACGTATGCACATAGAAACTCGAGGTCCGGTATTTTTTCTTTTTTTTTACTCATTTATTTTTACAAATATTTTATGGCTGTGTCCTACTCGTCCAACTGAAGAACTTTAATGAGGAACATTTTACCGAAATATGGGAAAAATATATTGTCGTATGGGAGGTCCATATATCCAAACAAACGCCGTCCGTATATAGTAGTAGTCTTCTCATTCTCCGACAGATGGCGTAAGGTTAACGCGACATGCGGATATAAGATAGTGTAAGAAACAAAATAAATAAAAATAAATATTATTTATTGTCTTTAAGAACTTATGCATACGCTTTTTATTGGGCGCGATAAATCCGAGCTAGGCTCGGTCAACAAGGTACTGTACTATTAAATAAATAAATAAATAAATAAATACCATTACCTACAAATAATTAAAATGACTATTATTGCACTAACATCTTAATTATACGGGTGTAAGGGACGGTGTGACGAAAACTTTGCAGGTGTGATCAGACCATGAAACTGAACAACTTTTTCTATGGCGGCTATGTTGGAAAACGAAAAATTTTTTTTGACTGCCCATACAAAGTTACTCAGCTGATTGGGAATTTTGTATAAAAGGTCGAAAAAAATTTACGTTTACCAACATACCCCCCATCGGAAAAGCTGTTCAGATTCATGGTCTTAGCGCACCTGCAAAATTTTTGTTACACACACATACATATATCACGCCTTCACCCCTTACGGGGTAGGCAGAGCGTCAACGGCCGCAAAAATACGGTCGCTATCGCCACGTCTGACAAATATAGAGGGCCGTTTCAGATAATTTGTGCATCACTATAGTGACAGGTTGTCACCTGAAACCCTCAAATCCCTCAGTCGCCTCTTACGACACCCACGGGTAGGAAATGGGGTGATGCTATTTTAAGCATCACACGGCATATTACACCGTCTCTTACAACCTGTATGACTAAATTCAAAAGTTATAGCTCTTTCTTGACCATTTGTAAAAGCTCGGCCTCTTCCTCCGGCAACTCGTCAGGGTCTGTCATCATCCTCAGCATCTCCAGCCTTCTCTCCACCGACATCTCGTCAAAGACGTCCATTCTCATCACCATACAATCGTGGAACATCGACGCGTACTCACAGATCTCATAAATCCTATCGATCAATTGTAAACACTTCATTGCTACAGTTTTAAGAAGTTCTTCGTCGAAGTCAGGGCCGTTTATCTCAATGAGATTATCTAGGTCGATTTTGCGGTCTTTGATCACGGAGTTTCTCGCGAGAATGCAGGCTACGAAGCATTTTCCTTGCATTGTTGACTGTGGCGTTCTATTCAAGAAGGTTTCTACGTCTTGTATCGACGCCTCGACTTCTTTCGCGCATTCTGTGATGTTCTTTCCGAGTGGGTAGTACGGATCGTTGATTTCCTGGTCGTTCCACATCATCAGGGAGAATACCATTAATACGAGTAGACAGAACGCTAATGAGAACAGAAGGTATGGTGTGACCTTGTTGAAGAATTTTGTAAAGAACGACATTTTTTCTGGCACGGTTTCGAACGTGCCTTTTCTGCTTGTTCACTTCAACAGAACTAGAAAACCTTGGGTACTTTTGTGTTTCTATTGCATTAGTTCACCGCTAAAATTATTTTTCTCTGGAAATTGACGTTTCCTTACATTCAATTAAATTTCTTGTTATGTGGCGTTTTCATTATGATTTTGCCAGTATCAATGGCAACGTAACGTTTTTTTAAACGTAGTTTTGACGTAGGCACTTGTCACCCGTGTCACAAAATGTAAGTATTCGTTGGTCAGTCGTGATTGATAGTTGAATTGAAACATACCTATTTTCACTACATAGTACTCGTAAAAAGTAAACTCGCTCTTCGCGTCTGTATGTTTAGGTATGTATGTATGCTTAAATCTTTAAAACTACACAACGGATTTTGATGCTGGTTTTTTTTTATAATAGATGGAGTGATTCAAGAGGAAGGTTTTTATGTAAAATACTTGCCGGGAAAACATTTTATCCCCATAGGAAAATGTGTATGTTTTTTTGTGTGTTTGTTACTCCTGCACGTTAAAACTACTGAACCGATTTTCATGAGATTTGGCACACCGATAGAAGGCACTTGGATTAACACATAGGACAGTTGTTATCTCGATAAAATGTTCTTGTGGGATGCTACGGGAATCCAAGCGAGCGGAGCCGCGGGCGCCCACAAGTAGTTTACATAAAATCATCTCAATCGTCGATCATAAAACACGAGCACACAAAAACCTTTGCTAGTTAATACAACACCCGCGGGTAAGAAATGGGGTGATGCTATTCAAAACTAAACTGTACTTTCTTTTCAGGTTCTTCATCCAAATAGCTTCGGACTGCGAGAGCGCCGACCAAACGTCACACAACCTGTCATTCATAAGCGATGCGAATGTCGTAGCGCTACACCGACTACTGTGGAACCACCAGGAGAGAATAGGAGACTATTTGTCATGCAGTCGTGACCACAAAGCGGTCGGACGCAGGCCTTTTGACAAGGTAAGTCATATGTCAAACAAACCAAAACAATTTTATATTTTAGGCAAATAATACGTTGGTCTTGAGTTCATATTATGTCTATAAAGCCATTGAAAGAAGACCTTTTGACAAGGTAAGTCATATCTCAAACAAACCAAACCCATTTCATATGTTGGACAAACAATATGTTGGTCATAATCATGAGTTCATATGTGTAAAAAGCAATTTTTAAGCAATACAAATTTTAGTTTTTATTAAGGACCCAGTCATCTAACGAATTAAAGACAAGGTACGTTATATTCAAGTGAAATATTTATATTCTATAAATAAATTTTAATACAAAATGACATACTTTACGAGAACTAATTTCCATAACTTTTACATTTTCATTTGGACTTTTACAATTTCGATTTGTTTACACCTCCCCTGTACACCTTATCCCTTTGCTGACTGTACGTAGAGTATGCCGATCGGTCAAGAAAATATTGATATTTACCGAGCTTTTTTATTTCAGATGGCAACCCTGCTGGCTTATTTGGGTCCACCTGAACACAAGCCGGTTGAATCGTAAGTAATAATGAAAATTATACGTAAACTAGCAGCCTGCCCCAGCGGCTGCGCCAGCTGTAACTCATTTTCCCGACTATAGTGATACGTCCGACTTATCTGTAACGACCCTCAAATATTTGTCAGACGTGGCAATAAAGACCGTCATTTTACGGTCGTTAACGCTCTGCCTACCCCACAAGGGGAAAAGGAGTGATATGTGTATATAAGGTGTAAAAATATTAGCTGCAAATATTTTAAGGGGTGAATTAGCCCATAAAACTGAACAACTTTCCCCTACGATCTATGTTTCTAAGGGAAAGTTGTTCATTTTCGTGGCTAATATTAATACGTATACGTAGTCGGTCCCAAAGTTCTGTCATATATGAAAATACTGATAAAATAAAAAGTACCAATCCGTTTTTCAAAATTTATATATCAATTAAAAATACAATTATCGAAGAATCAAAATAACATAAAACTATTCGAAATGACCTCCCTTGCTTTTAATAACGGCCATCAACCGCGGCGGCCAGTCGTCTATCGCAGCACGCACCATATCCATGTCGATTTCAGCGACTGCTTTAACTATGGCTGACTTCAGGCTCTCCAAATTTGTATGTGGATTAGCACAGACCTTGCTCTCTAAGACCTGCCAAATTTTATAGTCCAGAGGATTAAGGTCCGGACTGGAGAAAGGCCAATCTTCGTGTCTTATAAACTCAATGTTTTGACGTTCAAACCAGGCTTGAGTGGTCTTGGCTTTGTGAGCGGGCGCAGAATCCTGCTGGAATACAAAGTGATGTCCTAAAAATAGTGTGTTGGGCAGGTCTTTGACGTACCGATCCAAAACCGTCTCTTGATACACTTTTGCACTGGTTTTGACCCCCTTTTCGCAAAAATGAACCTCAGTTGGCCCATAGTAGGAGACTCCTAACCAGACCATGACTAAAGAGGGATGATGCCCATGTTGCACCAGCGGAACTTTGTTTCCTGCTTCTTTAGAGCTGGTAGCGTACACTCTATCGTTTTGTTTATTATACTTTTCTTCTATATCAAAAATTTTTTCGTCTGTAAAAAGTATATCGCGGTGCCGGTTTTTCGCGTACCGTTTTAACAACACCCGGGATCTTTTGAGTCTAATTTCTTTTAAACGGGCATTAAGTAAGTGCCCACTCTTTTTTTTGTATGCTCGCAGCTTAAGGTCTTCGTTTAAAACCTTTTTGACTGTTTTTCTACTAACCTTCATCTGCAAAGCCATAAGTTTCTGTTTTCGGACAGGATTTCTTCGTATGCGCTCCTTGATCGCTTTGATCACTGCTGGTGTTCTTGCGGAGCGAGGCCGGCCAGTTCTTTTCTTGTCCTCAACACTAGAGACTTCAGTGTACCTACTTATAGTACAATACACAAAACCTAAGCGTTATTTTCAATTTTTTGAGCAACTTGAAAATGGTACTCGGCGAGTGCCCACAGCGATGCAACGCCAAAACTGCTATTCGGTTTTCTTTCAAAGTCCACTCCATCGTGAAAAATCGCGCCAAATGATCATTTATTGTTTTAAAATAATTGTCAAACATTTAAAAACGGAATGCAATAAAACTTTTCCAAATTCGTGTTCTAAATTCAAAAATAATATGCCAGTGACAGAACTTTGGGACCGACTACGTATATATAGGTATCTGCAAAACTTTTTCGTTTACAGCACATCAAGCTTGCTGTTCTCATCGTACGCGCGCTGGTCATCCATAGACATGTCCTCCACCAACTTTGAGGAGTTCATCGTGAAGCACAACATGCATGAGAAGGAGGAATTCAAGAGTATCAAGAGTCTGAACATCTTCTACCAGGCTGGCACCAGCAAGCTCGGCAATCCGGTGTTCTACTTCATATCACGGAGATACAAGTAGGTTTATCATAAATAACTAATGTTAAGATGTGACATGTTTTTATAATTATTTGATTTTTAATACCACCTAGACTAAATGCTCTCATATTTAATTTTACACGCTTGCATGCAAGCCGAGTATTATGTACTTAATCAATTGTGAACACCTTTGTAACTATATTCTGGCAAATAAATTGTTTTTATTCTTGATTCTTGTTCCGGATCACTCACTGGTCATAAGAAAAGATAAGAAGATAAGAAAAATATTTATTGAACAAAAGAAAAACATACTTTCATTACATTTCATGTCAAGTTTGTGTATTCCGCAGGCCTTTTGATAAGGTAATTCATATGTTAAACAAACCTAAACAATTTCATATGTCGGGCAATTTCATACGTTGGCGAATTGATATTATGTCTTTAAAGCAATTGGAAGAAGACTTATTTACCTTATCAAAAAGTCTTGTTCCAATTGCTTTAAAGAGAGTCGGGCGGAGAGTCGTGCGTGCCTATGAGTCCACGCCGCGGTCGCCGCGCTTTCGAATCTCAGTCCGCCCGCCCGATGAAGAACCACCGATTGGTTCGAAACGTCGCGGAAACACATAAACATGACAAGTGAGTAATCCGGAACATTAGTTTTTTACAGTCATGACTCACTTAAGTAAATAAAAACAATTTAAGGTTTGTCATGTTTCATTCTTTCAATCATTCATTTATTCGTTCGCCTATTCAATTGATTTAGATCTACCAAGCTGATACGTTAGTTGTAGGTTGGTTAAATATTGTTTATACGTCATTTCTTAGATTTAAACGTCATTGAAGTAGGGTTATACGTTATTGAAGTAAGTTTTATACGTCATTCAAGTAGGTTTATTTGTCGTTCAAGTAGGTTTATATGTCGTTCAAGTAAGTTTCATACGTTATTCAAGTAAGTTTTATACGTCATTCAAGTAAGTTTTTACGTCATTCAACTAGGTTTATACGTCATTCAAGTAAGTTTATGCGTCATTCAAATTCATTTTATACGTTATTGAAGTAAGTTAATACGTCATTCAAGTAGGTTTTTGTGTCATTCAAGTATATGTATGCGTCATTCAAGAAGGTTTATACGTCATTCAAGTAGGTTGATACGGTAGATTTCGGGCCGTCCATTAAACACGTGATATTCAAAAGGGGGGAAGGGTCTACATAAAATTACGAAATATCACAGGGGGGGTTGTAGTAATGCATCATGTGTATAATTTTTTCCTCTTTTTCACGTAACAAAACGTTGTATCACAAAAAAAATCTTTTGATTTTGATACGCAACGCCCATTTATATTTGTTGCCACATGGTGTGACTTTGATTTGCTATCGACTATTTTTATTAAGTCTTAACATAATTGTTTTGGTACATAAAAAAATTACACGTAATGTAGGAAGGGGAAGGTGGGGGTAATAGTTAAACCTCACCTCTCATTACCAAAGGGGAGGTAAAAAGAGCCAAAAAAAACATTAAAGGACGGCTTCTTTATGTGTCATTGAAGTAGGGTTATACAAGGTGTAAATATATTAGCTGCAAATATTGTAAAGGGTGAATCAGTCCATGAAACTGATCAACTTTCTCCAAGGAACATAGGTCGGAATATGATAAAACAAATTGCACCTCCCATACAAAATTACCGACCGACCAAGTTCATTTGTATGACCTAAGGAAATATGAAAAAAAAAATATGGACCTCCCATACAAAATTTCCAACCGACTGAGTGAATTTGTATGGGAGTTCCAATAATTTTTCTTACATTTCGACCTATGATCCTTGGGGAAAGTTGTTCAGTTTCATGCGCTAATTCACCCCTGAAAATGATTGCAGCAATTTTTTTTACAAAAAAAATTTCAAGATTTATGACTTTTTTGGATTTTTAACTGCACTAAAATGAGCAGTTATATAAAAAACCTGTTTCCCAGGATCGGCGAGATCAACGCAGACCTGCTGATCTACCACGTGATCCTGACGCTGAAGCCATTTTGCCAGCAACCCTTCGAGCTGATCGTCGACTTCACGCACACCAATTCCGACAACCGGTTTCGGTCAGTGTCACTATCTCTCTCTTGCTCTCTATCTCTCTCTCTCTCTCTCCCTGTCCCTCTCTCTTTCTCTCTCTCTCTCTCTCTCTCTCTCTCTCTCTCTCTCTCTCTCTTCGTGTGGGACACCGAGTCATACAATCACACAATGCGCCCTAGTGTCAGAATTTTTGATGTGTGCCGTGTGATGCCGGCTTAGAATAGCATCACCCCACATCTTTCCTGTGGGTATCGTAAGAGGGGACTAAGGGACTCAAGAATTTAATGTGTATTACAATTTTTAGGCGACAGGCTGACAACCTGTCACTATAATGATACACTTGAATATTTGTCAGACGTGGCGATAGCGACCGTATTCTTACGGCTGTTAACGCTCTGCCTACCCTGCAAGGCGTGATATATGTATGTATGCATGTGCATACAATCCTAACACATTCGTTTCTCCTTTACAAAGGCCCGATTATTGCAGGACGGACTTTCTTCAGAAGTGGTTTACAGTCCTCCCCGAAGTGGCGTACATCAATATACACGCGTGCTATATATACAACTGCAACAGCTGGGTTCGGGAGTATACGAAATTTCATGAGCCAGTACTTGCGCCGCTAAGGGTAAGTAATATAGACTGTCATACATCAACATACACTGTTATACATCAATATACACTGTCATACATCAATATACACGCGTGCTATATATACAACTGCAACAGCTGGGTTCGGGAGTATACCAAGTTCCATGAGCCAGTACTTGCGCCGCTAAGGGTAAGTAATATAGACTGTCATACATCAACATACACTGTTATACATCAATATACACGCGTGCTATATATACAACTGCAACAGCTGGGTTCGGGAGTATACCAAGTTTCATGAGCCAGTTTTGGCACCTGTCAGGGTAAGTGCCATACGTTAATATACTGTCGTGTATATTGATGTATGACAGTGTATATTGATGTATAACAGTGTATATTAACGTATGGCACTTACCCTGAGAGGCGCGAAAACTGGCATTGTATGACAATACATCAGTATACACTATCATACATCAATACACACCGTCATATATTAACATACCCTGCTATCTACATCCATATACATACATACATACATACATAAATCACGCTTCTTTCCCGTTGGGGTAGGCAGAGACTATTTCCTTCCACTTGCTACGATCCTGGCATACTTCTTTCGCTTCTTCTACATTCATCAGTCTTTTCATGCACGCTCGTCGGTTTAGGTTACTTCTGACCTGACCTTTCTTTAAAACATCCCCGATTTGATTCAGGTAGGTTCTTCGCGGCCTTCCCCTTCCAACATTTCCTCTAACACTCGCCTTATATATCTCTTTCGTCAATCTCCTTTCATTCATTCTCTCAACATGACCAAACCACTTTAGCATTCCCTTTTCAATCCTTGTCACTATATCTTCTTTTACGCCACAACGTTCTCTAAACACACATATTATTATCCATATACACTGTCATACATGCTCATAAACTGCTATACATAAATATACACGCGTGCTATATATACAACTGCAACAGCTGGGTTCGGGAGTATACCAAGTTTCATGAGCCAGTTTTGGCACCTGTCAGGGTAAGTGTCATACGTTAATATGCACTGTCATACATCAATATACACTGTCGTACATCAATTTACACTGTCATACTTTAATGTACACTGTCATACATCAATATACTCTTTCATACATCAATATACACTGTCATACATCAATATACACTGTCATACATCCACAGACATTGACATACATCTACATATACTGTCATACATGATCACACCCTGCTATCTACATCAATATACACCGCTATACATCAATATATACGCTGCCATATAAATAGAGCATTAAAGCATAATTTGACAGGTGCGTATTAAAACATAATATTCTATACAAAATGTGCAATACAAATTTGATACTAGTTGACGTTGATGTCATCTGTGAGCAAGATAAATATATAAAATTCGCGCTAAGAGTGACAAGGGTAGATAGATTTTGACTAAGGTCTTTTTCACAAATAACGCACAACGTAGCGCTAAAATAACGCAGCGGTCTGTCATATCCACACCAGAAATGTGAATCCCTATACTAAAACCGCTCAACCGCTTAACAGGTGGCGACGCAGATGCGTCAAATAACGCATGTGACAGCTATTCTATGTACCTGCTCATTTTCTCCCGTGGGTGTTGTAAAAGGCAACTAAAGGACTCGAGGGTTTGGACGTAAGCGGAAATGGACGTAAGGGGCTGAGTAGAGCTAAAAGCTACTTTTATAAGTGATTTCTACCCTAGATAAAATGCAGAAAAACTGACGAAAAAAAAGGTAATAATCTTCAGGATATTTGCTGTAGTGTTATTGTTTCCAAAACATGATATTAGTAATTTAGCTTGATAGAAAAACATCGTAAAGTTACCTCTAAAAATCTATTATATCGCAAACTGTATGAACAAAACCCACGCAATAATTAAGTGTTTATTATCAGAATGAGCGCCTTACAATACTCTATCGACATATTGTTTTCGATTTTCAAATAACTTATTTTTGACCGAGTTATCATCGAAAATACGAAAATATCATTGAATCGGCAAGATCCCGTCCCGTTCGCACGCGCGCAGTTTGACATTTGTCAGAAAGGGACCGGTTTTTAGCTCTACTCAGCCCCTTAAGAGACCACTGGACGTATCGGGAATTGGACCTAAGTGACCGAAAGGGGTTTCATGCGTATTACAATTTTTAGCGACAGGCTATCAAAATGTCATTACACTGATACATGTATCATCGAAAAGGGCCCTGAATACTTGTCAGACGTGGCGATAACGACCGTAATTTTACGATTGTTAACGCTCTGCTTACCCCGGAAGGGATAAAGGCGTGATTTGTGTATGTGTATGTATGTATTTTTATTATAAAAACATGAAACATAAACACAATGAATATATATTTTATAAAATACACGTACTTTTTCTACTGATCACAAAGATTTTTTGATATGTGTATGTACTGCTAATCAGCCTAACCTCTTGATAATTTATGTTTCGAGATTTTCGCGGTTATTCACAACATTTAAATTATTTATATATTGAGGTAAAAACAAACATAATCGTGGTGATTATCCCGTTAATACTAATAATTTATCTCTTGATAATTGTCTTTGATAATTGCCGTGTGATGCCGGCTTAGAATAGCATCACCCCACATCCTTCCCGTGGGTGTCGTAAGAGGCGACTAAGGGACTCGAGAGTATTGGTGTATTACAATTTTTAGGCGAAAGGCTGACAACCTGTCACTATAGTGATACACATGTTTTCTCAAACATCCTTGGAAAACAATTCTCAAAAATGTCAGACGTGGCGATAGCGGCCGTATTCTTACGACTGTTAACGCTCTGCCTACCCCGCAAGGGATAAAGGCGTGATATATGTATGTATGTATGTAAAAACGAACAAAATCGGGGTGATTATCCCGTTAATACTAATAAATTATCTCTTGATAATTGTCTTCCAGGGCAACAGAAAGCTCATATTCATAGACAACCACAGCCGTCTCAGCGACTTCGTAGAGCCCGAACAACAGAAACTGCCGGGCGCAACACTAGCTTTGGAAGAGGATCTCAAAGTGTTCAATAATGCGTTGAAACTGTCGCATAAAGACACCAAAGTTTCTATCAAAGTGAGTATGACAAACGCAAGCTTCTGTCAAAGTCTGACAATAACGCAAGCTCCTGTCAAAGTCTGACAATAACGCAAGCTCCTGTCAAAGAAAGTATGATATTAACACAAGTTTCTATAAAAGTGAGTTTGATATTAACGCTAGTTTCTATCAAAGTAAGTATGTCGTTAACGCAAGCTTCTGTCAAAGTGAGTATGACAAAAATTCAAGTTTCTGTCAAAGTGAGTATGATATTAACGCAAGTTTTTATCAAAGTATGACAGTAATGGCTGTGTCTATCAAAGTGAGTATGATATCAAAGCTAATTAAAATATAAAGTCTACTATATTACACAAAAGAGCCTGAACAACAGAAACTGCCGGGCGCAACACTAGCTTTGGAAGAGGATCTCAAAGTGTTCAATAATGCGTTGAAACTGTCGCATAAAGACACCAAAGTTTCTATCAAAGTGAGTATGTCATTAATTATCGCAAATCTCAAAGTGAGTATGATATTGACACAAGTTTCGACCAAAGTGAGTATGACATTGACACAAGTTTCGACCAAAGTGAGTATGACATTGACACAAGTTTCGACCAAAGTGAGTATGACATTGACACAAGTTTCGACCAAAGTGAGTATGACATTGACACAAGTTTCGACCAAAGTGAGTATGACATTGACACAAGTTTCGACCAAAGTGAGTATGACATTGACACAAGTTTCGACCAAAGTGAGTATGACATTGACACAAGTTTCTATCAAAGTGAGTATGAAATCAAAGCTAATTAGAAGGTAGTGTACTATACAGGGTGTAAAAATATAAGCTGCTAATATTTAACGGAGTGTAAAAGCTTATAATATTTGCAGCGAATGTTTTTACACCTTATATTTGTGTGTGGGTTTCATTACGATGTCTATCCTTCACCGTCAGAGCAATCGGTAAATGTAAGTGAGTACATTACATTGCTATCTTAGACTTCTGTATTCTTAATATTAACATCCTGTATTTGTTTTCCAGGTTGGACCAACAGCACTACAAATAACATCCGTTGAAAAGACCAAAGTTTTGGGATTACCCGTTCTACTTAACGACGTATATTATGCATCGGAAATTGACGAAGTAAGTTGATGCCACTTAGAATGGCATCACCCCATTTAATTTCGTATCAATTAATAAAATACAAAAGTAGTATGCTTAAAACTATTGTCCAAAAAGCACACATAGTCCGTTAAGAGGCTGACACGAGCTAAAAACCGGTCCCTTTCTGATAAATGTCAAACTGCGCGCGTGCGAACGGGACGGAATCTTGCCGATTCAATGATATTTTCGTATTTTCGATGATAACTCGGTCAAAAATAAGTAATTTGAAAATCAAAAACAATATGTCGATAGAGTATTGTAAGGCGCTCATTCTGATAGTAAACACTTAATTATTGCGTGGGTTTTGTTCATGCAGTTTGCGATAGAATAGATTTTTAGAGGTAACTTTAAGATGTTTTTCTATCAAGCTAAATTACTAATATCATGTTTTGGAAACAATAACACTACAGCAAATATCCTGAAGATTATTACCTTTTTTTTTCGTCAATTTTTCTGCATTTTATCTAGGGTAGAAATCACTTAAAAAGTAGCTTTTAGCTCTACTCAGCCCCTTAATATCTTTTCGAAATATTCAAAGTTTGAATTTAATAAACAGAAAAATAATATAAAAGTAAGTGTATTGACGCCTGCCATACTAGAGAGACATGACGTCATCTCTTCGTATTATCATACAAAATATCGTTTTAAAATGTAGCTTAATTGACCTGTCTGTTAGATGATTTTTCCTGTTTTTTTTAAGTCCGTAGTATTCTTGGACAATAGTTTTAAGCTTACAACTTTTATTATACACGGTGTTTGGAAAATTGATGCTTTCCTTTAAAGGGATGAACCAGCTTATGAAACTAAACAACTTTCCCCATGGAACATAGGTCGAAATATGAAAAAAATATTCGGTCCTTCCATATAAATTGACTTAGTCAGTCGGTAATTTTGTATGGGTGGGCCAAATTGTTTTTTTCATTTTTCGACCCATGTTCCTTGGGGAAAGTTGTTCAGTTCCATGAGCTGGTTCATCCCTTGAAAGGAAAGCATCAATCTTCCGATCACCCTATATTTTATACTAGGCAATTATAATGTTTCGTTCCAGGTGTGTTTAGTGGATGACAACCAATTCTCCTTGACGATAATAAATGAGGCTACGCCGCTGAGTTTCATACACAATGATTGCGATAATATCGTACAGAGCATTATACACATTAGGAACAGATGGGAACTTAGTCAACCGGTAAGTTAAAAAATAATAATTAATTATTAAATTATTTACTTATTTTTTAAATTCCATTAATTAATTAATCATTAAATTATTCAATTAATTAATTATTAATTTAAAACTTTTTGTCAGAAAGTTATTACAAAGAAACAAGTGTAAAAATTCACGCCACGGATGGAATTTGAACCCACGTCTTCAGAAAGCTTTTTTCACCTCCCTTACAAATTGAGTTGGTCAGTTGGCAACTTTGTATGGGAGATCATCTGTGAAGTGTGGACAGATGATCTGGTGAAGATCGCTGGAGGCCAGTGGATGCAAGTTGAGCAGGATCGTTCACTTTGGAAATCTTTGAGTGAGGTCTATGTTCAGCAGTGGACGACTTCCGGCTGAAATTATGATGATGATGATGATATTGACTGTCCCGATGGCGAAGCGGATAGTCTGCCTGCCTTTTACGCTGAGGGTCGTGGGTTCGATCCCCATCGGACACAAGTATTCGTTAAGTCAATTTTCAAATATTTGTGTCGAGTCTGGGTGTTCTCTATAATATGTATTTATATTTAAAAAATGTGTTTAAGTATTATTATCAGCTATCTAGTTCCCATAGTACAAGCTTTGCTTAGTTTGGGGCTAGATGACGCTGAGTGAATGTCCAGGATATTTATTTTATTTTATTATTTTGACAGGACACAGTGACAGTCCACCAAAAGATCCGCCCTAAAGACGTGCCCGGAACGCTTCTCAACATGGCGTTACTGAACCTCGGCTCGTGCGACCCCAACTTGAGAACCGCTGCTTACAACCAGCTGTGCGCTTTGACAGCCACCTTCCATTTGAAGATCGAGGGTCAGCTGCTGGAGACCTCAGGTATAGTCTGGGACACCGAGTCGTCCAACGACCCGATGAACACTGGTTTCAGCTTTTCAACCGCCTTCGTCACATTTTTAAGGCGGTTGAAAACTTCTGACATTAGGGTTCATCGGGTCGTTGGACGACTCGGTGTCCCACACGAAAATAAGAAGAAGAAGACCGCCTTCTACGAGCCGCAGCCTCTGACTTGGTTGAGTAATGAGTATGTAATCATAGATAGCAACTCAAAAAGAGAAAGAGACGGGACGGGTCGAATGGGACACTGAGTCGTCCAACGACCCGATGAACCTCGGTTTCATCTTTTTAACCGCTTACTACAAGTAGCAGGCTTCTGACATGGTTGTGTAACGACCACCGTCTTAGTGATCATAGACAGCAACCGGGACCTACAGCTTAACGTGTCATCCGAAACACGGAACCATCTTTCTTACGGACAATCGAGTGGTTCAGCCCGCAATGTCCTAACCAGACTGGTATGGTGATAAAACACAAATCATGCTTTTCTCCTCTCTCCTCCACGCTATCCTCAAAAATGTCAGACGTGGCGATAGCGACCGTATTCTTAAGGCCGTTAACGCTCTGCCTACCCCGCAAGGGACAAAGGCGTGATTTATATATGTATGTATATAAGTTTTTTCTATTCCTCAGGGCTATGCATCCCATCAAACAACACGATCTTCATCAAGTCAGTCAGCGAGAAGCTGGCTCACAACGAGCCCCACCTGACGCTGGAGTTCCTCGAGGAGTGCATCCAGGGGTTCAGGGGCTCCACCATAGAGCTGAAGCATCTGTGCCTGGAGTACATGACTCCTTGGCTGGCGAACCTCGTCAGGTGAGTCAGTAAATAGTAAATAGCCAATATTGTCTATGACAGTGTCTAACACTGTGTGCGGTCCAACACTGTGTGCGACAGTGTCTAACAGTGTCTAACACTGTGTGCGGTCCAACACTGTGTGTGTGTAGAACTGTGTATAACAGTGTGTAGTGTTGGTATTGACCCCCCACCTGACGCTGGAGTTCCTCGAGGAGTGCATCCAGGGGTTCAGGGGCTCCACCATAGAGCTGAAGCATCTGTGCCTGGAGTACATGACTCCTTGGCTGGCGAACCTCGTCAGGTGAGTCAGTAAATAGTAAATAGCCAATATTGTCTATGACAGTGTCTAACACTGTGTGCGGTCCAACACTGTGTGCGACAGTGTCTAACAGTGTCTAACACTGTGTGCGGTCCAACACTGTGTGCGACAGTGTCTAACAGTGTCTAACACTGTGTGCGGTCCAACACTGTGCGCGACAGTGTCTAACAGTGTCTAACACTGTGTGCGGTCCAACACTGTGTGTGTGTAGAACTGTGTATAACAGTGTGTAGTGTTGGTATTGACCCCCCACCTGACGCTGGAGTTCCTCGAGGAGTGCATCCAGGGGTTCAGGGGCTCCACCATAGAGCTGAAGCATCTGTGCCTGGAGTACATGACTCCTTGGCTGGCGAACCTCGTCAGGTGAGTCAGTAAATAGTAAATAGCCAATATTGTCTATGACAGTGTCTAACACTGTGTGCGGTCCAACACTGTGTGCGACAGTGTCTAACAGTGTCTAACACTGTGTGCGGTCCAACACTGTGTGTGTGTAGAACTGTGTATAACAGTGTGTAGTGTTGGTATTGACCCCCCACCTGACGCTGGAGTTCCTCGAGGAGTGCATCCAGGGGTTCAGGGGCTCCACCATAGAGCTGAAGCATCTGTGCCTGGAGTACATGACTCCTTGGCTGGCGAACCTCGTCAGGTGAGTCAGTAAATAGTAAATAGCCAATATTGTCTATGACAGTGTCTAACACTGTGTGCGGTCCAACACTGTGTGCGACAGTGTCTAACAGTGTCTAACACTGTGTGCGGTCCAACACTGTGTGTGTGTAGAACTGTGTATAACAGTGTGTAGTGTTGGTATTGACCCCCCACCTGACGCTGGAGTTCCTCGAGGAGTGCATCCAGGGGTTCAGGGGCTCCACCATAGAGCTGAAGCATCTGTGCCTGGAGTACATGACTCCTTGGCTGGCGAACCTCGTCAGGTGAGTCAGTAAATAGTAAATAGCCAATATTGTCTATGACAGTGTCTAACACTGTGTGCGGTCCAACACTGTGTGCGACAGTGTCTAACAGTGTCTAACACTGTGTGCGACAGTGTCTAACAGTGTCTAACACTGTGTGCGGTCCAACACTGTGTGTGTGTAGAACTGTGTATAACAGTGTGTAGTGTTGGTATTGACCCCCCACCTGACGCTGGAGTTCCTCGAGGAGTGCATCCAGGGGTTCAGGGGCTCCACCATAGAGCTGAAGCATCTGTGCCTGGAGTACATGACTCCTTGGCTGGCGAACCTCGTCAGGTGAGTCAGTAAATAGTAAATAGCCAATATTGTCTATGACAGTGTCTAACACTGTGTGCGGTCCAACACTGTGTGCGACAGTGTCTAACAGTGTCTAACACTGTGTGCGGTCCAACACTGTGTGCGACAGTGTCTAACAGTGTCTAACACTGTGTGCGACAGTGTCTAACAGTGTCTAACACTGTGTGCGGTCCAACACTGTGTGTGTGTAGAACTGTGTATAACAGTGTGTAGTGTTGGTATTGACCCCCCACCTGACGCTGGAGTTCCTCGAGGAGTGCATCCAGGGGTTCAGGGGCTCCACCATAGAGCTGAAGCATCTGTGCCTGGAGTACATGACTCCTTGGCTGGCGAACCTCGTCAGGTGAGTCAGTAAATAGTAAATAGCCAATATTGTCTATGACAGTGTCTAACACTGTGTGCGGTCCAACACTGTGTGCGACAGTGTCTAACAGTGTCTAACACTGTGTGCGACAGTGTCTAACAGTGTCTAACACTGTGTGCGGTCCAACACTGTGTGTGTGTAGAACTGTGTATAACAGTGTGTAGTGTTGGTATTGACCCCCCACCTGACGCTGGAGTTCCTCGAGGAGTGCATCCAGGGGTTCAGGGGCTCCACCATAGAGCTGAAGCATCTGTGCCTGGAGTACATGACTCCTTGGCTGGCGAACCTCGTCAGGTGAGTCAGTAAATAGTAAATAGCCAATATTGTCTATGACAGTGTCTAACACTGTGTGCGGTCCAACACTGTGTGCGACAGTGTCTAACAGTGTCTAACACTGTGTGCGGTCCAACACTGTGTGCGACAGTGTCTAACAGTGTCTAACACTGTGTGCGGTCCAACACTGTGTGTGTGTAGAACTGTGTATAACAGTGTGTAGTGTTGGTATTGACCCCCCACCTGACGCTGGAGTTCCTCGAGGAGTGCATCCAGGGGTTCAGGGGCTCCACCATAGAGCTGAAGCATCTGTGCCTGGAGTACATGACTCCTTGGCTGGCGAACCTCGTCAGGTGAGTCAGTAAATAGTAAATAGCCAATATTGTCTATGACAGTGTCTAACACTGTGTGCGGTCCAACACTGTGTGCGACAGTGTCTAACAGTGTCTAACACTGTGTGCGACAGTGTCTAACAGTGTCTAACACTGTGTGCGGTCCAACACTGTGTGTGTGTAGAACTGTGTATAACAGTGTGTAGTGTTGGTATTGACCCCCCACCTGACGCTGGAGTTCCTCGAGGAGTGCATCCAGGGGTTCAGGGGCTCCACCATAGAGCTGAAGCATCTGTGCCTGGAGTACATGACTCCTTGGCTGGCGAACCTCGTCAGGTGAGTCAGTAAATAGTAAATAGCCAATATTGTCTATGACAGTGTCTAACACTGTGTGCGGTCCAACACTGTGTGCGACAGTGTCTAACAGTGTCTAACACTGTGTGCGGTCCAACACTGTGTGCGACAGTGTCTAACAGTGTCTAACACTGTGTGCGGTCCAACACTGTGTGCGACAGTGTCTAACAGTGTCTAACACTGTGTGCGGTCCAACACTGTGTGCGACAGTGTCTAACAGTGTCTAACACTGTGTGCGGTCCAACACTGTGTGCGACAGTGTCTAACAGTGTCTAACACTGTGTGCGGTCCAACACTGTGTGCGACAGTGTCTAACAGTGTCTAACACTGTGTGCGGTCCAACACTGTGTGCGACAGTGTCTAACAGTGTCTAACACTGTGTGCGGTCCAACACTGTGTGCGACAGTGTCTAACAGTGTCTAACACTGTGTGCGGTCCAACACTGTGTGTGTGTAGAACTGTGTATAACAGTGTGTAGTGTTGGTATTGACCCCCCACCTGACGCTGGAGTTCCTCGAGGAGTGCATCCAGGGGTTCAGGGGCTCCACCATAGAGCTGAAGCATCTGTGCCTGGAGTACATGACTCCTTGGCTGGCGAACCTCGTCAGGTGAGTCAGTAAATAGTAAATAGCCAATATTGTCTATGACAGTGTCTAACACTGTGTGCGGTCCAACACTGTGTGCGGCAGTGTCTAACAGTGTCTAACACTGTGTGCGACAGTGTCTAACAGTGTCTAACACTGTGTGCGGTCCAACACTGTGTGCGACAGTGTCTAACAGTGTCTAACACTGTGTGCGGTCTAACACTGTGTGCGACAGTGTCTAACAGTGTCTAACACTGTGTGCGGTCCAACACTGTGTGCGACAGTGTCTAACAGTGTCTAACACTGTGTGCGGTCCAACACTGTGTGCGACAGTGTCTAACAGTGTCTAACACTGTGTGCGGTCCAACACTGTGTGTGTGTAGAACTGTGTATAACAGTGTGTAGTGTTGGTATTGACCCCCCACCTGACGCTGGAGTTCCTCGAGGAGTGCATCCAGGGGTTCAGGGGCTCCACCATAGAGCTGAAGCATCTGTGCCTGGAGTACATGACTCCTTGGCTGGCGAACCTCGTCAGGTGAGTCAGTAAATAGTAAATAGCCAATATTGTCTATGACAGTGTCTAACACTGTGTGCGGTCCAACACTGTGTGCGACAGTGTCTAACAGTGTCTAACACTGTGTGCGGTCTAACACTGTGTGCGGTCCAACACTGTGTGCGACAGTGTCTAACAGTGTCTAACACTGTGTGCGGTCCAACACTGTGTGCGACAGTGTCTAACAGTGTCTAACACTGTGTGCGGTCCAACACTGTGTGTGTGTAGAACTGTGTATAACAGTGTGTAGTGTTGGTATTGACCCCCCACCTGACGCTGGAGTTCCTCGAGGAGTGCATCCAGGGGTTCAGGGGCTCCACCATAGAGCTGAAGCATCTGTGCCTGGAGTACATGACTCCTTGGCTGGCGAACCTCGTCAGGTGAGTCAGTAAATAGTAAATAGCCAATATTGTCTATGACAGTGTCTAACACTGTGTGCGGTCCAACACTGTGTGCGACAGTGTCTAACAGTGTCTAACACTGTGTGCGGTCCAACACTGTGTGCGACAGTGTCTAACAGTGTCTAACACTGTGTGCGGTCTAACACTGTGTGCGACAGTGTCTAACAGTGTCTAACACTGTGTGCGGTCCAACACTGTGTGCGACAGTGTCTAACAGTGTCTAACACTGTGTGCGGTCCAACACTGTGTGCGACAGTGTCTAACAGTGTCTAACACTGTGTGCGGTCCAACACTGTGTGTGTGTAGAACTGTGTATAACAGTGTGTAGTGTTGGTATTGACCCCCCACCTGACGCTGGAGTTCCTCGAGGAGTGCATCCAGGGGTTCAGGGGCTCCACCATAGAGCTGAAGCATCTGTGCCTGGAGTACATGACTCCTTGGCTGGCGAACCTCGTCAGGTGAGTCAGTAAATAGTAAATAGCCAATATTGTCTATGACAGTGTCTAACACTGTGTGCGGTCCAACACTGTGTGCGACAGTGTCTAACAGTGTCTAACACTGTGTGCGGTCCAACACTGTGTGTGTGTAGAACTGTGTATAACAGTGTGTAGTGTTGGTATTGACCCCCCACCTGACGCTGGAGTTCCTCGAGGAGTGCATCCAGGGGTTCAGGGGCTCCACCATAGAGCTGAAGCATCTGTGCCTGGAGTACATGACTCCTTGGCTGGCGAACCTCGTCAGGTGAGTCAGTAAATAGTAAATAGCCAATATTGTCTATGACAGTGTCTAACACTGTGTGCGGTCCAACACTGTGTGCGACAGTGTCTAACAGTGTCTAACACTGTGTGCGACAGTGTCTAACACTGTGTGCGACAGTGTCTAACAGTGTCTAACACTGTGTGCGGTCCAACACTGTGTGCGACAGTGTCTAACAGTGTCTAACACTGTGTGCGACAGTGTCTAACACTGTGTGCGACAGTGTCTAACAGTGTCTAACACTGTGTGCGACAGTGTCTAACAGTGTCTAACACTGTGTGCGGTCCAACACTGTGTGCGACAGTGTCTAACAGTGTCTAACACTGTGTGCGACAGTGTCTAACAGTGTCTAACACTGTGTGCGGTCTAACACTGTGTGCGACAGTGTGTAACAGTGTCTAACACTGTGTGCGACAGTGTCTAACAGTGTCTAACACTGTGTGCGGTCCAACACTGTGTGCGACAGTGTCTAACAGTGTCTAACACTGTGTGCGGTCCAACACTGTGTGCGACAGTGTCTAACAGTGTCTAACACTGTGTGCGACAGTGTCTAACACTGTGTGCGACAGTGTCTAACAGTGTCTAACACTGTGTGCGACAGTGTCTAACAGTGTCTAACACTGTGTGCGGTCCAACACTGTGTGCGACAGTGTCTAACAGTGTCTAACACTGTGTGCGACAGTGTCTAACAGTGTCTAACACTGTGTGCGGTCCAACACTGTGTGTGTGTAGAACTGTGTATAACAGTGTGTAGTGTTGGTATTGACCCCCCACCTGACGCTGGAGTTCCTCGAGGAGTGCATCCAGGGGTTCAGGGGCTCCACCATAGAGCTGAAGCATCTGTGCCTGGAGTACATGACTCCTTGGCTGGCGAACCTCGTCAGGTGAGTCAGTAAATAGTAAATAGCCAATATTGTCTATGACAGTGTCTAACACTGTGTGCGGTCCAACACTGTGTGCGACAGTGTCTAACAGTGTCTAACACTGTGTGCGGTCCAACACTGTGTGCGACAGTGTCTAACAGTGTCTAACACTGTGTGCGGTCCAACACTGTGTGCGACAGTGTCTAACAGTGTCTAACACTGTGTGCGACAGTGTCTAACAGTGTCTAACACTGTGTGCGGTCCAACACTGTGTGTGTGTAGAACTGTGTATAACAGTGTGTAGTGTTGGTATTGACCCCCCACCTGACGCTGGAGTTCCTCGAGGAGTGCATCCAGGGGTTCAGGGGCTCCACCATAGAGCTGAAGCATCTGTGCCTGGAGTACATGACTCCTTGGCTGGCGAACCTCGTCAGGTGAGTCAGTAAATAGTAAATAGCCAATATTGTCTATGACAGTGTCTAACACTGTGTGCGGTCCAACACTGTGTGCGACAGTGTCTAACAGTGTCTAACACTGTGTGCGGTCCAACACTGTGTGTGTGTAGAACTGTGTATAACAGTGTGTAGTGTTGGTATTGACCCCCCACCTGACGCTGGAGTTCCTCGAGGAGTGCATCCAGGGGTTCAGGGGCTCCACCATAGAGCTGAAGCATCTGTGCCTGGAGTACATGACTCCTTGGCTGGCGAACCTCGTCAGGTGAGTCAGTAAATAGTAAATAGCCAATATTGTCTATGACAGTGTCTAACACTGTGTGCGGTCCAACACTGTGTGCGACAGTGTCTAACAGTGTCTAACACTGTGTGCGGTCCAACACTGTGTGTGTGTAGAACTGTGTATAACAGTGTGTAGTGTTGGTATTGACCCCCCACCTGACGCTGGAGTTCCTCGAGGAGTGCATCCAGGGGTTCAGGGGCTCCACCATAGAGCTGAAGCATCTGTGCCTGGAGTACATGACTCCTTGGCTGGCGAACCTCGTCAGGTGAGTCAGTAAATAGTAAATAGCCAATATTGTCTATGACAGTGTCTAACACTGTGTGCGGTCCAACACTGTGTGCGACAGTGTCTAACAGTGTCTAACACTGTGTGCGACAGTGTCTAACAGTGTCTAACACTGTGTGCGGTCCAACACTGTGTGCGACAGTGTCTAACAGTGTCTAACACTGTGTGCGGTCCAACACTGTGTGTGTGTAGAACTGTGTATAACAGTGTGTAGTGTTGGTATTGACCCCCCACCTGACGCTGGAGTTCCTCGAGGAGTGCATCCAGGGGTTCAGGGGCTCCACCATAGAGCTGAAGCATCTGTGCCTGGAGTACATGACTCCTTGGCTGGCGAACCTCGTCAGGTGAGTCAGTAAATAGTAAATAGCCAATATTGTCTATGACAGTGTCTAACACTGTGTGCGGTCCAACACTGTGTGCGACAGTGTCTAACAGTGTCTAACACTGTGTGCGACAGTGTCTAACAGTGTCTAACACTGTGTGCGACAGTGTCTAACAGTGTCTAACACTGTGTGCGGTCTAACACTGTGTGCGACAGTGTCTAACAGTGTCTAACACTGTGTGCGACAGTGTCTTACAGTGTCTAACACTGTGTGCGACAGTGTCTAACAGTGTCTAACACTGTGTGCGGTCCAACACTGTGTGCGACAGTGTCTAACAGTGTCTAACACTGTGTGCGGTCCAACACTGTGTGCGACAGTGTCTAACAGTGTCTAACACTGTGTGCGGTCCAACACTGTGTGCGACAGTGTCTAACAGTGTCTAACACTGTGTGCGGTCCAACACTGTGTGTGTGTAGAACTGTGTATAACAGTGTGTAGTGTTGGTATTGACCCCCCACCTGACGCTGGAGTTCCTCGAGGAGTGCATCCAGGGGTTCAGGGGCTCCACCATAGAGCTGAAGCATCTGTGCCTGGAGTACATGACTCCTTGGCTGGCGAACCTCGTCAGGTGAGTCAGTAAATAGTAAATAGCCAATATTGTCTATGACAGTGTCTAACACTGTGTGCGGTCTAACACTGTGTGCGACAGTGTCTAACAGTGTCTAACACTGTGTGCGGTCCAACACTGTGTGCGACAGTGTCTAACAGTGTCTAACACTGTGTGCGACAGTGTCTAACAGTGTCTAACACTGTGTGCGGTCCAACACTGTGTGTGTGTAGAACTGTGTATAACAGTGTGTAGTGTTGGTATTGACCCCCCACCTGACGCTGGAGTTCCTCGAGGAGTGCATCCAGGGGTTCAGGGGCTCCACCATAGAGCTGAAGCATCTGTGCCTGGAGTACATGACTCCTTGGCTGGCGAACCTCGTCAGGTGAGTCAGTAAATAGTAAATAGCCAATATTGTCTATGACAGTGTCTAACACTGTGTGCGGTCCAACACTGTGTGCGACAGTGTCTAACAGTGTCTAACACTGTGTGCGGTCCAACACTGTGTGCGACAGTGTCTAACAGTGTCTAACACTGTGTGCGGTCCAACACTGTGTGTGTGTAGAACTGTGTATAACAGTGTGTAGTGTTGGTATTGACCCCCCACCTGACGCTGGAGTTCCTCGAGGAGTGCATCCAGGGGTTCAGGGGCTCCACCATAGAGCTGAAGCATCTGTGCCTGGAGTACATGACTCCTTGGCTGGCGAACCTCGTCAGGTGAGTCAGTAAATAGTAAATAGCCAATATTGTCTATGACAGTGTCTAACACTGTGTGCGGTCCAACACTGTGTGTGTGTAGAACTGTGTATAACAGTGTGTAGTGTTGGTATTGACCCCCCACCTGACGCTGGAGTTCCTCGAGGAGTGCATCCAGGGGTTCAGGGGCTCCACCATAGAGCTGAAGCATCTGTGCCTGGAGTACATGACTCCTTGGCTGGCGAACCTCGTCAGGTGAGTCAGTAAATAGTAAATAGCCAATATTGTCTATGACAGTGTCTAACACTGTGTGCGGTCCAACACTGTGTGCGACAGTGTCTAACAGTGTCTAACACTGTGTGCGACAGTGTCTAACAGTGTCTAACACTGTGTGCGGTCCAACACTGTGTGTGTGTAGAACTGTGTATAACAGTGTGTAGTGTTGGTATTGACCCCCCACCTGACGCTGGAGTTCCTCGAGGAGTGCATCCAGGGGTTCAGGGGCTCCACCATAGAGCTGAAGCATCTGTGCCTGGAGTACATGACTCCTTGGCTGGCGAACCTCGTCAGGTGAGTCAGTAAATAGTAAATAGCCAATATTGTCTATGACAGTGTCTAACACTGTGTGCGGTCTAACACTGTGTGCGACAGTGTCTAACAGTGTCTAACACTGTGTGCGGTCCAACACTGTGTGCGACAGTGTCTAACAGTGTCTAACACTGTGTGCGACAGTGTCTAACAGTGTCTAACACTGTGTGCGACAGTGTCTAACAGTGTCTAACACTGTGTGCGGTCCAACACTGTGTGTGTGTAGAACTGTGTATAACAGTGTGTAGTGTTGGTATTGACCCCCCACCTGACGCTGGAGTTCCTCGAGGAGTGCATCCAGGGGTTCAGGGGCTCCACCATAGAGCTGAAGCATCTGTGCCTGGAGTACATGACTCCTTGGCTGGCGAACCTCGTCAGGTGAGTCAGTAAATAGTAAATAGCCAATATTGTCTATGACAGTGTCTAACACTGTGTGCGGTCCAACACTGTGTGCGACAGTGTCTAACAGTGTCTAACACTGTGTGCGACAGTGTCTAACAGTGTCTAACACTGTGTGCGACAGTGTCTAACAGTGTCTAACACTGTGTGCGACAGTGTCTAACACTGTGTGCGACAGTGTCTAACAGTGTCTAACACTGTGTGCGGTCCAACACTGTGTGCGACAGTGTCTAACAGTGTCTAACACTGTGTGCGGTCCAACACTGTGTGTGTGTAGAACTGTGTATAACAGTGTGTAGTGTTGGTATTGACCCCCCACCTGACGCTGGAGTTCCTCGAGGAGTGCATCCAGGGGTTCAGGGGCTCCACCATAGAGCTGAAGCATCTGTGCCTGGAGTACATGACTCCTTGGCTGGCGAACCTCGTCAGGTGAGTCAGTAAATAGTAAATAGCCAATATTGTCTATGACAGTGTCTAACACTGTGTGCGGTCCAACACTGTGTGCGACAGTGTCTAACAGTGTCTAACACTGTGTGCGACAGTGTCTAACAGTGTCTAACACTGTGTGCGACAGTGTCTAACAGTGTCTAACACTGTGTGCGACAGTGTCTAACAGTGTCTAACACTGTGTGCGACAGTGTCTAACAGTGTCTAACACTGTGTGCGGTCCAACACTGTGTGCGACAGTGTCTAACAGTGTCTAACACTGTGTGCGACAGTGTCTAACAGTGTCTAACACTGTGTGCGACAGTGTCTAACAGTGTCTAACACTGTGTGCGGTCTAACACTGTGTGTGACAGTGTCTAACAGTGTCTAACACTGTGTGCGGTCCAACACTGTGTGTGTGTAGAACTGTGTATAACAGTGTGTAGTGTTGGTATTGACCCCCCACCTGACGCTGGAGTTCCTCGAGGAGTGCATCCAGGGGTTCAGGGGCTCCACCATAGAGCTGAAGCATCTGTGCCTGGAGTACATGACTCCTTGGCTGGCGAACCTCGTCAGGTGAGTCAGTAAATAGTAAATAGCCAATATTGTCTATGACAGTGTCTAACACTGTGTGCGGTCCAACACTGTGTGCGACAGTGTCTAACAGTGTCTAACACTGTGTGCGGTCCAACACTGTGTGTGTGTAGAACTGTGTATAACAGTGTGTAGTGTTGGTATTGACCCCCCACCTGACGCTGGAGTTCCTCGAGGAGTGCATCCAGGGGTTCAGGGGCTCCACCATAGAGCTGAAGCATCTGTGCCTGGAGTACATGACTCCTTGGCTGGCGAACCTCGTCAGGTGAGTCAGTAAATAGTAAATAGCCAATATTGTCTATGACAGTGTCTAACACTGTGTGCGGTCCAACACTGTGTGTGTGTAGAACTGTGTATAACAGTGTGTAGTGTTGGTATTGACCCCCCACCTGACGCTGGAGTTCCTCGAGGAGTGCATCCAGGGGTTCAGGGGCTCCACCATAGAGCTGAAGCATCTGTGCCTGGAGTACATGACTCCTTGGCTGGCGAACCTCGTCAGGTGAGTCAGTAAATAGTAAATAGCCAATATTGTCTATGACAGTGTCTAACACTGTGTGCGGTCCAACACTGTGTGCGACAGTGTCTAACAGTGTCTAACACTGTGTGCGGTCCAACACTGTGTGCGACAGTGTCTAACAGTGTCTAACACTGTGTGCGGTCCAACACTGTGTGCGACAGTGTCTAACAGTGTCTAACACTGTGTGCGGTCCAACACTGTGTGTGTGTAGAACTGTGTATAACAGTGTGTAGTGTTGGTATTGACCCCCCACCTGACGCTGGAGTTCCTCGAGGAGTGCATCCAGGGGTTCAGGGGCTCCACCATAGAGCTGAAGCATCTGTGCCTGGAGTACATGACTCCTTGGCTGGCGAACCTCGTCAGGTGAGTCAGTAAATAGTAAATAGCCAATATTGTCTATGACAGTGTCTAACACTATGTGCGGTCCAACACTGTGTGCGACAGTGTCTAACAGTGTCTAACACTGTGTGCGACAGTGTCTAACAGTGTCTAACACTGTGTGCGACAGTGTCTAACAGTGTCTAACACTGTGTGCGGTCCAACACTGTGTGTGACAGTGTCTAACAGTGTCTAACACTGTGTGCGGTCTAACACTGTGTGCGACAGTGTCTAACAGTGTCTAACACTGTGTGCGGTCCAACACTGTGTGTGACAGTGTCTAACAGTGTCTAACACTGTGTGCGGTCTAACACTGTGTGCGACAGTGTCTAACAGTGTCTAACACTGTGTGCGGTCCAACACTGTGTGTGACAGTGTCTAACAGTGTCTAACACTGTGTGCGGTCCAACACTGTGTGTGACAGTGTCTAACAGTGTCTAACACTGTGTGCGGTCTAACACTGTGTGCGACAGTGTCTAACAGTGTCTAACACTGTGTGCGGTCTAACACTGTGTGCGACAGTGTCTAACAGTGTCTAACACTGTGTGCGGTCCAACACTGTGTGTGACAGTGTCTAACAGTGTCTAACACTGTGTGCGGTCTAACACTGTGTGCGACAGTGTCTAACAGTGTCTAACACTGTGTGCGGTCCAACACTGTGTGTGTGTAGAACTGTGTATAACAGTGTGTAGTGTTGGTATTGACCCCCCACCTGACGCTGGAGTTCCTCGAGGAGTGCATCCAGGGGTTCAGGGGCTCCACCATAGAGCTGAAGCATCTGTGCCTGGAGTACATGACTCCTTGGCTGGCGAACCTCGTCAGGTGAGTCAGTAAATAGTAAATAGCCAATATTGTCTATGACAGTGTCTAACACTGTGTGCGGTCTAACACTGTGTGCGACAGTGTCTAACAGTGTCTAACACTGTGTGCGGTCCAACACTGTGTGCGACAGTGTCTAACAGTGTCTAACACTGTGTGCGACAGTGTCTAACAGTGTCTAACACTGTGTGCGGTCCAACACTGTGTGTGTGTAGAACTGTGTATAACAGTGTGTAGTGTTGGTATTGACCCCCCACCTGACGCTGGAGTTCCTCGAGGAGTGCATCCAGGGGTTCAGGGGCTCCACCATAGAGCTGAAGCATCTGTGCCTGGAGTACATGACTCCTTGGCTGGCGAACCTCGTCAGGTGAGTCAGTAAATAGTAAATAGCCAATATTGTCTATGACAGTGTCTAACACTGTGTGCGGTCCAACACTGTGTGCGACAGTGTCTAACAGTGTCTAACACTGTGTGCGGTCTAACACTGTGTGCGACAGTGTCTAACAGTGTCTAACACTGTGTGCGGTCCAACACTGTGTGTGTGTAGAACTGTGTATAACAGTGTGTAGTGTTGGTATTGACCCCCCACCTGACGCTGGAGTTCCTCGAGGAGTGCATCCAGGGGTTCAGGGGCTCCACCATAGAGCTGAAGCATCTGTGCCTGGAGTACATGACTCCTTGGCTGGCGAACCTCGTCAGGTGAGTCAGTAAATAGTAAATAGCCAATATTGTCTATGACAGTGTCTAACACTGTGTGCGGTCTAACACTGTGTGCGACAGTGTCTAACAGTGTCTAACACTGTGTGCGGTCCAACACTGTGTGCGACAGTGTCTAACAGTGTCTAACACTGTGTGCGACAGTGTCTAACAGTGTCTAACACTGTGTGCGGTCCAACACTGTGTGTGTGTAGAACTGTGTATAACAGTGTGTAGTGTTGGTATTGACCCCCCACCTGACGCTGGAGTTCCTCGAGGAGTGCATCCAGGGGTTCAGGGGCTCCACCATAGAGCTGAAGCATCTGTGCCTGGAGTACATGACTCCTTGGCTGGCGAACCTCGTCAGGTGAGTCAGTAAATAGTAAATAGCCAATATTGTCTATGACAGTGTCTAACACTGTGTGCGGTCTAACACTGTGTGCGACAGTGTCTAACAGTGTCTAACACTGTGTGCGGTCCAACACTGTGTGCGACAGTGTCTAACAGTGTCTAACACTGTGTGCGGTCCAACACTGTGTGTGTGTAGAACTGTGTATAACAGTGTGTAGTGTTGGTATTGACCCCCCACCTGACGCTGGAGTTCCTCGAGGAGTGCATCCAGGGGTTCAGGGGCTCCACCATAGAGCTGAAGCATCTGTGCCTGGAGTACATGACTCCTTGGCTGGCGAACCTCGTCAGGTGAGTCAGTAAATAGTAAATAGCCAATATTGTCTATGACAGTGTCTAACACTGTGTGCGGTCTAACACTGTGTGCGACAGTGTCTAACAGTGTCTAACACTGTGTGCGGTCCAACACTGTGTGCGACAGTGTCTAACAGTGTCTAACACTGTGTGCGACAGTGTCTAACAGTGTCTAACACTGTGTGCGGTCCAACACTGTGTGTGTGTAGAACTGTGTATAACAGTGTGTAGTGTTGGTATTGACCCCCCACCTGACGCTGGAGTTCCTCGAGGAGTGCATCCAGGGGTTCAGGGGCTCCACCATAGAGCTGAAGCATCTGTGCCTGGAGTACATGACTCCTTGGCTGGCGAACCTCGTCAGGTGAGTCAGTAAATAGTAAATAGCCAATATTGTCTATGACAGTGTCTAACACTGTGTGCGGTCTAACACTGTGTGCGACAGTGTCTAACAGTGTCTAACACTGTGTGCGGTCCAACACTGTGTGCGACAGTGTCTAACAGTGTCTAACACTGTGTGCGACAGTGTCTAACAGTGTCTAACACTGTGTGCGACAGTGTCTAACAGTGTCTAACACTGTGTGCGGTCCAACACTGTGTGTGTGTAGAACTGTGTATAACAGTGTGTAGTGTTGGTATTGACCCCCCACCTGACGCTGGAGTTCCTCGAGGAGTGCATCCAGGGGTTCAGGGGCTCCACCATAGAGCTGAAGCATCTGTGCCTGGAGTACATGACTCCTTGGCTGGCGAACCTCGTCAGGTGAGTCAGTAAATAGTAAATAGCCAATATTGTCTATGACAGTGTCTAACACTGTGTGCGGTCCAACACTGTGTGCGACAGTGTCTAACAGTGTCTAACACTGTGTGCGGTCTAACACTGTGTGCGACAGTGTCTAACAGTGTCTAACACTGTGTGCGGTCCAACACTGTGTGCGACAGTGTCTAACAGTGTCTAACACTGTGTGCGGTCCAACACTGTGTGCGACAGTGTCTAACAGTGTCTAACACTGTGTGCGGTCCAACACTGTGTGCGACAGTGTCTAACAGTGTCTAACACTGTGTGCGGTCCAACACTGTGTGTGTGTAGAACTGTGTATAACAGTGTGTAGTGTTGGTATTGACCCCCCACCTGACGCTGGAGTTCCTCGAGGAGTGCATCCAGGGGTTCAGGGGCTCCACCATAGAGCTGAAGCATCTGTGCCTGGAGTACATGACTCCTTGGCTGGCGAACCTCGTCAGGTGAGTCAGTAAATAGTAAATAGCCAATATTGTCTATGACAGTGTCTAACACTGTGTGCGGTCCAACACTGTGTGCGACAGTGTCTAACAGTGTCTAACACTGTGTGCGGTCCAACACTGTGTGCGACAGTGTCTAACAGTGTCTAACACTGTGTGCGGTCTAACACTGTGTGCGACAGTGTCTAACAGTGTCTAACACTGTGTGCGGTCTAACACTGTGTGCGACAGTGTCTAACAGTGTCTAACACTGTGTGCGGTCTAACACTGTGTGCGACAGTGTCTAACAGTGTCTAACACTGTGTGCGGTCCAACACTGTGTGCGACAGTGTCTAACAGTGTCTAACACTGTGTGCGGTCCAACACTGTGTGCGACAGTGTCTAACAGTGTCTAACACTGTGTGCGGTCCAACACTGTGTGCGACAGTGTCTAACAGTGTCTAACACTGTGTGCGGTCCAACACTGTGTGTGTGTAGAACTGTGTATAACAGTGTGTAGTGTTGGTATTGACCCCCCACCTGACGCTGGAGTTCCTCGAGGAGTGCATCCAGGGGTTCAGGGGCTCCACCATAGAGCTGAAGCATCTGTGCCTGGAGTACATGACTCCTTGGCTGGCGAACCTCGTCAGGTGAGTCAGTAAATAGTAAATAGCCAATATTGTCTATGACAGTGTCTAACACTGTGTGCGGTCCAACACTGTGTGCGACAGTGTCTAACAGTGTCTAACACTGTGTGCGGTCCAACACTGTGTGCGACAGTGTCTAACAGTGTCTAACACTGTGTGCGACAGTGTCTAACAGTGTCTAACACTGTGTGCGACAGTGTCTAACACTGTGTGCGGTCTAACACTGTGTGCGGTCCAACACTGTGTGCGACAGTGTCTAACAGTGTCTAACACTGTGTGCGACAGTGTCTAACAGTGTCTAACACTGTGTGCGGTCCAACACTGTGTGTGTGTAGAACTGTGTATAACAGTGTGTAGTGTTGGTATTGACCCCCCACCTGACGCTGGAGTTCCTCGAGGAGTGCATCCAGGGGTTCAGGGGCTCCACCATAGAGCTGAAGCATCTGTGCCTGGAGTACATGACTCCTTGGCTGGCGAACCTCGTCAGGTGAGTCAGTAAATAGTAAATAGCCAATATTGTCTATGACAGTGTCTAACACTGTGTGCGGTCCAACACTGTGTGCGACAGTGTCTAACAGTGTCTAACACTGTGTGCGGTCCAACACTGTGTGTGTGTAGAACTGTGTATAACAGTGTGTAGTGTTGGTATTGACCCCCCACCTGACGCTGGAGTTCCTCGAGGAGTGCATCCAGGGGTTCAGGGGCTCCACCATAGAGCTGAAGCATCTGTGCCTGGAGTACATGACTCCTTGGCTGGCGAACCTCGTCAGGTGAGTCAGTAAATAGTAAATAGCCAATATTGTCTATGACAGTGTCTAACACTGTGTGCGGTCCAACACTGTGTGCGACAGTGTCTAACAGTGTCTAACACTGTGTGCGACAGTGTCTAACAGTGTCTAACACTGTGTGCGGTCCAACACTGTGTGCGACAGTGTCTAACAGTGTCTAACACTGTGTGCGGTCCAACACTGTGTGTGTGTAGAACTGTGTATAACAGTGTGTAGTGTTGGTATTGACCCCCCACCTGACGCTGGAGTTCCTCGAGGAGTGCATCCAGGGGTTCAGGGGCTCCACCATAGAGCTGAAGCATCTGTGCCTGGAGTACATGACTCCTTGGCTGGCGAACCTCGTCAGGTGAGTCAGTAAATAGTAAATAGCCAATATTGTCTATGACAGTGTCTAACACTGTGTGCGGTCCAACACTGTGTGCGACAGTGTCTAACAGTGTCTAACACTGTGTGCGACAGTGTCTAACAGTGTCTAACACTGTGTGCGACAGTGTCTAACAGTGTCTAACACTGTGTGCGGTCCAACACTGTGTGCGACAGTGTCTAACAGTGTCTAACACTGTGTGCGGTCTAACACTGTGTGCGACAGTGTCTAACAGTGTCTAACACTGTGTGCGGTCTAACACTGTGTGCGACAGTGTCTAACAGTGTCTAACACTGTGTGCGGTCCAACACTGTGTGTGTGTAGAACTGTGTATAACAGTGTGTAGTGTTGGTATTGACCCCCCACCTGACGCTGGAGTTCCTCGAGGAGTGCATCCAGGGGTTCAGGGGCTCCACCATAGAGCTGAAGCATCTGTGCCTGGAGTACATGACTCCTTGGCTGGCGAACCTCGTCAGGTGAGTCAGTAAATAGTAAATAGCCAATATTGTCTATGACAGTGTCTAACACTGTGTGCGGTCCAACACTGTGTGCGACAGTGTCTAACAGTGTCTAACACTGTGTGCGGTCCAACACTGTGTGTGTGTAGAACTGTGTATAACAGTGTGTAGTGTTGGTATTGACCCCCCACCTGACGCTGGAGTTCCTCGAGGAGTGCATCCAGGGGTTCAGGGGCTCCACCATAGAGCTGAAGCATCTGTGCCTGGAGTACATGACTCCTTGGCTGGCGAACCTCGTCAGGTGAGTCAGTAAATAGTAAATAGCCAATATTGTCTATGACAGTGTCTAACACTGTGTGCGGTCCAACACTGTGTGCGACAGTGTCTAACAGTGTCTAACACTGTGTGCGACAGTGTCTAACAGTGTCTAACACTGTGTGCGACAGTGTCTAACAGTGTCTAACACTGTGTGCGGTCCAACACTGTGTGCGACAGTGTCTAACAGTGTCTAACACTGTGTGCGGTCTAACACTGTGTGCGACAGTGTCTAACAGTGTCTAACACTGTGTGCGGTCTAACACTGTGTGCGACAGTGTCTAACAGTGTCTAACACTGTGTGCGACAGTGTCTAACAGTGTCTAACACTGTGTGCGGTCCAACACTGTGTGTGTGTAGAACTGTGTATAACAGTGTGTAGTGTTGGTATTGACCCCCCACCTGACGCTGGAGTTCCTCGAGGAGTGCATCCAGGGGTTCAGGGGCTCCACCATAGAGCTGAAGCATCTGTGCCTGGAGTACATGACTCCTTGGCTGGCGAACCTCGTCAGGTGAGTCAGTAAATAGTAAATAGCCAATATTGTCTATGACAGTGTCTAACACTGTGTGCGGTCCAACACTGTGTGCGACAGTGTCTAACAGTGTCTAACACTGTGTGCGGTCCAACACTGTGTGCGACAGTGTCTAACAGTGTCTAACACTGTGTGCGGTCCAACACTGTGTGTGTGTAGAACTGTGTATAACAGTGTGTAGTGTTGGTATTGACCCCCCACCTGACGCTGGAGTTCCTCGAGGAGTGCATCCAGGGGTTCAGGGGCTCCACCATAGAGCTGAAGCATCTGTGCCTGGAGTACATGACTCCTTGGCTGGCGAACCTCGTCAGGTGAGTCAGTAAATAGTAAATAGCCAATATTGTCTATGACAGTGTCTAACACTGTGTGCGGTCCAACACTGTGTGCGACAGTGTCTAACAGTGTCTAACACTGTGTGCGGTCCAACACTGTGTGCGACAGTGTCTAACAGTGTCTAACACTGTGTGCGGTCCAACACTGTGTGCGACAGTGTCTAACAGTGTCTAACACTGTGTGCGACAGTGTCTAACAGTGTCTAACACTGTGTGCGGTCCAACACTGTGTGCGACAGTGTCTAACAGTGTCTAACACTGTGTGCGACAGTGTCTAACAGTGTCTAACACTGTGTGCGGTCTAACACTGTGTGCGACAGTGTCTAACAGTGTCTAACACTGTGTGCGGTCTAACACTGTGTGCGACAGTGTCTAACAGTGTCTAACACTGTGTGCGACAGTGTCTAACAGTGTCTAACAGTGTCTAACACTGTGTGCGACAGTGTCTAACAGTGTCTAACACTGTGTGCGACAGTGTCTAACAGTGTCTAACACTGTGTGCGGTCCAACACTGTGTGCGACAGTGTCTAACAGTGTCTAACACTGTGTGCGGTCCAACACTGTGTGTGTGTAGAACTGTGTATAACAGTGTGTAGTGTTGGTATTGACCCCCCACCTGACGCTGGAGTTCCTCGAGGAGTGCATCCAGGGGTTCAGGGGCTCCACCATAGAGCTGAAGCATCTGTGCCTGGAGTACATGACTCCTTGGCTGGCGAACCTCGTCAGGTGAGTCAGTAAATAGTAAATAGCCAATATTGTCTATGACAGTGTCTAACACTGTGTGCGGTCTAACACTGTGTGCGACAGTGTCTAACAGTGTCTAACACTGTGTGCGGTCCAACACTGTGTGCGACAGTGTCTAACAGTGTCTAACACTGTGTGCGGTCCAACACTGTGTGTGTGTAGAACTGTGTATAACAGTGTGTAGTGTTGGTATTGACCCCCCACCTGACGCTGGAGTTCCTCGAGGAGTGCATCCAGGGGTTCAGGGGCTCCACCATAGAGCTGAAGCATCTGTGCCTGGAGTACATGACTCCTTGGCTGGCGAACCTCGTCAGGTGAGTCAGTAAATAGTAAATAGCCAATATTGTCTATGACAGTGTCTAACACTGTGTGCGGTCCAACACTGTGTGCGACAGTGTCTAACAGTGTCTAACACTGTGTGCGGTCCAACACTGTGTGCGACAGTGTCTAACAGTGTCTAACACTGTGTGCGGTCCAACACTGTGTGTGTGTAGAACTGTGTATAACAGTGTGTAGTGTTGGTATTGACCCCCCACCTGACGCTGGAGTTCCTCGAGGAGTGCATCCAGGGGTTCAGGGGCTCCACCATAGAGCTGAAGCATCTGTGCCTGGAGTACATGACTCCTTGGCTGGCGAACCTCGTCAGGTGAGTCAGTAAATAGTAAATAGCCAATATTGTCTATGACAGTGTCTAACACTGTGTGCGGTCCAACACTGTGTGCGACAGTGTCTAACAGTGTCTAACACTGTGTGCGGTCTAACACTGTGTGCGACAGTGTCTAACAGTGTCTAACACTGTGTGCGGTCCAACACTGTGTGCGACAGTGTCTAACAGTGTCTAACACTGTGTGCGGTCCAACACTGTGTGTGTGTAGAACTGTGTATAACAGTGTGTAGTGTTGGTATTGACCCCCCACCTGACGCTGGAGTTCCTCGAGGAGTGCATCCAGGGGTTCAGGGGCTCCACCATAGAGCTGAAGCATCTGTGCCTGGAGTACATGACTCCTTGGCTGGCGAACCTCGTCAGGTGAGTCAGTAAATAGTAAATAGCCAATATTGTCTATGACAGTGTCTAACACTGTGTGCGGTCCAACACTGTGTGCGACAGTGTCTAACAGTGTCTAACACTGTGTGCGGTCCAACACTGTGTGCGACAGTGTCTAACAGTGTCTAACACTGTGTGCGGTCCAACACTGTGTGTGTGTAGAACTGTGTATAACAGTGTGTAGTGTTGGTATTGACCCCCCACCTGACGCTGGAGTTCCTCGAGGAGTGCATCCAGGGGTTCAGGGGCTCCACCATAGAGCTGAAGCATCTGTGCCTGGAGTACATGACTCCTTGGCTGGCGAACCTCGTCAGGTGAGTCAGTAAATAGTAAATAGCCAATATTGTCTATGACAGTGTCTAACACTGTGTGCGGTCTAACACTGTGTGCGACAGTGTCTAACAGTGTCTAACACTGTGTGCGACAGTGTCTAACAGTGTCTAACACTGTGTGCGGTCCAACACTGTGTGCGACAGTGTCTAACAGTGTCTAACACTGTGTGCGGTCCAACACTGTGTGTGTGTAGAACTGTGTATAACAGTGTGTAGTGTTGGTATTGACCCCCCACCTGACGCTGGAGTTCCTCGAGGAGTGCATCCAGGGGTTCAGGGGCTCCACCATAGAGCTGAAGCATCTGTGCCTGGAGTACATGACTCCTTGGCTGGCGAACCTCGTCAGGTGAGTCAGTAAATAGTAAATAGCCAATATTGTCTATGACAGTGTCTAACACTGTGTGCGGTCTAACACTGTGTGCGACAGTGTCTAACAGTGTCTAACACTGTGTGCGACAGTGTCTAACAGTGTCTAACACTGTGTGCGGTCCAACACTGTGTGCGACAGTGTCTAACAGTGTCTAACACTGTGTGCGGTCCAACACTGTGTGTGTGTAGAACTGTGTATAACAGTGTGTAGTGTTGGTATTGACCCCCCACCTGACGCTGGAGTTCCTCGAGGAGTGCATCCAGGGGTTCAGGGGCTCCACCATAGAGCTGAAGCATCTGTGCCTGGAGTACATGACTCCTTGGCTGGCGAACCTCGTCAGGTGAGTCAGTAAATAGTAAATAGCCAATATTGTCTATGACAGTGTCTAACACTGTGTGCGGTCCAACACTGTGTGCGACAGTGTCTAACAGTGTCTAACACTGTGTGCGGTCCAACACTGTGTGCGACAGTGTCTAACAGTGTCTAACACTGTGTGCGGTCCAACACTGTGTGTGTGTAGAACTGTGTATAACAGTGTGTAGTGTTGGTATTGACCCCCCACCTGACGCTGGAGTTCCTCGAGGAGTGCATCCAGGGGTTCAGGGGCTCCACCATAGAGCTGAAGCATCTGTGCCTGGAGTACATGACTCCTTGGCTGGCGAACCTCGTCAGGTGAGTCAGTAAATAGTAAATAGCCAATATTGTCTATGACAGTGTCTAACACTGTGTGCGGTCCAACACTGTGTGCGACAGTGTCTAACAGTGTCTAACACTGTGCGCGACAGTGTCTAACAGTGTCTAACACTGTGTGCGGTCCAACACTGTGTGCGACAGTGTCTAACAGTGTCTAACACTGTGTGCGGTCCAACACTGTGTGCGACAGTGTCTAACAGTGTCTAACACTGTGTGCGGTCCAACACTGTGTGTGTGTAGAACTGTGTATAACAGTGTGTAGTGTTGGTATTGACCCCCCACCTGACGCTGGAGTTCCTCGAGGAGTGCATCCAGGGGTTCAGGGGCTCCACCATAGAGCTGAAGCATCTGTGCCTGGAGTACATGACTCCTTGGCTGGCGAACCTCGTCAGGTGAGTCAGTAAATAGTAAATAGCCAATATTGTCTATGACAGTGTCTAACACTGTGTGCGGTCCAACACTGTGTGCGACAGTGTCTAACAGTGTCTAACACTGTGCGCGACAGTGTCTAACAGTGTCTAACACTGTGTGCGGTCCAACACTGTGTGTGTGTAGAACTGTGTATAACAGTGTGTAGTGTTGGTATTGACCCCCCACCTGACGCTGGAGTTCCTCGAGGAGTGCATCCAGGGGTTCAGGGGCTCCACCATAGAGCTGAAGCATCTGTGCCTGGAGTACATGACTCCTTGGCTGGCGAACCTCGTCAGGTGAGTCAGTAAATAGTAAATAGCCAATATTGTCTATGACAGTGTCTAACACTGTGTGCGGTCCAACACTGTGTGCGACAGTGTCTAACAGTGTCTAACACTGTGTGCGGTCCAACACTGTGTGCGACAGTGTCTAACAGTGTCTAACACTGTGTGCGGTCCAACACTGTGTGTGTGTAGAACTGTGTATAACAGTGTGTAGTGTTGGTATTGACCCCCCACCTGACGCTGGAGTTCCTCGAGGAGTGCATCCAGGGGTTCAGGGGCTCCACCATAGAGCTGAAGCATCTGTGCCTGGAGTACATGACTCCTTGGCTGGCGAACCTCGTCAGGTGAGTCAGTAAATAGTAAATAGCCAATATTGTCTATGACAGTGTCTAACACTGTGTGCGGTCTAACACTGTGTGCGACAGTGTCTAACAGTGTCTAACACTGTGTGCGGTCCAACACTGTGTGCGACAGTGTCTAACAGTGTCTAACACTGTGTGCGGTCTAACACTGTGTGCGACAGTGTCTAACAGTGTCTAACACTGTGTGCGGTCCAACACTGTGTGCGACAGTGTCTAACAGTGTCTAACACTGTGTGCGACAGTGTCTAACAGTGTCTAACACTGTGTGCGGTCCAACACTGTGTGCGACAGTGTCTAACAGTGTCTAACACTGTGTGCGGTCCAACACTGTGTGTGTGTAGAACTGTGTATAACAGTGTGTAGTGTTGGTATTGACCCCCCACCTGACGCTGGAGTTCCTCGAGGAGTGCATCCAGGGGTTCAGGGGCTCCACCATAGAGCTGAAGCATCTGTGCCTGGAGTACATGACTCCTTGGCTGGCGAACCTCGTCAGGTGAGTCAGTAAATAGTAAATAGCCAATATTGTCTATGACAGTGTCTAACACTGTGTGCGGTCCAACACTGTGTGCGACAGTGTCTAACAGTGTCTAACACTGTGTGCGACAGTGTCTAACAGTGTCTAACACTGTGTGCGGTCCAACACTGTGTGCGACAGTGTCTAACAGTGTCTAACACTGTGTGCGGTCCAACACTGTGTGTGTGTAGAACTGTGTATAACAGTGTGTAGTGTTGGTATTGACCCCCCACCTGACGCTGGAGTTCCTCGAGGAGTGCATCCAGGGGTTCAGGGGCTCCACCATAGAGCTGAAGCATCTGTGCCTGGAGTACATGACTCCTTGGCTGGCGAACCTCGTCAGGTGAGTCAGTAAATAGTAAATAGCCAATATTGTCTATGACAGTGTCCAACACTGTGTGCGGTCCAACACTGTGTGCGACAGTGTCTAACAGTGTCTAACACTGTGTGCGGTCCAACACTGTGTGTGTGTAGAACTGTGTATAACAGTGTGTAGTGTTGGTATTGACCCCCCACCTGACGCTGGAGTTCCTCGAGGAGTGCATCCAGGGGTTCAGGGGCTCCACCATAGAGCTGAAGCATCTGTGCCTGGAGTACATGACTCCTTGGCTGGCGAACCTCGTCAGGTGAGTCAGTAAATAGTAAATAGCCAATATTGTCTATGACAGTGTCTAACACTGTGTGCGGTCTAACACTGTGTGCGACAGTGTCTAACAGTGTCTAACACTGTGTGCGACAGTGTCTAACAGTGTCTAACACTGTGTGCGGTCCAACACTGTGTGCGACAGTGTCTAACAGTGTCTAACACTGTGTGCGGTCCAACACTGTGTGTGTGTAGAACTGTGTATAACAGTGTGTAGTGTTGGTATTGACCCCCCACCTGACGCTGGAGTTCCTCGAGGAGTGCATCCAGGGGTTCAGGGGCTCCACCATAGAGCTGAAGCATCTGTGCCTGGAGTACATGACTCCTTGGCTGGCGAACCTCGTCAGGTGAGTCAGTAAATAGTAAATAGCCAATATTGTCTATGACAGTGTCTAACACTGTGTGCGGTCCAACACTGTGTGCGACAGTGTCTAACAGTGTCTAACACTGTGTGCGGTCTAACACTGTGTGCGACAGTGTCTAACAGTGTCTAACACTGTGTGCGGTCCAACACTGTGTGCGACAGTGTCTAACAGTGTCTAACACTGTGTGCGACAGTGTCTAACAGTGTCTAACACTGTGTGCGGTCCAACACTGTGTGCGACAGTGTCTAACAGTGTCTAACACTGTGTGCGGTCCAACACTGTGTGCGACAGTGTCTAACAGTGTCTAACACTGTGTGCGACAGTGTCTAACAGTGTCTAACACTGTGTGCGGTCCAACACTGTGTGTGTGTAGAACTGTGTATAACAGTGTGTAGTGTTGGTATTGACCCCCCACCTGACGCTGGAGTTCCTCGAGGAGTGCATCCAGGGGTTCAGGGGCTCCACCATAGAGCTGAAGCATCTGTGCCTGGAGTACATGACTCCTTGGCTGGCGAACCTCGTCAGGTGAGTCAGTAAATAGTAAATAGCCAATATTGTCTATGACAGTGTCTAACACTGTGTGCGGTCCAACACTGTGTGCGACAGTGTCTAACAGTGTCTAACACTGTGTGCGACAGTGTCTAACAGTGTCTAACACTGTGTGCGGTCTAACACTGTGTGCGACAGTGTCTAACAGTGTCTAACACTGTGTGCGGTCTAACACTGTGTGCGACAGTGTCTAACAGTGTCTAACACTGTGTGCGGTCTAACACTGTGTGCGACAGTGTCTAACAGTGTCTAACACTGTGTGCGGTCTAACACTGTGTGCGACAGTGTCTAACAGTGTCTAACACTGTGTGCGGTCCAACACTGTGTGCGACAGTGTCTAACAGTGTCTAACACTGTGTGCGGTCCAACACTGTGTGCGACAGTGTCTAACAGTGTCTAACACTGTGTGCGGTCCAACACTGTGTGCGACAGTGTCTAACAGTGTCTAACACTGTGTGCGACAGTGTCTAACAGTGTCTAACACTGTGTGCGGTCTAACACTGTGTGCGACAGTGTCTAACAGTGTCTAACACTGTGTGCGGTCCAACACTGTGTGCGACAGTGTCTAACAGTGTCTAACACTGTGTGCGGTCCAACACTGTGTGCGACAGTGTCTAACAGTGTCTAACACTGTGTGCGGTCCAACACTGTGTGCGACAGTGTCTAACAGTGTCTAACACTGTGTGCGGTCCAACACTGTGTGCGACAGTGTCTAACAGTGTCTAACACTGTGTGCGACAGTGTCTAACAGTGTCTAACACTGTGTGCGGTCTAACACTGTGTGCGACAGTGTCTAACAGTGTCTAACACTGTGTGCGGTCCAACACTGTGTGCGACAGTGTCTAACAGTGTCTAACACTGTGTGCGGTCCAACACTGTGTGCGACAGTGTCTAACAGTGTCTAACACTGTGTGCGGTCCAACACTGTGTGCGACAGTGTCTAACAGTGTCTAACACTGTGTGCGACAGTGTCTAACAGTGTCTAACACTGTGTGCGGTCTAACACTGTGTGCGACAGTGTCTAACAGTGTCTAACACTGTGTGCGGTCCAACACTGTGTGTGTGTAGAACTGTGTATAACAGTGTGTAGTGTTGGTATTGACCCCCCACCTGACGCTGGAGTTCCTCGAGGAGTGCATCCAGGGGTTCAGGGGCTCCACCATAGAGCTGAAGCATCTGTGCCTGGAGTACATGACTCCTTGGCTGGCGAACCTCGTCAGGTGAGTCAGTAAATAGTAAATAGCCAATATTGTCTATGACAGTGTCTAACACTGTGTGCGGTCCAACACTGTGTGCGACAGTGTCTAACAGTGTCTAACACTGTGTGCGGTCTAACACTGTGTGCGACAGTGTCTAACAGTGTCTAACACTGTGTGCGGTCCAACACTGTGTGTGTGTAGAACTGTGTATAACAGTGTGTAGTGTTGGTATTGACCCCCCACCTGACGCTGGAGTTCCTCGAGGAGTGCATCCAGGGGTTCAGGGGCTCCACCATAGAGCTGAAGCATCTGTGCCTGGAGTACATGACTCCTTGGCTGGCGAACCTCGTCAGGTGAGTCAGTAAATAGTAAATAGCCAATATTGTCTATGACAGTGTCTAACACTGTGTGCGGTCCAACACTGTGTGCGACAGTGTCTAACAGTGTCTAACACTGTGTGCGGTCCAACACTGTGTGCGACAGTGTCTAACAGTGTCTAACACTGTGTGCGGTCCAACACTGTGTGCGACAGTGTCTAACAGTGTCTAACACTGTGTGCGGTCCAACACTGTGTGCGACAGTGTCTAACAGTGTCTAACACTGTGTGCGGTCCAACACTGTGTGTGTGTAGAACTGTGTATAACAGTGTGTAGTGTTGGTATTGACCCCCCACCTGACGCTGGAGTTCCTCGAGGAGTGCATCCAGGGGTTCAGGGGCTCCACCATAGAGCTGAAGCATCTGTGCCTGGAGTACATGACTCCTTGGCTGGCGAACCTCGTCAGGTGAGTCAGTAAATAGTAAATAGCCAATATTGTCTATGACAGTGTCTAACACTGTGTGCGGTCCAACACTGTGTGCGACAGTGTCTAACAGTGTCTAACACTGTGTGCGGTCTAACACTGTGTGCGACAGTGTCTAACAGTGTCTAACACTGTGTGCGGTCCAACACTGTGTGTGTGTAGAACTGTGTATAACAGTGTGTAGTGTTGGTATTGACCCCCCACCTGACGCTGGAGTTCCTCGAGGAGTGCATCCAGGGGTTCAGGGGCTCCACCATAGAGCTGAAGCATCTGTGCCTGGAGTACATGACTCCTTGGCTGGCGAACCTCGTCAGGTGAGTCAGTAAATAGTAAATAGCCAATATTGTCTATGACAGTGTCCAACACTGTGTGCGACAGTGTCTAACAGTGTCTAACACTGTGTGCGGTCCAACACTGTGTGCGACAGTGTCTAACAGTGTCTAACACTGTGTGCGGTCCAACACTGTGTGCGACAGTGTCTAACAGTGTCTAACACTGTGTGCGGTCCAACACTGTGTGCGACAGTGTCTAACAGTGTCTAACACTGTGTGCGGTCCAACACTGTGTGCGACAGTGTCTAACAGTGTCTAACACTGTGTGCGGTCCAACACTGTGTGCGACAGTGTCTAACAGTGTCTAACACTGTGTGCGGTCCAACACTGTGTGCGACAGTGTCTAACAGTGTCTAACACTGTGTGCGGTCCAACACTGTGTGCGACAGTGTCTAACAGTGTCTAACACTGTGTGCGGTCCAACACTGTGTGCGACAGTGTCTAACAGTGTCTAACACTGTGTGCGGTCTAACACTGTGTGCGGCAGTGTCTAACAGTGTCTAACACTGTGTGCGGTCCAACACTGTGTGTGTGTAGAACTGTGTATAACAGTGTGTAGTGTTGGTATTGACCCCCCACCTGACGCTGGAGTTCCTCGAGGAGTGCATCCAGGGGTTCAGGGGCTCCACCATAGAGCTGAAGCATCTGTGCCTGGAGTACATGACTCCTTGGCTGGCGAACCTCGTCAGGTGAGTCAGTAAATAGTAAATAGCCAATATTGTCTATGACAGTGTCTAACACTGTGTGCGGTCCAACACTGTGTGCGACAGTGTCTAACAGTGTCTAACACTGTGTGCGGTCCAACACTGTGTGCGACAGTGTCTAACAGTGTCTAACACTGTGTGCGGTCCAACACTGTGTGTGTGTAGAACTGTGTATAACAGTGTGTAGTGTTGGTATTGACCCCCCACCTGACGCTGGAGTTCCTCGAGGAGTGCATCCAGGGGTTCAGGGGCTCCACCATAGAGCTGAAGCATCTGTGCCTGGAGTACATGACTCCTTGGCTGGCGAACCTCGTCAGGTGAGTCAGTAAATAGTAAATAGCCAATATTGTCTATGACAGTGTCTAACACTGTGTGCGGTCCAACACTGTGTGCGACAGTGTCTAACAGTGTCTAACACTGTGTGCGGTCCAACACTGTGTGCGACAGTGTCTAACAGTGTCTAACACTGTGTGCGGTCCAACACTGTGTGTGTGTAGAACTGTGTATAACAGTGTGTAGTGTTGGTATTGACCCCCCACCTGACGCTGGAGTTCCTCGAGGAGTGCATCCAGGGGTTCAGGGGCTCCACCATAGAGCTGAAGCATCTGTGCCTGGAGTACATGACTCCTTGGCTGGCGAACCTCGTCAGGTGAGTCAGTAAATAGTAAATAGCCAATATTGTCTATGACAGTGTCTAACACTGTGTGCGGTCCAACACTGTGTGCGACAGTGTCTAACAGTGTCTAACACTGTGTGCGGTCCAACACTGTGTGCGACAGTGTCTAACAGTGTCTAACACTGTGTGCGGTCCAACACTGTGTGTGTGTAGAACTGTGTATAACAGTGTGTAGTGTTGGTATTGACCCCCCACCTGACGCTGGAGTTCCTCGAGGAGTGCATCCAGGGGTTCAGGGGCTCCACCATAGAGCTGAAGCATCTGTGCCTGGAGTACATGACTCCTTGGCTGGCGAACCTCGTCAGGTGAGTCAGTAAATAGTAAATAGCCAATATTGTCTATGACAGTGTCTAACACTGTGTGCGGTCCAACACTGTGTGCGACAGTGTCTAACAGTGTCTAACACTGTGTGCGGTCTAACACTGTGTGCGACAGTGTCTAACAGTGTCTAACACTGTGTGCGGTCCAACACTGTGTGTGTGTAGAACTGTGTATAACAGTGTGTAGTGTTGGTATTGACCCCCCACCTGACGCTGGAGTTCCTCGAGGAGTGCATCCAGGGGTTCAGGGGCTCCACCATAGAGCTGAAGCATCTGTGCCTGGAGTACATGACTCCTTGGCTGGCGAACCTCGTCAGGTGAGTCAGTAAATAGTAAATAGCCAATATTGTCTATGACAGTGTCTAACACTGTGTGCGGTCCAACACTGTGTGCGACAGTGTCTAACAGTGTCTAACACTGTGTGCGGTCTAACACTGTGTGCGACAGTGTCTAACAGTGTCTAACACTGTGTGCGGTCCAACACTGTGTGTGTGTAGAACTGTGTATAACAGTGTGTAGTGTTGGTATTGACCCCCCACCTGACGCTGGAGTTCCTCGAGGAGTGCATCCAGGGGTTCAGGGGCTCCACCATAGAGCTGAAGCATCTGTGCCTGGAGTACATGACTCCTTGGCTGGCGAACCTCGTCAGGTGAGTCAGTAAATAGTAAATAGCCAATATTGTCTATGACAGTGTCTAACACTGTGTGCGGTCCAACACTGTGTGCGACAGTGTCTAACAGTGTCTAACACTGTGTGCGGTCCAACACTGTGTGTGTGTAGAACTGTGTATAACAGTGTGTAGTGTTGGTATTGACCCCCCACCTGACGCTGGAGTTCCTCGAGGAGTGCATCCAGGGGTTCAGGGGCTCCACCATAGAGCTGAAGCATCTGTGCCTGGAGTACATGACTCCTTGGCTGGCGAACCTCGTCAGGTGAGTCAGTAAATAGTAAATAGCCAATATTGTCTATGACAGTGTCTAACACTGTGTGCGGTCCAACACTGTGTGCGACAGTGTCTAACAGTGTCTAACACTGTGTGCGGTCCAACACTGTGTGCGACAGTGTCTAACAGTGTCTAACACTGTGTGCGGTCCAACACTGTGTGTGTGTAGAACTGTGTATAACAGTGTGTAGTGTTGGTATTGACCCCCCACCTGACGCTGGAGTTCCTCGAGGAGTGCATCCAGGGGTTCAGGGGCTCCACCATAGAGCTGAAGCATCTGTGCCTGGAGTACATGACTCCTTGGCTGGCGAACCTCGTCAGGTGAGTCAGTAAATAGTAAATAGCCAATATTGTCTATGACAGTGTCTAACACTGTGTGCGGTCCAACACTGTGTGCGACAGTGTCTAACAGTGTCTAACACTGTGTGCGGTCTAACACTGTGTGCGACAGTGTCTAACAGTGTCTAACACTGTGTGCGGTCCAACACTGTGTGTGTGTAGAACTGTGTATAACAGTGTGTAGTGTTGGTATTGACCCCCCACCTGACGCTGGAGTTCCTCGAGGAGTGCATCCAGGGGTTCAGGGGCTCCACCATAGAGCTGAAGCATCTGTGCCTGGAGTACATGACTCCTTGGCTGGCGAACCTCGTCAGGTGAGTCAGTAAATAGTAAATAGCCAATATTGTCTATGACAGTGTCTAACACTGTGTGCGGTCCAACACTGTGTGCGACAGTGTCTAACAGTGTCTAACACTGTGTGCGACAGTGTCTAACAGTGTCTAACACTGTGTGCGGTCCAACACTGTGTGCGACAGTGTCTAACAGTGTCTAACACTGTGTGCGGTCCAACACTGTGTGCGACAGTGTCTAACAGTGTCTAACACTGTGTGCGGTCTAACACTGTGTGCGACAGTGTCTAACAGTGTCTAACACTGTGTGCGGTCCAACACTGTGTGCGACAGTGTCTAACAGTGTCTAACACTGTGTGCGGTCTAACACTGTGTGCGACAGTGTCTAACAGTGTCTAACACTGTGTGCGGTCCAACACTGTGTGCGACAGTGTCTAACAGTGTCTAACACTGTGTGCGACAGTGTCTAACAGTGTCTAACACTGTGTGCGGTCCAACACTGTGTGCGACAGTGTCTAACAGTGTCTAACACTGTGTGCGGTCCAACACTGTGTGTGTGTAGAACTGTGTATAACAGTGTGTAGTGTTGGTATTGACCCCCCACCTGACGCTGGAGTTCCTCGAGGAGTGCATCCAGGGGTTCAGGGGCTCCACCATAGAGCTGAAGCATCTGTGCCTGGAGTACATGACTCCTTGGCTGGCGAACCTCGTCAGGTGAGTCAGTAAATAGTAAATAGCCAATATTGTCTATGACAGTGTCTAACACTGTGTGCGGTCCAACACTGTGTGCGACAGTGTCTAACAGTGTCTAACACTGTGTGCGACAGTGTCTAACAGTGTCTAACACTGTGTGCGGTCCAACACTGTGTGCGACAGTGTCTAACAGTGTCTAACACTGTGTGCGGTCCAACACTGTGTGCGACAGTGTCTAACAGTGTCTAACACTGTGTGCGGTCCAACACTGTGTGCGACAGTGTCTAACAGTGTCTAACACTGTGTGCGGTCCAACACTGTGTGTGTGTAGAACTGTGTATAACAGTGTGTAGTGTTGGTATTGACCCCCCACCTGACGCTGGAGTTCCTCGAGGAGTGCATCCAGGGGTTCAGGGGCTCCACCATAGAGCTGAAGCATCTGTGCCTGGAGTACATGACTCCTTGGCTGGCGAACCTCGTCAGGTGAGTCAGTAAATAGTAAATAGCCAATATTGTCTATGACAGTGTCTAACACTGTGTGCGGTCTAACACTGTGTGCGACAGTGTCTAACAGTGTCTAACACTGTGTGCGGTCTAACACTGTGTGCGACAGTGTCTAGCAGTGTCTAACACTGTGTGCGGTCTAACACTGTGTGCGACAGTGTCTAACAGTGTCTAACACTGTGTGCGGTCCAACACTGTGTGTGTGTAGAACTGTGTATAACAGTGTGTAGTGTTGGTATTGACCCCCCACCTGACGCTGGAGTTCCTCGAGGAGTGCATCCAGGGGTTCAGGGGCTCCACCATAGAGCTGAAGCATCTGTGCCTGGAGTACATGACTCCTTGGCTGGCGAACCTCGTCAGGTGAGTCAGTAAATAGTAAATAGCCAATATTGTCTATGACAGTGTCTAACACTGTGTGCGGTCCAACACTGTGTGCGACAGTGTCTAACAGTGTCTAACACTGTGTGCGGTCCAACACTGTGTGTGTGTAGAACTGTGTATAACAGTGTGTAGTGTTGGTATTGACCCCCCACCTGACGCTGGAGTTCCTCGAGGAGTGCATCCAGGGGTTCAGGGGCTCCACCATAGAGCTGAAGCATCTGTGCCTGGAGTACATGACTCCTTGGCTGGCGAACCTCGTCAGGTGAGTCAGTAAATAGTAAATAGCCAATATTGTCTATGACAGTGTCTAACACTGTGTGCGGTCCAACACTGTGTGCGACAGTGTCTAACAGTGTCTAACACTGTGTGCGGTCCAACACTGTGTGCGACAGTGTCTAACAGTGTCTAACACTGTGTGCGGTCCAACACTGTGTGTGTGTAGAACTGTGTATAACAGTGTGTAGTGTTGGTATTGACCCCCCACCTGACGCTGGAGTTCCTCGAGGAGTGCATCCAGGGGTTCAGGGGCTCCACCATAGAGCTGAAGCATCTGTGCCTGGAGTACATGACTCCTTGGCTGGCGAACCTCGTCAGGTGAGTCAGTAAATAGTAAATAGCCAATATTGTCTATGACAGTGTCTAACACTGTGTGCGGTCTAACACTGTGTGCGACAGTGTCTAACAGTGTCTAACACTGTGTGCGGTCCAACACTGTGTGCGACAGTGTCTAACAGTGTCTAACACTGTGTGCGGTCTAACACTGTGTGCGACAGTGTCTAACAGTGTCTAACACTGTGTGCGGTCCAACACTGTGTGTGTGTAGAACTGTGTATAACAGTGTGTAGTGTTGGTATTGACCCCCCACCTGACGCTGGAGTTCCTCGAGGAGTGCATCCAGGGGTTCAGGGGCTCCACCATAGAGCTGAAGCATCTGTGCCTGGAGTACATGACTCCTTGGCTGGCGAACCTCGTCAGGTGAGTCAGTAAATAGTAAATAGCCAATATTGTCTATGACAGTGTCTAACACTGTGTGCGGTCCAACACTGTGTGCGACAGTGTCTAACAGTGTCCAACACTGTGTGCGACAGTGTCTAACAGTGTCTAACACTGTGTGCGGTCCAACACTGTGTGCGACAGTGTCTAACAGTGTCTAACACTGTGTGCGGTCTAACACTGTGTGCGACAGTGTCTAACAGTGTCTAACACTGTGTGCGGTCCAACACTGTGTGTGTGTAGAACTGTGTATAACAGTGTGTAGTGTTGGTATTGACCCCCCACCTGACGCTGGAGTTCCTCGAGGAGTGCATCCAGGGGTTCAGGGGCTCCACCATAGAGCTGAAGCATCTGTGCCTGGAGTACATGACTCCTTGGCTGGCGAACCTCGTCAGGTGAGTCAGTAAATAGTAAATAGCCAATATTGTCTATGACAGTGTCTAACACTGTGTGCGGTCTAACACTGTGTGCGACAGTGTCTAACAGTGTCTAACACTGTGTGCGGTCCAACACTGTGTGTGTGTAGAACTGTGTATAACAGTGTGTAGTGTTGGTATTGACCCCCCACCTGACGCTGGAGTTCCTCGAGGAGTGCATCCAGGGGTTCAGGGGCTCCACCATAGAGCTGAAGCATCTGTGCCTGGAGTACATGACTCCTTGGCTGGCGAACCTCGTCAGGTGAGTCAGTAAATAGTAAATAGCCAATATTGTCTATGACAGTGTCTAACACTGTGTGCGGTCCAACACTGTGTGCGACAGTGTCTAACAGTGTCTAACACTGTGTGCGGTCCAACACTGTGTGCGACAGTGTCTAACAGTGTCTAACACTGTGTGCGGTCCAACACTGTGTGTGTGTAGAACTGTGTATAACAGTGTGTAGTGTTGGTATTGACCCCCCACCTGACGCTGGAGTTCCTCGAGGAGTGCATCCAGGGGTTCAGGGGCTCCACCATAGAGCTGAAGCATCTGTGCCTGGAGTACATGACTCCTTGGCTGGCGAACCTCGTCAGGTGAGTCAGTAAATAGTAAATAGCCAATATTGTCTATGACAGTGTCTAACACTGTGTGCGGTCCAACACTGTGTGCGACAGTGTCTAACAGTGTCTAACACTGTGTGCGGTCCAACACTGTGTGCGACAGTGTCTAACAGTGTCTAACACTGTGTGCGGTCCAACACTGTGTGCGACAGTGTCTAACAGTGTCTAACACTGTGTGCGGTCCAACACTGTGTGCGACAGTGTCTAACAGTGTCTAACACTGTGTGCGGTCCAACACTGTGTGTGTGTAGAACTGTGTATAACAGTGTGTAGTGTTGGTATTGACCCCCCACCTGACGCTGGAGTTCCTCGAGGAGTGCATCCAGGGGTTCAGGGGCTCCACCATAGAGCTGAAGCATCTGTGCCTGGAGTACATGACTCCTTGGCTGGCGAACCTCGTCAGGTGAGTCAGTAAATAGTAAATAGCCAATATTGTCTATGACAGTGTCTAACACTGTGTGCGGTCCAACACTGTGTGCGACAGTGTCTAACAGTGTCTAACACTGTGTGCGGTCCAACACTGTGTGCGACAGTGTCTAACAGTGTCTAACACTGTGTGCGGTCCAACACTGTGTGTGTGTAGAACTGTGTATAACAGTGTGTAGTGTTGGTATTGACCCCCCACCTGACGCTGGAGTTCCTCGAGGAGTGCATCCAGGGGTTCAGGGGCTCCACCATAGAGCTGAAGCATCTGTGCCTGGAGTACATGACTCCTTGGCTGGCGAACCTCGTCAGGTGAGTCAGTAAATAGTAAATAGCCAATATTGTCTATGACAGTGTCTAACACTGTGTGCGGTCTAACACTGTGTGCGACAGTGTCTAACAGTGTCTAACACTGTGTGCGGTCCAACACTGTGTGTGTGTAGAACTGTGTATAACAGTGTGTAGTGTTGGTATTGACCCCCCACCTGACGCTGGAGTTCCTCGAGGAGTGCATCCAGGGGTTCAGGGGCTCCACCATAGAGCTGAAGCATCTGTGCCTGGAGTACATGACTCCTTGGCTGGCGAACCTCGTCAGGTGAGTCAGTAAATAGTAAATAGCCAATATTGTCTATGACAGTGTCTAACACTGTGTGCGACAGTGTCTAACAGTGTCTAACACTGTGTGCGGTCTAACACTGTGTGCGACAGTGTCTAACAGTGTCTAACACTGTGTGCGGTCCAACACTGTGTGTGACAGTGTCTAACAGTGTCCAACACTGTGTGCGACAGTGTCTAACAGTGTCTAACACTGTGTGCGGTCCAACACTGTGTGTGTGTAGAACTGTGTATAACAGTGTGTAGTGTTGGTATTGACCCCCCACCTGACGCTGGAGTTCCTCGAGGAGTGCATCCAGGGGTTCAGGGGCTCCACCATAGAGCTGAAGCATCTGTGCCTGGAGTACATGACTCCTTGGCTGGCGAACCTCGTCAGGTGAGTCAGTAAATAGTAAATAGCCAATATTGTCTATGACAGTGTCTAACACTGTGTGCGACAGTGTCTAACAGTGTCTAACACTGTGTGCGGTCTAACACTGTGTGCGACAGTGTCTAACAGTGTCTAACACTGTGTGCGGTCCAACACTGTGTGTGACAGTGTCTAACAGTGTCCAACACTGTGTGCGACAGTGTCTAACAGTGTCTAACACTGTGTGCGGTCCAACACTGTGTGTGTGTAGAACTGTGTATAACAGTGTGTAGTGTTGGTATTGACCCCCCACCTGACGCTGGAGTTCCTCGAGGAGTGCATCCAGGGGTTCAGGGGCTCCACCATAGAGCTGAAGCATCTGTGCCTGGAGTACATGACTCCTTGGCTGGCGAACCTCGTCAGGTGAGTCAGTAAATAGTAAATAGCCAATATTGTCTATGACAGTGTCTAACACTGTGTGCGGTCCAACACTGTGTGCGACAGTGTCTAACAGTGTCTAACACTGTGTGCGGTCCAACACTGTGTGTGTGTAGAACTGTGTATAACAGTGTGTAGTGTTGGTATTGACCCCCCACCTGACGCTGGAGTTCCTCGAGGAGTGCATCCAGGGGTTCAGGGGCTCCACCATAGAGCTGAAGCATCTGTGCCTGGAGTACATGACTCCTTGGCTGGCGAACCTCGTCAGGTGAGTCAGTAAATAGTAAATAGCCAATATTGTCTATGACAGTGTCTAACACTGTGTGCGGTCCAACACTGTGTGCGACAGTGTCTAACAGTGTCTAACACTGTGTGCGGTCCAACACTGTGTGTGTGTAGAACTGTGTATAACAGTGTGTAGTGTTGGTATTGACCCCCCACCTGACGCTGGAGTTCCTCGAGGAGTGCATCCAGGGGTTCAGGGGCTCCACCATAGAGCTGAAGCATCTGTGCCTGGAGTACATGACTCCTTGGCTGGCGAACCTCGTCAGGTGAGTCAGTAAATAGTAAATAGCCAATATTGTCTATGACAGTGTCTAACACTGTGTGCGACAGTGTCTAACAGTGTCTAACACTGTGTGCGGTCTAACACTGTGTGCGACAGTGTCTAACAGTGTCTAACACTGTGTGCGGTCCAACACTGTGTGTGACAGTGTCTAACAGTGTCCAACACTGTGTGCGACAGTGTCTAACAGTGTCTAACACTGTGTGCGGTCCAACACTGTGTGTGTGTAGAACTGTGTATAACAGTGTGTAGTGTTGGTATTGACCCCCCACCTGACGCTGGAGTTCCTCGAGGAGTGCATCCAGGGGTTCAGGGGCTCCACCATAGAGCTGAAGCATCTGTGCCTGGAGTACATGACTCCTTGGCTGGCGAACCTCGTCAGGTGAGTCAGTAAATAGTAAATAGCCAATATTGTCTATGACAGTGTCTAACACTGTGTGCGACAGTGTCTAACAGTGTCTAACACTGTGTGCGGTCTAACACTGTGTGCGACAGTGTCTAACAGTGTCTAACACTGTGTGCGGTCCAACACTGTGTGTGACAGTGTCTAACAGTGTCCAACACTGTGTGCGACAGTGTCTAACAGTGTCTAACACTGTGTGCGGTCCAACACTGTGTGTGTGTAGAACTGTGTATAACAGTGTGTAGTGTTGGTATTGACCCCCCACCTGACGCTGGAGTTCCTCGAGGAGTGCATCCAGGGGTTCAGGGGCTCCACCATAGAGCTGAAGCATCTGTGCCTGGAGTACATGACTCCTTGGCTGGCGAACCTCGTCAGGTGAGTCAGTAAATAGTAAATAGCCAATATTGTCTATGACAGTGTCTAACACTGTGTGCGGTCCAACACTGTGTGCGACAGTGTCTAACAGTGTCTAACACTGTGTGCGGTCCAACACTGTGTGTGTGTAGAACTGTGTATAACAGTGTGTAGTGTTGGTATTGACCCCCCACCTGACGCTGGAGTTCCTCGAGGAGTGCATCCAGGGGTTCAGGGGCTCCACCATAGAGCTGAAGCATCTGTGCCTGGAGTACATGACTCCTTGGCTGGCGAACCTCGTCAGGTGAGTCAGTAAATAGTAAATAGCCAATATTGTCTATGACAGTGTCTAACACTGTGTGCGGTCCAACACTGTGTGCGACAGTGTCTAACAGTGTCTAACACTGTGTGCGGTCCAACACTGTGTGTGTGTAGAACTGTGTATAACAGTGTGTAGTGTTGGTATTGACCCCCCACCTGACGCTGGAGTTCCTCGAGGAGTGCATCCAGGGGTTCAGGGGCTCCACCATAGAGCTGAAGCATCTGTGCCTGGAGTACATGACTCCTTGGCTGGCGAACCTCGTCAGGTGAGTCAGTAAATAGTAAATAGCCAATATTGTCTATGACAGTGTCTAACACTGTGTGCGGTCCAACACTGTGTGCGACAGTGTCTAACAGTGTCTAACACTGTGTGCGGTCCAACACTGTGTGTGTGTAGAACTGTGTATAACAGTGTGTAGTGTTGGTATTGACCCCCCACCTGACGCTGGAGTTCCTCGAGGAGTGCATCCAGGGGTTCAGGGGCTCCACCATAGAGCTGAAGCATCTGTGCCTGGAGTACATGACTCCTTGGCTGGCGAACCTCGTCAGGTGAGTCAGTAAATAGTAAATAGCCAATATTGTCTATGACAGTGTCTAACACTGTGTGCGGTCCAACACTGTGTGCGACAGTGTCTAACAGTGTCTAACACTGTGTGCGACAGTGTCTAACAGTGTCTAACACTGTGTGCGGTCTAACACTGTGTGCGGTCCAACACTGTGTGCGACAGTGTCTAACAGTGTCTAACACTGTGTGCGGTCTAACACTGTGTGCGACAGTGTCTAACAGTGTCTAACACTGTGTGCGGTCCAACACTGTGTGCGACAGTGTCTAACAGTGTCTAACACTGTGTGCGGTCCAACACTGTGTGTGTGTAGAACTGTGTATAACAGTGTGTAGTGTTGGTATTGACCCCCCACCTGACGCTGGAGTTCCTCGAGGAGTGCATCCAGGGGTTCAGGGGCTCCACCATAGAGCTGAAGCATCTGTGCCTGGAGTACATGACTCCTTGGCTGGCGAACCTCGTCAGGTGAGTCAGTAAATAGTAAATAGCCAATATTGTCTATGACAGTGTCTAACACTGTGTGCGGTCTAACACTGTGTGCGACAGTGTCTAACAGTGTCTAACACTGTGTGCGGTCCAACACTGTGTGCGACAGTGTCTAACAGTGTCTAACACTGTGTGCGACAGTGTCTAACAGTGTCTAACACTGTGTGCGGTCCAACACTGTGTGCGACAGTGTCTAACAGTGTCTAACACTGTGTGCGGTCCAACACTGTGTGTGTGTAGAACTGTGTATAACAGTGTGTAGTGTTGGTATTGACCCCCCACCTGACGCTGGAGTTCCTCGAGGAGTGCATCCAGGGGTTCAGGGGCTCCACCATAGAGCTGAAGCATCTGTGCCTGGAGTACATGACTCCTTGGCTGGCGAACCTCGTCAGGTGAGTCAGTAAATAGTAAATAGCCAATATTGTCTATGACAGTGTCTAACACTGTGTGCGGTCCAACACTGTGTGCGACAGTGTCTAACAGTGTCTAACACTGTGTGCGGTCCAACACTGTGTGCGACAGTGTCTAACAGTGTCTAACACTGTGTGCGACAGTGTCTAACAGTGTCTAACACTGTGTGCGGTCCAACACTGTGTGCGACAGTGTCTAACAGTGTCTAACACTGTGTGCGGTCCAACACTGTGTGCGACAGTGTCTAACAGTGTCTAACACTGTGTGCGGTCTAACACTGTGTGCGGTCCAACACTGTGTGCGACAGTGTCTAACAGTGTCTAACACTGTGTGCGGTCTAACACTGTGTGCGACAGTGTCTAACAGTGTCTAACACTGTGTGCGGTCCAACACTGTGTGCGACAGTGTCTAACAGTGTCTAACACTGTGTGCGGTCCAACACTGTGTGTGTGTAGAACTGTGTATAACAGTGTGTAGTGTTGGTATTGACCCCCCACCTGACGCTGGAGTTCCTCGAGGAGTGCATCCAGGGGTTCAGGGGCTCCACCATAGAGCTGAAGCATCTGTGCCTGGAGTACATGACTCCTTGGCTGGCGAACCTCGTCAGGTGAGTCAGTAAATAGTAAATAGCCAATATTGTCTATGACAGTGTCCAACACTGTGTGCGGTCCAACACTGTGTGCGACAGTGTCTAACAGTGTCTAACACTGTGTGCGGTCCAACACTGTGTGTGTGTAGAACTGTGTATAACAGTGTGTAGTGTTGGTATTGACCCCCCACCTGACGCTGGAGTTCCTCGAGGAGTGCATCCAGGGGTTCAGGGGCTCCACCATAGAGCTGAAGCATCTGTGCCTGGAGTACATGACTCCTTGGCTGGCGAACCTCGTCAGGTGAGTCAGTAAATAGTAAATAGCCAATATTGTCTATGACAGTGTCTAACACTGTGTGCGGTCTAACACTGTGTGCGACAGTGTCTAACAGTGTCTAACACTGTGTGCGGTCCAACACTGTGTGTGTGTAGAACTGTGTATAACAGTGTGTAGTGTTGGTATTGACCCCCCACCTGACGCTGGAGTTCCTCGAGGAGTGCATCCAGGGGTTCAGGGGCTCCACCATAGAGCTGAAGCATCTGTGCCTGGAGTACATGACTCCTTGGCTGGCGAACCTCGTCAGGTGAGTCAGTAAATAGTAAATAGCCAATATTGTCTATGACAGTGTCTAACACTGTGTGCGGTCCAACACTGTGTGCGACAGTGTCTAACAGTGTCTAACACTGTGTGCGGTCCAACACTGTGTGTGTGTAGAACTGTGTATAACAGTGTGTAGTGTTGGTATTGACCCCCCACCTGACGCTGGAGTTCCTCGAGGAGTGCATCCAGGGGTTCAGGGGCTCCACCATAGAGCTGAAGCATCTGTGCCTGGAGTACATGACTCCTTGGCTGGCGAACCTCGTCAGGTGAGTCAGTAAATAGTAAATAGCCAATATTGTCTATGACAGTGTCTAACACTGTGTGCGGTCCAACACTGTGTGCGACAGTGTCTAACAGTGTCTAACACTGTGTGCGGTCTAACACTGTGTGCGACAGTGTCTAACAGTGTCTAACACTGTGTGCGACAGTGTCTAACAGTGTCTAACACTGTGTGCGGTCTAACACTGTGTGCGACAGTGTCTAACAGTGTCTAACACTGTGTGCGACAGTGTCTAACAGTGTCTAACACTGTGTGCGACAGTGTCTAACAGTGTCTAACACTGTGTGCGGTCCAACACTGTGTGTGTGTAGAACTGTGTATAACAGTGTGTAGTGTTGGTATTGACCCCCCACCTGACGCTGGAGTTCCTCGAGGAGTGCATCCAGGGGTTCAGGGGCTCCACCATAGAGCTGAAGCATCTGTGCCTGGAGTACATGACTCCTTGGCTGGCGAACCTCGTCAGGTGAGTCAGTAAATAGTAAATAGCCAATATTGTCTATGACAGTGTCTAACACTGTGTGCGGTCCAACACTGTGTGCGACAGTGTCTAACAGTGTCTAACACTGTGTGCGGTCCAACACTGTGTGTGTGTAGAACTGTGTATAACAGTGTGTAGTGTTGGTATTGACCCCCCACCTGACGCTGGAGTTCCTCGAGGAGTGCATCCAGGGGTTCAGGGGCTCCACCATAGAGCTGAAGCATCTGTGCCTGGAGTACATGACTCCTTGGCTGGCGAACCTCGTCAGGTGAGTCAGTAAATAGTAAATAGCCAATATTGTCTATGACAGTGTCTAACACTGTGTGCGACAGTGTCTAACAGTGTCTAACACTGTGTGCGACAGTGTCTAACAGTGTCTAACACTGTGTGCGGTCCAACACTGTGTGCGACAGTGTCTAACAGTGTCTAACACTGTGTGCGGTCCAACACTGTGTGTGTGTAGAACTGTGTATAACAGTGTGTAGTGTTGGTATTGACCCCCCACCTGACGCTGGAGTTCCTCGAGGAGTGCATCCAGGGGTTCAGGGGCTCCACCATAGAGCTGAAGCATCTGTGCCTGGAGTACATGACTCCTTGGCTGGCGAACCTCGTCAGGTGAGTCAGTAAATAGTAAATAGCCAATATTGTCTATGACAGTGTCTAACACTGTGTGCGGTCCAACACTGTGTGCGACAGTGTCTAACAGTGTCTAACACTGTGTGCGGTCCAACACTGTGTGTGTGTAGAACTGTGTATAACAGTGTGTAGTGTTGGTATTGACCCCCCACCTGACGCTGGAGTTCCTCGAGGAGTGCATCCAGGGGTTCAGGGGCTCCACCATAGAGCTGAAGCATCTGTGCCTGGAGTACATGACTCCTTGGCTGGCGAACCTCGTCAGGTGAGTCAGTAAATAGTAAATAGCCAATATTGTCTATGACAGTGTCTAACACTGTGTGCGGTCCAACACTGTGTGCGACAGTGTCTAACAGTGTCTAACACTGTGTGCGGTCCAACACTGTGTGTGTGTAGAACTGTGTATAACAGTGTGTAGTGTTGGTATTGACCCCCCACCTGACGCTGGAGTTCCTCGAGGAGTGCATCCAGGGGTTCAGGGGCTCCACCATAGAGCTGAAGCATCTGTGCCTGGAGTACATGACTCCTTGGCTGGCGAACCTCGTCAGGTGAGTCAGTAAATAGTAAATAGCCAATATTGTCTATGACAGTGTCTAACACTGTGTGCGGTCTAACACTGTGTGCGACAGTGTCTAACAGTGTCTAACACTGTGTGCGGTCCAACACTGTGTGCGACAGTGTCTAACAGTGTCTAACACTGTGTGCGGTCCAACACTGTGTGTGTGTAGAACTGTGTATAACAGTGTGTAGTGTTGGTATTGACCCCCCACCTGACGCTGGAGTTCCTCGAGGAGTGCATCCAGGGGTTCAGGGGCTCCACCATAGAGCTGAAGCATCTGTGCCTGGAGTACATGACTCCTTGGCTGGCGAACCTCGTCAGGTGAGTCAGTAAATAGTAAATAGCCAATATTGTCTATGACAGTGTCTAACACTGTGTGCGGTCCAACACTGTGTGCGACAGTGTCTAACAGTGTCTAACACTGTGTGCGGTCCAACACTGTGTGTGTGTAGAACTGTGTATAACAGTGTGTAGTGTTGGTATTGACCCCCCACCTGACGCTGGAGTTCCTCGAGGAGTGCATCCAGGGGTTCAGGGGCTCCACCATAGAGCTGAAGCATCTGTGCCTGGAGTACATGACTCCTTGGCTGGCGAACCTCGTCAGGTGAGTCAGTAAATAGTAAATAGCCAATATTGTCTATGACAGTGTCTAACACTGTGTGCGGTCCAACACTGTGTGCGACAGTGTCTAACAGTGTCTAACACTGTGTGCGACAGTGTCTAACAGTGTCTAACACTGTGTGCGGTCCAACACTGTGTGCGACAGTGTCTAACAGTGTCTAACACTGTGTGCGGTCCAACACTGTGTGTGTGTAGAACTGTGTATAACAGTGTGTAGTGTTGGTATTGACCCCCCACCTGACGCTGGAGTTCCTCGAGGAGTGCATCCAGGGGTTCAGGGGCTCCACCATAGAGCTGAAGCATCTGTGCCTGGAGTACATGACTCCTTGGCTGGCGAACCTCGTCAGGTGAGTCAGTAAATAGTAAATAGCCAATATTGTCTATGACAGTGTCTAACACTGTAAGCGGTCCAACACTGTGTGCGACAGTGTCTAACAGTGTCTAACACTGTGTGCGGTCCAACACTGTGTGTGTGTAGAACTGTGTATAACAGTGTGTAGTGTTGGTATTGACCCCCCACCTGACGCTGGAGTTCCTCGAGGAGTGCATCCAGGGGTTCAGGGGCTCCACCATAGAGCTGAAGCATCTGTGCCTGGAGTACATGACTCCTTGGCTGGCGAACCTCGTCAGGTGAGTCAGTAAATAGTAAATAGCCAATATTGTCTATGACAGTGTCTAACACTGTGTGCGGTCCAACACTGTGTGCGACAGTGTCTAACAGTGTCTAACACTGTGTGCGGTCCAACACTGTGTGCGACAGTGTCTAACAGTGTCTAACACTGTGTGCGGTCTAACACTGTGTGCGACAGTGTCTAACAGTGTCTAACACTGTGTGCGGTCCAACACTGTGTGCGGCAGTGTCTAACAGTGTCTAACACTGTGTGCGACAGTGTCTAACAGTGTCTAACACTGTGTGCGGTCTAACACTGTGTGCGACAGTGTCTAACAGTGTCTAACACTGTGTGCGGTCCAACACTGTGTGCGACAGTGTCTAACAGTGTCTAACACTGTGTGCGGTCTAACACTGTGTGCGACAGTGTCTAACAGTGTCTAACACTGTGTGCGGTCCAACACTGTGTGCGACAGTGTCTAACAGTGTCTAACACTGTGTGCGGTCCAACACTGTGTGTGTGTAGAACTGTGTATAACAGTGTGTAGTGTTGGTATTGACCCCCCACCTGACGCTGGAGTTCCTCGAGGAGTGCATCCAGGGGTTCAGGGGCTCCACCATAGAGCTGAAGCATCTGTGCCTGGAGTACATGACTCCTTGGCTGGCGAACCTCGTCAGGTGAGTCAGTAAATAGTAAATAGCCAATATTGTCTATGACAGTGTCTAACACTGTGTGCGGTCCAACACTGTGTGCGACAGTGTCTAACAGTGTCTAACACTGTGTGCGGTCTAACACTGTGTGCGACAGTGTCTAACAGTGTCTAACACTGTGTGCGGTCCAACACTGTGTGTGTGTAGAACTGTGTATAACAGTGTGTAGTGTTGGTATTGACCCCCCACCTGACGCTGGAGTTCCTCGAGGAGTGCATCCAGGGGTTCAGGGGCTCCACCATAGAGCTGAAGCATCTGTGCCTGGAGTACATGACTCCTTGGCTGGCGAACCTCGTCAGGTGAGTCAGTAAATAGTAAATAGCCAATATTGTCTATGACAGTGTCTAACACTGTGTGCGGTCTAACACTGTGTGCGACAGTGTCTAACAGTGTCTAACACTGTGTGCGGTCCAACACTGTGTGTGTGTAGAACTGTGTATAACAGTGTGTAGTGTTGGTATTGACCCCCCACCTGACGCTGGAGTTCCTCGAGGAGTGCATCCAGGGGTTCAGGGGCTCCACCATAGAGCTGAAGCATCTGTGCCTGGAGTACATGACTCCTTGGCTGGCGAACCTCGTCAGGTGGTCAGACACTTCATCCTTCCAGTTGCTCGTCTATTTGGGTTCCTCAAAAATGGTCAGCCTCCATACATGCTTACCCACATACATACATACACATGCACAAATCACAAATTTTCAGACATGATCGTCGGTTTATGGTACTCTTGACCTGACCTTCTTTTCCATCAAATCGATGATGGATGATGGTAACCTGGAATAAGACCTTGGATCAATTTATGCCAGGGCGATAGCTGTTGGATTCGCCTCATTTAGGTCTTCGACTGAGCATGGCTGGGACAGTTAGTGTGTATCGACCTCTGGTGGCTACAACATGAAAGTCACTCAAGTGGTTCACAAGCATACAAGACGCAACAGGAGTTCTCAGCATATCGGAGAGATGGCGCCACGTGACAGAACAATGGGCCTGAAACGCGGTATCGAAGTGTTCACCGCGCAACGCATATAAACAACTTCCCATTCAATCCAGTGCCTAGTTTTTCGAAACTACAGGCTACAATTCTACAGGTGAAATTCGATGTACATTGCGTAGCGGATCAATAATCTTGGTTTTATAATGTTCCACCGGCTACGCAATGTAAATCGAATTACACCTGTAGAATTGTAGCCTGTAGTTTCGTTGCATAGGCCACAGACCTCTCTTCAGAAAGTCCCCGATTTAATTCAGATATTGTTTTTAGTTTTGACTGACCACATGTTTTACATCACGTTTTTTCTTCTAGATTCTGCAAACCATCAGACGAGTCGCGCCGGCAGAAGCAGGTGGCCCAGATCTTGGAGAAGCTGATCACGCTCACCATCGAGGAGACGGAGATGTATCCCTCAGTCCAGGCCAAGATCTGGGGCTCCATCGGTCAGGTTCCCGAGCTGATCGACATGGTCTTAGACAGCTTTATGCAGAGGAGCGTCAATTCAGGTAACTTACATACACATGCCGTGCCGTGTGATGCCGGCTTATAATAGCATCACCCCATATTCTTCCCGCTGGTGTCGTTAGAGCCGACTATGGGACTTGAGGGTATTGGTGTATTACAATTTTTACGCGACAGGCTGACAACCTGTCACTATAGTGATACACATGTTTTCTGAAACAACCTTGGAAAACCATCCTCAAAAATGTCAGACGTGGTGATAGCGACTGTATTCCGGCCGTTAACGCTCTGCCTACTCCGCAAGGGATAAAGGCGTGATATATGTATGGACTAATATTGCAGTACGTAAACAAACACTTAACTACACATGATACACAGAGAACAAAGAAAACGAGTTTTAATATAGGTAAGCTTCTGCACTAAGCCTACTAGTGAAATGGTTCCGACTCAACTTTATGTCACAGCAAAATCCGTAACGCTGATATTTTATCACGCCTTTATCCCTTGCGGGGTAGGCAAAGCGATAACGCTCGTAAAAATACGGTCGTTATCGCCACGTCTGGCAATATTTGAGGGTCGATGCAGATAAGTCGCGTGAGCTTGTCGCCTAAAATTGCAATACACATGAAACCCTCGAGTTCCTTAGTCGGCTTCTACGACACCCATGGGAAAGAAATCGGGTACTTACTATTCAGGTAACTTACTCTTTTAATATAGGGAAATAGAAGTCAGCATTTAAGCTGAAACGATGAGTACCGAAGACAAAAAGTCCAAGTTATTTTATATTCATTTCGAATCATCAGGCATGGAAGTGACCATACTACAACCATTTAGAATACCCTAATTGGGTATAAGCGGTTTATCGTAAAGGACAAAACTCACAAGAGTTGTCGCAAGAGTTTCGTGAGACCGATGCCTCGCAGACACAATTTTCTCTTATTTAAAACAATTTTATGTTCCTAGTAGAAACGCGGCAGGAGTGAGTTAAAAAAATTAAAAATAAAGGCACTGTCTCGGGGGCATAATTGAACATAATGTATACTGTTATAGGTTTGGGTTCCCCCATGGTCGAGATAATGGCGGACACGGCGGTCGCCCTCGCGTCTGCCAACGTGCAGCTGGTCTCCAAGAAGGTCATAGGACGAATGTGTCGGGTAAGATAAAAAAATATATCGTGGACAATTCACACAGCACCATCTAGCCCCAAACTGAGCAGAGCTTGTACTGTAGGAACTAGATAGCTGATACTGATATACTTTCTTTTTTGTAAATAAATACATATTATACATAGGAATCACCCACACTGAACACATATATTTGAAAATTGACTTAACAAACATTTGTGTCCGGTGGGGATCAACCCCACGACCCTCGGCGTAGAAGGCAGGAGTACTATCCACTACGCCATCGGGACAGTCAAATAAGACTATCAGACAATAATACTTCTTCTTCATCGAAGATATGATGGTAACCTGGTTTGTAAGCCCATGGACCAATAAAAAAAAAATTGCTGCAAATATTTTAAGCGGCGCATCAGCCCACGAAACTGAACAACTTTCCCCAAGGAACATACGTCCAAAGATGAAAAAAAAATTTTGGGCCTCCCATATAAAATTACCTTCCGACCAAGTCTTCTTCTTTTCGTGTGGGACACCGAGTCGTCCAACGACTCGATGAACCCTAGTGTCAGAATTTTTCAACCGCCTACTACAAGTAGCAGGCTTCTGACATGGTTGTGTAACGACCGCCGTCTAAGTGATCATAGACAGCAACCGGGACCTACGGCTTAACGTGTCATCCGAAACACGGAACCATCTTACTTACGGACAATCGGGTGGTTCAGCCCGCAATGTCCTAACCAGACTGGGAACAGATTCACAAAGTGATAAATATCAACTATGTGAGTGACCCACCGAGAATCGAACCCGGGACCTTCTGCGTCAGAGGCAGTTGCACTACCACTGCGCCACATCGGTCGTCACCGTCAATCACCACACCGGTCGACCAAGTCAATTTGTATGAGAGCACCAAAATTTTTAGGGAAAGTTTTTCAGTGTCATAGGCTGATGCACCGCTTAAAATATTTGCAACAATTTATTTATTTAGATACCGTGTGATGCCGGCTTAGAATAGCATCACCCCATATCCTTCCCGCGGGTGTCGTAAGAGGCGACTAAGGGACTCGGAAGTATTGGTGTATTACAATTTTTAGGCGACAGGCTGACAACCTGTCACTATGGTGATACACATGTTTTCTGAAACAATCTTGGAAAACAATCCTCAAAAATGTCAGACGTGGCGATAGTGGCCGTATTTTTACGGCCGTTAACGCTCTGCCTACCCCGCAAGGGATAAAGGTGTAATATATGTATGTATGTATTTATTTATTTAAGCGTTTAAATCAAACAAATTGTGAATTTTTAATATACTTGATCTCAATATTCTTACACGCAATCTCCCAGGGCCCTAAGTCTGCTAAATGAAAATCGTTTCAGTTGGATGTCGATTGGATCTCAGTTGGTTGATTTTCGTAGTTTCGTAGTCTGCTAACAGTTTGAAGTAAATGATATGTCTTCAATAAAACCGCCGAATTAATTAATGAGGATTTATTAAACGAAGACAACTTACATGCGGTAGCTGATACTGAGAGAGAGAGAGAGAGAGAGACCACTAGAGCAAGACAGCGGTCATCTGATTCGGATACACTACACTCTTCACCGCTTAAGAAGAAATGGGAACATAACTGTTTAAACAAAATTAACTAATGTAAATGATACAATAAATTGGAAACACAATCTTAACACACATTCCCAAGTTTCCCTTTCTCTCCCCCAGACAAAAAAGAAATGGAGTTATAAAGTTATTAACAATAATAACAAGTTACAATGGCAATTGAATGACAGTTGAGTTTCAATGGCGTTACAATGACAAAAAATAGCAAACTTGGGGCCCTGATAAATATTCTATCACTCATTTTCATAAACCATCGTGTCTTATTATTTTACTTTCTTCTCCAGGCCCTTTCCAATCTGCCTAAAAATATCCTGGGCCCAGTTACCCCGGCCACTGTGAGTTCTTATGGTACTACAGGGTCCAAACTAATCAATCCCTGGGTCAATTTATAAGGATTTAGTGCACTCACAACGTTATATTATTCTCAAAAATTAAAATAAAAAAATCTAAAATTTGCAAGACCGGGAATCGAACCCGGGCCATGTGGGGTTCACTGCTCTGTCACTGAGCTATCGATGCACCGGTCGGCCTTCGTCAGTTTCTAAATATTATTTAGTTTTCTATCGAAAAGAAAAATTGCTCATATTTTCTTCTCCTATTTATATTTTGAAAAAAAGAAATAAAAGGGTTAATTTATTTTAAAAAAATAAGTTCTAGAGGGAAGAAGTTAGGGGAATACATCATTCTCGTTGCCTTATCCCGAGCTCTGTCGGGGTCGGCTACCTAGCCTAGGGGGTTTGACATGGAACCAAGTTTTTACACAGTGCGACTGCCATTTGACCTCATTCATTCTTCATTCGTTGACTTAACACACACGGTATAAAGAGAATAAATAAAAACATTATCTCTTTCTTCGACACAGAGTCGTTCAACGACCCAATGAACCCTAGTGTCAGAATTTTTCCTTCTACAAGTAGGCTTCTGACATGGTTGTGTAACGACCGCCGTCTAAGTATAAAATTTTATACGGGTGTATAATCCGTTTTATCAAACAATTGGGATTGATTTTTTTGGACCTAGGCTTTTTTATTTTTGCTTCCGTTTTTTGCTTTATTTTCTTATTGGTTTTAATCGGCCGATTATAAGAACCCAAAATTTCATACCTGTATGAGTATTTACGTAACTGAAAAAAAAGTTTCGTAATAACATAAAATAGGCAAAATTTTCATTCAACTTTTATTTTTATTTTATTTTTCACTACCATTGCCAATCACTATCATAGACTTCTGACATTATTTACTACCTAACATAACGAAAGTTGTTCAGTTTGAGCTGCTGTTCGGTGCTACCCTATACAGGGTAGGGACGGTGCGGTGTAACGAAAACTTTGCAGGCGTGATCAGACCATGAAACTGAACAACTTTTTCTATGACGGCTATGTTGATAAAAAAAAATTTTTTTTCGAGTTCCCATACAAAGTCACTTAGCTTAGTCGGAAATTTTGTATGGAAGGTCAAAAAATTTTTTATGTTTACCGACATAGCCCCCATAGAAAAAGTTGTTCAGTTTCATGGTCTGAGCACGCATGCAAAGTTTTCGTTACACCGTCTCTTACACCCTGTATAATTGTGTTGTCGTATGTTTTAGGTGGTTGACAAGACTTGTCACTCTCCGACCGCCATGTTGGAACAACACATGATGTGGGATGACATCGCTATACTAGCCCGATATTTGGTAAGTTCAGACAGACGCATCACGCCTTTATCCCTTCCGGGGTATCCCCATTCTAGCAGCGGGTGCAACCGCTGGGTGAACTCCTAGTCATATACCATAACCATAACAGTAAATGATCTGAAAGAGCCCTCAATATTTGTCAAACGTGACGCTAGCGATCGTATTTTGCCTGCCCTGCCTACCTCGTATGGGATATAGGCGTGATATATGTGTGTGTCATTGAGAAAGAGAGTTAACAGTGGTCCAACAGTACGCTTGCCGAGGCGTAGTCTTCACTCGAGAATTCTCGCCCTCCACCGCCCATAGGTTCTACGACAGATATGACCAGCCCACTTAAGTTTGCTACGCTTTCGAACTATATCAGCTAATTTGGTCTTTACGTGTGGTGTTAACATCGAATTTTGTCCCCAGCTGATGTTGTCGTTCAACAACTGCCTGGACGTGGCGCGCCACCTGCCGTACCTCTTCCACACGGTCACGTTCCTGGTCTGCAGCGGCACCGTGTCCATGCGCGCCGCCACCCACGGCCTGGTCGTCAACATCATACACTCCTTGTGCACTTGCACCACGCCCAGCTTCTCGGGTATAGTATAAACCTATAAACCAACAAACCCATAAACGAAACACGCAACAAACCCACAAACCAACAAACACACAAATCAACAAACCCATTAACCAAACAAACACACAAACCAAACAACCAATAAACCAACTAACACACAAACAAATAAACTCACAAACCAACGAACACACAAACCAACAAACTCACAAATACATCAAGATACAAACCAACAAGCCACAAATCAACAAACTCACTTATACACACACACACACACACACACACACACACACGTTAGTAAAAGCAAAGTAAGTCTGACCTAATTTGCAACATTTTTTACTATTTACCAATTAGATAACCTCGGTTTTTTTTGCCAACAGAGGAAACCCAACGCGTTCTGATGCTGTCTTTGGACGAATTCGCGCTACCGAAGTTCTACCAAATGTTCGGAATATCCAAAGTGAAGTCAGCTGCAGTCACAGCCTTTAGAAGCGGCTACAACAGACATGATAGACATGATTGGTAAGTCTGTCTAAGTTATGATTGAGGGAATATTTTGGGATTTTTTAAATAAAAAAATCCAACATCCCTAACAAACAATACACTTAGAGAAGGTTATCATTATTGACCGTGTCATATCTGAATATGTCGAGTTTCTTCGTCATTTCGCACATCTATATGTGGCTGTCATTTCTTCGATCATCGCTTAAATTTGACAGCTAATATGTATAGACAGACGGCGACTTTAAATCGAGACTACTGTTTCTAGTTTGTTTGAGCTAAATTTGTAGCAGAGTAGAACCTCTGCGTCCACATCCTTCATAAACCACCTGTCCTTTCACTAATCATTTCAAATTGGAAATTGGAATGTCGTCACACATTTTTCTGACTTTTTGACCCAGTCGCGATAAAACTGAGGATCAAAAGAAACATATAACATAACAATCCAGTGATCTGTATGTTATTAGTTAATAACTAATGATTTTAATGTAGTGCTCGGTATGTAACAAAGTGCACATGTGAAGTTACAACGGAGTACGAAAGTTAGAAAAAGCCCGGTAAGGGTTTCTTTTCCTGTAATAAATATTTCAAGTCATCAAAACCCTCTTTCATCGGTTTGTGGTGGCACGCTAGTGCCACAAATTCAACCAAATGTTCGGTATATTGCAGCAGATTAACTAAAAGTGACAGAAATAGTTTTCATTTTGAAACGTGTTTTATTTACTTAGGATAGCTTACAATAGCATCACCCCATTTTTTCCCGTGGGTGTCGTAGAACTAAGGTATTTGAGGGGTTTCATATGTATTGCAATTTTAGGCGACAGGCTGACAACCTGTCACTATAGTGATATACGACTTATCTGAAACGACCCTCAAACATTTGTCAGACGTGGCGATAACAACTGTAATTTTACTGTTGTTAACGCTCTGTCTTCCCCGCCGGGGATATAGGCGTGATTTGTGTGTATGTGTATAAATAGTACAAAAAATAAATACAAAAATTTTGTCGCAAAAGAGAACTTATCTCTTAATGAGAGATCTCTTCCAGCCAACCCATGTGTCAAACATTTGTTAGACGTGGCGATAACGACCGTAATTTTACGGTTGAAGACGCTCTGTCTACCCCGCCAGGGATATAGACGTGATATGTGTATGTGTCGAATTTGAAATCCAACAGGTACGCAGACCACAGCTACGCAAACACCAGCACAGCAACCATAACTGAAGCCACCTCGAGCTCCAGCGGCACCCTGGCCCCGGCGGCGGCGGCGGGCGCTCCGCCCCACTCGGACCGCGAGCGCTTGCCCCTGCAGAGCCTGGAGAGCATCACCGATGCCCTGCTCGAGATCATGGAGGGCTGCTGCAGGGACATCCCCGACTGCGACTGGCTGGACACCTGGTAGGTATGCTGGACACCTGGTACGTATGCTGGATTTCAGTACTTTGACATTTTGAATTCATTTTAAAATCATTTATTTTACCACACAGACATAAAAAAATACATATATTGTGTACAGATGCAGCATTTTGGTAGGTAATGATACGCCATGTAGGTTGGTAGGGTTTTGAAGCTGTGACCTTCTGCCACTTTGACATTTTGCTACAATATTTCTAATATGTTCTTATTTATGTTTTTCAGGACATCTTTGGCGAAGAGTTTCGCGTTCTGCTTCAATCCAGCGCTACAGCCGAGGGCTCTCATAGTGTTCGGGTGTATCAGTAAGTTTGTAAAATATTTTCATGGATTTTTTTGTAGTAGATTTCATAGATTACTATTTAATAGAAAAAAAAACACAATTTATTGTTTCACGATGAAGTAACGAATCCGTTCACTTTAACATTTTTTTCATAATTTTAATTATTAAAATAGTGGAACTAGTGCAAAAAGTGTTTTATTGACAAGAAAACTAGGGGGTTCAATCAAAAAATCACAACACAAAATGTAAATCATAAATTATATGGGTTGATGATGATAATATTTTTGGGATGGGAGGTGCCTAAAACAATCCGCATATATTTGTGAAATGTGACTTAAATGAACTTTATTATCGGCCTTATTTAATAATTATTTACTACCTTGAATCCCCTTAAAATCCCCAATATGTACTAAAGTTATTTGTAAATATATATTTTTCAGGTAAAAACGTGACCGACGGAGACATGAAGCAACTGCTGCGAATTCTAGTCAAAGCCTTAGAGGCGTTCAACGATTTAGCGTTATTAGAAGCTATTATAATGTGCTTGACGAGACTGCAGCCACTTTTGCACCCTGTAAGTATCAGATTAGTCTCTTCTCTTTTCGTGTGGGACACCAAGTCGTCCAACGACCCGATGAACCCTAGTGTCAGAATTTTTCAACCGCCTTCTACAAGTAGTAGGCTTCTGACATGGTTGTGTAACAGATTAGTAAAAGAATGACTGTTTTATTTTATTTATTATTTTTATTTTATCATTGCCGTGTGATGCCGGCTTTGCCGTGTGATGCCGGCTTAGAATAGCATCACCCCACATCCTTCCCGCGAGTGGCGTAAGAGGCGACTAAGGGACTCGAGAGTATTGGTGTATTGCAATTTTTAGGCGACAGGCTGACAACCTGTCACTATAGTGATACACATGTTTTCTGAAACTACCTTGGAAAAAAATCCTCTAAAATGTCAGACGTGGCGATAGCGACCGTATTCTCACGGCCGTTAACGCTCTGCCTACCCCGCAAGGGATAAAGGCGTGATATATGTATGTATGTATGTATTTTATCATTTAGGACACATACAGTCATGCATACAAAGCAAAATACAAACATATTTTGATATAAAGACCTGGAGGTCCATAAAAGAATATAACAATTTTCTAATTTTGGGAGCAAACGGTTTTGACTTATTTAAATGTTTATATAATTTCAAAGGGATAAACAATTTTGTTTTTTTCATCCCCTCTATTCAAAAACCTACCCTTTAGTGTGCGCAAAATAGGTCATTTAGTCCCTAGGGACTAAAAGTAATTTGAATTTGGAACATGAATATTGCTAATGAAGCGCAAATTTACTAAAGATTGCTTTTGCTATATACGATATTATTTTAAAAAAGACAGTACCGCGCGAATTGGTTTTTCATGTAATTTTTTTGAGTTTATTGAACATACATACATACATATGTGATATATAGGCGTGAGCCTTTATCCCTTGCGGGGTAGGCAGAGCGTTAACGGCCGCAAGAATACGGTCGCTATCGCCACGTCTGACATTTTTGAGGATTGATTTCCAAGGTTGATCCAGAAAACATGTGTATCACTATAGTGACAGGTTGTCAGCCTGTCGCCTAAAAATTGTGATACACCAATACTCTCGAGTCCCTTAGTCGCCTCTTACGACACCCGCGGGAAGGATGTGGGGTGATGCTATTCTAAGCCGGCATCACACGGCACTAGTTTATTACTAGAGTTTATTGAACTGTCCTTCTATTCTCTTGTACGGGGTGTAAGGGACAGCGTCCTGAATACTGATAGGGTGCAAGCAGACCATGAAACTGATCAATTTTTCCCTAGGAACATATAACAGGAAACGACAAAAAATTTTGCCTTTCCATAGTGCTGTACATATAGTTATGCAACAAATATCTTTGAATTTTTGAATAAATGCAGTCAGCTGATCGCGATTTTGTATGGGAGATCGAATTTTTTTGTCGTTTCCTGACATATGTTCCTAGGGGAAAGTTGTTCAGTTTCATGTTATTGATAACCTTAATCGGTTCCTTACTGAACACGTGATCAATGTTCTATTTAATATTTCAGGAATCGGCCATCCACAAGGCGTTGTTCTGGGTGGCATTATCAGTCCTACAATTGGATGAGCCTACATTGTATGCGGCTGGTTTGGCACTTATGGAGCAGAATCTACACACGCTGGACTCACAGGGACAGTTTGACAACAAGGTACATCCATTAATCACGCCTTTATCCCTTGTGGGGCAAGGGATGAAGACGTGATATGTGTGTGTTGAAAGAGAAAAGAGAGCGTCGGTGGCCTAGTGGTTAGGTCCCGGTCTTACAATTCGTGGGACCCGAGTTCGATCCCCGCCATGTACCAATGTGTTTTTACCTACTCATGTACATTTACCGACTGCTCTTACGGTGAAGGAAAAACATCGTGATGAAACCCAAATTCAAATTAAATTTGCATTCAGATGACATTTGAATGTGACTTAAACTAGGATTCGGGCCAGGTTAGCCTGCGGGTTACAGAGGTCAGATGACAGTCGCTCTGTGTAAAAACTTGGTTTCACGTCAAATCCCCTAGGTTAGGTAGCCGACCCCGACAGAGAACGGGATAAGGCAACGAGAATGATGATGTGTGTGTTGAAAACAAGTTTGACAACATCCATACTATCATACTATCAGTCCTAAAAATCCTTCTTGCAATCTATTGAATTCTTAACGTTATTGTCAAATATTTGTTTGCAGACGCTACAACAAGTGCTGATGGAGACGCGCGACCCCATGGAGTGGCATTTCAAGCAGTTAGACCATGCCGTTGGACTCAGGTCAGTCAATTACACTCTTCATACTCATAAATTGACTGACTGTCCCGATGGCGTAGCGGACAGTACTCCTGCCTTCTATGCCGAGGGCCGTGAGTTCGATCCCCACAGGACACAAATATTTGTTAAGTCTTTTCAAATATTTGTGTTTAGTCTGGGTGTTTTCTTTGTATAATGTATTTATTTAAAAAAAAAAAAAGTATAGTATCGGCTATCTAGTTCCCATAGTACAAGCTTTGCTTAGTTTGGGCCTAGATGGTGCTGTGTGTATTGTCCAGGATATTTATTTATTGTTTATTTATTTATTTAATTTTCCGTGTGATGCCGGCTTTGAATAGCATCGCTCCTTTTCCTCCTGCGGGTGTCGCAAAAGGCGACTAAGAGGGTCGAGGGTTTCATGTGTATTACAATTCGCTAGATGACTGGGTCATTAATGAAGTACAACAGTTGTACTCTTAAAACTATTGTCCAAAAATACTACATACTCCATTTATAGTTTGACGACCGATGTGGCGCAGTGGTAGTGCGACTGCCTTTGACGCAGAAGGTCCCGGGTTCGATTCTCGGTGGGCCTCTCACAAAGTTGATATTTATCTCTTTGTGAATTTGTTCCCAGTCTGGTTAGGACATTGCGGGCTGAACCACCCGATTGTCCGTAAGTAAGATGGTTCCGTGTTTCGGATGGCACGTTAAGCCGTAGGTCCCGGTTGCTGTCTATGATCACTTAGACGGCGGTCGTTACACAACCATGTCAGAAGCCTGCTACTTGTAGAAGGCGGTTGAAAAATTCTGACACTAGGGTTCATCGGGTCGTTGGACGATTCGGTGTCCCACACGAAAAGAAAGAAGATAGTTTTTCGAAATATTCAATGTTTGAATTAATAAACAGAAAAATAGAATAAGAGTTAGTGTACTGACGCCATCCAAAATAAAGACTTGTGACGTCATAATTCCATATTTCCGTACAAAATGTCGTTTTAAAAAGTAGCTCATATGACCTGTCAGTCTAGTGAGTAGTGGAGTTGTATATGTATATTTTAATTTCCGGATTTAGAATAAGTTTATAGGTTATTTGGTTTCCGTTGTTTTTGACTTCTATTTTTACATATATGTGGTCGCATGTAATTAGCTTATTAGTAGGTCACTTAGACGGCGGTCGTTACACAACCATGTCAGAAGCCTGCTACTTGTAGAAGGCGGTTGAAAAATTCTGACACTAGGGTTCATCGGGTCGTTGGACGGCTCGGTGTCCCACACGAAAAGAGAGAGAGAGATTAGTAGGTTTTTTACATCGTAAAAGTTGCTGTAAGCTCCCCAAATAAAATAAAAACATATAATTTTTGTATTGTTTGTTGGCAGTTTCCGATCGAACTTCCATTTCGCGCTGGTGGGTCACCTGATCAAGGGCTACCGCCATCCGGCCGCCGCCACCGTCTCCAGGTATTCCAATTAAGCTAATTGTCTTCCCTTTGCTCGTAAATAGCGTCATTTTAGAAAACCTAAATGAACTCATTTCTAAAACACGACAAAAATTAAATTCCGTACAACATTTTAAGTGCTTGTCCAAATACAAAGTTACACTTTGTGAATTAGTTGTTTTATTGTATAGTTATATTCCATATAGACTTGCGCTAGACGTGCACATTTGAAATGTGCATCACTAGCGCAGGTCTATATAGACTTATGATTATGGCCGTACACAATATGTTTGAAGACGCACACTCTTCTTTTTAAATTACCTAACGAAATTAAACGTCTTTTTTAAATAATTCAACGCATGCTGCTTGCGTATATTCCTTGGGAAAAGTTGTTCAGTTTCATGGGCTGGTTAAAAAAAAACCCTCTAAAATATTTGCAGGAATTTTTTTTACACGCTTTATATCTGGGTTCCAGGACATGTAGAGTGCTAGCGTCTCTGCTGGGCATAGCGGCGCGCTCTGGACCCCACACTGACAAGTTCCAAGTCACGCCAGACACTGTGGCTTATTTGACAGGTGAGATATATTGACAGGTAAGGTGTATTGACAGAGTAGATATACATATTTCGCAGATGAGCTATATTTTCAGGCGAGATATGTTGACAGGTGAGATATATCCCCCCCCCCCCCCCAGGACATGTAGAGTGAGATATATTCCCTTCAAGACAGACATGTAGAGCGATATATATTCCCTTCAAGACAGAGATGTAGAGTGAGATATATCATTATTTCCTTCAGGACATGTAGAGTTAGATATATTCATATCCCCCTCCAGCACATGTAGACCGAGATATAGTAGAGTGAGATATATCCTTATTCCCTTCAGGACATGTAGAGTTAGATATATTCATATCCCCCTCCAGCACATGTAGACTGAGATATAGTAGAGTGAGATATATCCTTATTCCCTTCAGGACATGTAGAGTTAGATATATTCATATCCCCCTCCAGCACATGTAGAGTTAGATATATTCATATCCCCCTCCAGCACATGTCGACCGAGATATAGTAGAGTGAGATATATTCCGTTCAAGACATTCATGTAGAGTGAGATATATCCTTATTCCCTTCAGGACATGTAGAGTTAGATATATTCATATCCCCCTCCAGCACATGTAAACTGAGATATTATAGTAGAGTGAGATATATTCCGTTCAAGACATTCATGTAGAGTGAGATATATCCTTATTCCCTTCAGGACATGTAGAGTTAGATATATTCATATCCCCCTCCAGCACATGTAAACTGAGATATTATAGTAGAGTGAGATATATTCCGTTCAAGACATACATGTAGAGTGAGATATATCCTTATTCCCTTCAGGACATGTAGAGTTAGATATATTCATATCCCCCTCCAGCACATGTAGACTGAGATATAGTAGAGTGAGAGATATTCCGTTCAAGACATACATGTAGAGTGAGATATATGACATGATATATTCCCTTTAAGTCAGACATCAGACATGTAGAGTTAGATACCGGTTTTAGTTTAGAATTTTGATAATTGTAATGTTACTATACTTCATTCCTTCCAGCGTTGGTATGCGTGAGTGAGGAGGTGCGGTCCCGATGTCACGTCAAACACACTTCTCTAGCGCCGGCCACTGCTAATTCGTCTACAGACCACTATTTCCCGGATCTACATCAGGTAATCATTTTTTGTTATTATTGGCTATCTAATTTAAATAATTGAACTTTCTTTTAGAAATCTAGGTGATAGTAAAAAGAACGTCTAATTCAAACAAGACCAACAAACCCAGGTGTCTTTTTCTGGTTTGTAACGAATCAAAACTTGTTTTGTACTTTTCAGAGCACATTTTACTACTAACGCAGGCGTGTCTTTTAATAATTTATTTTTTAGTTTTTTTCCTTTGACTTGTATATTTGATTATCTCGAGTTTGGATGAACCGATTTTGATGCTTCAGAAAAATATTTGCCAGACTTAAGAGAAGGTTAAGGGATATCAACCGGCAAAAACATGGAGACAAAAAATGCCGTGTGATGCCGGCTTAGAATAGCATCACCCCACATCCTTCCCGTGGGTGTCGTAAGAGGCGACTAAGGGACTCGAGAGTATTGGTGTATTACAATTTTTAGGCGACAGGCTGACAACCTGTCACTATAGTGATACACATGTTTTCCGAAACAACCTTAGAAAACAATACTCAAAAATGTCAGACGTGGCGATAGCGACCGTATTCTTACGGCTGTTAACGCTCTGCCTACCCCGCAAGGGAAAAAGGCGTGATATATGTATATATGTAAAAACATGGAGGTTCGCAGTTTAGTTCCTCCGTTGAAGTCGGTTCACTTTTTAGAAAAGTTATTTTAATTTCTTTTTTTAATTTTCCTTGTTCAAATTGTACAGACTTCAATGGTGGCTGGAGGCGGCCGGAGACAGAAGTCCTGGGACATGCTGGATCAAGCTGCCATATCTTCTGCACATGGAGGTATTTTTTTTTTTAACTTTGTCTACATTCGCCTCATCCTTAACTTTGGCGTGGAACCAAGTTTTTGCACAGAGCGACTGCCATCTGACCTCTGCAACCCGAAGGCTAACCTGGCCCAAATCCTAGGTTAATTCTATTTTATACATACTATTCTGCTTAGTTTTAAGGTACTTTTGTATAATGGGTGTTTTGCCTGAATACAAAATATTTTATTATTATTAAGTCACGTTCAAATATCATCTCAATTCAATTTTATTTGAATGTGGGTTTCATCACGATGTTTTCCCTTCACCGTAAGAGCAGTCGGTAAATGTAAGTGAGTAAAAACACAAATGGTATATGGCGGAGATCGAACTCGGGTCTCACAATTGTATGTATGTATGTAATAACTTTATTGTACCAAGCAGGAAATTACAAAAACACTTAAATAGAGAATATAATGTGAAGGCACAAAGGCGGACTTATCCCATTAATTGTAAGACCGGTGTCCTTACCACTTGGCCACCGACGTTCCGAACTGTAGCGATACTGTTTTATAGAAATTGTAGTGCCGTGTGATGCCGGCTTAGAATAGCATCACCCCACATCCTTCCCACGGGTGTCGTAAGAGGTGACTAAGGGACTCGAGAGTATTGGTGTATTACATTTTTTAGGCGACAGGCTGACAACCTGTCACTATAGTGATACACATGTTATCTGAAACAACTTTAGATAATAATCCTCAAAAATGTCAGACGTGGCGATAGTGGCCGTATTCTTATGGCCGTTAACGCTCTGCCTACCCCGCAGGGGATAAAGGCGTGATATATGTATGTATGTTTTTTTTCATTTCTCCTTACCGCAGGCAAATCTCCAACGTTCCAAACTTCAGGCAGCGGGGCGCATTCCCCCCACCTGCCCGCCGCGCCCCCCGCTCCCGTCACGCACCAGGTGAAACCACAAACATAGTGTTGTCTCACTCACACACACACTGAGGGGACGCTAACATAGTGTTGTCTCACTCACACACACACTGAGGGGACGCTAACATAGTGTTGTCTCACTCACACACACACTGAGGGGACGCTAACATAGTGTTGTCTCACTCACACATACACTGTGGGGACGCAATCATAGCGTCGTCTCAAGAAAAAAACAATTACTGTTTTATTTTTAACAATGAATACACAATAAGCATATTACAAGTAGGTACGACTTTGATAAAAATTGCATCAAAAGTTACTTACTGCATTATTTATTGCAAGGTCTAATGTTGATTTGTCTGTGTTAGTTAAGGAATGGCGCACACTCTCTATTAAATTGTCAAAATCATCAAATTTACTTTTCAATCATCTGTATCTGTGTAGGAAATAAATATATATTTTTATAAACTGTTTAAAACTTCCTAACCCTTCAAGTTATTCAAATGATTATTTCAATAACATTATTTTCTTTTGATTTTAAGAAAACTTGCAATAATTTCTACTGTAGACAGGATTTGAACCAGTGACTTTTACCATGAATGCCTAGCCTATTCCATCTGGGCTACCGTGGCTCAATCGTAGCCTGCAAATCCAACAAATAAAAATCATGAAGATTATGGTATAAACACAAAAAAATACTTAGAGTTTCTGAAATATAACCTTAAAAGTTTAATAAACCAGAAACTACAAAGAATTACAGAACATACATGTAGGTGATACCCCGCAGTTTGAGACATTTAGTTTTTCGAATTACTGTTCCAGAACTATTTCAGTCAGAAAAAACAAGTAAAAACTTCTCTATATATGATATGTATATCAATAAAAAGAATATATATATATATATTCATATATATTGTAGACAACGTGAATTGTCCAGGATATTTTTTTTTATATATATATATATATATATATATATATATATATATAGTATGTTCTATTTTCCTACTAGTTCTTCTACAACTTCTACAGCCACAAAAGTCTCCCAAATTGGGGAGTATTGCCATACTCACCGGCCACCGCGCTTGGCAGGCTATTGTAGATGTTCACAGGGAACACTGCTGCCCGTTCCATGGATTCATCCCTTCGTCACCTTTTACCCCACATGTAGACATGGGGTGATGCTGTTCTAAGCCGGAATTTTCCTACACAGATAACTTACTCTTACAATTGGCTTACCATTCGACATACACACATTATTTTAGCTTAGCTCGCGCCATTCATGTTGATAAATTGAGTTGATTTCGGTTTGTGGATCATTCAGCAAATTTATAAATATAGATTGATGCATTTATTGCACTTTTATATGTCTTCAAAGCTACATTACTACTTGCTAGAAATATTTGAAGGGGTAACCAGTATATGAAACTGAACAACTTTTTTTTAGAAACATAGATCGAAAATCATAGATGCAAAGAACGGCCAATAAATATTTTGTATGCCTAAAGATTTTTGTTTTAATTTTTGACCCATGTTTCTTGGAGATATTGTTCAGTTTAATGGACTGAGAGAATGGAGAGAGAGAAGAGATTGTGCAATAATTGCTTCAAAATGGCCACTGAGTGAAAACATGAGTCTTATAGATACAGCAGACTTAACTTTGTCTTTACGTCATAGCATTAAACAACACTTCTATAAATGCTTTCACGTTAGCATGGCAATAGCGATTGTTGACATTTACTACCATTGTACTCGTACTCTAGATAGCGATATATCGTTTTCCTCAGTAAATGTAAACGATACGATTATCGCTAGAGTACAGGGATACAAGCCAAGTTCTCCGCAGAGGCTTGGCTTGTATCGTATACATTTACTATGGAAAACGATGTATCCCTATCTAAAGTACGAATACGTGGTAGTAAATGTCAACGATCGCTATCGTCATGAAAACATGAAAGAGGTATTGTCCATTCTTTACCATTTCCCAATACTAAAATTACTTAACTCGGTGGCCTGTTTGTATCTGTAGTTAAAGTGTATTGGTTCCTATCCGTTTCTTACCACTGACTTTCTTCCAGCATAATCTTCTAATCATACTTCTGTGTGACATTTCACGCTCCGGTCGTGGACTGACTTGATCTTTCGGTCATAATGCGTTCGTATAACCTGCCCCGTAATGCGACGCTTCTACTCTGATATTCGTTTGGAGTAACCCGTTTGTTTGAAAATATTGGTGTTTTCGAAAATAACCGTAATACACGGCTATTATTTAAAATAAACCTGTCATTAATTCGCTATTTTTTCAAACAAACCTGTCATAAATTGGCTATTTTTGCAAATAAACATGACATATTGACTATTTTTGCGAATAAAACTGTCATAAATTGGCTATTTTTGCAAATAAACCTGTCTTATTGACTATTTTTGCAAATAAACCTGTCATAAATTGGCTATTTTAAAAAATAACCATATCAAAAATTCGTTTATTATTGAAAATAACCGTGTCATAAATCGGTTATTATTGAAAATAACTGATATATCTATTGGTTACTCCCATGGTGTTATTTGTTACAATTCCCCCCATTTTTCTGTGTATATTGCTGTACCTGACACTAATTCACATTTGTTATATCTCCGTTTCCAATCTTTACAAACATTTGTGACAAATAACGCCAAATGACGAATACAACATACTTGTCACATATGCACGTGCTTGCTTCTTTATGTAGACCTCTGCTAGAATGCTTTTCAAGACTCAACGGTCGTTCTCTGTGCCCACTTCGAAAGACACCATCGGTGCTCCAAGGGTACCTAGCTTTTTTATAAAGTCAGATTACCTAAAACTAATTTATTAAGTTGGCAACATATTCCGTGGTAAAAAAGCCCCTTATTGGTGACCTTTGTTTTATTTATTTTATCATGAAATTGGGTGATAAACTGATAAGTTAAGTACATTTTATAGGCTGTTTTTAAAGAGCAGCTTCATACAACTGGGTTTGAATCTGTAATACGGTGTAGATTAAAACAATTTATGATCTACGGCTAGTTTACTTCACACAAGACGTATTGTTTTTTAATATAGTCTGACTTTATAATATCCACATTGTCTGTCCACACGTGTTATTGTTTTCAAACGTTTTCAGGTTAACCTCTGAATTGGCAACATTTGCTTTCAGGGCGAATGCGAATGAATGAAATAAATTACCAATATAAAAAAAAGAACTAGAATGACAAGTATTGCCTAAATAGATTTTTGTATATCCCCTTTTAGATGTCCCAAACCTGCATCACCCGCATGGTTTGAAAACTTTTACACATATACATAATAATGTCACAACAATAGGTTATAACACTGTAAAGTCACGTAAAAGCACACTAAACGCAAAGTAGCAGTTCCACGCGAGAATTATTGCACTAGTTTGTTGAACATAAAGTGCATCTCGCTTACTCTCTCACTTGTTCCAAAAGGCAACCGTACTACTCGTACAATAATAAATAGGAAACGGTTTAAATTGAAGATTGGAGATTGAGAAAATTAAATGTTTTTCAATGACGCTGTTTCAGTAAAGTAAGCTCATGCAACTTTTTGTTAGAAATTTAATACAAACGAAACAAGTGGAATAAATCACGCCACCGATGGGATTTGAACCCACGTCTTCTGACTTGCCGGCATTGGTATATTAAATTTACTTCTACTATTTGTGTAGATAAGTTTACAGCATAAAATATCAGAATATAATAAATACAGAAACAAAATATTCATATCACAAATTATCAAATCCCTTTTGCTTTTAGATAACCCCCTAGAATTTTAGATTAAAATCCTCAAATAAATGCCATAATGATGAAGCATAAAATCTAGAGAAAATAAATCTAAAATATAAGTATATATCAGATTTTATATCTGTTTTAAATATACCATGTTTAAATCCTTACAATTATAACCTGTGTAAATGTATCCCTCCGTTCTTGCCTCACTTGATGCTTACACAAATATAAGGTGTAAAAATATTAGCTGCAAATATTTTAAGGGGCGAATCAGCCCTTGAAACAACTTTTCCCCAGAAACATAGGTCGAGATATCAGAAAATTCTTGAGATCTCCCATACAAATTGACTTGATCGGTAATTTTGTACGGAAGTTTTTCATATGTCGACCTATGTTCCTTGAGAAAAGTTGTTCAGTTTCATGGGCTGGTTCACCCTCTAAAATATTAACAGCAATTTTTTTTACGCCCTGTTTACCTGTCAGATATAGGATTGGTTTTCTAATAGCTAATTTAAATACAGGACAGCGAAGGAAGGGCGCATAGCATGCAACACGGGCCAGTCGGCGACGCCGCGAGAGAGATTACAGACGCAGACAGCGGATTGGACGTGAGTTTATTGGGATTCACCGCACTCACAGTGCTATATTATTCTCATAAATGAAAATTAGAAATTGAAAAGAGTCGAACGGGAATCGAACCGGGGGGTACTCTAAAATAAGCAAGAAAACTGTAAGGTCTTTTTATCTCACGTGCGCGTGTTTACCATACTTGTGTGCGTTATCTCTTTTCGTTGAATGACTCGGTATCCAAAACGAAACGAAACAGACATAAAACACACAAGTAAGGCTAACCCACGCTCGTGAGATAAAATGTCTGTACTTATCTGTGACCAGAACGTAGCAGATTTTAAAGAAAATTGTATTCTGGCAGACAAAAACCAGCTATTATTCAAGTTCTGGCCACAGCAAGAAACAAAATCATATTCTCACTCATTCAAATTATACCAGATGATAAGAAAAGTACTAACTCAAAGGATGAACCAGCCCATGAAACTGAACAACAATCCCGCTATGTTTTATTCAGGTGGTGGACGACGACGGCCGCGGCTCGCCGGGCAGCATCGACGAAAGACCGTCATCGACCAAGTCAGGAGACAGCGACTATCCCGAACACAGCACTAAGGTATGTACGCGTGTTCAGTCCGATCCGTTCTTCACAGAACAACTTCCAAGCCCAGTCAAGATTTCAAGATTTCAAGATTTCAAGATTTCAATCGTTTATTTCCAAGTAGATTCACGACAAAAGCTTTTAGAAAGTCAGTAATTTACATTACAATACTGTCACTAAATAAATGAATTAGCTATTGTAAAAAATCAAAATTTTCAGACACAATTTTCTTTTTTATAACAATTTTATTTTCCTAGTAGAAACGCGGCACGAGTGGGATAAAAAAATAATAAATAATGTAAATATAAATAATATACGCCCCAAGGGCGTAATTGGGGTGGCTGTTTGAACAACCATTCAATTATTTCCGTTACGAATCAAACAATTTGATTGATTGATTGATTGGTGAACCCTTGCTCCCCACCAAGCCGACAGACGTAGTTTTGATGGTCCCGGGGCCGAAAACGTAGAGTCCAACAAAAAAAAAAAACAAGAAATTGAATTGAATTGAAAACAAGTTGTAAAGCTTGTGCTCCTCTTCCATTGATAGATATTCCTTTTGCATTTCTGATCCTCTACCTTACACCCTCAAAAAACTTTTTTTTTATTGCAGCAAGTATCAACAGACAAGGATACGACAGCTACCGACAGCAACAGCCTGTTGGAACCCAGCGTCATATCAGACTTCACCACACAGGCTTTGGTGCTGACCGTACTCGCCACTCTAGTCAAATACACTACAGGTCAGTCAAGGTCAAGTGTCATGGTCAAGTCAGGGTCAAAGAAGGTCAAAGGTTGAACGACATAATAAAATTCAAATACAATACCGGTGAAGGTTAATTTTAATATATCACGAAATGTCACAGTTTGTCAAATTTCAAGGTCAAAGGTTTTAAGGTCAAATTGTACACAAAATTTTGTTTATTGAATAATACTTACTCTTGAAGTGATCAGAAACTAATCTTGCCAAGATTGTAAATTATTTAGAATGCCGTGTGATGCCGGCTTAGAATAGCATCACCCCATTTCCGCCTGTGGGTGTCGTAAAAGGCGACAAGGAGATAAATCCAGGGAACGGGAGGCAGCAGCGTTCCCTTTGAATATCAACAATATCTTCTACTGAACTCGCCAATCCGCCTGCCAAGCGTGGTGAATATGGCAATAGTCCCATGTCCAGCAGTGGACTGTTCTGGCTGTAGAAGGAGCAACTAATGTAATCATGACTAATGTAATGACGACCGGTGTGGCGCAGTGGAAGTGCGACTGCCTTTGACGCAGAAGGTTCCGATTCTCGGTGGGTCACTCACAAAGTTGATATTTATCACTTTGTGAATTTGTTCCCAGTCTGGTTAGGACATTGCGGGCTGAACCACCCGATTGTCCGTAAGTAAGATGGTTCCGTGTTTCGGATGGCACGTTAAGCCGTAGGTCCCGGTTGCTGTCTATGATCACTTAGGCGGCTGTCGTTACACAACCATGTCAGAAGCCTGCTACTTGTAGAAGGCGGTTGAAAAATTCTGACACTAGGGTTCATCGGGTCGTTGGACGACTCGGTGTCTCACACGAAAAAGAAAAAGAAATATGTAATCAGTGGGTCAGGTAATATTACAAAATGGACTTATTACAATTGAAACATTTATTTTTCAGATGAAGATGAAATAAGGGTGTTATACCAATATCTAGCTGAAGGTTCCGTTGTGTTCCCCAAAGTTTTTCCGGTTATGTAAGTATATCGAGTGTTTTTTAATTTTTATACATCTCTTTTGTTGCCGTGTGATGCCGGCTTAGAATAGCATCACCCCACATCCTTCCCGCGGGTGTCGTAAGAGGCGACTAAGGGACTCGAGAGAATAGGTGTATTACAATTTTTAGGCGAGAGGCTGACTACTTGTCACTATAGTTATACACATGTTTTCCGAAACAACCTTAGAAAACAATACTCAAAAATGTCAGACGTGGCGATAGTGACTGTATTCTTACGGCAACTATCGCTCTGCCTACCCCGCAAGGGATAAAGGCGTGATATATGTATGTATGTATGTATGTCTTTTGTTGCCGTGTGATGCCGGCTTAGAATAGCATCACGCTATTTCTTAACCGTAAGAGGCGACTGTATTACAACTTTTAGGCGACAGACGGAATACCTGTCAATACAGTGACACACGAAACTTTTTAAAGGGCCCTCCATACTTGTCAAACGTGGCGATATCGATCGTATTTTTACGGCCGTTAACGCTGTGTCTACCCCGCGTGGGTGATTTGTGTTTGTATGTAGCAGATGTGTGATGCCGGCTTAGAATAGCATCACCCCACATCCTTCCCGTGGGTGTCGTAAGAGGCGACTAAGGGACTCGAGAGTTTCGTGTATTACAATTTTTAGGCGACGGGCTGGCAACCTGTCACTATAGTGATACACATGTTTTCTGAAACAACCTCGGAAAACAATTCTCAAAAATGCCAGACGTGGCGATAGCGACCGTATTCTTACGGCCGTTAACGCTCTGCCTACCCCGCAAGGGATAAAAGCGTGATATGTGTGTGTGTGTGTTGTTGCCGTGTGATGCCGGCTTAGAATAGCATCACGCTATTTCTTAACCGTAAGAGGCGACTGTATTACAACTTTTAGGCGACAGACGGAATACCTGTCAATACAGTGACACACGAAACTTTTTAAAGGGCCCTCCATACTTGTCAAACGTGGCGATATCGATCGTATTTTTACGGCCGTTAACGCTGTGTCTACCCCGCGTGGGATAAAGGCGTGATTTGTGTTTGTATGTAACAGATACTTAACTTGTTTGTTTTCTGTTACAGTCACAGTTTGCTGGACATGAAAATCAACCACGTATTGATGCATTGCCACGACCAAGTCATACTCAATGCTGTGCAGAATATTATACAGGTATAATCTCTCTCTCTCTCTTTTCTTGTGGGACACCGAGCCGTCCAACGACCCGATGAACCCTAGTGTCAGAATTTTTCAACCGCCTTCTACAAGTAGCAGGCTTCTGACATGGTTGTGTAACGACCGCCGTCTAAGTGATCATAGACAGCAACCGGGACCTACGGCTTAACGTGTCATCCGAAACACGGAACCATCTTACTTATGGACAATCGGGTGGTTCAGCCCGCAATGTCCTAACCAGACTGGGAACAAATTCACAAAGTGATAAATATCAACTTTGTGAGTGACCCACCGAGAATCGAACCCGGAACCTTCTGCGTCTAAGGCAGTCGCACTACCACTGCGCCACATCGGTCGTCACAGGTATAATACATAGTTGATACATACAGGGTGTAAAAAAAATGCTGCAAATATTTTAGGGGGTGATTTAGCCCATGAAACTGAACAACTTTCTTCAAGAACATAAAACTCGAAATATAAAAAAAAATTGGACCAACCAGTAAAAATGTGCCTGGAAAAAAAATATGTTCATTATTGTAGTGTTTGCGTGCTAGTGCCAACCTGAAGACTTAAATGAGCCGATTGTGGTATTCTTTTATTGACAAATTCACGTTTATTACTTTGATAGGAACATCTATTACGTAAAATAAGTTTTTTTTAATGTAGGTTTTAATGGTTTCATAGAAAACCGAAGGTTTGACTGTGAAAGGGACATTCCAGAAAAAGATAGATAGATAAAGTCTTTATTGCTTACAACAAACAATATTACAACATAAAACGGCACAAAAACTATAACTAAAAATAAGCAAAGGCGGCGTTATCGCTTGTAGCGATCTCTTCCAGGCAACAGAAAGGGGCATTCTGGGAAGAGATATTTTGGGAAGGGGTACCTTTGAAAACCAGGGGACGTTTTGAGAAAGAAACATTATAATATTAGCTGTAAATGTTCTTGTTGCCTGTACTTGTTACCTAAAGTGTTTTTACTTACTTATGTAACTAAAGGTTGTTGATACGTGGTTGTCTACAGAACATGGTAGCGTCAGAGGACGCGAGCCAGCAGCAGCTGCACTACATGCAGAGTTGCGGTTTCGGAGGCCTATGGCGGTTCGCTGGACCATTCACCAAGGTAATGTGCTGTTACAGATAAAAACTACTAGCGCCATCTTACAACAAAGGAAGGAACTAATAAGAAGTCATGGCGCTGCCTTTGACGCAGAAGGTTCCGGGTTCGATTCTCGGCGGGTCACTCACAAAGTTGATATTTATCTCTTTGTGAATTTGTTCCCAGTCTAGTTAGGACATTGCGGGCTGAACCACCCGATTGTCCGTAAGTAAGATGGTTCCGTGTTTCGGATGGCACGTTAAGCCGTAGGTCCCGGTTGCTGTCTATGATCACTTAGACGGCGGTCGTTACACAACCATGTCAGAAGCCTGCTACATGTAGAAGGCGGTTGAAAAACTCTGACACTAGGGTTCATCGGGTCGTTGGATGGCTCGGTGTCCCACACGAAAAGAGATAAGAGATGGCGCTAGTGTAGCAGAAAATAAACCATAGAATCTAGAAGTTTAAAATAGTAGCAGGCCAATCGCAGGCGGCCGTAGTTTTGTCTATGGCTTTTGACAGTTCTGTAAGACTCGAAGGCGTCGTTTTACTGCGCTTTCCGGTTGTTGGGAAAAAATATTTTATGTGGAAAATCTTAGAGAAAATATTGTCATTTTATAGTACATTTTCGGAATCCCTTTTGTTAGCAAAATTTTTCAAAGTTTCAATATTTCAATCGTTTAATTTCCAAGTAGAAGCACAATTAATGCTTTTGAAATGTCAGTAAACACATACAAACATAAATCACGCCTTTGTCCCTTACGGGGTAGGCAGAGCGTTAACGATCGTAAAATTACGGTCTTTATCGCCACGTCTGACAAGTATTGAGGGCCCTTTTAGATGATTCATGTATCACTGCAGTGACAGGTTGTTAGCCTGTCGCCTAAAATTGTAACACACGTGAAACCCTCGAGTCCCATAGTTGCCTCTTACAACACCCGCGGGAAGAAAAGGGGTGATGCTATTCTAAGCCGGCATCACACGGCATGTCAGTAAATAACAATACAATACTATCTGTTTGTTACTCCTTCACGCAAATAGTACTGAACCGATTTTCATGAAATTCGGCACACAGATAGAAGGTAACTAGGTTCAACACATAGGATAGTTTTTATTTTATTTTAAACCACTTCGCCTACAGAACCAAAGCTCGCCTGAGAGCAGCGAGCTGTTCGTCAACTGCCTGGAGGCGATGGTGGAGACCTGGCTGCCAGGAGACGAGATGCCCTCGGACACCAGATACCCCCCGCCGGACCCCGACCACCCGCTGTCGGACCCTGAGCACAGGGAGAGATACTCCGGTATGTCAATAGAAAAATACTATATTCCACTCCATGACACTCCACTCAATGAGACTCCACTCCACTCGGACAGCAGATATCCTCCACCAGACCCTAATCATCCGCTGTCAGACCCTGAACACAGGAAGCGATACTCTGGTACGTAGTGTTGAGAGAGTCTCATTTATCCTTCCTACAACTTCCCTACGCTTCGCTTCCCTACTTTACTTTCCTTCACTTCTTTCCACCTCCCTTCAATTCCCTTCACTTCAGTGTACTTTCCTTCTATTCTATTTGTTTCATTTCACTTCAATTCCCTTCAATTTACTTTACTTCCCTTCTAATTGTTTCATTTCACTTGAATTCCCTTCACTTCACTTTACTTTCCACCAAAATGTTTAATTTTACTTCAATTCCCTTCACTTTATTTTCCTTCTATATGTTCCTTTTAACTTCAGTTCCCTTTGCTTAAATTTCCTTCCATTTAGTTTATTTCACTGCCCTTTCCTTTTCACTTCGTTCAGAAGTTTTAGTTTATTTCTCTATTAATTGAGAAATGTATTTTTTTCTGATAAGTATTTTAAATAATTTAATGTTCAAAAACTAAGTATTAGAAAAAATACTAAGTAATTCTGTTTCTTTTACAAAGAAATTCTAGTTTCTTCTTTAATTCATTGAGGCATTTTCTAGTTTTACTTTTGCTTTTGCTCTTTGAAGCATACTTTTTCGTATACCACGCCATTTAAATAACTAAAAACATTTCCCTCAAGGTATCCACCGGCAGTCCACTCTATACCTCTCCGGTCCGGACCCATAGCATGAGCTGGACATCGAACCCACTACCTTCGTGTCCAGTCCGTTGCGAGTGCATTCCTCAAAGGACTACGCCATTCAGAATCGGCGGGGCAGTCGGCCCAACTCCTGAGACAGGACTAAAGATATATCTAAAGATACGTCTAAAGATATATCTAAAGACATGTCTAAAGATATATCTAAAGTCATGTCTAAAGATATGTCTACAGATACGTCTAAAGATATATCTGATGATATATTTGTAGTGTCTGTGTAATAATTCTCATTCTACATAAAGGATTACTGGTAATACGATATGGATCTCATCAAGGGATTAACCACGAAATAACGTCTAAATGTAAAACTCTGTATAAATAAATAATAAAAAATACGATCGGTGATAGTGTATAGCAGCCCGCCTAGTGGTCGTTTTCCTTTGGGAATAAGATATTTTCCCATACATATAAACCTTCCTCATGATTCACTCTATCAATAATTAAAAAAAAACTGAATCAAAATTCTTTACGCACTTTAAAGAGCTAAGCCACGAGAGCTAAGCATACATACATACAGACGGACGCTGGATGGAAGCGACATTGCTTTATCGATTTCTATTGCTATGTCGATTTTAAAGTGTATAAAATAAAAGCTGTTTGAAACATTTGAGCTTATAAGAAACTGAACAGCTTTCCCCATAAAGCATTAATTATGCTTTTTTAATTATTTTACTCAATATAAAATAGTTTCAGGTATCCTAATCATTTGGTTATTATTCTTATTATTATGAAAAAAAATCGAACTTTTTTTTTAAAGTTGTCCAGTTTCATAACTTGCAGTAGTCCTGAACTTTTTTTAGTTAGCTTTAGATTGAAATACTAAAATAAAAGTGAATGAAAATTAAAAAAATACTTAATAACTATGGGTAAGTGTATATGAACATAATTCATCATAACTACAGCAATACCTTAGAAAGATTATAGTGATAATGATAACTCCACAAGATTAAATATTTTTATTAAATAATTATATATACCTAGTGCTAAATAAAATAGCCAGTTCTTGCCTAATCAAATACAAATAATAAAAATAAAATAATATAAATAAAAAAGTAACATTAAAACTATTGACAGTGAAAATAATTACTTAAGTCTAAAAAATATGTTTATATTTGCATTTATTTTTATACTTATAATGTTGGCTTCATTGACAGTGGATCATAATCATAAACCAAAATAGTGTCTTAAAAATTATCATCAATACCACATTTCGCTAGATGACCGGGTCATTAATAAAATAGAAAAGCAGTACGATAAAACTATTTTCCAAAAATATTACATACTCCAATTATAGTTCAAAATATTCAAAGTTTGAATTAATAAACAGAAAATAATATAAAAGTAAAAGTGTTTTGACGCCAGCGAAACTAGATAGACATGACGTCATCTCTTCGTATTACCATTAAAAATATCGTTTTAAAAAGTAGCTCACTGACTTACCAGTCATTATATCCGTTCTTGCGAACATATTTTTTGGACAATAAATTTTAACTTACAACTATTGTATTTTATTAATGACCCGGTCATCTAGCCAATTCTTTAAAAAAATGTTCTCCAGAATAGTGGACAACTTAAAGCCTAAAATTTAATCATAAAATAACTTTAGATGAGAGAATAATTATAAGACGTTAACCGTTTTGTTAATTTTTTATGTAAGTAACTTTAGTAAAAAATAAGTATAAAGTAGCGAAATAGATAATATATAAGCGCAGAAATATAAAATTGTTGCCAAAGGAACAGTTAAGTAAAATTTTTCTTTTTGATCTGCGCAATCTTTGTGTCAGCAATTGGCAGGAGACCGCGCGGGACAGGGATCAGTGGAGAGAGCTCGTTTCGGAGGCCAAGATCCTCTTTGGATCGCTGAGTCAGCGGAGTTAGTTAGATCCGTACTTATAAATCGCACTCAACTCTAAGATCGATCTCAAGAGCGGTTTTGACAAATGTCAGTCAATAATAACAGCATCTCAAAGTCGCATTCAAGATCGATCTTAAAGTTGAGTGCGGTTTATAAATACGGGCCTTAGTTATCCTTTTCCGCGTTTAATCCCCAAATAATGTAAATAATAGTCGATTCTGCCGGTTCATCTTGTAATCTATGATTATCATCTTCTAAAGAAATAATTATTTTATATATGACAAAAAACTAGCAATTTTATTTCACGAGGCAATGTTCTGACAGAATCGAAACGAGTATCATAGAATTTAAGTAAGAAATTTACGCACGTTTATATTAACATTTGCTCGGCACGGTTATAGTCAAAATTAAATTGCGTTTTTTTAGACATAGTAAATTGACAGCTTGGGTTGCAATTTGTTTTGCAAATCTAAAATTGTGATGCCGTGTGATGCCGGCTTAGAATAGCATCACCCCACATCCTTCCCGCGGGTGTCGTAAGAGGCGACTAAGGTACTCGAGAGTATTGGTGTATTACAATTTTTAGGCGACAGGCTGACAACCTGTCACTATAGTGATACATATATTTTCTGAAACAACCTTAGAAAACAAATCTCAAAAATGTCAGACGTGGCGATAGCAACCGTATTCTTACGGCCATTAACGCCCTGCCTACCCCGCAAGGGATAAAGGCGTGATATATGTATGTATGTATGTAAAATTGTGATATACCAATATTTGTCAAGTTCAGTGCATAATAAAAAATAACAATTACGCCGATTTATGGAAAATCACCGCTGAACTTTTACGTCATTCGCACCAGCGTCATCTACTGGGAACTAAAAGAAACACACACACACACACATATATCACGCCTTTATCCCTTGCGGGGTAGGCAGAGCGTTAACGGCCGTAAGAATACGGTCGCTATCGCCACGTCTGACATTTTTGAGGATTGTTTTCTAAGGTTGTTCCAGAAAACATGTGTATCACTATAGTGACGGGTTGTCAGCCTGTCGCCTAAAAATTGTAATACACCAATACCCTCGAGTCCCTTAGTCGCCTCTTACGACACCCGCGGGAAGGATGTGGGGTGATGCTATTCTAAGCCGGCATCTAAACTAAAAGAAACTAAAAGAAACAGATTCCTAACGAAATTCCTAAAAATGGCAACCCACGATGTCAAATTTAATATCTCTAAAAAAACATACTTTAGAGTTTATACCTCGTAATGTTTCCCAAGGTTAATTTGTGAAAAATTTTACGTTTTACGTTAGTTTTAACTTAGGTACGTATTTTCCTTAACTTCCTTAACTTTAAGTCGTGCTGTCACTATCCGTCGAAATAGTTCTTAACGAAAAGGATAGGACATGACGGCGACAAAAAAAAAGTGCGCGTTATCTGTCAAAATAAGGTGACGATTAAAAAATGACGACTATATTGGCGACTAGAAATGTAGAATAAAAAACGGTAAAGAATGTTAATTATTATTATTATTTTCTAGCCCGTTTTGAAGTGTACATAGATGGCGCTTAACTAAACTCAAAAAGTTTATTTCCAAGGAAATGTATTTTGTCTAGTCGAGTGTCAATATAACTCATATTATGTCAAAATTTCAACCTAACCCAACGCCATCTGGTGTGACATAACATCCTAAACTAACTCGAGATCTGTCATATACAGACAGATAGAAAAGTTCCCATTGTTGACATTTGTATACACGACATCACTAACTTAACTGATATCCTTTTTTACATCTACTTGACGGATAGTACGTTACATACATACATACATATATCACGCCTTTATCCCTTGCGGGGTAGGCAGAGCGTTAACGGCCGTAAAAATACGGTTGCTATCGCCACGTCTGACATATATAGTAGGCCGTTTGGGATAATTTGTGTCTCACTATAGTGACAGGTTGTCAGCCTATCGCCTTAAAGTTGTAATACACCTGAAACCCTCAAGTCCCTCAGTCGCCTCTTACGACACCCACGGGTAGGAAATGGGGTGAAGCTATTCTAAGCCGGCATCACACGGCATACATTTGACGGATAGTGACAGCGTTATTTTGAGTTAAGTAAGTTTAGAGAAATGACCGAATTGATGTTATTTATTGAATTTAATTACGTAACGGCTTTTACGATATTTTATCTTTGTCTAAAATAAAGGCTGTAAAAAATAAGCTGCAAATATTTTATGGCCTGAACCAGCCCATGAAACTGAACAAGTTTCCCCAAGGAACATAGGTCGAAATATGAAAAAAACATTTTGGACAACCCATACAAAATTACCAACTGACCAAGTCAATTTGTATGGGAGATCCAAAAATTTTTTTTCGTATTTTTCTAATTTTCTCATATTTCGACCTCTTTCTTGGGGAAAGTTGTTCAATTCCATGGACTGATTCACTCCTTCAAATATTTGCAGCTAATATTTTTACACCTTATATGTAGTAATACTAAATGCCTATTGATTAAATTAGTACAAATTATTTGAATAATAAATGTTGTAATACGCGTTTTTGTTACAAATATGTGTTGCCAGTTGTAAAATAGATATAGTTAGTGTTCGTAAAATGTGTTAAAATAAAATATCGGGTACGCACAATATGCATCAAAAATAAAATAAAACAAAATGTCCGTATTTCTTCTTTTTACTGCTCTTATGGTGAAGGAAAAACGTCGTGATGAAAAATAATTCAGATGATATTTGAATGTGACTTAAGTAACCTAGGATTCGGGCCAGGTTAGCCTCCGGGTTGCAGAGGTCAGATGGCAGTCGCTATGTATAAAATCTTGGTTACACGTCAAATCCCCTAGGTTAGGTAGCTGACCCCGACAGAGAACGGGATAAGGCAACGAGAATGATGATGATTTTCGTTTGAATATTTTTGTCGCATATTGTGCACACCCAAGTAACAGTGAGAGTTTTACATTTTCGTAATTTTAGTATTATTGTTGATAAATGAAAACGATATAAGTATGTTCATGACAAATTGTAGAATTAATAAAAGAAACTGTTACAGGGTGTATCTGCAAAAAAATCAGGTGGAAACTTTTCGTATTTCTATTCGTGTGGGACACCGAGTCGTCCAACGACCCGATGAACTCTAGTGTCAGAATTTTTCAATTATTTCATCAGTGTTTTCTTATGACGTTGTCACGTTCAACTATCGCCAGTAAACCGACTCTACAGACAACCGACTTTTTTTATTGTTTTTATTGCAAAATGTAGATACACCCTTTATACGCTTCGTACATGTATGCTCACGATGTTATTCGTTCTTGACTTCCTTTTTTACGTGTAAAAATTGATGCTAACCCAGAAATGCAAATTTTAATTTAAGGTTGTGAATTAATTGATTTCTCATATTTATATCTATTGGCCTAAAATATAGGTTATAGATAATTAAATACCGAGTGTAAGGCATGGTGGTGTACCGAAAATATTGCAGTTATGATCAGACCTTGAAACTGAACAACTATGGAATCTATGGTCCAAATTTATAAACTGCACTCAACTTTGAGATCGATCTCAAGGGCGATTTTGACAAATGTCAGTCAATACTAACAGCATCTTAAAGTTGCACTCAAGATCGATATCACGAGTTGAGTGCGGTTTATTACGGGCCTATTTTAGGGAAGGAAAAGGATCATGCCCAGTCTGGCTTGGATGCTCGTTCTGTTTTTAATCAGCCTTGCATCATCATTTGCAGGCCTCGCTTCAAAGCCAGAGTTATATAATTATAGAGTTTAATTATTGCTTAATATTTTAGAAAGAAGTTCTGGTATTATGGAATATTAAGGTTGCGTATACAAATAGACAAAAGTGCTGAAGTTTCAACAAAAGATCCAAGCCTCAGTAAAATATTTGTTTATATGTATATATATTAATTAATAGGTATAATAGATTTTTTTAAAATAAATTTCCCTGTTTTGTGCAGCAATTAATGTTGCTATTCTCCCTTAAAATTGACGATATATTGTATTCATTTGTTTTGTGACACCTGACACATTGTTAACCTATGTATGGGCATTCTCCTTTTATTTTTTTTGAGTTTCCATAAAAAGTCAATCAGATGATTGCGAATTTGTATGAAGGGTCGATTTTTTTATGTTTACAACATAGTTGATGCTCAGTTTTATGACAATTATGATCGTGCTTGCAAAGGTTTCGGTGTGACGCAAAATGTGCATTTTTTATGTGTGCAGGCCCATTTGTGGCTCTATGAGGCCACGGTCTCGAACTTTGCGGGCAGCGGAGCGGCAGCGGCGGCGGTGCTTTCTCAGCGAGGCGGCAGCTGCGCGCTTTCGCCTTTTGTTTTCTAGGGAGTGCGCCGCTCGTTGCCCGCTCCCGCGCCGCTGTTTTCGAGAACCAGTCCATTTGAGCTGCTGCTCCGCTGCCCGCAAAATTCGACACCGGGGCCTTAATACCGATTTTAGGTAAATATGTGTTTTTATGAAGTTTTACAGTGATTTTCAAAGTCATGTTTTACAGTATTACAATGTTATTGAGAGATCTTTTCTATTGTGAAATTATTAAGGATTTCGGTGTATTAAATGTATTTAATAAATGCTATTTACATGATAAATTACGAGATTTATTATTATTATTTTCCTTTAAAAAATCTGTGTCCTTTGAGATTTAATAAAAATGATTTGGTGGGGTAAAATTTTTAGTCATATTTTGACTTATGTTCCTTGAAAAAAGCAAAAAGTTGGTCAGTTTCACGGGCCATCTCATCTCCTAAAATATTTGCGTCAATCATGTTTTATTCCCGTATAAAACTATTTGTAGTACTATCTTTTTTACGCTCTGTCTATATAATACCTGTCAAAAAAGGAACATCGAACACAGTTACGAAGATACCTATTCTAAGGTCCGTATTTATAAATCGCACTCAACTCTGGAATCGTCTCAAGAGCTATTTTGACATATATCAGTCCATACTAACAGTATCTCAAAGTCGCACTCAAGATCGATCTTATCTCGAATTCGCACTCAAGATCGATCTCAGAGTTGAGTGCGATTTATAAATACGGACTTTGTCTCTAAGCGACCTCCTAAGCATTCAGCGAGTACAGGAGGTTTTTAGGTTACTCGCTTTGAAACTACTTTGGCCAACTTCTATAAGATCGTTATCCGGCGCGAAGGACCAATTTATCAAACATGGCGGCCGGATTCAATTTCAGAACGTGTCTGACGCGTTGTCATGGCAACGAACTGTCCACAACATCTTCATAGTATTCAAAATAATGCATTACTTAGTTACATACGCACATACGGTGGATTTTTTATCATATCTTAATGTTAATTTGTGAGATTGAAAAAAATATACAGTGACTTTTTATATCTTTCAGTTTATTTTGTACATGTAAGTATTAGTTATTAAAATACCTACTATCACTGGCGATAAGATGAGTATTTTGTCTTATTCCTTTGTGTTTCTTTCTAGTCGTTTAATAATTTATTTTATTTTATTTTATTAGTATCCTGTAAATAAAACCGTAATCGATTTTCGTTAATAGCATAGGTAGCATAACAACAATATGAGATTGCCTTCTATAGATAGGTACTATGTGTATAATTGTAATTAAAAATCATGAACAATATTTGTATTGCATTTTCATTTATTTACATATTTTATTTTGTTTTCACTCAGTCAAAACTGTCAGAGTCTTCTCTTTTGAGTTAGTATTTTTTCTAAATTCTCATAAATAGGTTGCTAGTTTTTAAAATCATGATTTTTTATTTTTTCAGATTAGCCTAAAAAGACCTAGAAAAGAAAAGCTGATTAAGATCGAATGATTTATTGATAACATCAATCTATAAAAAGTTGCTTCTTGGTATTCCCGTTTAGTCAATACTGCTGTTCCCGTTTGATCAATACTTTGTTCCCGTTGGATCAATATGTTCCCGCTGGTGGCATTCGTCCTGGCGTCGATTCTGGCACGCATCCAAGCCAAATGGGTGGAAGGGCGTGTCGATACTAAAGAAGTGAGTATAGTACATACATATAGGGTGTAAGGGACGGTGTAACGAAAACATTGCAGGCGTGCTCAGACTATCAAACTGAACAACTTTTTATATGGGGGATATGTTGGGAAACGAAAAAATTCTTTCGACCTTCCATAATAAATTCCCGATCAGCTGAGTGACTTTGTGTGGGAACACGAAAAAATATATATTTTTTAAATTGTTCGAATTTGAAGTTATTTAGTTTCATTGCCTGATCACGCCTGCAAAGTTTTCGTTACACCGTCCCTTACACCCGTATATCACGGCTTTATCCCTTGCTGGGTAGGCAGTACAGTCGTTATCGCCGCGTCTGACAAATATTGAGTGCCCTATCAGATGGTTTGTGTATCACTGTAGTGACAGTTTGTCAGCCTGCCGCCTAAAGTTGTAATACACATGAAACCCTCGAGCCCCTTAACCGCCTCTTGCGACACCTGCGGGAAAGAAATGGGATGATGCTATTCTAAGCCGGCATCACACGGCAAGTTATATTAATAGTTCTCATAACTCTCAACGATACCATCCTATTAAATATCGGAAAGCGCAGCGTGGGACAGTAGGTACATCCTAGTAGGCCTAAAACTTGTAAAGGTTGGGGACTACCCTTTGGAGACTTCAGCCCTAAGTTGTGGTCGATTAAAGCAGGTAGCTCTAATATCCACCTAAGGATGTTTTACACTAACTATGATGATCAAAAACATCCTGTAAAATTAGTAATAAAACTTTCTCCCCTAGGTCCTAGAGGACTTGTTAAATCAATAATGGTCGTTGCCAGGAAAACTTTCATTAAATTCAAGACCAAGAGTCCAAGACACGAAAGTAGTCTTAGTAGTATTAGAAAGTAGATTTGAACTAAATGTTTTGATGGGTCACTAATAAAATATAAAAGTCGTACGTCCAAAACTATTGTCCAAAAAGAATACGGATTTTATTCATAGTTTTTCAAAATATTCAGAGTTTTAATTAACATACATACATACATATATCACGCCTTTATCCCTTGCGGGGTAGGCAGAGCGTTAACAGCCGTAAGAATACGGTCGCTATCGCCACGTCTGACATTTTTGAGTATTGTTTTCTAAGGTTGTTTCGGAAAACATGTGTATCACTATAGTGACAGGTTGTCAGCCTGTCGCCTAAAAATTGTAATACACCAATACTCTCGAGTCCCTTAGTCGCCTCTTACGACACCCACGGGAAGGATGTGGGGTGATGCTATTCTAAGCCGGCATCACACGGCATTCTAAGCCGGCATCACACGGCATTCTAAGCCGGCATCACACGGCATTGAGTTTTAATTAATAAACAGAAAAAGTATAATATAAAAGTGTTCCCATCATCCAAAATAGCAATGTATAACGTATACATTTCTATTTTCAAGCAAAATACCTTTTTAGATTTATTTTATTTAGCTCATTTGACCTCCCAGTCCACATCCCTATTATGTGCCTTATGTCAAGCGAATTGAGTTTTGAATACCTAATGTAAGTATTTTCACGCTATGGCTGAAATTCTTTCGTAGAGCAGTCTATAAAATCATATTTTTTACTATTTACCTATCCGAATTTGCCAAATTATCGCAGCCGGGTCATGGGGTCTCATTCCCATACATACATACATATATCACGCCTTTATCCCTTGCGGGGTAGGCAGAGTGTTAACGGCCGTAAGAATACGGTTGCTATCGCCACGTATGACATATTTGAGGATTGTTTTCCAAGGTTGTTTCAGAAAACATGTGTATCACTATAGTGACAGGTTGTCAGCCTGTCGCCTAAAAATTGTAATCATTCCCTAAATCATTCCCTACTAAAAGAAATTAGTCCAAAAGTAAATCAATAGATGGCGATACGGGTCGCGAATGTAACTTAAGAGACTGGAATAAAAGCAAACTTACAAAAACAAAGTATTGGAAAATTATAAATTCATTATTTAAGATGTTTTGTGACGGAAAACACGCGAATTATTCACATTTCTGCAATATTTTTCAATCTAATGTCGTCAATACGAAGTGTCCAATAAATAAGCTAGATGTCGCTAGCAACACACGCGCTGAGTCGACATATCAAATAGCCCGCCAATAGCCGTCCTAGGGCAATCGAACTCCCTCTATGACGTTAAGGCTGGTTTACACAGGGTCAGTAGACAAGTCTTGTCTGTTTACACGGGGTTTATTCGGCAGGCGCGGGGGTGCGCGGGTGGCGGGGGGCGCCGACTGACTTCAAAATATTCGCGGCCGAATTTTCAAGTCAGCGCTGACTTCAAGACGCTGTACTGACTTCAAATCAATTTACACAGGGTTTTTTTCGGGTCAGCACTGACTTGCCTCGAATTTGAAGTCAGTTACTGACCCTGTGTAAATCTGCCTTTAGGTATCTGTACTACTTTAGTAGTATTATATTATCTGTGGCCGGGTTAATATTGTTTTATAATTACGTATATTTGTTTCACAGAACTGGGCGTTCCTCTCTCGTTTCTGCTTTCTCTCAATAGATGGCCAGTTCGAATATCTGATAGAATTCGACCCGGACATGGGCACGCCTAATCTACTGCTATACTACGATGAGGACTCGCAGTGGCCCGCTGTGTATCACAGTTCTAAGGTAATATTCTACTTACTTTTTCCTATACATGTTTGCCGTGTGATGCCGGCTTAGAATAGCATCACCCCATTTCCTACCCGCGGGTGTCGTAAGAGGCTTCTTCTTCTTTTCGTGTGGGACACCGAGTCGTCCAATGAACCCTAGTGTCAGAATTTTTCAACCGCCTTCTAAAAGTAGCAGGCTTCTGACGTGGTTGTATAACGACCGTCGTCTAATAAAACCGGGATCTACGGCTTAACGGAACCATTTTCTTACAAACCAACACCACTTACTTAAACTCTTCGAATACTTGAATGACAGTTCAATTATATGACAATGTGTTTTTTGTCTATATTTTTACCTATAGGCTACTTTATAAATTCCAAAGTTTCACAAATCTTTTTTTTTTCCACAGACATGTAAAGAGAAAGAAGCGGTGCTCAACAAACACGGCCAGAACCAGATCATCAAGCTGTCACACTGGTACCCGGATACGGAAGTCTCGGGTTGCGTGCTCACTAAGGAGCATAAAGAACTACCCGCATCAGTAAGGTAGGTAATATTTAACGAGGTAGGCAGGAAAATATTAAATAAGTAAATATCCTGGACAATTCACACAGCGCCATCTAGCCCCAAACTAAGTAAAGCTGAGTATGGGCACTAGATAGCTGATACTAATACTTACATACCTTTTTTTAATGTAAATAAATACATATTATACATAGAAAACAACCCAGACTCGAAACATGTATTTCAAAAATGACTTAACAAATATTTGTGTCCGGTGGGGATCGAACCCACGACCCTCGACGTAGAAGGCAGGTGTACTATCCACTACGCCACCGGGACAGTCACATAGATCAAGTTCCAAGCAAAAATAGAATGTGTAAAAGTATTAGCTCTGCAAATATTTTAAGGGGTGAATCAGCCCATGAAACTAAACAATTTTCCCAGAAACATAGGTCAAAATATGAAAAAATATTTTTGGACCTCCCATACAAATTGACTTGGTCGGTTGGTAATGCATCTTGTTATTTTTTATTCATTTTTCCACCTATGTTTCATGGGGAAAGTTGTTCAGTTCCACGGACTGGTTTGCCACTTAAAATATTTGCAAGCAAGTTATTTTTGAACTTATGGCGTGCCGACAATGGTGCGAGCTGTTTTCATCATTTGCGAGTGGGGACAAATTATTCCCGTTCGTCTCTAATGACAAATGGGAATTGCATTCCCAATTGCCACTAATTAATAAGTTTCGTGGGGAAGTTTTTAGCAATAAGGGGTTCATCTATCTATAGCCTTTTGAACTTGGCTTGTATCCCTGTACTCTAGCGATATTCATATCGTAAACATTTACTGAGGAAAACGATATATCGCTATCTAAAGCACTAGTACAGTGGTAGTAAATGTCAAGTTCAAGTTCAAGTTCTCTATTGCATAGTCTTGCCTTGCCAAGCTAACGTGAAAGCATATATCTAACTTATTTGGCGGATCGCACACTTGACGCACGACGGAGCGCAAAAATATCGCAGCGGTCTGTCAGATCCACACTAGAAACGTCACTCCCCATTCTAAAACCGCACTCGACGGACGACACTGCGATAGCGCTGCGTCGACAGCGGTTGAGCGGTTTTAGTATGAGGATTGACATTTCTAGTATGGATCTGACAGATCGCTGCGATATTTTTGCGCTCCGTCGTGCGTCAAGTGTGCGATCCGCCTTTTGCTCATCAGTCGTCAAACTCAATAATTTTTCTTTGTTGTTGTGATTTCAGCTCAACCACGACACCGACTCCTAAACCAACTACAAAAACCACTTCCACAACAAAACCTAAAACCAAAAACTCAACCAAAATAGAGTCCCCGGAACCGTCATTCTATGACCAGTTCCTAAAAACTACCAACGCACCGGAAAAACCTACCAGCGCACCGTCAAAAACTACCATAACTGACAATGTTACCACCTGGTACGAAGTGTTTCCTACCGATTTTGAGAATAGCACTGAATTTCCTGTGGATGAACTCTGGGAGAACATTGGGCCAGATAAGGCTGAACATTTTCTGATGAATGGCACTCGGCCTGGACGTTTGGAGGATGTTGAGCTGATGTTTGATGCTAATTCTACCAAAAAGGTAGGTTTTGATTGAAGATGGCAACTTAACAAGATATTCCCCAGAACTCTTTGCCGTGTGGTGCCGGCTTAGAATAACATCACCCTATTTCCGCCCGTGGGTGTCGTAAAATGCGACTAGGGGATGAGTCCAGCGAACGGGCAGCAGCGTTCTTATCTTCCATTGCGCTCGCCAATCAGCCTGCCACGCGTGGTGAGTATGGCAATTCCCCCTATTGGGGGAGGCCTATGCCCAGCAGTGGACTGTTGTGGCTGTAGAAGTAGTCCCAGAACTCAACGTCAAGAAGAAACGGGGTGGCAGAATTGATTGTAAACATCATAAAAACAAATGTTTTTCCATGAAGTTTGAAAACTATGGGCGTTTATGAAAAACCTACAAAATTTGGTCAAACTGTAACCATTTTTCGGTTATTGTGACTGAACCTTACATCAAACTGTAATGCGAACTGCACTCAGTCGGCTCGTACAAGATTTCCAGCACTTGGACAGCCTCTCATTAACAATTCGCCCAGCAAAAATTCTGACATTAGTATTTCTTTGGGGTCTTTGGACGACTCGGTGTGCTCAAAAAGAGGAAGGACATAACATACATACATACATAGATCACGCCTATATCCCTAGACCGTAAAATTATGGTCGTTATCGCCATGTCTAACAAATGTTTGACGGTCGTTTCGGATTACTCGTGTATCACTATAGTGACAGGTTATCAGCCTAAATAATACACATAAAACCCTCAATCGGCTTCTACGACACCCACGGGAAAGAAATGGGGTGATTCTATTCTAAGTTGGCATCACACGGCAAGAAGAAGAAGCCAAAATTAATCGGGTTTCTGTTTCCAGCACAAAATTAAACGCTCTACAGACCTATACGAGAGATTCCGCCGGCGACGCCTCAAGTCAGAGTCGGAGATGTCTGCCAAGTCTGGCAAGACAGAGAAGTTTATAGTCACCTGTCATAACTCCAGAAGATTCCGATCTGCCAGGGAACGCTGGTGGTTCATAGCTATCAGCAATTGTGACAGCAATAAGGTATATGGCTTTAGATTTTCGCGGTTGTTCACAACACTTGAATTAATAGTATTAACGAGATTATCACCACGATTATGTTTGTTTTTACCTCGATATTTAAAAGCGGTTACACGCTCCATGGTCACGAGTAGACTGTTTTGGGGAATGTTATCCTTCTAAGGGCAATATCTGTCTACCCTCTTTCTGATACGTCGACTGCGTTCCGTTCGGTTGCAAACATAATCGGGGTGATAATCTCGTTAATACTATTAATTTAAGTGTAGCAATAAGGTATTCTAATCCATTTTCCAACTGTTCTATCTTATTATTAAACCGTTTATTGTACACAATAAAAACACATAGGACAAATATATATAAAATTCCTGGAAACATAAAGCCCTATACTCTACCATTTTCAGAAGTACACATTTATATACTTTGTCACTTTTATATGTTGTCTTTTTTTCATACATACATACATACATACATATATCACGCCTTTATCCCTTGCGGGGTAGGCAGAGCGATAGTTGCCGTAAGAATACAGCCACTATCGCCACGTCTGACATTTTTGAGGATTGTTTTCCAAGGTTGTTTCAGAAAACATGTGTATCACTATAGTGACAGGTTGTCAGCCTGTCGCCTAAAAATTGTAATACACCAATTCTCTCGAGTCCCTTAGTCGCCTCTTACGACACCCGCGGGAAAGATGTGGGGTGATGCTATTCTAAGCCGGCATCACACGGCTTTTTTTCAAGTCGACATTATTATACTTAGCCATATTTATAAGTTGCCATTTTTCTTCTTTGATTTTAGACGTTATTATGGTCGAGCATTTTTCATTTTAGACATTGGTCGCTTAACTCAAATATATGTATAATAAATATCTTATAGTATATTGTGCCGTTTTGTGTTTTAATATTGTGTTTGTTGTAAGCAATAAAGAGTTTATCCATGTATCTATCTTCATTGAATCATATCGATCATATCTATGCGATCCAATCCGTCCCTATCCTATCTTATTCTATTCTGTTTATCGTATCAGATTAGTACAGTCTCAAGCAGAGAAAACGGACCCCTCTCTTTATAAATGGAGCCAGACAACATCTCTGTTGCCTGGCGCCATCTAGCGTTAAGTTACTGCACCGCCGCCATCGTATCGTTTGTTTGTCACAAACTTGTTTTTCGAATTCATCCAAGCCTTGGGTATTATTGCTAGGATAAATAGATAGAATTCAAAAAACTTGGTATAGAAACAATAAAACACGAATTACACGTTTTGGTCACAAGATTTGAACCTAGACTCTTTCGTTCTCGAGCCCTACCGCTAAACCACTGCGCCACCGAGCTCTTACTAAGTATGGCGAAAATTCCCTTCTAGTTCATATTGTGCATGACGTCACAGTAATCTTTCTTGATGTGTCGAACTCTTTCTAAGTAATTATGAGGGTAGGCAAAATTTATAAAATGTTAAACTTAATTTCTGGTGTTTCGCTTTGTTCACAAGCTAGCTTCGCTACCGCTTACGTGTGCATTCTGTTTCGGATAGTTTTTGGATTATAAACTAACAACCTATTATTATTATATTATTGTGCTTTTTGAACAAAATCGAGGCATTAAGAGTATTGCTCGAGAACTGGGAGTGGCGGTAAGTTTTGCTTCTATTTTTATAAGCGATACTTATATTTTAATTCGTTTGATAATAGGGTTGGGTTCACGGAATAAATTGCTTTTATTTTTACAGAGAAACACAGTTCGTCGATGGATAAAAAGATACCAGGAAACTGGTGATGTAAAATGTGAAAGACAGGGTCCGCGACCAGTGGCTTATTCTGATGAAACGTATCGTCACCGTGAAATTGTAAGACTCCATACCAATGAGTCCTTCAAGACCACGAGATCAACTGCACAGTTGTTTGGGATTTCGTTGGATACAGTGCGGAGACATTTACATGCTGCGGGGATCCATAATTACAGACCAGCTAAAAAAATTAAACTTACCGAGGCTCATCGTCAAGCTAGAGTAAGATTCGCCAGGGAGTATTTGAATTTCGATTGGAAGAATAATATAGTAATATTTACCGACGAAAAATGTTTTAAATCGGACAAAGACGACTGTGGAGAAGACGAGGACAGCGTTATAATCCACAAAATGTTTTACTAAATTAACTTTTTTTAATTTTTACTTGAGACGTAAAATTGTTATCTTGGATAACATGTTTGTTCTCTCGTAAAAAGTCATAGACAAGTGATTGGAAATATTACAAATAAAATTTAGAATTATTGTAAATATGTAAGCTGAAACTTGTTTTTGAATAAAGTTACTAATCAGTCTTTTTTGTTTTTCTACCATTTTCTATCAATGTTATTTAATGTGACCTTGATATTCAAAATAATTTTATTAAAACGCAAACAAAATTAGAATCAAAAATTTGTGACGATAAAAAAAGGCACAGAAGTAGGGACTCGAACCAGTAACATCATTCACGATCACCCATTTCTTAACCACTAGGCTATATGTCTGTCACATGGTTCGTGTGAAATACTCAAAGTGTTTTCGCAATATGAAGGAAACTGACGCAGATGGCGCTGCTAGTCACGACTTAGACTAAAAGCACCAATAGAATGTCGCTGAACTTAGACATTGTGACATTATCGACTAATCACCACTCACTGCTCGTGTTGCGATGTTTTCTACATGTTGCCATAGATGTCGTCACTGGGGGGGGTCCGTTTTCTCTGCTTGCGACCGTACTACTACTACGATACAAACGACTACTATATCTGATAGAATAAGATAGGATAGATATGGAGTGGATACGATAAACAGAATAGTTACGATAAATAGGATTTATACGGATAGAATAAGATAGGATAGGTGCAGCCGTCTTCATCAAATTTTAAGACATTATCACGTCGATAATAAATTTAAAAATTAACAGTCTGTGCTTGTAAATATAAAATTTTTTCATTTCCAGGGTCTGGACGTAAGGTACAAATTCTTGATGACCAACGGACCTGATGGGGACTTCTGGCACGAGCATTTTTCAGCTGACGAAGCTTGTAAGTAATTTTACGCTTATTTTCCTTATACAGAATGTTAAGAAAAGTTTTAACTTCCCCTCAAGGGATTGACCACCCCAGCCCAGCCTTCTCAAGATATTTTTAACTTGTTACCGTCGACTTGATGAGGAAGAAGAAGACCAGTCCATGACACTGAACAACTTTCTCGAAGGAACGTAGATCAAAATATGAGTTTTTTTTTCATATTTCGGCTTATCATCCTTGGGGAAAGGTGTTTAGTTTCATGAACTGAAAAGCGTAATTGCTGCAACCCACTGCAGTTGCTGCATATTTATAGAGCGGTTTTGCCTTAAATAGCTACGTAGAGATATATGAAATATTTATGACCTTAAAAATAAATATGCAAGCGTAGATATATTACTATGGACGTTTATTAAACCTTGGTCAGAAGGTCACGCAGGTTACAATTTATTCCTTTAGGCACATAAAGTCTACTTTTCCAATGACTACTTTTCCAATATGACTACTTTTCCAATATGACTACTTTCCGACAATGACTTCTTTCCCTCTCCAACAGGCTACATTCCTGACAGGTCAAATTAGCTACTTTTTAAAACGATCCAAAACGATATTTTGTATAAAAACTGAAAGTGTGACGTCACGCCTTAAGTATTCGGATGGCGTCAAAACACTTACTTTTATATTATTTTTCTGTTTATCAAATTCTATTTCTATAGTGTCGATCGTCTTTTGCGTTATTAAATTAAATTGGATCAAAATTCATCCAAACGCAATGCGTCGTCATTTCTGACTTACAACATCCGACGACGACCGATGTGGCGCAGTGGTAGTGCGACTGCCTTTGACGCAGAAGGTCCCGGGTTCGATTCTCGGTGGGTCACTCACAAAGTTGATATCTATCACTTTGTGAATATGTTCCCAGTCTGGTTAGGACATTGCGGGCTGAACCACCCGATTGTCCGTAAGTAAGATGGTTCCGTGTTTCGGATGGCACGTTAAGCCGTAGGTCCCGGTTGCTGTCTATGATCACTTAGACGGCGGTCGTTACACAACCATGTCAGAAGCCTACTACTTGTAGGAGGCGGTTGAAAAATTCTGACACTAGGGTTCATCGGGTCGTAGGACGACTCGGCGTCCCACACGAAAAGAAGACTTACAACATTTCGAAAAAAATTGAATGAAATCCATAGTATTTTTTAACAATAGTTTTAAACGCACAGCTTTTACATTTTAATAATGACACAGGAGATAGCGAATTACTTTAATCCAATTTCTCCATTTAATATTTAAAATAATTCAAATAGCATTTCTAAAGTACATCTTTTACAATTGGAAGAACCGCATCAGTAGTTATCCCGCAATTATTGCCGCGGTTTCTTGCCATTTTGACGTAACCACGGTCTCCCCAGGCAGTGCCCCAGGAGTTTTTCACAAGCCAATAGTCGCCGACTCCTTCGATGTTTCCATAGCCCACGACGAGCCCCTGAAACGGTGGTCATCATCATCATCACATCAGCCTATAAGAGTACACTAAACAATCACACGGAACGGGATAAGGCAAGGAGAATGATGCGACTGTCGTGGGTGTCGTAAGAGGCGACTAAGGGACTCTAGAGTATTGATGTATTACAATTTTTAGGCGACAGGCTGACAACCTGTCACTATAGTGATACACATGTTTTCTGAAACTACCTTGGAAAACAGTTCTCAAAAATGTCAGACGATAAGCGATACCGACTGTATTCTTATGGCCGTTAACGCTCTGCCTACCCCGCAAGGGATAAAGGCGTGATGCTATTCTAGACATCACTCGGAAATACAGCAGGCATCTGACGGCCAAAACCCACTACCGCCACGTCTAAAGAGCCTCAATAGTTTCCTCAGCGAGCCTCCACCAGAAGAAAAAGACGTCCGCAGGCTAAAACTGGAGCAGTGGAGAGAGTTGTACCCGCCAAATCCATCTCACCTCCCACTGGCGGAGCGACTACCACCGGGAGCAGAGCTTCCCTGGGCAGTTTGGAAGTCCCTAAACAGACTCCGGGCTGGTCTTGGAAGGTGCTATGCAAACCGAGTCAGGTGGGGCTTTTCCGGCAATGCCCTGTGCGACTGCGGTGTAGAACAAACCACGGACCACCTTCTCTCCTGCCCCAACTGCCCTAATACTTGCACTATGCGGGACCTGCTGGAAGCTAACCCCAAGGCAATCCGTGTGGCCGAATACTGGTCCAAAAGAATTTAATTGTTGCCCATCGATTAGATTTAAGAAGACGGAAACACTTACAGAATGGTTTGAATCCGCATAGCCTTGTTTACACGACTTATTGTAGTAAATCCCCTTTTCATAGAAATGGAAACTGCTGCTTGCCGCGTCAAAAGCCACGCTGATTGGTCCATGGAAGGCTATTGCTTTTTTCAGACTCGTCTCATTGGCTGGTACGGCCGCATACCCATTGCAAGATATTTTAGCATAATTCTGTTCGTACCTTAAAACAAATTGACAAACACGTCATAATATTGGAGCTACATACCTTACCTTCTAACAGGCCACTGCTGGACATGGGCCTCCCCCTATTAGGGGGTATTACCGGATTGGCGAGTGCAATGCCTTATCTCTAATTCACAGGGAGCGCAGTGCAAGATCTTTAATCCTCTGGATTACTATCCCTTAGTCGTTCATTTCGACACCCACGGGTAGAATTGGGGTGATGCTATTCTTATTCTTATGGTCGTGGGTTCGATCCCCACCGGACACAAATATTTGTTAAGTTAATTTTAAGATATTTGTGTCGAGTCTGGGTGTTTTCTATGTATAATATGTATTTATTTACAAAAAAAAAGTATATAAGTATTAGTATCAGCTATCTAGTTCCCATAGTACAAGCTTTGCTTAGTTTGGGGCTAGATGGCGCTGTGTGAGTTGTCCAGGATATTTATTTATTTATTTATACATACCATACATTTACCGACTACTCTTACGGTGAAGAAAAAACATCGTGATGAAACCCACATTCAAATAAAATTTGAATTTAGATGATATTTTGAATGTGACTTAACCTAGGATTCGAGCCAGGTTAGCCTTCGGGTTGCTGTCGTGATGGCAGTCGATCTGTGTAAAAACTTGATTCCACGTCAAATCCTCGTAAGGTAGCCTCGACAGAGAACGGGATATGGCAAGGAGAATGATGAGGCATTTAGCGAAAGAGACATTTAGCGAATTGGACATAATGCGTGTAAAGGTTAATTATTTCGCCTCACCTGCACTGATTCTCGTATCCTTCATATGGATAGCTCTTTTCTGTATCAATACCACCGTTTATTTCAATATATTTAAACGCAAATGACGCCCTTCCGCCACCACAGCTGTTTCCATAATTAGTAGAACAGTCCACCAGATTTTGTATCGAGAGTTCTATTAATTCTTTGTGTTTGATGTAGTATTGTGCTTCTAGGGCTCCCGTCTGAAACACAATTGTTTATCTATACATATAATGAAATAGGCGACAGGCTGACAACCTGTTATCTCGTTTGGAACACCGAGTCGTCCAACGACCCAGTGAACCCTAGTGTCAGAAATTTCAGCCGCCTTCTACAAGCAGCAGGCTTTTGACATGGTTATGTAACGACCGCCGCCTAAGTGATCATAGACAGCAACCGGGACATGCGGCTTAACGTGCCATCCGAAACACGGAATCATCTTACTTTCTTTGTTACTTACCAGACAGGGAACAAATTCACAAAGTGATGAACATGAACTTTGTGAGCGACCCACCGAGGATCGAATCTGGAACCTTCTGAATTCTAAATTCATCCTAAACTCTAAAAATCGAAAGGTTTAATGTATGTTTTTCAATAACCATGTAACCCTTGAGTTGAGTGTGACGTTGTTCATACTTACAGCACTGATTGCCCAACAGCTGTTGCAATCACCCTGGGTTTTGACAGCTGTCACTGCGCCCGCTTTCCGCCAGTCAACATTGTCCGGTGCGACGTATCCAAGCGGAAGATCGAGATAGGTTTTTTTATCGCTAAAATTATAAAGATTGTCATTTTTACAGTGCGAGAAAGCATCTGTGGCTAAGTGTTTAGGACACCGGTGTCTTACAATCGTGAGCTAGGTTAGTATTATGTTCCTTGATCGTGAGACCCGAATTCGATCCCCACCATGTAACAATGTGTTTTTACTGACGTACATTTACCGACTGCTCTTACGGTGAAGGAAAACATCGTGGTGAAACCCCTTTTTTTAAATTCAGATGATATTTGACAGTCAATAACCTAGGCAAGCGTACCGTTGGACGCCCTCCGGCCAGATGGACTGATGACTTAGCGGCTGGTAGCGACTGGATGGCGAAAGCGGGAGATCGTTCATTGTGGCGTACCCTGGGGGAGACCTAACTCCAGCAGTGGACTGCTATAGACTGATGTGATGTGTGTGTATGTGTATGCTTTTTCTACTTACTCTAATGATGCTTGGTTTGTGGATCCAAGTAGGACGTTTCTCTCATCTTCGTTCAAATCCCCAAATTGATTCATAGCCAGACTATACGTGACTACTCCATTATTGTATAGATCATTGTGCTCTGCAATAAACTTTGAGTTTTCAGCAAAAATCTGCATTCTCTTCATATCCTCATAATCGGTTTTATAAACTTTATTGTGTTTATCCTAAAAACATAAATCGTTTTGAATAATTAGGTATTATTTTTTTAGTTATCGTGATTCGTATTTTGTTTGTTTTTAACTTTTTTACAAAGCTATTACAAACGAAACAAGTGGAAAATATTACGCCACCGGTGGGATTTGAACCCAAGTCTTCTGATTTGCCGGGTCAGACGTGTTTTACCGCTACACCACAGATAGCTCTGGCCTAGGTTTGTTGTCCTAGGTTGGTTTGATTGACTTAAATAAGTAGTTTAATAACAAAATCTATACATAGGACAGTTACTTTTGTTCGCAGAATGTATTTCAATCGTGTTTAGTGCAAATCTTAGACCTAAAATTTCTAACTACCTACATCTACAAACATCATCATTCTCCTTGCCTTATTCCGTTCTCATTCGGAATCGGCTACCTAATCTAGGGGATTTCACGGGAACCAAGTTTTTACACAGAGCGACTGCCATCTGACCTCTGCAACCCGAAGGCTAACCTGGCCCGAATCCTAGTATAAGTCAAATATCATCTGAATTCAAATTTTATTTGTATGTGGGTTTCATCACAATTTTTCCTTCACCGTAGGACCAGTCGGTAAGTATACGTGAGTAAAAACATTGATACATGGCGGGGATCGAACTCGGGTCTCACGATTGTAATAAAATCAAATTCTGACCTTGAAATTCTTCCACTCCAGCTGCAATAATTCATAACTCGACAGTCTCGTACTCCTTACCAGCTCATCATAACTCCTGCTGGTAAAATCACTTATGATTTGGGTATTAAGGATCGAATATTCTTCCTGTTTGGTTTTATAGTCTGGTCTTCGTAGAAAGCCCCAAGCCAGACTATCTTCCAGGTGAAGTAGAAATAGAATCTTGAAGAAATTCATTGGACTTTCTTCTGAAACAATAAACGGGTGGTAATCCGACTGCTTGGCACGCAAATGTTCCAGGTTCGATTCTCGGTAGGACACTCACAAAGAAGACTTTTATCTCTTTGTTAATTTGTTTTTAGTCTGGTTAAGACATTGCAGGCTGAACCACCTGATTGCTTGTAAGAAAGATGGTTCCGTGTTCCGGAGGGCACATTAGCCGAATGTACCGGTGGCTGTCTATGATAACTTAGACCGCGATCGTTACTCAACCACGTCAGAGGCCTGCTAATAGTATTAGGTGGTTTAAAAACTCTGACACCAGGGTTCATCGAATCGTTGGACGACTCGGTGTCCCACACAAAAAATAAAGAAGAATGGGCTAGTTTTCTCCTTCCGTCCTATGGGACAAGAAGTCAACGAACGACTCGATGAACCCTAATGTCAAAGTGGTTTACCTCCTACTTTCTCTCTCTCTTTTCGTGTGGTACACCGAGTCGTAAAACGACCCAATGAACCCTTGTGTCAGAATTTTACTTACTAATAGACCTCTGATGTGGTTGTATAACGACCGCAGTTTAAGTTACAGCATTATGGACAGACTTCAGTAGCACGGAACCACACCACTTTTACGAACTATAGGGTGGAAATGTCCATAATATTAATAATACATACAAGTAGTGAAATATTGGGAACTTTGGACCACCTCCGTTCAGCCAGGGTCCCTCACGGGACCCTGGCTTCACTCCGTTGGTCCATAGTTCCCCAATATTTCTCTACTCCTTCATGAGCTACCCAGAAAGCACATTACCGTTGTCACATCACATGTCCGAAGCCTGTAAGATCTTACAACATCATTAGTTGAAAGCACCGTGGAAAGTAACTTTCTGAGAGTTCGGTAGGATCCTCTCACTAACAATACCTCTAAGCTTGATACCTAGCTAATTAATACAAACACAATCAGTTGCAAGCCCCATGGGAAGTAACTTGCTGAGGGTCCGGGAGGATCCCCTCACTGACCGTATTTGTACTTTTGCTATACTGAACCTATCTATTTCATTTTTCTACAGTTTGGTTCAATCTTAGAGAATCATTAGTTGCAAGCCCCATGGGAAGTAACTTGCTGAGAGTCCGGGAGGATCCCCTCACTGACCGTATTTGTACTTTTGCTATACTGAACCTATCTATTTCATTTTTCTACAGTTTGGTTCAATCTTAGAGAATCATTAGTTGAAAGCACCGTGGGAAGTAACTTTCTGAGAGTCCGGTAGGATCCTCTCACTAACAATACCTCTAAGCTTGATACCTAGCTAATTAATACAAACACAATCAGTGCAAGCCCCATGGGAAGTAACTTGCTGAGAGTCCGGGAGGATCCCCTCACTGACCGTATTTGTACTTTTGCTATACTGAACCTATCTATTTCATTTTTCTACAGTTTGGTTCAATCTTAGAGAATCATTAGTTGAAAGCACCGTGGGAAGTAACTTTCTGAGAGTCCGGTAGGATCCTCTCACTAACAATACCTCTAAGCTTGATACCTAGCTAATTAATACAAACACAATCAGTGCAAGCCCCATGGGAAGTAACTTGCTGAGAGTCCGGGAGGATCCCCTCACTGACCGTATTTGTACTTTTGCTATACTGAACCTATCTATTTCATTTTTCTACAGTTTGGTTCAATCTTAGAGAATCATTAGTTGAAAGCACCGTGGGAAGTAACTTTCTGAGAGTCCGGTAGGATCCTCTCACTAACAATACCTCTAAGCTTGATACCTAGCTAATTAATACAAACACAATCAGTGCAAGCCCCATGGGAAGTAACTTGCTGAGGGTCCGGGAGGATCCCCTCACTGATTATGTTTGTTTTCTGCTATACTGAACCTATTTGTCTCAATGTATACTTACGATTTATTCATAATAATACATACCTTTACCTTTACCTTTTTTACCATTACCTTTTATAACCTTTACCTCAACCTTTAGTATTACCAGGAAAAGGGGATAAAATTAAAATATCAAGAACATTGTGTGGTGACAGGTGAGAAATAAGTTTGAACAAAAACAATTCTACCAGTAGCTACATTTTCATAGCTCTGGGTTTTACCTTTTTTTTCTTTTTTTTTAATAAATTAAAAACGATGTGCTGCCTGGCTGCAGACTTTCACACCTGATGATCATGTAAATTGTTATCCGTTGGACGACTCGGTATCCCACACGAAATCTGTGAATAAATAATTTTATTAAATAAATGTTCAATGGAAATAAATAAATATCCTGAACAATTTACACAGCGCCATCCAGCCCCAAACTAAGCAAAGCTTGTACTATGGGAACTAGATAGCTGATACTAATACTTAAATACTTTTTTTGTAAATGAATACATATTATAAATATAAAACACCCAGACTAGACACAAATATTTAAAAATTGACTTAACAAATATTTGTATCATGTGGGGATCGAACCCACGTCCCTCGGCGTAAAAGGTAGAGATGCTATCCGCTACACCATCGGGACAGTCAAAATGTCAGTCAAATAGTATGATGAATATTTTAATTTTCACTTACCTGTAGAAACATTTTAAAGTTACGAGAAGGCTGCACACTGAACATAATTTATGTTCCTGAAAAGAAAAAATATACAATTTATTAAAAATTCACGTCGTTTTATAGTTTTTTATTTTTTTCTTGCAGTTAAGTATCAAATCTTTAAAAAAATTGATTTTAAATTAAATGTAATTTAAATTAAATTATGGAATATTTTTTTATATTTTAAAGAAAATATGACCAACCTGTCCGTTTTGAAGTCATGTTGATGGCCACGCTCTGTTTATTAAAAACCCACGTATTTGGACAAGTTGGTAGAACCTTTAAAGAACAAGAGAAAAAAATATGAGAAACATTTTTTTAATAGAAGTAAATTTAATCAAAATATTAGACGTAGGTATTCAAAATACGTAGACGTATTTAAAATACGTAGACGTATTTAATTTTTACATAAAAGACATACAAGATCAATAATGAAAAGTGGGAAATAACTTACCTGTAGGGAATCACAGAACCACATTATAATACTTTTTACTAAAACATTTTTCACATTTATTTTAATTTCATATTAATAATTTAAAACACGTGGAGGTGCTTAGCAAATGTGCACCTATACGACGGAACGCGTGTGGACAGAGCACTGCTGACCCTCGTACCCATACATTTTTTCCTATGACGGATTTAGTTCGAGAGCTAACTGCGTTTACTAATTATTAACTTTTGATTAAGAAAAATTGTCTGACTTTAATTATTAGTCAATCAAAATGGTAATTGAAATATACAGTTTTATAATAAGTAAAGAAAAAGTGAATGTAGGAACAGTAACTATAAAGTTACTTACTGTTTCACTGATTATATCATCTCTTTTAAGAATAATTTTATTTAATTTTAAATTACAAGGTGAATTTTAAATGAAACATGTAATTATATTATTCAACTAGTCTTCGTAACTAAATTATTTAAATGAAGCTGGAATACATGATATCTGTGCTCTAATAACTAGGTATGTTTATGTAAATGGTGTTATAGGTTTAAAAATGTTAATGATAACTCAAATTAACCCTACATCTACATTAATTTAATTGTGCTTTATTAGTACTGTATATTAAAACATCGAATAAAATATTTAAAAGCAATAAGAAAACCAAGCTTAGATCCTAGACTATAATTCTATGTAGCAGTTACATCGCAAATTTTGACTTACTGTTCTATATATACACACGCGCATCACGCCTGTATCTCTGCGGGGTAGGCAGAGAATGAACGATCGCAAAAACAGTTGAATTAACGCTGTAGTTGTAATTGTATTAGTCGTAGTCGTATTAGTTGAAAGTATTACCAACTTGACCTTGAGGATTGAATTGAAAAACCAAGACATTTTCTATTCTTTGCACACCTATCACTCAATTTTAAATGTATTTAAGTTTTGTTTTCACCTTTTTTTTTTCTTTTTTTTACATAACCTACATTTGAAACACTTCAGTGTCGTGCTGTGAGATAATATAATTTTCTGCGGTAAAAAGTAGCGTTCTAAGGATGTTATAATAATGAAAGTATTTTGAAAATCGGTCCAGTAGTGTCAGACTTTATCAATTACATACACAAACAAATCTTTACTCTTTTTGATATTAGTGCAGATGTAGATTTGTGAAGAAAATTAAACGAAACATCTCATTTATTAACGGCATCGTACACTGATTATTCCATAGTTTTACCGCAACATGATTGCAACACGATATAGTGTCAAATTTCATCGTCCGGTACAGACGGCGGTGATGTCGTAATTTCAATGCAAAAAATGCAATTTGTTATTTATGGATGAATAAAGTCCTAAGTCACTTCTTTTGTTTACATACGATGCAACCTAAATTCATTATTAAGTATATGGTATAAAGGTTACAATTATAATAATTAATTGAGTTTTTTACGTTGTTTCAAAAATAATACAAGTTTTCCAAATTTGAAAATTTGCAAAAATTTGGTTATCAATTTTAAAAAAGACGTATGTCATATCATTTCTAAGCGATTTTCTTGTATGTTTACTTTAAATAAAGTTCAGATTGAGGTTTGTATCGTTTTGTCGTTTACTTAGCTATCATTAATATCATAAAATTGATGATTTATCAATAATGAAAATATATAAACACATTTCACACATCATTTTCCACAAAAAAATTCTACGGAAGAGCACACTCTCTACTACTGCAAAGCAGAAGAGCAAGGATCTACCTCAACTTCAGGACTTCAAGAAGGCGAAGTGAAGAAGTTTATACCGAAATGTACGTAAGTGTCTTTTATGTTCCTGTTTATGTTTCTGTATATAATTTTTTGTACTAAGTATCAACAACACATCAACTTTAAGAGTTAAACTTATACGGGATTTCTTTTAACTGTATGAAAACTATTATAAGACTTTACCAGCTGTACACAATGTAATAAATTTGTTTTGATTTTAGGTCAGACTCTGAATTCGATTATTCTCCGGTGGTGCCGCAGTCGCAGGTGCAAGTGCAGCGTCCAGTTTTAACATCAACCTCAAAAGGGAAAAGAAAATCGGAAGAATCTGGAAGGTAATTTTTATATTTATATTATATCCATATGAAGATATCTTTTCCTCTGAACATATTCATTACTCTGATCTCTATGTTTTTTAGTATAACCTCGTAACGCATCTGTAAAAAGTTCCCAGAAGCTTTAGCGTTACGAGTACAATAAACCTAGCCTACAAGTACTCCTGTCAAAGTCCCTTGTGGTAGTATTTAACTAATAGAATCGATGATATTTTGTTTTCTAGAAGAAGTCATGAGTTGTTTTCTTTAATAGAATTATAGTGTCGATAAATATTGTTTTATTTAAAGAGTTTTTTCTTTCTACAGATCTCAAGCAAAGAAGTCGAAAAAGAATATTTTCTCAATCATACAGACGGAAGAAAGTGCGGTTGCGACTGAAGGTCCTCGCAACGAGTTGTCGTCCTTCATCACCAAGGTTTCGCAAGGGCATACTCGCCGCGCCACAGCCTTGCCAGGTGACTTCTTTGTGGAGTTAAAAGTTTATAAGAACGAAGACATACGTAATGTTCCTTCGGATCAGCGTTACAAAAAGGCTCTTGTGTCCATGAAGCTTTATTGTCACGAGGGTACGAAGGAATGGGAGAGCCTTCAAGAGTTTTTAGGTACTTCTAGTAAAGCCTTCGACGGGTGTGAATCTGTTTTCTTTAATTATAAGTAAATGTAATTATATTTATGGTTAAAACAATATAATTACCTGAATATAAAGAAACTTTTTCGTATTTTATTGATTTCTGTTATTTTCTCATGAGCTCTAAATTAACCATTTCATTTGTTAGATACTAGATTTTATATTTGAAAATGCCGTTCTGCTCAATATGTAATATTTCTATTAAGAATACATCATGGATAGGACATTTACGTAGTAACGAACATAAAAAAAATAATGCAGTTGAAATTCATAGTGATGGTATTCAAATTGTAGCATCAGCGTTTCGTTCTCGTATAGCTACATATAAAGTTTTAGCAGACGATACTAACCAAGGTTCCTTAGACACGTTTTTAAACTCTATTAAAAGTAAAGTAAAGTTACTATTAGATGAAAACTTAAAAAAACATATTTGCATCAAAACAAATTTTGAACTTTTTTCCTTGTTCCTGTTATTCAAAAATGACACGCAGGAAGTCAAATCTTTATGCACAAAAAATATTATTATTTACCGTAACTATGACTTTAATATTCTATTTGATAAAATATCAGACAATCTTAAAAAGAAACAAGAAGAATTTCAAGAACGTGACAGTGGATGGGCTTTTTTAAGTACTTTACACCTAGAAGTTAACATTAATAAATATCAACCATTGCGCGGTTCAACTTACATTGAATTACCAAAAGCAATAAAGAGTAGAAAAGCGTGTCTAAATATTCAAAACAAAGATGAATATTGTTTTTTATGGTGTGTAATGGCTGCTCTTTATCCTGCAAAAAGTCACTCCGATAGGGTGTCTTCCTATCCAGATTTTCGTACTATTTTAAATACAAAAGGAATGTCATTTCCAGTATCATTTGATGACATTCGAACTTTCGAAAATAATAATCCTGGTCTAAGTTTCATTATATACGGTCTTAAGAAAAACAAAACTGTAATCGGACCGCTGTACAAGTCATATAATCAAGACAAGAAAAAAACGATTCACTTACTTTATATAGAAAATAACACCAAAGCTCATTACTGTCTTATTAAAGACTTATCACGACTTGTACGAAGCCAAATTACAAACCATCATGGCAAGATATATTTTTGTGACTCTTGTTTAGTTTTCTTTAATTCTCTCGAAGAAGCAAATAATCACATTTGTGGAAATATTGCAACTATTTTGCCTGAAGAAGGATCAGTTATTAAATTTAAAAATTATGACCGGAAACAAGACATTCCTTTTGTTATTTATGCAGACTTTGAATCCATTCTAGAAAAATTCGATAGCGAGACGTCTGATGCACAATCTGATACGCAATCTAAAACTTCGAATACAGTATACTTAAATCGTCATGTACCAGCTGCATTCGGTTATCATGTTGTGTGTTCCTTGGATCCTAGTTACAATAAATATGTGTCGTACAGAGGTCCTGACTGTGTAGAACAATTTGTTTCTTCTATTTCACGAGATGCAAAAGAAATTTATAAATATTTGACCAAAAACACACCAATGGTCTTTACTGAAAAAGATTCTGAAAATTTTAACAAAACAAATGTTTGTCATATTTGCGAAAAATTCCTTTTTGGTGGCAAAGTAAGAGACCATTGTCACCTTACTGGGAAATATCGTGGTGCGGCACATAATTATTGTAACTTACAATCTCAAGTCCCAAAATTCGTTCCAGTATTTTTCCATAATTTGGCTGGCTATGACTGTCATTTGTTTATAAAGGCTTTGGGACAAACAAAGGGGGAAGTTAAAGTTATTGCAAAAACGAAAGAAAATTACATATCTTTCACAAAATTAATAAAGGTTGATGAGAAAAAGTTTTTTCCTATCAGATTTGTTGATTCGTATAAGTTCCTTGGTACTAGTTTAGAAAAACTAGTCGAATCGATGAAAAAGGAAGATTTACATAATTTAAAATCATACTTTCCAAATCCATCTCAATTTCAGCTACTTTCACGGAAAGGTGTTTATCCTTATGAGTACATGGACTGCTGGTTACGTTATAATGAACGTTCTCTTCCAAGCCACGATAAGTTTTTTAATATGCTAACAGATGAGAATATTTCTGACGAAGATTATGATCATGCAATACAGGTTTGGACCAACTTTCATATTCGAGATTTAGGTGAATTCACAGACCTGTACCTTAAGTCTGATGTCCTGTTAACAAGCGATGTGATGGAACATTTTAGAAAAACATGTAAACGTCATTATAAGTTAGATCCTGCTTTTTATTTAACAGCTCCGAGCTTATCTTTTGATGCTATGTTATATACAACAGGCGTTGAATTAGAACTTATCAATGATCTAGCTATGATAAGAATGATTCAGTCTGGCATAAGAGGTGGCATATGCATGGTATCACACAGACATGCTTCAGCGAATAACAAATATATGTCAAAATATGACCCGAAAAAGCCCGATTCATATATAGTTTATACAGATTGTGTCAACTTATATGGTTTTAGTATGTGTCAACCAATGCCATATTCAGGTTTCAAATTTTTAAATCAAAATGAAATTGATTCTTTAGACGTCGAAAGTATCCCTGATAATCATGAAAAAGGTTTCTTTCTCGAAGTTGATCTTGAATATCCAAAACATTTACATAACAAGCACAACGACTTACCATTCTGCCCTGAAAAGTGTATACCTCCAGGAGGCAAAAACCCTAAACTCATACCAAATCTTTACGATAAATATAATTATGTTATGCATTATGTTCATTTAAAGAAATGTCTCAAACACGGATTAATTTTGAAAAAAAATCATCGTGTTATTACCTTTTACCAAGGTTCTTACTTGAAACATTATATAGACTTAAACACACAACTCCGACAGCAAGCGAAATCAACATTTGAGCAAGATTTTTTCAAGCTTCTTATAAATTGCATTTTTGGCAAAACTATTGAAAACAATGAAAAAAGGGTAAAAGTCTATGTCACAAATCAGTGGTCAGATCAGAGTAATAAAACAAAAAAGAGAAATACTGCTGATAAACTTATTGCAAGTCCAAATTTTCATAGCGCTTCCATTTTTAGTGAAGACTTAGTTGCAATACAACTCAAACCTGAACAGGTTGTTTTGGATAAACCATTGTATATAGGATTTTCTGTCCTAGAGATATCAAAAGCACACATATATGACTTTCATTACTCTGTGATGCAACCATTCTATAATAATCGTCTGAAGATGTGTTATACAGATACCGATAGTTTGATTTATCATATAGAAACTGATGATTTTTACAGAGATTTGAAGACGAGTTTACTATCTTATTTTGACACAAGTAACTTTGATCAGTCTAATGTTTATAACATACCACTTATGAATAAAAAGATCCCTGGTTTATTCAAAGATGAACTTGGTGGAAAAGTAATTCATGAGTTTGTTGGTTTACGTTCTAAATTATACTGTGTTAAAACAGAGGACAGTGAAATCAAAAGAGCTAAAGGAGTAAAACGGTGTTGCATACGCGATATAAATATCAAAAACTATAAAAACACTTTGTTTACAGGTGACATTGTCCGCAAAAAGAACATTTTGTTTAAATCAATAAAACACGAAATATTCACTCGCAGTGTGAATAAAGTTGCTTTGTCAGCAAATGACGACAAACGTTTGATATCCACAGACGGAGTTTCAACTAAAGCCTGGGGGCACGTCAACATTTTTTCAATATGAACGTATTAAACTACTCTTATCTAGGTAACATTTGTATTTTAAAGCGAACATATAATTTAAAAAATATTAAAATAGTAAGCGGACTTTGGGCAGATGTCGATTTCAAACCTAAAATTTTAGTTCTATCAAGTGATGAATGCATTGTCTCAATTACTAGTGATGAATTTAAATATTATAAGAATTTAAATATTTATGATGCGTATATGTTTTTTTATTCTAAACTTCGTGAAAAAGATGTTGTTCAAGATATTGTAGATATGTTTTCTATTTACTCGAACTGTATTTATTTATATTTCAATTACCTATGTAGCTTAGATAATGACGTTAAAAAATGTATTTGTAAGATTATGTTTCTTATTAATCAGTATGATATATTCTGTTACAGTGTTAAACTTGATGTACTTATAAATAATTGTGATAAAAATTCACTTATCGAAAATGAAATGATAACAATAGGTTTAGATTATTTTTTACCAAGTATGATTTTTAGGTTGTAATGTTATATTATAAAGAAATCAATAAAATTATGAAATGATTTTTTATATCTTTCATTTCATACCTATCTTATCTGTTTTTAAATTTAGTTTTTTATTTAACTGTTATTAAAAAAGATTTATAAGACTCTTTATGTTCTAATACTCGGTATACTTAAATTTCAACTTCAATTTATTAACATGTTAATACATGTCTAATAATTGCTGACGGTGCTAACACCGTAGCACGTGTCTGTGAGGATGACGCGCCGCGGGCGGAAGCCTGATGACATTTGGACGGTGTCGAATTAATTTTGCAAGTATTAATTATAGTACCTATTATTCATTTAATTTTGAGCGCTTACTGTGTTCGGATCTCCACCGTCTTTCAGTTTTCCGTCATGTCAGCTTCAACCCTAACAAGTTTCATATCTTCAAGTGATAACAAAATTCCTAAGTATATTCTGAAACTAGAACTCTTAACCGCTCTCCTGGGGACGCCCTTGAGCGATAAGTGACGCATCTGGGGGGCGCGCGGCGGGTGGCGGCCACTTGACTCGAGTTGCGTAACATAAACAAACATTTCTACGAAACTAGAGAGCGATAAATGTCGGTTCATATATCGTTGAGTTCGTAATAAAGCAGGCTACATCGTTGTTGAATAATATAAACACGAGCGGCTATAAGATTCTGTCAATCTTTAGCTAAAGTAGCAGGTTTTTTTTTTTACCCGGGTTTTTGTGTTTGGAACCATATATCTATTGAATAAAACAATTATTTTTAGAAAAGCTTTTTTATTTCGCATGGCCAAACATAATTTTAAAGTTATTTAGTGAAAACACTCAATTAGGACGAGCATGCGTAAATATTGATATTCGCGCGGCCGCCAAGAAATATGGTGCATCTTTAGGTCTACTTTAGTGATGAATTTAAAGTAATTGTCAATGGGCGAATGCGAAATGTTGCTATTTTATCAATCCTTAATTAATTCTGAGTCCATTTCTTTCATTCATTATCAGCTAATTTCAGTGTAGAATAAATTAAAGGCGGTAAAATAAGCTGTAAGCGCCGACGCCCCGAGGGGGCGTTGTCGCAGTTGACGGTTTTTGACCGACGCCCCCAGAGGGCTTTGCCGCAGTTGACCGGTTAAGATGTGTAGAAAATGAAAAAACCAGTGGTAGCGCGGTCGAACATTAAATCTCAGTATGTGATTTACGATGAGAATGATAATGTGTTATATAAAGTATCACAGTTATTGTGGCAGATTGGTGCTGAAGTGAATCATCGGAATGAGCAGTCATGTGATATAGATATAACAAGGTGAGTTCTCGAACTATTATGAACCTAATTATATTATTTAATACTACTTCAGTATGTTGTATTTTAAACTTGTTTTTTTATTTGTTACAGACAAATATAAACCATCACCAGTTACAGCCTTCAGCCTTGTGGCGCGGTGCTCAGGTCAACTACGCAACATGGTGGCGGCGGCGGTGGAGATCCTTACACATTTTTTGTATAAAATATTAATAAATTATGTATCTTAAGTAATAGCTTTCGTTTTATTTGAATCTCTCAAAACATAATCTTAAAATATCATAGTAAAAAAATAAATCAAAAACATTAATCATATTTTTTTATTCAGCAAAAAATTTAAACTGGTAAATATGGTTATCATAATACCACTTAAACAAACATAACGCATTTTTAAGAGCACATTGTTTTACATGATGTATACAGTTCATATTACAGTCCTTATATTTTTCTTGTAAAGTAAACAAATTTGGACAACCTTTTTCACCTATGTCAACAATTTTACAATTTTTACATAGTTCTTTAATCCACTTCACTTTCTCATATCCTTTTACAATAATATTTTTATTTCTTAAATATGTAGGAGCAATACGTTTAAACTCCCTATAGTCAACAAAACCTTCACTCCAACGAATACCTCGATTTTTTTCTAACCAAATGGTTTGTTTTTTTTCTTCTGGCGATAAAGTGGAGAACATATATGGAGACTTTATGAGAAATGTTTGTGTCCATTCAGTTTTTGCTAAAGCAATCTCTTTTATAATGAACTCGTTTTTTAAATTTTTAAATCCTTGGAGATCTACAAAGATAGTTTCAGGTTTCATTGTGAAACCTTTCTTACAATGCTACTCAAAGGTTTATACTCAAAAATACAATCGTTTAGTATGAGACAATATGCAGAAGTATTATCCGGTATATCTTGATCAGCTTCAATTTCAAGCCTTACGTCAACTGAACCCTTTAACGATTCTTGTTGACGACAGCAATCGATCACAAACAGAGGAGCTATATCTCTAAATTCTTTTATACTTAACAACGGTTCAGGTCGCCGTCCATAGTATGACTGTTGAAATTTATAATATTGTTCATATAATAAAGAAACTTTATGATCAGAAAAACTGATATTTAAGTTTTCATATGGATAGTAGGCTGAATTCAAAAACACCCTTATATTTGTTAAATTACAATGATCAAATTCTGCCATAGAACTCTTAGCATTTTGCTTACGGTTTGTTTGTAATCCAATTATTACAAAGCGAGGTTTTTCGATTTGGGATGATGTTTTTATAGACCAAGTATGATTTCGGGTTTTAGGTAGTAACGGATATTCGTAAAGATCCCAATTTCTAAAAGCTAATGTGATAGCACGGTCCCTTTCTAAATTTTTTAATAGACTGATCCTTTCACGATCAGATACTTTCACATGTGGAACGCGCCAGAATAATTTGTTTATTTTTATATCTTCCACTACATCTTTATCTCCGAGTTTTAAAGCATTTAAATTTGTGTTACTTCTTAACAAAACTAGTTCATGTTTACAGTTCATAATGATTTTTTTGTAATCTTCAGCAAAACCTAAAATTTTATCTAAAGGTATTGATACTGAAAATACACCATTATTTTTTATTGATATGCCGTCAACACACCATCCCCAAACTTTGGCAGCTTTTGAATCATTCTCTGTCATTGTTAAATATGATTTCATTGTTGTAGTCAGACCTGCATTTTTTACTTTATCTATTTCTATTCCGTTTAGTTCATACCGAATTTCTTGGAATAGAAATAATATAGCGTTATTAACGAAATTTATGGTGTTAACGGGTTGCTTCGTGTCACTATGATATATATTTACTTTTCCTTCCAAGTATATAGTACTAGCAGAGGGCAAAACATACAAATCCTGTTGATTAATAGGAATTCGGATTTCATCATTCCTGTTAAAACTTGTTACGTATGGTTTGTATGAATGAAATTCAAAGCTTTCAATGCTGCTATCCAATATCGGAGAATCCATCACATTTAGAATACTCATGATTGTTTCAAACCAATTAATTTTAAAAATTCTTTATTATCTTTTGTGAGTTTTTTAATATTCTTTTTAGTATGTGTTGGTTTAATAGTAACTACCTTTGAACTGACACATTTTATAGGTTTACTCCTACTTTTATTGAAATTTATCATTTTTTTTCTTTAGGTGTAAATATAACTGTATTTCTTCACCACGTAAATTGATTAAGTTGTTGTTACTATCCAACAGCTTGATGTTTATTTCACAAATTGATTGTTGGTTGACGGGAAAGTAAATTAAATTTTTTGGTATTTCCACTATTCGATACCCTGGAGGCACGTTAGGTACAAATTCATAAATAATATGTTTTGGTTTACCGTTAACAAATGAACCGCTGATAATATCACATTCTATCCTTACTATGGTTGTAGCTAGAATGCTTACTGGAAAGTGAGATTCATGCATTATATTAGCTTTTAATGTCTCCTTCCCAAAACCAAATAAATGACAGCATGAATTGTCTTTTTCAAAATGAATATCTTTTGAACATATTAACTTTACTTTTAATGTATTATTATTTGGTACAATATTCAAAGAACAATTTTTCATATTATTTTGTAAAAAATCAACAAGGTCTTGTAATTCATAAGATCCTTCAGGTACTTCCAACACTTTATCTTCATCGTAATAAAATTTGTTGTTTTTTTCATCTATATTTGGTATTGAATTGAAAGTAGAAAAGTATAACAGCGCGCATTCATATCCCGAATTCAATTCCAAAGGAGGCGAATAATTTGTTGATAATATAGACTTTTGTCCAGTTATGGATAGGGTGAAGGCCATGATTGAAATGAAAAAATAATAATTTTACACAAGCTTAAATTTATTCAAATTTCTTCCAGAAAGTTCTTAGGAATCTCAAACATAAATGTCCACAGATAACAGTATCAAATTGTTGGATTTGTTCATAATTATAATTAATCACAAAGCCTTTCAAATACCTAACTAACTCTAACGGAGGTTTCAAATCACCAAAACTATCGAAATATTCACAATAAGCATCATCTTTAACATATGCTACCCAATGTGTGCCGGGATTTTTAGAGCTATCTAAGTTTACAATCCCACATTCTTTCCTTCTAGGCTTCTTCGGTAATGTATCTCTCATAAACACACCTCTAAAAAATGGTATATCACGTGCGTGTTCCAGCAGATCCAAATTACTCAGCGCACGATTGGGTAGCAATTTATTTAGTTTTTTGAACCCTTGATAAATATTCCCGCGCCTTTTTTGTATGGTTTAATATATAACCCTTTACCTATTGCGATAGACTCTATCATTTTATTATGACGCTCTGACTCGTGTAGATTTTTTTGAGCTGCTTTATAGTCATTTACTGCTTTTGCAATACCAGCGGCCCCTCCAGCTAGAGAGCCCAAGGCTGATAGCCCAGCAAATATAGGAATAAGTGGCAAAATACCTCCAGATTTTGGAACAGGAATTATTCGAGGTAATTTAACCCTGTTATTATTCTTGAAGAGTTTTTTTGCTGCAGAAAATGCAAATTGTATAGCTTTACTCTTACCTTTACATTTCATTTTTTTTAATTTAGATCGTATTTTACTAACTACTTTTTTAAAGGAACGAATCCCTGCTCCAGCTTTTAATTTTGCTTTCATAATGTTTTTAACTAACCAAGAATCAATTTTCTCTCTCTTACTTGCATCTTTGGATTTAATTCTTTTCTTTGCCATATTTATTAATTCTAAATCTGCTTTATGTCGAACGTTGATATCGTCACTTGTATATGCAATATCGTGGTACATGCAAGCCGTGTCTAATGGATTAATACCTCTATCGCCTCTTGATAATCTTTTTTGTAATTTTGTACCAGGTCCACAAAATTGATACCCTGGCAAATGTAACTCAATCGGTAGATTGTTTATAATTGTATTAAGAAGACCACTTCCCTTCATTGGAAACCAATAAATGATATATTATTCCAATAGACATATGTTAAATACCAAACATTTTATTATTATAGAAGCTTATCAAGAGTAATCCAACTATTTTCTTTTTCACTCAGTCCAAGCCATTTCACAAGAAGTTTATTTTCTTTTCTCCTTATAACCTTTTCTATTAAAAAAATATCAGGGTATTTAGTTTTTTGTAACTCATACTCATAAAAGGACCCAAGTATTTTTTCTTTATGCATATCCTCGACAAGGTAGGTAGTTGGTTTGGAATCATTGACTTTAATTATTTTGAATATTTCTGTCGACCAGTTTGGGGTGTAACCCTTTGAAAATTGGTTTTTATATTTGCTTACTCGGACTTTGTCACCAACTTTAAATTTAGCTCTGTGTGTCACAGATTTTATATGTGATTTAAAAATATTTCTTTTTACTGTGTGTTCATTGTCTGAATTCACATCAATTGGTTTAAATTTTGTAGTATGATGAACAGTGTTATTATAAGATTTAAGAATCGATTCTAAATTACTTCCAACCCAACGGTAGCTACCGTTAAAGCTAAAATGTTTATATAGCTTTGTCTTCAAAGTTCTTATCAATCTTTCAACAATTGATGACTTTTTAGTAGAATATGTAGAATAATGATTAATATGATAATTCTCTACAAGTTTTTTAAACTTAGAATTATAAAACTCTTTACCAAAATCAGTTTGCAAATTTTTAGGACAACGTTTAGAATTTATTATAATAGTTTGCATAGCTTTCTGGATTTCATCTTTCTTTTTCGTTTTTACTGGTACTGTCCAACCAAATTTTGAAAATGCGTCAATTACTATAAGTATATAATTATACCCTTTGTTTTCTTTTGAATATTTTTGCATATCAATCAAGTCAGCTTGCCATAAATCGTCAATGCCTCTTAATATTACAGAACGGCGTTGAAAATTTTTTCTTGCTGGTTTATGAAGTTCATTAACCACACACAATTTACTCATATTTTTTTATTTATGTCTTCTTTTGAACTATTTGATTAATTTCTTCCTTTGTAAAATAGTTTGCATCTAATACTACGTGTAGTTGCTGTGTGAATTGTTTTATGTATGAATCTACAATATGTTCCATCCTTGTGTCACATTCTTTTTTCGTATAATATGATCTTAGTAATGAGTCAACAAACTTTTTGTTTACTGCTTCGTCTTCTGACAAAGGGTCAGCTAATCCACGTAACCTGTTTTGTTTCAAATCATAATGTCCTAATTCACTCTTTATTAATGTATTCTTGACCATGTCAAAATAATCTGATATACGTAATCTTTTATGAACATGATGACCAAATTTATCTATATTCATGTTGTTTACTTTATAAAATTAAAATGTTAAATGACTTTGTTTTTTTAATCCACTGATATATAAACTAGTGAATAATATTTGCTTCCCGCAATTCCTCAATAATAGATATAATTTCGTTGTCGAGTCCTGTGTTGCCAGCGTCTCTTGAAGCTATAAGTATTTTTAGTCTTTCAACTAATTCATTAGGGTCATCCCAATAAACATAATCAGTATTTGCCTTTACTTTCTTCAGTACTGTCATACCTTGGCCTTGAGCTAAGCTTTCATTACTAGTGCTTATGTCACTTTTTGTTAATTTAAAGAGTGGTTTAACGATATGATTATATTTCTGTCCTTTGTTACTTTTAATAGGTTTTTTAGGATCAAAATCTCGCCGATGAGCATTAGTTTCCAACAATATATCTTTATAATTTTGCTTGTCACTTTCAGTTATAATATTTAAATCGGGTGTATTTCGTGATAATAACTGCATTAGACCGGGAGTTTTCTTATATCTATTACCACCAATATTAATATGATCATCCTCATCGTATACCCTTAAATTACCCATCATAAGTTTTCCTCGATCGGACCGAAGACCAAATGTTACGTGGTCTATATTATCTGAAGATAAAGACCATGACAATAAATTTTTATCAGGACTTTCAGATGGAGCAGACGTGAAAGAATCTTTACTCGAATCATGCTCATCTGACGAACTAGTAGAACAAGGTGAGGTAACAACGGTAGATTTTAAGTATTTTGGAACTATATCATCATCCTTTTCTTGAAATGTTTCGTCTTCGTCGGAGTATATTTCAGAATTCTCAACATCTGTGTGTTCATCAATTTTACTATTTTCATCAATATTTTTATTGCGCTGGGCTGATGATTTCATGTACTTATTTGAGTTAATTTTATTGAGCGGCTCCGTTATAGGTTTAAATATTGATTCTAAGACTTGATCATTTGTATTTTTTAAATCTTTCATCATTCGTACCTTCCTCTTTATATTTGCAGCTGATTTTATTATTTGCTTTTTAATTTGTTTTTCCATCTTGAATTTGTAGGCACCTCATCAGCTTGGTTGCGAATGTGTTAATGAATGATAATATTATTTAATGATATATATTATATTATGGTACATACTCACTCAACATCACATGAAATCTTAATCAAGAACAATGAATGTGTCAAAGTTTTTCCTATAACATCCTTTATTTTTTTCACAGTCTTTATTAATTACAACATAGCAGTATGGATCCTTCCATACTTTGGAACATACATCACGAAATTCTAACCAAGTCATATCGGAGCACACATGTTCATCATAGACATGTTTAAGATTGACGTCATCTTGTTTAAATAAAATAATTAGGTTTGCATTGTCTCTAATTAGATGTTTAGGTATCTTAGTATAAGTCTGATTTAAATAAAAACAGTCTATATTTTTATGTCGACCCATAGCAAAGTATTCGCGAATATTGTTTTGGTTTTCACAAGCAACGTCGTCAAATATAATTATTGAATTTGGTTTAGCTTCACTGGAAGATATAACTGTATCATTTTCACAAAATTTGTGTAACGAAACGCTTGGCACCATATCTATTACTTTTTGTAAGAAGATGTATTTCGGTTGATATAAAGATTTAGAATATATGTAAAGGTTATTGTATCTTAATCCATTTTCGTGCAACAGAAGCCCAATTATCAAATTAGTTTTTCCACAATTTGAAGGTCCACATATCACACATCGTACAGTGTTAGGTAACAATTTTCCATGACGTAAACGATGACTTTTCTCTTCTGAACACAATTTATCAAGTTTTAACGTTTCTTTTTGTTTAATAAATTTCATAGTGTATTGTAATTAAATGTCAACTGTATATAAAGGACTTTGTGTAAATGATATAAAATTTAAACTGTGTCAAATATTTATATCACTTACCAGTAGTTATAGACTAACTGGTTAGTGGATCCCTATTATCATGTAAGTGTAACGAGATAAACGTTCTGCAGGCTTCGGACATGTGATGTGACAACGGTAATGTGCTTTCAGGGTAGCTCATGAAGAAGTAGAGAAATATTGGGGAACTATGGACCAACGGAGTGAAGCCAGGGTCCCGTGAGGGACCCTGGCTGAACGGAGGTGGTCCAAAGTTCCCAATATTTCACTACTCATACATACATAAATCACGCCTTTATCCCTTACGGGGTAGGCAGAGCGTTAACATGCGTAAAAATACGATCGCTATCACTACGTCTGACAAATATAAAGGGCCGTTTGAGATAATTTGTGTATCACTATAGTGACAGGTTGTCAGCCTGTCGCATAAAAGTTGTAATACACCTGAAACCCTCAAGTCCCTCAGTCGCCTCTTACGACACCCACGGGTAGGAAATGGGGCGATGCTACTCTAAGCCGGCATCACACGGCATTTATATATATTATATTAATAATATCACCTTGTGAATTTGTTGATTTATAGTTGCTTTGTTTGTTAATTTGTTTAATAGGATTCCTACAATATTTAGAAACGATTCTATCGGTCACTTTACTACACACTTCTAAAAAGTTTGCACGAAAACAGATGTTATATAATGTTAACTTTTTTATTCATTTATATACTTGGCAATTTTAATTACACTTAATTATTTAGAACGTACATAAATATCCTAAACACAGTTGTTGTAGACGTGTTTTGAACACAAATGATTTTGTGAACTATATTGTCTAATTATATATCTTTTATATACGACTACAATATTAGCTAATAATAAGTACCTACCTAGTGATAATATAATACTAATTTTCCTTCCTGGTTTCGAAGTTTTCATGTGTGTTCAAAATTTTAATCTTTGTATACATACATATAGGAATCAGCCCACGAAACTGAACAAGTCTCCTCAAGAAACAAGTCGAAAAATATGACAAAAAAATTTGGACCTCCCATACAAATTGACTTGGTCGGATGGTCGGTTGGTAATTTAGTATGGGAGGTCAATTTTTTTTTTCGTTCTTCGACATATGTTCCTTGAGGAAAGTTGTTCAGTTTCATGGGCTGATTCACCCCTTAAAATATTTGCAGCTAATATTTTTACACCCTGTATAATCACGCCTCTTTTCCGGAGGGGCAGGCAGAGACTACATCCTTCCACTTGCTACGATCCTGACACACCTCTTTCGCTTCCTCAACATTCATCAGTCTTTTCATACATGCTCGTCGGTTTAGGGTACTCTTCACCTGACCTTTCTTTAGAACGTGCTAATCTATAGGTACTTATAAAAACAAATGCCTTCACTCACTCATTTACTAATTTTTTCACGGACCTACTGATTCATCAACGCAAATCTACTACAGCTAGAATCATGAAATTTTGGCAGTAAGTTCGTTTTATCATGTAAACATATACCAATAACAGTTTTTTAGGATTTCAACCCCTATGGGGGTATAAAGAAAGGGGGTTTAACGTTTTTATGAAAGTTCGCGGTCCTTAAGGAGATTAGTTTCAAAATTTGTGATTTGTTTAAAAAAATTAAACACGTTTTTTTATGAATTTTAACCCTTAAAGAGGTAAGACGAGGGTTCAAAGCTCTTAAAGAATTTTGCGATTTTCAAATGCAAACTATTTCTCGAAATTTTCGATTAGACAAAAAAAAGTAATAGTAAAATATTTCTTACGAAAGTTGTTCAGTTTTTGAGTAGAATACCCTCTTAAAATTATTGATCTTAATCAAAGTCAAAGTCCCTTAAAATATTTGTTTTTATTTAATTACATACATACATACATACATATATCACGCCTTTGTCCCTTGCGGGGTAGGCAGAGCGTTAACGGCCGTCAGAATACGGTCGCTATCGCCACGTCTGACATTTTCGAGGATTGTTTCCAAGGTTGTTTCAGAAAACATGTGTATCACTATAGTGACAGGTTGTCAGCCTGTCGCCTAAAATTTGTAATACACCTGAAACCCTCAAGTCCCTCAGTCGCCTCTTACGACACCCACGGGTAGGAAATGGGGTGATGCTATTCTAAGCCGGCATCACACGGCAAATTAAAAAAATATTTAATTAAATGTAGGTAACCCTATACACGAAAATACCTACCAACCTCTGAGTTACCAACTAATTACATCTAATTACGACGTAATTATAGGTGCAATGGTGCAGCTACCTCTTTGACCATATATGTATATGCTTATATACGCATAATCACATTTACACTAGAGGGCACCCGCGGCTCCGCCCGGGTGAAAGTTTGGTTTAACCTCGTAACATCCCACAGGATCACTTTTCCGGGATAACAACTGTCTTATGTGTGAATTCAAGTTATTTTCTATGTGTGTGCCAAATTTCATAAAAATCGGTTAAGTACTTTTTGCGTGATGGAGTAACAAACAAACAAACCAAAAAACTTTTGCATTTATAATATTAATAGGATTAGTAAGTTTACCACAAGCGGAAAATATAATTATCATAAAAGCAGGAATATTACACAATATAAGTTATCACTACTTAATTAGTGTCCTATTTGAGAATATTGCATGTGGTTACATTATATTGACGACCGATGTGGCGCAGTGGTAGTGCGACTGCCTTTGACGCAGAAGGTCCCGGGTTCGATTCTCGGTGGGTCACTCACAAAGTTGATATTTATCACTGTGTGAATTTGTCCCCAGTCTGGTAAGGACACAGCGGGCTGAACCACCCGATTGTCCGTAAGTAAGATGGTTCCGTGTTTCGGATGGCACGTTAAGCCGTAGGTCCCGGTTGCTGTCTATGATCAGTTAGACGGCGGTCGTTACACAACCATGTCAGAAGCCTGCTACTTGCAGAAGGCGGTTGAAAAATTCTGACACTAGGGTTCATCGGGACGACTCGTTGTCCCACACGAAAAAAAAAAAAAGACTACATTAATTTTATAAGCCCAATCATCTAATTTAATGTGCCTATATACTTATTTGCCGTGTGATGCCGGCTTTGATAGCATCACCCCATTTCTTCCCGTGGGTGTTGTTGTAAAAGGCAACTAAGGGACTCGAGGGTTTCATGTGTATTTAAAATTTTAGGCGACAGGCTGACAAACTGTCACTACAGAGATACATGTATCATCGCAAAGGGCCCTCAATACTTGTCAGACGACGTGGCGATAACGACCGGAATTTTACGATTGTTAACGCTCTGCCTACCCCGGAAGGGATAAAGGCGTGATTTGTGTGTGTATGTGTTGAGGTCGGTTCTCCTTTAAAATTGTTATTAACATACGGGGTGTAAGAGACGGTGTAACGAAAACTTTGCAGGCATGGAAGGTAGAAAAAAATTTCACGTTTACCTACATAGTCCCCATAGAAAAAGTTGTTCAGTTTCATGGTCTGAGCATGCCTGCAAAGTTTTCGTTACACCGTCTCTTATGCCCTGTATATATGTTATTTACATTATATTTTTCTTTTCAGACGTCCTCCCAGTCCTATTGGCCTACACGTTCGCTTACGTCATAGTGATGATCGCGGTAGTGATGTGCTCAGTCGAGTTGAAGTCTCGACATCTACTGCACTCGACATACAAGCTGTTTTTGATATCGATAGTGGCACAGCACTTTGGGGTGGTGCTGCAAAGTTTGGCGTATATTAAATACGCTAGTAACGGAATGGGTGCTAATAATGCTAAGATTGTCGGTAAGTTGTAAAAGCTTTTTGCCACGTGGGATATCGAATCGATGAATAACCCAATGGACCCTGGTATCAGAGTTTTTCTGCCACTTCTGGTTCTGATGGTCTGAACGAAATGAAAATCTGTGACGACGGTAATGTAACGACTACTGTCTAAATCAACAGTTTTTTTTATATCAATAAACAAACTGGGACCGACAGCTTAACGTAACCTCTGTAGCACGGTAGGTACGTTTTATTAAGAACAATCAGGTAGTCAATCTGCAACTGATTCCTGACCAATCAAACCAGAGTCTTTCGGATCCAAAAACCAACGTTCAAACCACTAGACCACGAATTTAGATAAAAAAACTAGGTTTTAAAAACTAACAGCGACATCTGTTATCGAAGGAATCCAAACTCCGCTGTTTCGCAGGTCAATTTTTCTGCGGCTTCGCCGAGATGACGTTCCTACTTCTGCTAGTGTTACTGGCCAAAGGATATACAGTCACAAGGGGGAGGCTGAAAGTTGGGTTCACAGTCAAATTGACTGTGTTTATGTGTTGCTATGTGGTTACCTACATCGTGCTATTCGTCTATCAAGCTAAGGTAAGTACTGCCATCAGACTACACAGGAAAGTAGAAAGTAAAAGTACGGATAAAGGTACAAAATGGTGCCCTAATAAATACCAAGCTTAAATAGTATTAGCGGCCTGCCCAGCGGCTGCGCCCGCTGCAACTCATTTTCCCGTGGGAATAAGATGTTTTCCCGGCAAGTATTATGCATAAAAACCTTCCTCATGAATCATTCTATCTATTAAAAAACTTGCATCAAAATCCGTTGTGTAGTTTTAAAGATTTAAGCAAACATACATACATACAGACGCGAAAACGACTTTGCTTTATACCATGTAGTGATTAATATTTTCAGTAGAAAAGCATTCAGAATTATTTTCCACTTTATCGAAGCTTTTACAATTATGGACCTCCCCGTAGGTATGAATAAGGTGTGAGAAAATTTGCTGCAAACATGTTAAGGGGTGAATTAACCCGTGAAACTGAACAACTTTCCCCCAGAAACACAGGTCGAATTAAACAAATATTTTGATCCTCCCTCCCATACAAAATTACTGTCTGACCAAGTCAATTTGTATGAGTGGGCCAAAATTTTTATCATCACTACATATTATAAAACAAAGTCGCTTTTCGGGTCTGTCTGTAGGTTTGCTTAAATCTTTAAAACTACACAACTAATTTTGATGATTAATAGATTGAGTGATTCAAGAGGAAGGTTTTATGTATAATACTTGCCGGGAAAACCCTTATTCCCACGGGAAAAGGAGTTGCAGCGGGCGCAGCCGCTGGGGCAGGCCGCTAGTTAATATCTTATAGCATATACCTACCTAATATCATGAATCCTGCGCAGAGAAATGCCATACGACATGATGATGATCATATTTTTTCCCAGGCCTTCGACCCTGGCGAGGTACTATACCTGTACGAGAGCCCGGCTGGCTATGGGCTGATAGTTCTGAGGGTCTTAGCCTGGTGCGTCTTCGCCTATTCCACCTTCTTCACCGTCAAGAAGTACCCGGAAAAGGTATAATAGTTCGTAATTTTATGTTAAGAATAGAACACCTCGGTACCCATATGTGCCCATATACACGATGAATGTTGAGGAGGCGAAAGAAGGATTGTAGCAAGTGTAAGGAAGCCTCTGCCTACCCCTCCAGGAAAGAACCGTGATTTATATATGTATGTCTGTAGAAAAGCATAAATCTCGGTGCTTAGCAGTTAACACGAACGCTTACAAAACAGTGCCTACCCTGATTTTTATCGTAACTTCGCTACCGCTAGATGGCGCTGCTAGTTTACTGAAACGCGGTATCGTTAAATACGTATAAAATATTCTACACGCGATTGCAGATGAATCGAAATAATTTCGTCATTATGATGGCATGGATGATTGATTGATGGCCTGGATGATTCATTTGACCTTAGGATGAAAGAGAAGGTGCGACTATGGAAACAGGATAGTGTAAATACTACTCTACTATACTGTACTGTACCTAACACTACTGTAAAATACTACTACTATTGTACTACTTTCACATTAAAAGTCCAGTGTGCACTTGCCCCACGCCGAATATATATTAGATTTCGAATAGTTTTTCTACTATTTTCAGAACATGTTCTACTGCCCGTTCTTCATCTGTGGCACGCTGTGGTTCCACGCTGGCGCCCTCTTCATACTCACTGCCAACAACTATATCGGTAAGTCGAAGTTAGACAAGTAAACTACCGTTTATAAAGTTTCAGGGACAATTTTGGTGTTTAATCTTGTATTTTGACTTTATCTACATTTGATCACCACAACAATTTATTACAAAGCAACGGACAACGCTGTGCGCGTAGCCGAGTTAATTGGTCTAAATATAATTAAGCGCCAGAATCGATTCGCTAAGAAAAATAATTTTATTTGATCGCTTACCTCACTCAGCTATTGTTACATGATATTGTTCTCCCGAAGGACTGAATTATGATGTTCTCCTTTGGCAAAAAATCTACCCATTAGCAAAACATAATACCTAGTTCTTTGTTTTTCAGATAAATGGGTGCGAGAAAGCGTAGTCACGGCAGTCCTACTTTTTATCACATTTAGCGGGCACATTATGTTTTTGGTAAGTAGCTTGGTAGCAAATGGCATCATTGTTTCAAAAAACGAGTACGTATTTATTAGACTCATTTAAGTCGTTAGGTTGGCACAGGCACGCAGACACGACAAAAATAAAATTCCATACTTACATTTCGGTCCGTGGCCAGAAAAAAAAAGTTTACCTCACACTTCATGAAAAGGTGTTTTATGGTACACAATTTTGTTCTAAGTTTATAGTGAATGTGATTTTTCCGCGTATTCCATTTTTTATTTATTTAATAGAATGTAAGCAAATCCAGCCCATGGCGCTTGTGTATTTCAAAATTTATCACTATAAAATGTGGATTTATTTTTATTTATTCCTCGCAAATGGAAGAAAATACTATCCTCACCCAAAATGCCCATTTCTGGTCTCATTCATTCGGCCTCGGCTTCGTCTCGTTCTTCCAATAAATACTCGACTAGGAATTGGTCCATTTTTGACCACTGCCATAGTGTACTATTATTTACCTTCTTTAAAAATACCTGAATGTGGTTTGTTTACAGTTATTAACGCTACCAGTGTTTGCGAACAAGAACTTCCCTTATCACGTGAGGACTACTCAGATTGGAGTCATGGAGGTACCTAAAAACTATGCTTTAGTATATTTTTTTATCTAAGTCGTTAGGTTAGGTTAGGTTAGATAATTAAATATTATGTTTATGAACTGTATCTATAGTAAAAGTTTAAATTACTATCGATTTTCAAAATTCAATTCTCATTTTAGAACACTCCGAAATCCTTAAAAGTTTGAAATGTAAAATTAAATACTCACATCTTAAATCCGATGTTTTTTTTAAAGAAATATGTATATTATTTGCATGTTGAAATCACTATATATATCCACTTCTGTAGCATCACCCCATTTCTTTCCCTTGTGAGTCGTAGAAGCCGACTAAGGACTCAAGGTTTTAATGTGTATTGTAATTCTAGGCGCCAGGCTGACAACCTGTCACTATGGTCATGGGGTCTCATTCCCTACTAAAAGAAATTAGTCCAAAAATAAATCAATAGATGGCGATACGGGTCGCGGATGCAACTTAAGAGACTGGAATAAAAGCAAATTTACAAAAACAATGTATTGGAAAATTATAAATACATAATTTAAGATGTTTTGTGACGGAAAACACGCGAATTATTCACATTTTTGCAATATTTTTCAATCTCATGTCGTCATACGAAGTATCCAATAAATAAGCTAGATGTCGCTAGCAACGCACGCGCTGAGTCGACATATCAAATAGCCCGCCAATAGCCGTCCTAGGGCAATCGAACTCCTTCTATGACGTTAGGTATCTGTACTACTTTAGTAGTATTATATTATCTGTGCTATGGTGATACATTACTTATCTGAAGCGACCCTATAACATTTGTCAGGCGTGGCGATAACGACGGTAATTTTACGGTCGTTAACGCTCTGCCTAACCCGCCAGGGATATGGGCCTGATTTATGTATGTATGTATTATGTATGTATGCATTATGTATGTAACCGCTGGGCGGGCCGCTAGTTCGCTGTAAATAATTATTTATACATAATTCTTATATAATACTATCTTATATAGTTTTAATTAGAACGTTCCGTATTAACTTGGAGTGTCCCCTAGGTGACAGGAGCGGCCTCTTTGGACCGGTTCGGACCCAACGCTTACCACCCGAGCCACGGGGGCGTCCCGCAGACTGTCATCATACCGCTTACCAGGTAAATATCACCAGCCAGCGATATTAGAGTCTGGCTAACGAATCTTTGGACGTCAATGATTTAAATATTTGAAATGGCAACACTACAAGTAAATACAGCCAAAACATGTTGATACTTACCACATTTAAATAAACTAGAAAATAGGTATTATGGCCTTTGAGTAGGTACATATGTATAGGTTCTATTTAATTAGTTCTCATGATTTATATACATCATAAATGCATACCGGTAGGCAACCTTACACAAACTAAAGAGAATAAAACAAATAAAAGAAGTATCAAAATTGTTTTATTATAGTTTTTCAGTGTTGACATGTAAAAGGTTTTTAAAATTAGCGCTATTCCGTGTCCAAAGACTCGTTAGCCACACTCTAGGATCCGCGAAGGATTCGCTGACCCCCAAAAATATCCTAAATATTGACGTTTCGAGTTCTGACGTATTCAGAGAGCAGGATGGAAATATAAAGTTCACTTAAGCGTGACAAGGATAGGTAGATTATCGCGCATATCATTTGTCGCTAAATATTTGCTGCTCATTTTGTGCTGAACATTTTCGTTTGTTCTTTTTTTGTCCCGTATACTCACGCTTCATTTACCGACTAGACGTGATATCGCCACTCCAGAACCTTCCAACCCGATGCCCATCGACCTTCTAACCCACTGTTTTCTTTTCAGAAGGACAGAAGAACTAATTGGCAACATGTACACCCAATACATGGCTACAGCGCCCCCTATGTCGTTAGAAAACGGAATCCCAAAACTCAACGGAACCTTAAAAAATAAACCTTTGATTCCACAAGAAAGTACCGAAACGAACAGCTCTGATGATATAAATCCACATTTAAAAGAAGAAAAACAAATATTCACAGTAGAAGGACAAATGAGTAATATCGAAAAAGAAAAAACGGAAAATTCTAAAGTAACATCAGTGTTGCCACACGACAGAAATTTGCCCGAAGTTTTACCAAATACAGAGCCGAAGTCTATGCCCGATTCTGATACAAGTTTGCCTACGGAGAGTTTGCCGTCGAGTTTGAACGGGTCTAGAGGAGAATTGCCAAGCATTTTGAGATCTAGAAGGACGATTCTAGAGCCTATCAAAAGAGATGAAGTACCGTCATGGTCGCTCGCCAAAGGACCAAGTGTCGTCGCCATGTTGAAGAAGAAAAGTGTTCAAGGTAAGAATTTTATAGCAGTTTTTGAAGAGTGCGAGCGTATTGCTGAATAACTTATTTGCACAGAACACTGCTGCCCATTCCAGATTCATTCCTTACTGCTGTGCAATGCCGAAATTAAATAGCATCACTCTATTTCTTTTCCGCAGGTAACTTTTCACGTTAGATCCAATTTGTTTACTTTTGTGACGCATGCTAAAAAGGATAGGGTGGGTGCTTTGCTGCTTTTTTAACCATCGACTTTTGGAAATGATTACGTTTCATAAATTAGATATTAGAGAGGAAGTAAGAAAATTTCAAAATAAAATGGCTAAAAAGTACCTAAAAGAGTTGACAAAAAATGAGGGCGCCACTTTCTTGGCCATCTGTCAAATCTGACAGATAACGCTTAAACATGACAACAATTTGTCAACATGTTTAGTTCCATTTTATTTTATATCCACACTTTTTTGCTGGACTCTAACTAATAAGTTTAAATTATAAATTTTCAGAAGAATCATCCAACGGAACCATATCTAACGGGCACCTACCATCACCAACAAACATACCAACAGTTGCGGCATCTATACCACTGGGAAACATGCCGCTGGCAACTTTGCCGCCAGTGCCGGCATCTTTGGCTATACCACTTAAAAAGGTGCCGCCGGTCAGAAATGGGTTACAAGCTAGCTCTGGAGAGATATCTACAATACATGAAGGGCATATACAGTCGTATAAAGGGAATGTTAGTAAGGCTACCATAGATCTCTTCAGTGCAAATAGTACTAAGGGTTAGTTTTAGTAGTTAACTCGATGAGATAAAAGAAAGAACCCGACATGGCAACATTATTGTTGACATGCCGCTCATATGTCATATATTTTGATAGAGCGACAAAACAATAATGTTGCCATTTCGAGATCTTTTATTTACCTGATCGAGTTAAAGTAGATAAAGCGCGTAGGATAATCGAAGTTTGCCTTAATTAGTGTCTAGAACACTATTTTGATATAAGATTCTCAGAGTAAGATTTCATAGAAAGAAAGTACATTGATAATTTACTACGTTGTAAAGTTGATATACGTACCTAATACACTTACCCTGCCTCAAAATTTGGTAAACATTGTTGTTTTATTGTATTTCATTGTTAATTTATTGGGCGTAAGACTCACGAATATGCCTGGTTCTCTGATCTCGCTAACAAAAGCCAAAAACGACATCTAAACTTGCATGTTCCAGTCTCTAATACCATCTTCACCTGCAGTGTGTGCGAAAAGTCATGCCGCTCCCGCACCGGCTTATATAGCCATGAAAAGTATTGCCTCAGACATTGAGTATATCGTCTGTCACAGACGTGTGAGGCCAATGCTGATGTTGCCAATAAAGTACCGAAAATATAATATATAAGACTTAATATGTCTTTAGTATCTACATATCAAAAATTACTTTTGCGTGGCTTGCTATGGTAACCCAAGGTGTCCCAAGGTGTCAATTTACTATCTCTTAAAAAAACATTTAATTTTTGAAGAAACCGTTTAAAAATTTACACATTTGTTCCTATTTGTGGCAATACTGGCAACGTTTAAGTTACTTTTCATACAAAAATAAAATAACGTGTTAACCTAATTCAAGTAAGAATTTAATAATTTAGGATAAGGTCCCTTTTTGTATGGTAAACATATCAAACGTAATTTTTATAGCAATAAGAGGTGAAGATCTCATTTTAAAATTAAGTTTATCTTAAGAAGTGTGCGTTTTATCAAAAGTATTCTAGTCTTCTGTCTAGTCAAAATAAATAATAAGAATGAAAATATTGTTTTTCTGTTACTTACCACTAATTTTATGAAGAAATACAGGGGTGAACCAAACAGTTAAACTTATCAACAATCCCCAAGGAACATAGGTCGAAAATAAAATAAAATTTTGGGCCTCCCATGCAAAATTACCGACCGTTGAATTCTATTTGTTTGGGAGGTCTCAAATTTCGACCTCTATGTTTTTTGAGGAAACTTGTTCAGTTTTATGGGCTGATTCACCCCTTAAAATATTTTCAGCTAATATTTTTACACATCATATTTTATATCCTTTATATCGACTACTACGCGCTAAGGTACTCCTAACTCGCATGATAACATAAAAATAAAAGAACAGCCGTGTGATGCCGGCTTAGAATAGCATCACCCCATTTCCTACCTTTGGGTGTCGTAAGAGGCGACTGAGGGACTTGAGGGTTTCAGGTGTATTACAACTTTTAGGCGACAGGCTGACAACCTGTTACTATAGTGATACACAAAATGACCTCAAACGGCCCTCTATATTTGTCAGACGTGGCGACAGCGACCGTATTTTTGCGGCCGTTAGCGCTCTGCCTAACCCGTAGGGGATAAAGGCGTGATATATGTATGTATGTATGTATGTAAAAGAACAGACTAAACTTCAAAATATAACAACTTTTATTTAAATTATTCGATTTCCTATAATTCTGCTTATCTCTAGATATACTTAAATAAAAAGTCCGGCAATAGTACTTCATATTACGCATGTGGACTAGCAGGTCCAACGAGCTACTTTTTAAAAAGATATTTTGTATGAAAACACTGAGAGATGACGTCATATCTCGCTTTTTGGATCGCGTCAAAACACATACTTCCATATTTCTCTTTGTATTAATTCAAACCTTGAATATTTCGAAAAAATAGAAATGGAGTCTGTAGTATTTTTGTACAATAGTTTTAAGCGTTCAATTTTTGTATTTTATTAATGACTCAGTCAACTAGCGAATTCCTGAAGGGTTTATGTACTATCACAAGTCTACAGGTGAAATTCGATGTACATTGCGTAGTCGGGTCAAAATCCTGGTTTCATAATGTCCTACCGGCTACGAAATGTAGATCGAATTTCACCTGTAGTCTTGTAGCCTGTAGGCTGTAGTTTCATTGCATGGGGCACTAATTGTTAACATTTAGTATCAACAAGCAGTTTTGTTTTCTTGTAAAAGTTTTTCTATTTCTTTTCTGAGCATGGCGGCCTCTTCTTCCATTTCGGATCTGCTTCTGGGCGGTTTCGCTGGATGGCAGCCTTTGAAACTGAAAATATAAAACGTATATTTTAGTGCCGTGTGATGCCGGCTTAGAATAGCATCACCCCATTTCTTCCCGCGGGTGTTGTAAAAGGCAACTAAGGGGCTCAAGGGTTTCATGTGTATTACGTTTTTAGGCGACAGGCTGACAACCTGTCACTATAGTGATACACGATGTGTGTGTGTGTGTGTGTGTGTGTGTGTGTGTGTGTGTGTGTGTGTGTGTGTGTGTGTGTGTGTGTGTGTGTGTGTGTGTGTGTGTGTGTGTGTGTGTGTGTGCGTGCGTGCGTGCCTGCGTGCGTATGTTCGTATGTATGTATGTATGTATGGGTGTATGTATGTATGTATGAATGTATGTATGTATGTGTGTATGTATGTATGTACGTATATGTATGTGTGTATGAATGTATGTACTAACTTATCGTGTTTGGCCAGCTCCAGGTAGATCAGGTCGTTCTGGATGAAGTCGCCCTTGGTTCTGGGCATCACGTGGCAGTGCAGGTGTCGGACAGTCTGTCCCGCGTACGGGCCGTCCCGTATGGTCACCGTACACGAGCTCGTGACGTGAACCGGCATCACAAGGCAGGGAAATGGGGTGATGCTGTTCTAAACCGGCATCACGCGGCAAGGAAATGGGGTGATGCTGTTCTGAGCCGGCATCATAAGGCAGGGAAATGGAGTGATGCTGTTCTAAGTGTGTATGTATGTATGTGTGTATGAATGTATGTATGTAAACTATGTATGTATGTACGTATATGTATGTATGAATGTATGTACTAACTTATCGTGTTTGGCCAGCTCCAGGTAGATGAGGTCGTTCTGGATGAAGTCGCCCTTGGTTCTGGGCATCACGTGGCAGTGCAGGTGTCGGACAGTCTGTCCCGCGTACGGGCCGTCTTGTATGGTCACCGTACACGAGTTCGTGTTGTGGACTTTCTCCATCAACTGTGGAAGAAAAGGGTATATAGTCATTTTTTAAAGAAATACTTCGAGCATACAATCTACGGGGTGTAAAAAAAATTGCTGCAAATGTTTTAAGGGGTCAACCAGACCATAAAACTGAACAACTTTCCCTTAGTATATGTCAGGAAACGGCAATTTCGACCTCCCATACAAAATCGCGACCAGCCTGTCGCCTAAAAGTGCAATACACATGAAACCCTCGACTCCCTTAGTCGGCTTCTACGATACCCTCAGGAAAGAAATGGGGTGATGCTATTCTAAGCCGGCATCACACGGCATGATGAGGGATAAAAGGACTTCATCATCATCACTTTCTGGTCAAATCTGAACTTACTTTCTGCACAAGTCTGACTGTCCGGTAGAAGTCCTGGGCCTCCTCCTCAGTCAGATCCTGGTTCCTCTCCGCCTCCCTTATAGGAGCCACCAGCACGTGACCAGGGATCACACATCTGGACAATGGGGTGATGCTAGCATGAGAATAGGATGACTGTAGAGTAAGGAGTGATGCTATAGTAAAAAGTGGTTGTTTACTATATTTGTAGAAATGTTCATACATATATCACGCCTTTGTCCCTTGCGGGGTAGGCAGAGCGATAGTGGCCGTAAGACATTTTTGAGGATTGTTTTCCAAGGTTATTTCAGAAAACATGTGTATTACTACAGTGACAGGTTGTCAGCCTGTCGCCTAAAAATTGTTATACACCAATACTCTCGAGTTCCTTAGTCGCCTCTTACGACACCCGCGGGAAGGATGTGGGGTGATGCTATTCTAAGCCGGCATCACACGGGAATAGAAATGTTCACAAGATAGTAATTTCGAATACATTTTGTTTTAATCAACAAAGTTACAAAGTTAGTAAAAATTGAGAAAATAGTGGAAATGGGGTGATGCTAGAGTGGAAATGGGGTGATGCTAGAGTGGAAATGGGGTGATGCTAGAGTGGAAATGGGGTGATGCTAGAGTAGAAATGGGGTGATGCTAGAGTGGAAATGGGGTGATGCTAGAGTGGAAATGGGGTGATGCTAGAGTGGAAATGGGGTGATGCTAGAGTAGAAATGGGGTGATGCTAGAGTGGAAATGGGGTGATGCTAGAGTGGAAATGGGGTGATGCTAGATTGGCAATGGGGCGATGCTACAGTACAATAAGACGATGCTAGATTGGAAATGGGGTGATGCTAGATTGGCAATGGGGCGATGCTACAGTACAATAAGACGATGCTAGATTGGAAATGGGGTGATGCTAGATTGGCAATGGGGCGATGCTACAGTACAATAAGACGATGCTAGATTGGAAATGGGGTGATGCTAGATTGGCAATGGGGCGATGCTACAGTACAATAAGACGATGCTAGATTGGAAATGGGGTGATGCTCGAGTAAAAATAGGGCGATGCTAAGTTGGAAATGGAGTGATGCTATAGTGCTACCTCATTCTTACTCTCAAATCATGTTAGATTCAAATGCGGTGATGGTGGCGTAAAAACGGGGTGATGCTAGAGTGGAAATGGGGTGATGCTAGAGTAGTAATGGGGTAATGGGGTGATGCATAATGGCAATGAGGTGATGCTAGTGGCAATGGGGTGATGCTAGAGTGGCAAAGGAGTGATACTAGATTGGAAATGGAGTGATGCTAGAGTGGAAAAAGCGTGATGCTAGACTCAAAATGGGGTGATGCTAGACTCAAAATGGGGTGATGCTAGGCTCAAAATGGGGTGATGCTAAACTCAAAATGGGGTGATGCTCTACTACTGACCTCAAGTTAACAAAAGCGTAGCTCAACTTAGACTTATAAAAGACACAAGTCTCCGGTATCCTGACGTGTCCGAACACATAACAAGGCCCGCGCTCTGACGGGTCCGGGGTTCGATTCCCGGTTGAAGGTGTCGCACTACTGTGCTCTGGAAGCAGGTCTCGTCGCAGGCTTAAAGCGTGGAGGGAGTAGATGTCTTTTCTGAAAAAAAGAAAATAGTATTTTTTTATTATTATTATTTTAATTTACAAAAATACATAAACAGAAAATTTCAAAATAGCTAAGGTATCATAAATTATGTTTATTGGGCTACACGTAACCGTAGCGTACACGTATTTTTTTAATAAATCATGATAAAACGTCGAAATAGCTACCTTTTATTTTGTCAGTTACCTCTCGTGACTTTTGACTTTAGGAAATTTTAAATGTAATATAGTTTTTGCTCGTCTATTTGATTGATGTAGTTCAACAAGTAAAAAATAATAAGTATTTTACTTTGTAAAGTTTTTGAAAGAAAGTATCATATATTTCAATTTCTTCTCTTGAACAGATGGAAAAGAATTATCATAATAATAGATTAATATCTTAGAAAATCACATCAAAAGCAGCGCCATCTAGCCCCACACTAAGCAAAGCTTGTACTATGGGAACTAGATTACTAGTAATACTTCAATCATTCTTTACATACACACACAAATCACGCCTTTGTCCCTTACGGGGTAGGCAGAGCGTTAAAGATCGTAAAATTACGGTCATTATCGCCACGTTTGACAAAGTATTGAGAGCCCTTTCGAATAATTTGTGTATCACTGTAGTGACAGGTTGTCAGCCTGTCGCCTGAAGTTGTAATACGCATGATACCCTCGATTCCCTTAGTTGCCTCTTACAACACCCGCGGGAAGAATTGGGGTGATGCTATTCTAAGCCGGCATCACACGGCATCATTCTTTAAATGTCGGAAAATACTCTTGTAAATCCTGAAATATAAGGTGTAAAAATATTAGCTGCAAATATTTTAAGGGGTGAATCAGGCCATAAAACTCAACAACTTTTCCCAAGAAACAGGTCAGAATATGACTTTTTTTTTGACCTGCTATACAAATTGACTTTGTTGATCGAGAATTTTGTATGGCAGGACCAATTACTTTTTGTTGTCTATGTTCGTCTGCCTATGTTCCTTTAGGAAAGTTGTTCAGTTTCGCGCTGGTTCATCCCTTAAAATATTTGCAGCTAATATTTTTACACCTTGTATATTCTTATTAAAACCCTTGAATTATAATACCTTCTATGTTGAAACACGGGCATGTTTTGTCTGACATTCTTCAACTTCTCCTGTGAAATCTCCGCCACTCCGAAACACGGACTCTCCTCGCCGAGCTCCACTAGTATCTGTAATATAAAAGTGATCTACTTACATACATACATATATCACGCCTTTATCCCTTGCGGGGTAGGCAGAGCGTTAACAGCCGTAAGAATACGGTCGCTATCGCCACGTCTGACATTTTTGAGGATTGTTTTCTAAGGTTGTTTCGGAAAACATGTGTATCACTATAGTGACAGGTTGTCAGCCTGTCGCCTAAAAATTGTAATACACCAATACTCTCGAGTCCCTTAGTCGCCTCTTACGACACCCACGGGAAGGATGTGGGGTGATGCTATTCTAAGCCGGCATCACACGGCATTGTAATCTACTTAATGTATCTTATACCTTTAAACGCAATGAATTAAAACGGAAATGTATGCAATTCTTAAAGTGCAATAGGATATGTATAAAATAATGCTTCTGTAATAAATAAAACACAACCTAACCAAACCTAGTCTAACCTCACCTAACCTAACTTTTCGTTGAGACAATCAAGTAACAATCATAATTCTCGCTTTTGGTTAAGTTAGGTTAGGTTAGCCAATGTTTAGTTAGGTTAGGTTGTATTTTATTTATAACAGAAAGCATTAACTTATTTTTAAGCAAAAAAATTAATTCGGATGATATCTGAATGTAACTTATTCGGGCCAGCAAGACTAACATGCGTGCCACGATAAAATTTTGTCACCGCAATATGTCTTCTGCGGCTAACTTTACTGCGAATAAGTTACGCATTCTTCCGTAGTGACATTGTGCGCATATGAAACGACAAAATATGTCGTGGCACGCATGTTAGCCAGGCAGGTTAACCTTCGGGTTGCAGAGGTCAGATGGCAGTAGGTAGCCGACCCCGACAGAGAACGGGATTAGGCAAGGAGAATGATGATGTGTTTTACCTCTCCCCAAGGGTCGACGACCAGCGCGTGGCCGTAAGACCGCCTCTTCGCGTTGTGTTGTCCAGCCTGCGCGGCCGCTACTACGTAACATTGGTTTTCTATCGCTCGACATCTGAAAAATGTTCATCGGGTTGTTAATATACCCAACGACGACCAATGTGGCGCAGTGGTAGTGCGACTGCCTTTGACGCAGAAGGTCCCGGGTTCGATTCTCGGTGGGTCACTCACAAGGTTGATATTTATCTCTTTGTGATTTTGTTCCCAGTCTGGTTAGGACATTGCGGGCTGAACCACCCGATTGTCCGTAAGTAAGATGGTTCCGTGTTTCGGATGGCACGTTAAGCCGTAGGTCCCGGTTGCTGTCTATGATCACTTAGACGGCGGTCGTTACGCAACCATGTCAGAAGCCTGCTACATGTAGAAGGCGGTTGAAAAATTCTGACACTAGGGTTCATCGGGTCGTTGGACGATTCGGTGTCCCACACGAAAAGAAGAATATACCCAACACCAGAGTACTACTTCTACAGCAACAACAGTCCACTGCTGGACGTGGGCTTTCCCCAGAAGGGGGGTATTGTCATAGTCACCACGCTCGGCAGGCGCATTGGCGAGCGCAGTGTAAAATATTGTATATATTCACCGGGAACGCTGCTGTCCGTTCTCTGGATTCACAAACGCCTTTTACGGCACCCACGGGCGGAAAGGGGGTGATGCGACCCAATGAACTCTATTCATTGGGTCGTTAATATTCAACACCAGGGTTCATCGGGTCATCCGTAGACTCTACTTACCTGAGTAGCACGTGCCAGTGCGCCAGTCCAGTGGCATGCGTGAATGCTGACGGGTAAGTGAGTATGTCTGCGTTTAAAATACTCAGTGATGTGCTCAGTTCAGGGAAACGCATATCGTAGCAAATTGCCATACCTAAAAGGAATTTCATAAATTATTTAATAAATAATATAATAATAAAAAATATATATGTAATACAATAATACACTTACAACACCTCATATGTAATAATACATACAGGGAGTAAGAGACGGTGTAACGAAAACTTTGCAGGCGTGATCAGACCATGAAACTGAACAACTTGGTAAACTTAAAAAAATTTCGACCTTCCACACAAAATTCCGGATTAGCTGACTGACTTTGTATGGGAACTAGTTTTTTTTTTGCCACCATAGCCCCCATATAAAAAGTTGTTCAGTTTCATGGTCTGATCACGCCTGCAAAGTTTTCGTTACACCGTCTCTTACATCCTGTATAATGGTCAATAAAAATTATAAAAAAATTCACTCACCAATTTTCCCAACAGGTGTATCAACAGGCGAGACAATATGGCTGCCGGGATGCGAGAAGTCGCTTTCTTTTAACCTTACGTTCTTCTCCGGGATTTCCACGTCGAATAGATGCAGTTTCCTATACGTCTGCACTATTTCACCTTTATTGTCGATTATAACGTGCGTGTTGTACATTTTTGACGGGTCATTTTCATCCTGAAATTGTGTTACAACTTAATACAGAATGTTCGTAAAGGTTTTATGTTTTAAAAATAACAGGCACCGCCCTTATTCGAAACTTTTACGGTTACGGATATACCGGGTGTAAGGATCAGCCCTCTGAATACCGATAGGGTTCATGCAGACGATGAAACTGAACAACTTTCCCCTAGAAAACGACAAAAAAATTTCAACCTCCCATACAAAATCGCGATCATCTGACTGCATTTACTATGGGAAACCAATTTTTTTTTACATTTCCTGACATATGTTGCTAGGGGAAAGTTGTTCAGTTTCATGGTCTGAATGCACCCTATCAATGTCCCTTACACCCGGTATTTTTACAGTTACCGGAGCTCAATAACATCCCTGCTTTATAGTATCTATTAAGAGGATCGTGTTGCTGGAAATTTTCATACAAAAAGCGTTAACGTTTTTATCACACTTACCGGTAACCAGTTGTTTTGATTTTTAAGTACATATATAAAATACCTAACTAACGCAAAAACTAGGTTTATACGTTTTTATTTTTTTGATATATATTATAGTTGAACGACTTGGTATCCCACACGAAAAGAAGAAGAAGATAGTTTTAGAAATAATGAGGCACAAAAGTAAACTTTTTTGATACTGAAAAATCTTTATGTTCGAGTGAGGTTACTTACAAAACTGTACTTAATTTGGTCCAAAACGAAACGTATAAACCTAGTTCAGTTTATACATAAGCGATCAAGACCAAAATTATAGAATTTGGTTGAAATTTAGGGGTAGGGAAACGTTAACGCCCGTACCACGATTTTACTCTGTTTTCGAGGCGATTCCTCACGAAGCCTGATACCTGTCCCTATCGCACATTACGGTGCTTGCCGCGCGGGAGTCGAGACAGCACATACAATTTAAGAAACGCATTTCGCGCGCGCCATGTCGTTGAATGCCGTGTGATGCTGGCTTAGAATAGCATCACCCCACATCCTTCCCGCGGGTGTCGTAAGAGGCGACTAAGGGACTCGAGGGAATTTTTAGGCGACAGGCTGACAACCTGTCACTATAGTGATACACATGTTTTCTGAAACAACGTTGGAAAACAACCCTCAAAAATGTCAGACGTGGCGATAGCGACCGTATTCTTACGGCCGCTAACGCTCTGCCTACCCCGCAAGGGATAAAGGCGTGATATATGTATGTATGTATGTATGTCGTTGAATGATAGTCTTAAGTTTATACTATGAAGTGGTATCTTACCAACTCATGGATACCACCCATGGATAACCACACTCCATGTTGAGCCGCCAGTTCGCGATATTTTGTCACTACATTCCCTTTGAGTATTGGCTCAGAATTTGCCACTACTTCTTTCTTATTGTCCGCTATGTAGTCGCAGGCTTCTGGGAAGAATATCATCTGAAATAAATAAAAAATTGCTGTGTGATGCCGGCTTAGAACAGCATCGCCCCATTTCTTCCCGCGGGTGTTGTAAAAGGCAACTAACGGACTCGAGGGTTTCATATATATTACAATTTTAGGCGACAGGCTGACAACTTCTCACTACAGTGATACACAAATCATCTCAATAAAGAATGGAAAGGGCGCTCAATACTTGTCACACGTGGCGATAACGACCGTATGTTTACGATCATTAACGCTCTGCCTACCCCGCACGGGATAAAGGCGTGATTGTATATATTTGCATTTTGTTTTACAAAACAAACTCATTAAATTAAGTACCACTCACTTAATAACACGTATTTTTTTGAAGTTATACCATGGTTAATTTTCATACAGAAGCCATTAAAATAGCAAGATATTGAGCCAAAATGCCGACCGATATGAAAACGTAATTTTGAACTATATTTTTAAATATAACTAAAATATGTACTAAACACACTTTATTCTCAATAAAAAATTGTTACAATGTACAAAAACTTTGATAATTATGCTTTATCTAAGTTAAACTAATAAGTGAAGAAGTTCATCTAAGTAAGAAGTCTTTTTGTGCATTTTGAGTGTTCCATTAGATTTCGCTTTTTTATTGCAGGTTGGAAACTAAAATCTTAATATTTACATAATCCACTTTTCGCCCGGTGTTCCATACGAAAAGAAAGAGATGAAGAGAAAGAGATGAAGAGAGAAGAGATTACTTTCTAACAAAAAGTTAAAGAGATAAAGATATGTTTATAAGATGCAAACGAAATTAATTATTTTTTGTTCCACAGTTTTAAAGATAATTGCGTGTTTATAAAGACAATTTTCGGAAAGCTTATAAACATGGATTCACAGAAAACTTGTAAATTCTGACTTACTTGTACTTTCTCTTGAGCAGCATCACTGACCAACTTCCGCACCGTATCAAAGTTGGCAACTTTATCTTGAATCGATGTCATTTGACATACAGCTATCTTTGTAGAACTCATTGTTCTGGCTTGCGTGTAGGGTGTGATTGATGGTACGTTGGTAAATAGTCTTCGGAAGATGTGGTTTAGATGCTGTAAAACAAGTATTACATTATGTTACATAGATATTTGTTTATGTTTGGTATCAACAATATGATAGATAAAACAATAGAGATAACATAGAAATACATAGGTTATCTATCACTTAATATTCAGTGCTACTAATTTGCAGTGCCTTCAAAAGGGTGTCATATGTGATACGCTATTGTAATTAAATTGGATCTTAAGATACCATGTGATAGGAAAATAAATGAATCATTTTTATGCACTGTGTTTCGGAGGAAATGCATTAAATTGGAGGCGTTGTTTAAAACACCATACTGAACAACTTTCCCAGCGGGACCAGTGTTGGAAAACGAAAAAAAATTTTCAACCTCCCATACAAAGTTAGACAGGTGATCATGAATTTTGTACGAGAGGTTGAATTTTCAACAGAAGAAAGTCGAGGGACATCAAGAAGGGAAGAAACACGGAAGAACACATCATCATCACTGTCCTTGCCTTGTCCCGTTCTCTGTCGGGGTCGGTTATTTAACCTAGGGGACTTGACGTGGAACCAAGTTTTTACACGAGCGACTGCCACCTGACCTCTGCAACCCGAAGGCTAACCTGGCCCGATTCCTAGTTTAAGTCGTATTCAAATATTATCTGAATTAAAATTTTATTGGAGTGGTTTTATCACAATATTTTTCCTTCACCGTAAAAGCAGTCGGTAAATGTACCTATGTAAAAAACACATTGATACATGGCGGGATAGAACTCGGGTCTCACGATTGTAAGACCGCTGTTGTAACCACTCGGCCACCGAGGCTCAAGACGGAAGAACACGTAATTTATGCAATTACAACTCACTTGGTTGTTGCAGAGTTGCAGGGAGCAGTATACTTTTCCATTCCTTGTTCCAATTTCATGAAAATTTTAAATGTAACCTATTACTAAGCAACATGATTAAACAACAACCGTTGAAAGTTAAAATAGACAGACAATTAATACTTACACGCATCATCCGACAATGAATGGGAAACAAAATTCACGATATTTAACGAGAAATCTGAATTTCAGCAAAACAAATTTCTCTATAGAAATAAACAGCTGATCTTGTTTGACATTAGGCGTCACAGACAAATTTAATAAACAGTACAAATACGACAGTGTTGTACGCCGATACGCAACTAGTGACATCTACCTTGATTAATCAAATTTTTCATTATATATTTTCTTTCTTGCCCTGCTGGCTGGACTGCGGGCTCATAAATAAAAAGTTGTTTAGTATTCGATTATACAATCAATTTTCAAATAGTTGAATATTGACTCGGATATTCGCCAGCCGTAAAACAATCATTCGTCGAACGAGTGTGTAGAATTTCATTTGGATGGAGAATTTCAAACCCGAATTCTAAAGATGTTTAGTGCTGATACTCTACAAATTATGGGAAATAATTATCGTTTACAAATAGTTGCTTCTTTAAATTCGAGATGACGTTGCTAATCAATCAGACTTCTGCAAGTGCTAGTCTTTTAAGCGTAGCATTTTTAGTCTGTGGGGCTGTCAAAGCGCGTTCTGAAATGTGATTCACTATCAGATTGCGTTTTCTCCTTCATTAAATTTCTCAATATTCTTGCTGAGAATATAGCAAGAAATGCAAAAAGATCGAAAAAAATATTGATTACTAATGTTTTTAAGAAATTAGCACATTTTTTTTCTATTTTAACAATTTTCCTAGGGATTTAATAACCACAATAAAAGTTCACCCCTTTTTGTATCTTCAGAACACATTTCTGTCAATCTAGAAAAGTCGAAAGCGGTGGTTATTACAGAAGAAGAACAACACACTGAATGGACAAAATACTAAAGACGTATTATTGATAAAAATACACAACAAAAGGAAACTAACTGAAGACGTACAATCTATAAATATTTAAGAATAAGTACTCACTGAAGACGAGGCTGTATGGTCTTAAGACCCTTGCCTGTCCAGAATGGACAAAAGGAAAAAAAAAAAAAAAAAAAGCGGTGGTTATTTTGTTATTTCGTATTTTTAAAAAATCAGGCTTGAACTAAGTTTCCCGCGACAAACAAAAAGCTAATCGGTTAACCATGTCTGCAGAGAAAGAAAATGGTGGTGGAGAGGTGAGTTTTATCATTATCTGCCTTCCTATTTACCATGATTTTTAGGTTGAAGTCGCTATATGTTCGCTACAGTCACTGTAGTTTAATTTTGGAAACTATCAGTTACCTTTCTCTTTTCATTCTTCAAGTCACGTTCTATAAATAATTTCCAGAATTTCGTTTAGTCTTCTAGAACGAAAAGTATACTCTGACCGAAATCCAATCAGATAAGTGCATAAAAAAGTTGTGTCAATTGATTTTAAACAACCAAGTTCAATGGTAGGTATCTTTACAAAAATAGGGAATGCAATTCCCGCAAGTAAATTTCTGTCCCGGTAATTGCGGGGCTGCAAACTCAGAATCCTGCTGTACTTCGCATTTTTAACCAATTTCAATTAAAAATTAGGAAAAAAAAGAAGAAATCAATACCAAGGTGCATAGCTGAATGACTTGACATGGCCGGCTTGGAAATCTTTAATCAGATTGCGGACCCAGGCCGGCCGCTGCAAAGACAATCTGACTCGGTGGGGCTATATCGATAGCTTCAGTAACATATGCGAATGCGGTGTAACTCCTCAGACCATGGAACATCTCCTGTCCTGCTCCGCATGCCCCAATACCTGTACTCTTGATGACCTCATGAAGGCCACAGAAAATGCTGTCCAGGTGGCTGAATTTTGGGCACATAAAATCTAAATTTGCCATCGACACGATAAGAAGAAGATAGCTGAAATACTATAATTAGCAAAAAAGAAAGATTTACTTATTTTGATAATATCTATCTATGCAAAAATATTAAAGCGTTTATTGGTCAGAGTATACTTTTTGGGATTGATTGTCATTTATAGATTGAAATTTTAAATTCAGAAATTTTAAATCCTTTTCTATTTTCCTGTACCTAAATCAAAATTCACCCTGAAGTTATCACAGTTGGTCCCAGTCTGGTTATGGCATTGGATGTCAAATCACCTAGGTTACTAAGCTGATCTGGACAGAGAATGGGATGAGGCAAGGAGAATGATGACTAATTAGCTGGGTCTCCATTGAACGAGCAGCCTCAGATGCTCACTGCAATGCGCGGTCGGTGTGGACGGTTTTTCGTGATGAGAATTTTAACATGCGCTGCTTTAAACACGTCCACACCGACCGCGCAATGCACCGCATGCTGCGCGCGGCAGTGAGCATCTGCGGCTGCTCGTTCAATGGAGACCCACATACTGAAACACAGTGTTTACCTACCCATGATATTAATTAATTACAGCCGAGCAAACTCAAGATCAAACATGACTGGTACCAAACGGAGTCCCAAGTGGTTGTGACGATCTTACTCAAGAATGCCCCTGCTGATAAAGTTAAAGTCCACTACGGTGATAGAAGCGTGAGTATCATTTTCCCGTGGGAATAAGATGTTTTCCTGGCAAGTATTATACATACAGGATGTAAAAAAATTGTTGCGAATAATTTAAGGGATGAATCAGCCCATCAAACTGAACTACTTTCCCTTAAGAACATAGGCGCCCATACCTACCAACTAAGTTAATTTGTATGGGAGGTCCAAAAAAATTTTCTCATATTTCGATCTATGTTTCTTGGGGAAAGTTGTTCAGTTTCATGGGCTGATTCACCCGTTAAAGTATTTGCAGTTAATATTTTTACACCTTATATAAATCTTCCTCTTGAATTTACTACATTTATTTACTAAAAAAAAACATCAACATCCGTTGTGTAGATTTAAAGATTTAAGTACATATAGACAGACGCGAAAAGCAAACAGTGTGAGTAACATTTTCCTGTGGGATTAACTTGTTTTCCTTTCTTGTTTGTGTTTTTTCTTGTTTTGTTTTTAACTTGTTTTATCTTCCTCTTGAATCACTCAATTTATTTAAAAAACCTCTAAACAAGATCTCTAGGCAATAACCAGATTATTTTTACTCATTTCAGCTGTCCGTAACCAGCGCCATACCAAATTCTGAATCGGAGTACAGTTTGGAACTAGAGTTGGCTCATGAGGTGGTCCCCGAGATGTGTTCCTACGTGGTGTCCCCCTCCAAGGTCGAGATCAAGCTGAGGAAGAAAGAGGGACTGAGATGGAGCGTGTTAGAGGGAGAGGGCAAAAGAGAGAATATCAAGGCTATACCACAAGGTAAAAGTTGTCTTGCTTATAAGAAATTGAAAAATTGATAAGAGTCGTAAGTGTCGACCAGGAATCGAACCTAGGCACTTTAGGTGTCGTCCTACTGCTCTGCCAATGAGCTATCGATGCAAGGGTCGGCCTTCGTCAATTTCTCAATCTTTTGATGTTTGTCTCGAAGCGACGATGTCACTAAGTGAGTAACTACCTACCCTCAGTAGTTATAAAAATCCCATATTCTACATTTTAGTCACATCTGGCAATCATAAATGGTGTAAAAATATTAGCTGCATATATTTTAAGGGGAGAATCAGCCCATAAAACTGAACAACTTCCAACTTTTCGAACAATAGGTGGAAACATAAGAGAAATTTTTTTGGACCGTCCCTTACAAATTGACTTTGTAATTTTTTTCCTTGGGGAAAGTTGTTCAGTTGCATGGGCTGATTGACATGTCCATCAGAATGACTGCCCAAGATCACAATAGACATTTGAACATTATCATTATTTAGTACTATTTGGTACCTATGTTAAATAATAGTACCTAATTAGACATTTGAATTACCCCATAAAATACTTGCAGCGTAGCTATTTCTTTACAATACAAATACGCTTTCAAACGAATGAATAAACATATTACAGAAAATAATAATTTCTGTGTATTTATGTATTTTATTGTATTCCAGCTGTTATCGACGCGTCCGGTCCGTTGCCGCAGCAGCCGCCAAAACTTTTCAGAAAGGACTGGGACAAAATCGAGAAAGATATTAAGAAAATGGTGAGTATACTTTTTCTTTGTTATTTCCAATTTACTGAACATTCAAACTAAGAATTTTTGACATAAGTACACATAGGCGTCCCCTCGTCCACAGAGCGTCGGTGACCAAGTGGTTACGACACCGGTCTTACAATCCTGAGACTCGAGTTCGATCCCCGCCATGTACCAATGTGTTTTTACTTACCGACTGCTCTTACGGTGAAGGAAAAACAACATGATGAAACCCACATTCAAATACAATTTGAATTCAGATGATATTAAATGTGACTTAACCTAGAATTCGGGCCAGGTTTGCCTTTCCTAACTAAAAAAGTTCCCTAAGTAAAAACTGGGTTCCACGTCAAATCCCCTAGGTTAGGTAGCCGACCCCGACAGAAAACGGGATAAGGCAAGGAGAATGATTCGAAAATTTTCGTATTTGGAATCTCTTTTAAATGTCGATATAATGATATTTTTGGGCGTCGATATATCGAACTTCGATATACCGTTACATCTCTAGTATCAGCGTGGTTTTGTCTTCAATCTCTTACTGACTGACTGTCCCGATGGCGTAGCGCATAGTTCCCTTGCCTTCTACGCCGACGGTCGTGGGTTCGATCCCCACCGGACACAAATGAGCTCAGAACGGTTCGCCGAAAAACCTTTCAACGATATCACTGTCTTACGAAAGCATAATTCGTCGATATCATGGTTTGCCGATAGCATTGTTTGCCGTATCATAGTTTGCCGACTGCACGGTTCACCGAAACAATTATTCACCGTTAACACTATTGGCCTTTCTCCGATTTGCCGAGTGTATAGTTTACCGAAGACATGATTTGCCGACGGCTCCATTCCATACATGTATACTAATATTATAATGGCGAAAGTTTTTGTCACCACTTGAGGGTCTGGAGTAGGTACCTGAAGTAGACCACCAGGAGTGCCACCAGGCGCCCACCTAAACTATTGGAGATACAGATAAGTATAGCACCAAAGCCGAAGTTGTTCAGCTTGATGGGTAGCTTCTGCTGGCATATACATTTCGAAGGTTTGGAGTACCTGATGTAGACCGCCAGGTGCTGGTGCACTAAAACAGAAGCCCACCTAGACTATTGAAGTTACAGATATGGCACCAAAGCAAAAGTTGTTCAGCTTGATAGGTAGTTTCTGCTGGCATATACACTTCGAAGGTTTGGAGTACCTAATGTAGAGCATCAGGTGTACCACTAGATGTCCACCTAAACTATTGGAGAAACAGACATAGCACCAAAGCAAAAATTGTTCAGCTTGATGGGTAGCTTCTCCAATAGTTTAGGTGTCTTCTGGTGGTGCGCCTACTGTTCTACATCAGGTACTCCAAACCTTCGAAATGTATTATGTGACCCAGCTGCCCATCAAGCTGAACAACTTTTGCTTTGGTGCTATATCTGTATCTCTACTAGACTAGGTGAGCTCCTGATGGTGTACATCAGGTACTGCAAACCTTTGAAGTGTATATGCCAGCAGGAACTACTCATCAAGCTGAACAACTTTTGCTTTGGTGCCATATCTGTACCTGCAATAGTCTAGGTGGGCTCCTGGTGGTGTACCTGGTGGTCTACATCAAGTACTCCAAACCTTCGAAATGTATATGCCAGCAGAAGCTACCCATCAAGCTGAACTACTTTTGCTTTGGTGCCATATCAGTATTTCGTATAGTTTAGGTGGGCTCCTGGTAGCACTCCTGGTGGTCTACTTCAGGTACCTACTCCAGACCCTCGAGTGGTGACAAAAACCTTCGCATTTATAATATTAGTATGCATGTATGGAATCGAGCCGTCGGGAAATCATGTCATCGGCAAACTATACACTCGGCAAATCGGAGAAAGGCCAATAGTGTTAACGGTGAATAATTGTTTCAGTGAACCGTGCAGTCGGCAAACTATGATACGGCAAACAATGCTATCGGCAAACCATGATATCGACGAATTATGCTTTCGTAAGACAGTGACATCGTTGAAAGGTTTTTCGGCGAACCGTTCTGAGCTCGACACAAATATGTGTGTAGTCAATATTCAAATATTTGTGTCGAGTCTGGGTGTTTTCTATGTATAAGGTATAATATGTATATATTTACAAAAAATATATATGTATAAGTATTAGTAACAGAAATCTAGTTCCCATAGTACAAGCTTTGCTTAGTTTGGGGCTAGATGGCGCTATTTGGGGCCAGAATATTTATTATTATTAATATACATACATACACAAATCACGCATTGATCCCTTGCGGGGTAGGTAGAGCGTTAACGATCGTAAAATTACGGTTGTAAAATTATCGACACGACTGACAAATTTTTGAGTATCGTTTCAGATAAGACGTGTATCACTATAGTGACAGGTTGTTATCCTGTCGCCTAAAATTGCAATACAATTGAAACCCTCGAGTCCCATAGTCGGCTTCTACGTCACCCACAGGAAAGAAATGGGGTGATGCTGTTCTAAGCCGGTATCATACGGCAATTTTTGTTTGTATATATGTATTTGTGTATTTATTACTGCCTCTTCAGGAAGAAGAAGAGAAGCCAGAAGGAGACGCGGCGCTGAACGCTCTCTTCCAGAAGATCTACGGCGAGGGCTCTGACGAAGTGCGCCGCGCCATGAACAAGAGTTTTGTGAGTATAGCGCTATCCTTTTCATCCTATTAGTCTGTAAAATACACGATGATCCCTTTGACTTTGCCATGTGATGCCGGCTTAGAATAGCATCACCCCACCTCCTTCCCGGGGGCGTCGTAGGAGGCGAATAAGGGACTCGAGAAAAAAAAAAAAAATCGGTTCAGTGGTTTTAGCGCGAAGGAGTAACAATCAAGCATACAAACTTTCTACATACACATATCACGCCTTTTTCCCTTGCGGGGTAGGCAGAGCGTTAACGGCCGTAAGAATACGGTCGCTATCGCCACGTCTGACATTTTTGATGGTTGTTTTCCAAGGTTGTTTCAGAAAACATGTGTATCACTATAGTGACAGGTCGTCAGCCTGTCGCCTAAAAATTGTAATACACTAATACTCTCGAGTCCCTTAGTCGCCTCTTACGACACCCGCGGGAAGGATGTGGGGTGATGCTTTTTTTTTGTTTGTATGTATCTTTATGTTTATCTCGTTTGGCAGGTGGAGTCGGGGGGCACGGTGTTGAGTACCAACTGGGACCAGGTCGGCAAGGATAAGGTCGAGATGAAACCGCCGGACGGACTCGAGTTCAAAAAATGGGACTAAATTATACTAAATAAGACTTTTAATTTAATAACTTTTAAAAATTTAAAACCGACTTCAAAGAACGTGTAAGAATGCGAACCTATAATTTTTTTGTCGGCTAATATACCTTCTCCTAACTTTGCTGAAAGCCGCATCAAAATCGGTTCTTGCATCGAGATAATCGCGGAAAAACATACATACAAGTCAAACTGAGAAGTTGAGAACCTCCTTATTTTTGAAGTCGGTTAAAAATTAAAAATCGTGATGAATTCAGATGATATTTGAATGTGACTTAAAATAGCGTTTTCATAATAAATAACTAATAATAAAAAAAATGTTTTATTTTCATACATACATACATATATCACGCCTTTATCCCTTACGGGGTAGGCAGAGCGTTAACGTCCGTAAGATTACGGTCGCTATCGCCACGTCTGTCATTTTTGAGGAAATGACAGGTTTCCACTGGTAGACATAGTATAGAATATGAAAAATGTTCACATTCAACTTTAACACCATATACTATATATATATGGCATACTTACAGCACACAAAACCATGAGAAAAACTAACCTAATTAGTGCTAAGGAATTTTATTTTACTTTTAATTATTATTCTAGTCGCTGGATAGATGGCGCTGTGCTTGGTATGTTACCGCCAAGAACGGAACATCTAATTATTATGTTTTAAACTTGGACTCATTTGGAACGAAAGTGTCAGTGCATGTCAGACTGTCAGTCAGTTTTGCAATTTTTATTTTTTGGCTTTGAAATCGACACTAGAATTTAGTAACATAGTCGGTTCAACGCCACCTATCGAGTTTTTGGAATACTAGTTTTTTTAAATTCTCAACCTCCTATTAACAACTTAGGGAAAAAGGAACAACACAATGCATTAATGAGAAAACATACTTGGTTCGTAACAAAATCAGAGCAGTGTTGCCAACGTAGTGGATTTTCCACTAAATCAGATGGTTTTGACTTGCCTTCATGTACATACACACAAATCACGCCCTTATCCCTTGCAGGGTAGGCAGAGCGTTAACGATCGTAGAATTACGGTCGTTATCGCCACGTCTGACAAGTATTGAGGGCCCCTTAGATGATTCGTGTATCACTGGTTGTCAGCCTGTCGTCTCAAGTTGTAATACACATGAACTCCTCGAGTCCCTTAATTGCCTCTTACAACGCCCGCAGGAAGAATTGGGGTGATGCTATTCTATGCCGGTATCAAACGGCGACTTGCCTTTTAGTGGACAAATTTTGATAGTTAGTGGATTTGTTTAGTGGAATCTATTGACACCAAAGTCATACCAATCGAAAGACTCACGAATTCACGATGATGGTGCGAATGAAAACGACTCATCTGAAGATGACTTAGCAATATAATTTCATATTTTTCGTTACATAATGTGTAATTTTTAATGTTATTTGTCCAATAAATGAATCCTTAAAATATTGTGACGAGAGGCGAACACAATATTTTTTGTGAATTACTGAAATGAATGGAATTGATGAATAAAAATTTGTTGGAAATGAATTTTAGTGGAAAATGTAACGATTTAAAAAAATTAAACGTTTTTCGTTAGTGGATTTTTGGTGGTTTTAGAGCTTGATATTTAGTTGGCAACACTAAATCAGACACCTAAGCCAGTCAACATGGTAAACATGACCATCACAGCCGAAGAAAGACTGACCCCTAAGTCTGCTACGTATAAATAAAAACCGTTTCAGTTGGATGTCGATTGGATCTCTTACACACACACAAATCACGCCTTTTTCCCTTGCGGGGTAGGCAGAGCGTTAACGATCTTAAAATTACGGTCGTTATCGCCACGTCTGACAAGTATTGAGTGACAGGTTGTCAGCCTGTCGCCTAAAGTTGTAATACGTGGTAACACATGAAACCCTCGAGTCCCTTAGTTAGTTGCCTTGCCGCTTACAGCACCCGTGGGAAGAATTAGTGTGATGCTATTCTATGCCGGCATCACACGGGAATTGGATTGGTCGATTGGATCTCAGTTGGATGATTTCGGTCATTTCGTAGTCTGCTAACAGTTTGAAGTATAGAACATCACAATGGCAATGGAGTGACAGTTGAGTTTCGATGGCGTTACAATGACAAGAAAATAGCAGACTTCATACATACATATATACCTTTATCCCTTGCGGGGTAGGCACAGCGTTAACAGCCGTAAGAATACGGTTGCTATCGCCACGTCTGACATTTTAAAGGAATGCTTTCCAAGGTTGTTTCAGAAAACATGTGTATCACTATAGTGACAGGTTGTCAGCCTGTCGCCTAAAAATTGTAATACACCTGAAACCCTCAAGTCCCTCCCTCAGTCGCCTCTTACGACACGCACGGGTAGGAAATGGGGTAATGCTATTCTAAGCCGGCATCACATCATCAGCAGACTTCAGGCCCTGGTTAATAACTCGTCTCGCTGACGCGCAACTCGTGTTAAAAAAACGAAATTATATTGATTGGAAATAAGTGATTAGAAGCTCGCTGTTGCATAACATACATAAAACTACCGTTTTTGCTTTCCTTGACTGCCAGCGCCAAAATGGCGATTTTCAATGAGTGCCACCAATATAGTAGCAGCAACCAGTCCACAGCTAATTTCAGGACAGTGTCTAATTCAAGAGCTATTAAGTATGTACGTGGGGGTCGTTACAAAACCACGTCAAAGGCCTACTACAGACTGACAAGTATAAGTTAGCGTTCCAGTGGTGACGCCTCCGACACCCTCTGTGTTGCCACTTTTGTTTACTTCAGTGTTGCCGCAACCGAGATCCCAAAATACACATATCCGCCGCAAAAAGTGTACATATTGTGACAAAAGTGTACATGAGCATTTTTTTTTCGCAAATCACTCATAACAGCAGTCTTTTTTTTTTGTAGTAATTTTTTGGATTTTAGACTTTTTTCTTTTAATCTGTATGTACAAGGAATGACCCAATAACACTTAGAAAAAGTAGCTTGGTAAACGGTGGTTTAGCTCATTTTTTAGCCATGGTACAAACATAAGAAACTCTTACCAGTATCAATTCTATAATCTCATAAAAATCACAAATGCTTACCAGTGTTTATACATTAGTCTCAAAAGTATCCTCGCAATCAGATTACACTTGTGTAATGGGTATTAATTTCAAAAAAGTAAAAGCGTTAAAGCAGTAAAAAAGCGCTCATTTATTTCTTTGATTGTGATATTTTGGCGGTGAGTTCAAAGAAATTACACATGTACTGGCAAGATTACACATTACACATGGGAGCCCAAAAAGGTACGTCAAATGTGTAAAATGTACCCTAACGGCAACGCTGGCTTACTTTTGCCTATAGTCAGACTACTATGGTCATGGGGTCTCATTCCCTACTAAAAGAAATTAGTCCAAAAATAAATCAATAGATGGCGATACGGGTCGCGGATGCAACTTAAGAGACTGGAATAAAAGCAAATTTACAAAAACAATGAATATTGGAAAATTATAAATACATAATTTAAGATGTTTTGTGACGGAAAACACGCGAATTATTCACATTTTTGCAATATTTTTCAATCTCATGTCGTCATACGAAGTATGCAATAAATAAGCTAGATGTCGCTAGCAACGCACGCGCTGAGTCGACATATCAAATAGCCCGCCAATAGCCGTCCTAGGGCAATCGAACTCCTTCTATGACGTTAGGTATCTGTACTACTTTAGTAGTATTATATTATCTGTGGTATGATTATTTCTTTTTAACAACATTAACCTGATTTATTTATGATTATGATTACAAAAATAGTGTCCATAATCTTGTAATTTTTTTAATTCAAAATTAGTACGTTCTTTTGCCACACGTCAATTTATACTTGACAACCTTGGCCTATGCAACGAAACTACAGGATACAATTCCACATTCGATGTACATTGCGTAGCCGGTGGGGCGTTATAAATACAGGATTTTTGATCCACTACGAAATGTACATCGAATTTCACCTACAGAATTTGTAGCCTGTAGTTTCGAAAAACGAGGCACTATAGTTACCCAGTAGGCGCCTTCTGCGTTACTAAGGTCCGTATTTATAAATAGCACTCTACTCTGAGATCGATCTCAAGAGAGATTTTGACAAATCTCAGTCAATACTAACAGCATCTCAAAATCCTACTCAAGATCGATCTCAGAGTTGAGTGCGATTTATAAATACGGACCTTAAGAGTATGTACGAAAAAGAACCGGCGTGGGATTTGACATTGGACATTACGGGCTGAACCTCCCGATTGACCGTAATCAAGATTGTTCCGTATTTCGGATGGCACGTTAAGCCGTATGTCCCGATTGCTGTCTATGATGACTTAGACGGCGGTCGTTACACAACCATGTCAGAAGCTTGCTACTTTGTGTAAGGCGGTTGAAAAATTCAGACACTAGGGTTCATTAGGTCGTTGTACGACTCGGTGACCCACACGAAAAGAGAAGAGAAAAGAGAGTCTACTATTTTTTTTGTCATTGTAACGCCATCAAAACTCAACTGTCATTCCATTGCCAATGTGATTTTCTAAAACTGTTAGCAGACTACGAAACTACTAAAATCATCCAACTGACATCCAATCGACATCCGAATCAAAAGATTTTAATTTTATTCCTTTTCATGCATTGAAGTGTACATACATATATCACGCCTTTATCCTTTGCAGGGTAGGCAGAGCGTGAACGGCTGTAAGAATACGGTCGCTAACGCCGCGATTGACATTTTTGAGGATTGTTTTCCAAGGTTGTTTCAGAAAACATATGTATCACTATAGGGATAAAATTGTAATACACCAATACTCTCGAGTCCCTTAGTCGCCTCTTACGACGCCCGCGGGAAGGATGTGGGGTAATGCTATTCTAAGCCGGCATCACGTCGCTCTGCCACTGCGCCACATCGGTCGTCAGAACAGAACGCATATTATAAAGAGCACATTGCATGATTATACTTGTAAGGAACACTGTTGCCCATTCCCTGGATAATATTTCCATAGTCGCTCCAGTTATGAAATGTTAACATACATACATATATCACGCCTTTATCCCTTGCAGGGTAGGCAGAGCGCTAACGGCCGTAAAAATACGGTCGCTATCGCCACGTCTGACATTTTTGAGGACTGTTTTCTAAGGTTGTTCCAGAAAACATGTGCATCACTATAGTGACAAGTTGTCAGCCTGTCGCCTAAAAATTGTAATACACCAATACCCTCGAGTCCCTTAGTCGCCTCTTACGACACCCACGGGAAGGATGTGGGGTGATGCTATTCTAAGCCGGCATCACACGGCATGAATTGTTAAGGCTATCTTTTTTTAACTTCACGTTTTCCTACAATCATGTAAAATTTTACACAGACGGTCGTATAATTACACACTTACTCAAATATTGCGCTTTGGATAGCCCGTACAAAAGACAACCCTTGACAAATTGTATTTTTAGAATAGGAGCACTTCTGGGCAGGTTTCTGGGTGGTTTACTGTCCAGGGGGTCCGGCTAACCATACGCATGTAACACAACATTTTCTCTTGGCATGAACTCGATGTTATTTTATTTACCACCTAACGTTACATGTTGTTTAGTTAGCTTGGCCAGCCCCGAGGCAGTGCTTTAGGGGCTAGTTTTAAGTTTTTAGTCCACCTGAGCCGCGTTTACACTAGGTTCATAAAATTGTTATTGTTAAAATTGTTAATTCTTGACCATCAAAAAGCGAAATGTAAAATTTACTACTTTGAATAAATAATTTGATTTGATTTGATTTGATTTGAGTGATATATATGAACGCGAGTGACCCACCGAGAATCGAACCGGGAACCTTCTGCGTCAAAGGCAGTCGCACTACCACATCGTTCGGTCGAAAGTTCGAAGTTACACCAGCTTTATTCTACGTAATAAAGGAGTATCCTTCAGTCGGGCTTTCCTACGCTTGGTGAACGCACGCGTGTAGATTTTCCGTGATTTTCCAAAGTGAAGTGTTTTGTGCAGTGAAAAGTGAGAATAAAAGTGTAAAGTGTGAGTTTTTTTCTGTGATTCTCGAGTGTATATGGATGATGTGTCTCGGGTGATCGGAAAAGTGTAAAAAGGTAGGTTTTTCAAAGTTTGACTTAAAGTTTAAGTTACTTTGCATGGCGTGTTATAGGTTATTTACGTTGGTATACGAATTAGTGGGGTTTTTAATAGCGCTTTCCTATGCGATTTTAAATTCAACATGAAATCATGATTAAATTACAAAACGAATAACATATCTACCGATCGGTGCACAATTTATGGGCTTACTCATATTCCGCTCGCTGTAACTCATTTTCCCGTGGGAATCAGTCGTTTTTTCGGCAAGTATTATTCACATAAACCTTCCTAGTGAACTATTCTATCATAGGGAATGAAATTAGATCTCCCATACTAATAATGCTGACTGATGACTGATAGAGAACGGGGTGTTCAATTCTTTTTTCGTTTTTTAGAAACCTATATTCAAAATTAGTAGTAATTTTTTGGACCACTTAAACACCATGCCATAATCTGCCGTGTGATGCCGGCTTAGAATAGCATCACCCCATTTCTTCCCGTGGGTGTTGTAAAAGGCAACTAAGGGACTCGAGGGTTTCATGAGTATTACAATTTTAGGCGACAGGCTGACAAGCTGTCACTACAGTGATACATGTATCATCGAAAAGGGCCCTCAATTCTTGTCAGACGTGGTGATAACGTCCGTAATTTTACGATTGTAAATGCTCTGCCTACTCCATAAGGGATAAAGGCGTGAAATATGTATGTATAAAATAATCAACCTATCTATTCTAAGCAGCTTTTATCTTTAACCAAATCATTATTAACTACAGGTAATTAGTTAAGAGCTTTTGCGTGAATTCAAAACTAATTTGCCGTGTGATGCCGGCTTAGAATAGCATCACCCCACATTCTTCCCGTGGGTGTCGTAAGAGGCGACTAAGGGACTCGAGAGTATTGGTGTATTACATTTTTTTAGGCGATAGGCTGACAACCTGTCACTATAGTGATACACATGTTTTCCGAAACAACCTTAGAAAACAATACTCAAAAATGTCGGACGTGGCGATAGCGACCGTATTCTTATGGCTGTTAGCGCTCTGCCTACCCCGCAAGGGATAAAGGCGTGATACATGTATGTATGTATGTCAAAACTAATTTGCCTCCCTTACTTAGAGGTTGTAATCAACTAAAGGATTGCCATTTGCCATTATTACTATGTACCTACTATACAGGGTGTAAAAAAATTGCTGCAAATATTTTAAGGGGTGCAACAGCCCATGATACTGAACAACTTTCCTCAAGGAACATAGGTCGTAATATGAATAAAAAAGTTGGACCCCTCCCATAGAAATTACCGACCGATCAAGTCAATTTGTATAGGTAATTCAAAAAAAATTCTCATTTTTCGACTTTTGTTTCTTGGGGAAAGTTGCTTAATTTTCTGGGCTGATTCAAATTTTTACCCCTAGACCCCTTAAAATATTTGCAGCTAATAATTTTGCACCTACTACTATGCCCTAAACAACGTTTCCAATTTAATACGTATACATTGCCTCAGAAACACGGTGTATATAGAGTGTAAGGGACGGTGGAACATCAAAAAGATAAATGTAAAATTTACTACTTTGAATAAATAGTTTGAGTTTGAGTGTAACGAAAACTTTGCAGGCGTGATTAGACCTTGAAACGAAACAACTTTTTCTATGGTGGCTATGTTGGGAAACGAAAAATTTTTTTCGAGATTCCATTCACTCAGCTGATCGGAAATTTTGTATGGAAGGACGAAAAAATTTTTTTATTCCCAAACATCGCCCACTTAGAAAAAGTTGTTGAGATTCATGGTCTGAGCACGCCTGCAAAGTTTTCGATACACTGTTTCTTACACCGTGCCGTGTGATGCCGGCTAAGACTAGCATCACCCCATTTCCTTCCGTAAGAGGCGACTAAGGGTATCGAGGGTTTCGTGTGTATTACAACTTTAGGCGACAGGCTGACAACCTGTCACTACAGTGATACACGAATCATCTAAAAGGGCCCTTAATATTAGTCAGGCGTGGCGATATCGATGGTATTTTACGGCCGTTAACGCTCTGCCTATCCCGCAAGGGATAAAGGCGTGATATGTGTATGTATGTATGTATGTCTCTTACACCCTGTATATATTGTAGGGTCAGGTCAGGACTCTATGTAGGCTATGGCACGATTTCGTGGTAATTGCACCTAACATTATTGGAAACTTAGTTATTCGTGGAAAATGCAATAAATGGAAAATGCAATAAATGGAAAATGCAATAAATAAGTGGATGTGTTGGAAATTTCTCGGTACGAACTTTTTAGACCTTACCGGAATAGGTCAATGTACCTTGCTAACGAAGAATACTAGGCCCGTATTTATAAGTCGCACTCAACTCTGAGATTTTCTACCTTTGACGCAGATGGTTCCGGGTTCGATTCTTGGTGGGTCATTCACAAAGTTGATATTATTTATCACTTTGTGAATTTGTCCCCAGTCTGGTTAGGACATTGCGGGCTGAACCACCCGATTTTCCGTAGAAAAGAAGGTTCCGTGTTTCGTATGGCACGTTAAGCCGTAGGTGCCGGTTGCTGTCTATGATCACTTAGATGGCGGTCGTTCGTTACACCTGCTACTTGTAGAAGGCGGTTGAAAAATTGTGACACTAGGATTCACCCCGTCATCGGACGACTCGATGTCCCACACGAAAGGGAGAAAATGGCAAATGAATGACAGTTGAGTTGCGATTGCGTTGACAAAAAATAACAGACTTGGGACCCTGATTTAATAAATCCCATTACCCATTCATGCTTGATGAATGTTGCCTATTGTTTCAACCACACACGTATCTTGTACAGTAATCCCGGAAAGTGGAGTAGGTATATCCCGTGGGATCCCGACATCCCGACATCTTTCATCAATCTCTCGGGACGGGAAATTGGGTCTGCGAAGGTGAGGCAATCTCTACAATCTGTAAATGTAGAATAGATATTAGACAGAGCGTGCAGAAGGTTCAGTCAGGCCTTTTTTGTATACTACCTAAACTTGACTTTAATAGTTCACGAAGGCGTAGCGGATTGTACCCCTTTATGGAAATATAGCAAGAATAAACATGCCTATAAACGGGTAACTTATTTACAAAAAAGGTATTTATGTATTAGTATCAGCTATCTTGTTCCCATAGTACAAGCTTTGCTTAGTTTTGGGCTAGATGGCGCTGTGAGAATTGCAAGGCTATTCATTTATTTAAAACTGTGCTGGGCTAAAATACACTTCACACATAATTAGATTAGATTAGATTAGAATAGTTTATTTTGCATTATCTAATTCATAGTTATCATTACATAAAATAAAAATGTCAAAGGATAATACAATCGTCAAAAAAAAATTAAAATAAAATACATATATGTATGATTAACAAATTAAAAACAATTTCTAACTAAAAAATTAATAACGAGTGTCAAATAGATTAAAATTATGTCAATAGGTAAATAGAATAACAAATAGTAACAAATGTCAAATAGATGAAAAATATGTAAAATAATTTTGAACTATTCGATCGATGAAGAAGAATAAGGTACACGTAACCATGCCATTTATCTTGCGGGGTATACAGAGCGTAAACGGTCTTTTACGGAAGTTATCGGCTATCACTATGTTTAAGCCGTGTGATGCCGGCTTAGAATAGCATCACCCTATTTCTTTCCCGTAGGTGTCGTAGAAGCCGACTAAAGGACTTAAGGGTTTCATGTATATTGCAATATTAGGCGACAGGCTGACAACCTGTCACTATAGTGATACACGACTTATCTGAAACGATCCTCAAACATTTGTCAGACGTGGCGATAACGACCGTAATTTTACAGTCGTTAACGCTCTGCCTACCCCGCCAGGGATATAGGCGTGATTTGTGTACGTGTACTATGTTTAACAAATATTTGAGGGCCGTTTCAGCAAATTCCTAAAAGAACGTGTGATGTAGGTAAATAACGTTCTTGAAGTGGTACATCTGTCTCATCACGGCGCCGCCAATACGTACGTACATTGTGATGGTGACATCTATGGCGACATGGTGTTTATGCGTTTTATGACTCTTATATAGGGTGGTTATGGTTATTAGGGCGGAATCGGGACAAGACATCATGCAGTTTGTCACTATACAGGGTGTTAACTATAAGCTGATTGTTAAGTGATTGTTTCGGATGGCACGTTAAGCCGTAGGTCCCGGTTGCTGTCTATGATCACTTAGACGGCGGTCGTTACACAACCATGTCAGAAGCCTGCTACTTGTAGAAGGCGGTTGAAAAATTCTGACACTAGAGTTCACTGGGTCGTTGGACGACTTAGTGTCCCACACGAAAAGAGAGAGAGAGTGATTGTTAGCCGTAAAAACAATCATTTACGCCACGTCTGACGTAGGAGTACTTCTGAAGACTGTGTTCCACCGTAGTGACAAGTTGTCAGCCTTTCGCATAAAATTACGGTACACATTCAAGCCTCAAATCCATTAGTTGCTTCTTACGACACCCAACTAACCCAAGGGAAAGATATGGCGTGATGCTATTCTAAGCTGGCATAACACGGCTTACTCAGCGTATTGTCATCGCTTGGTGAAAAACTCTGTTTTATAAATAAAAATAAGAAATTGAAAAATTTACAATCATCGACCGGGAATCGAACCTGGGTCGCGTGGGGTACCCGCCCACTGCTCTACCATTGAGCTAACGACGCACCGGTCGGCTTCGTCAATTTCTCAATCCCATGACGCTCGCATCGAAGCGACGATCGTAGCGACGTCTAGTAGTAGTATTCCTGATAAATCCACACACACACACGCACACACACACACACACACACACACACACACACACACAGGCACTAATCACGCCTATACCCCTGCCGGGGTAGGCAGAACCTTAGCGACCGCAAAATTACGGTTGTTATCGCCACGTCTGACAAGTGTTTCAGGGTCGTTTCCGATAGGTCGTGTATAACTGTAGTGGCAGGTTGTCAGCCTGTCGCTTAAAATTGCAATACGCATGAAACTCGCGAGTCCCTCAGTCGGCTTTTACGACACCCACGGGAAACAAATGGGGTGATCCTATTCTAAGCCGGCATCACACGACATATAATAAATCCATGTTGTTTTGAATAAAACACTTACATTATGTTTTTTTTTTATTATGTTTTTACTCACATTGCAACTTCACCATTGTTGTATGTAGGGACCATCGTCCGTTCACCGTCGAGTAACTAGATTCGTAGTCTTCTTCTTCTTTTCGTGTGGGTCACCGAGTCGCCCAACGACCCGATGAACCCTAGTTTCAGAATTTTTCAAGCGCCTTCTACAAGTAGCAGGCTTCTGACATGGTTGTGTAACGACCGCCGTCTAAGTGATCATAGACAGCAACCGGGACCTATGGCATAACGTGCCATCCGAAACACGGAACCATCTTACTTACGGACAATCGGGTGGTTCAGCCCGCAATGTCCTAACCAGACTGGGAACAAATTCACACAGTGATAAATATCAACTTTGTGAGTGACCCACCGAGAAGCGAACCCGGGACCTTGTGCGTCAAAGGCAGTCGCACTACCACTGCGCCACATCGTAGATTCGTAGTTAAAGGTCGTAGGATCGATACCCTTTGAAGGCTGACGACACCACAATGTATTTCATTATGATTAGATAACAGGTATTTTAGTATTGTATGGATCGTCAGAGGCTACGTGGTTATGGCACCGGTCTTACAATCGTGAGAGTTAAGTTCGATCCTAACCACCTGGCCACTGACGCTCCAAAAAAGTAGAGCTAACAAAATATGTTTTTTAACTAAATTCTAGTTAAAGATCTAAAAGTTCTACCTTAAAACAATTTGTTCAATTTTTACCAACAAAGCAGATTTTCTTAAAATTTCTTTGTAAGTCTTCTTACAAGAATCTCTCTATCACATTCTTTTTACTGAAAAATGAGCGTCATTTAATAATTAAATTACGTTCTTTTTTAATTTAATGATATCTCTTTCATCCTTAATGATCATTAATCTAAGGCGTCTCGCAGACGAACTGCATAAAAAACTTTCGTGACCGTCGTGTACCAAAACTTTTTAGGCGTGATGAACTCATTTTGAACTCTCTCTAGAACTCCCGTATCCTATATAGTTACGAGGATTTATCGATAAAACAAAATTCACGATCACTTTTTGTCTTTTTTAAAAAGGAGGTTCTCAGTTTGACCTATATGTATGTAAGAGTCTTCTGGTACCCCATAGGTAATATCTTCATTTATTGACTTCAGGAGTGTGTAGACCGATGGTGAGATAATAAAGAGACGTTGATTCGCTGATCACACTTTATTTTTATAAACAACTGTACTTGGTGGGTGTTTTACATTATCTTTTTGTTCTAGTAAGTAACAGGGCTTCGCCTTACAATAACTTATACTGCCTGTCTATACAGACTAGCAGAGCAACGTTCCGTTTGACGTATGATCCGAGGAGTACAAACTAGAGTAGTCATCTCCTCGACGTCTGCGGATCGAATGATGCTCGGGCCACGCGCTCGGCCTTTTTATAGAACGATCAAAACAACCCCGCCAGTCCCCACTGCCGGGCCGGGTGGCGGCAGGTAGGATACGTCATGCCACCTGCACGTGGTATCGTTTACATACTCTTTGTTCTTATTTCTAATTGAATTCGGTACAATTGTGATTAAATAATTAAGTTAGAATTATTTAGATTAATTAACAATAATAAATTACAAGAATGAAATTATCAATTGAACATTAAAGCAAGAAATGAGAATAAAACGTTTCAAAATTGTTGACATCCTCGCTGCGCTATCACGACCATCCTGACGAGCAGCTCGTGCTCGAGCTAGCGATCCCAAAATCTAAAAAAGAAACATAAATTGATCAAGCAATTTGAATAACGACATTGAATCAGTAGCCGCCTCATTTTTTATTTTCATGGCTATCACGGTCTATTTTTGTATGACTCAAAACTTTTTAGTAGATATTAATGGGGACCTTGAATTTTTTTTTTGTTCGTTTAGTTCCTAGCAGATGGCGCTCGGAGTGAATTATAAAATTTCTCATTGATAGGGGTAATAATTTTTATTGGGCACTGAACTGAACTTGACAATTCCTCAATTTGAAAAAGCGCCATCTGGTTCAGACAAGAGTTGCTATTAGCCAAAAAATTAAGTAATTTAAGTTAAATAATTCTGCGTCTTTCTAATGTGGTCATTAACATTTCGTTCGGTCATTCTGAAAATAATAAATGCTCTGTGATACCTAATATGAAAAAAAATACGTTCATATCAAATCTTTTAAATATTTACCGTAAATAAAGTTTTGTAAACGGTTATGTAAACGGTAAACAAGTAGTAAAGAATAAATAAACTTTGTACATGGTACAGGTACTCTTATGTGAATTAATCAAAGTATTTAATTTCAAAGTGTTTCATTGTACTAATAAAAATATTCAGTCATATCATAAGTCAGATCTTCATCAATGCTTAGGTAAAATATACAGTTTTTTTTTTTTTGGCTTTTTAATTTCGTATGACGTTTCAGCTCTTTTAGCTACTTTAGTGGCTATTACTGCTCTTTTGGAAGCTATTTCTGTTCTCTTGGCGGCTATTACTACTTTTTTGGTGGCTATTACTGCTCTTTTGATGGATACAAATGCGCTGTTACTGCTCTTTTGGTGGCTACTACTGCTCTTTTGGAGGCTATTACTGTTCTCTTGGTGGCTATTACTGCTCTTTTGGTGGCTATTACTGCTCTTTTGGTGGCTATTACTGCTCTTTTGGTGGCTATTATTGCTTTATTTGGTGGCTATTACGGCTCTTTTGGTGGCTATTACTGCTCTTTTTGGTGGCTATTACTGCCCAATTCTGTCATATGACACCATACACAGAATTTTGTTCATTTCATTTCTCCTAGCTGGCAAGTTATTCCACAAAAACCCTTTTTATTAATTTTCATTCTTTCTTAATTTTTCTTGCAAATAGAATGTTAGACACTGTCCATTACTTAATATCTGTCTTTATTAATATTTTTGGTACTTATGTGTATTGCTTGTTTTATGCGTTCTTAAATCCTTATTTTAACTTTTGCTTTTTATATCTTACTATTTTATATCATAATTGAATATAATAGACACTGAAATTGTAAATGTGTAAGAGATAATTGTCCCTTATAATGTCTTTCATACTTGGAAAAATATTTTCCCGGAAAATCGTAAGACAACAAACATTGCTTTATAATATTTTTCTTCTTGCATTAATGGCATAATATAGCCCAGAAACAAAGTGTTTTATGATGGCACAGTTATTAAAATACTTAGTTTGAGCGACTAACGCCATAATGTTATAACGTTACTACACAGTGTTAAGGATTACATTTTCTAATTCTTAGTAGCTTGTTATTTTATATTACCTAATGGTATACTATTATTATTATTTTTATGTTATCCGATTGCAAGAAAACAATTTTGTTTCAAAATTTGCATCTGAGATCTACCCGAATAGGGACATCTGGAACCAGATAATTTAATTGTGCAATGTGCATTGTTCAATAGACAATTCAATAAATTTAATTAAAAATACTGTGACATGAAATAATGAAGCTCCAAGAAAATAATAAATAATTTGTAATCTTCGTAGTAAGATGGTTCATGGACTTCATAGAAGGTTTTCCATGTGAGAGAAGTAGAAGATTGTCTACGTGTAGTGTAGCACATAAAATGTTTAATACTATTTAATAAAGTAGTGAGTGTGATTCATTAATTTCAACTTAAGAAACTTTATAGAACTGAAACTGTTATTGATAAATTTTCCTTTTAATTTATTCAACAAGGAGAATTGTTTCCGGTCTAAACTACTAGTTTAGTGCAAAAGTAGAATGGAGATAATTTGTGGATTGTATCAAGAGGACCCCATCGGTTCCTGTAGATAGCACTATTACCTACACTAATGGAGCCACGACAGGAGCACTGGAATCTGTATTTACTGACACTGACAGAATTACTCTAAATGGTTAGAAGCCCATATTAATAAATAAACTATACTTCATATTATTAAACGTGTCTTTTTATGCCTTTCTAAATCTTGTAGAATTTCCGCCTTTAATTCATTGTGGTTTCGCAGTAATGATAAAACAAAAAAAGTAATATTTTCATGTTTCGGAGAACATAGGTAAAACTCAAATAATGCATGAAATTAATTGGCATTTGTGAAAGAATATTGCGGAATATTTTCTAGTTGCATATTATAAAGGAGTGGTAAAGTAAAAGAAATAAAAAACCCAAAATTTGAGAGTTTTTCGATACAAAAGTATCGAAAGGTAAACAAATGATTCGGGGCCACATCTACCGCTACTTTACACTTTATAGTGACGCTGTAAGTTTTTATACGCAAGGTTTCACGAAAGTACGCAGGCGTTTTTGTTTTTATTTTAAACAGTGGTCAATAATTAAATGGTTTTAGCTTCTCTGTTGACTTTATCATAAAGGTAATTTAATTTACGTGTTCTAGCTAGGCCAACAATGTAGTAGGACAAAAGTATTCATTGATAAATTATTTAATTTCTAATTGGACACTAATTTATCAATAGTAATGTTATTTTATGTAGAAAAGCGCAAATTGTTCCTTTACTGTCAAATTTTTTCCGATTTTCAATTAAGTTTTTTAGGGGTTTGAAACCTGAAGAAACATGCCTAGTATAATGGAACAAACTCACAGAATTTTCAGCGGTATCCTCATTTCTTATCCTTTAGTTATTTTGTATGGTCTGATGTCTGCAACACAGGGGTAAAAAGTCCACGTTGAAATGCTTTGCCATGTTGCTACCGTATCACAAGCGTAGGACAGAAGTTCATCTGAAATTAATATTAAAACTGGTAAACACGCTAACCTGATGCAATTAATCACAATAAGTTGCCACTAACATGGAACAAACTCACCGGCTTAGTTTTCATCCGTCATAATTGAGAACTCAAGCTCAATCTCGTGCCGTTCCTTTTTCCTCTAAGTGCTGGTCCAACAATTATATTGTCAAGGATATTGGCCAGAGATCATGGCGTTTAGATCTTCGTTTCTGCACTTCTGATGTAAGAGTCTTCTGGTACCCCATAGGTAATATCTTCATTTATTGACTTCAGGAGTGTGTAGACCGATGGTGAGATAATAAAGAGACGTTGATTCGCTGATCACACTTTATTTTTATAAACAACTGTACTTGGTGGGTGTTTTACATTATCTTTTTGTTCTAGTAAGTAACAGGGCTTCGCCTTACAATAACTTATACTGCCTGTCTATACAGACTAGCAGAGCAACGTTCCGTTTGACGTATGATCCGAGGAGTACAAACTAGAGTAGTCATCTCCTCGACGTCTGCGGATCGAATGATGCTCGGTCTGTCTTCTTCTCGTCGGCTGCGCAGCAGCCGGCGGGGAGACGCCTTCGAGGCAATGGCCTCATGGGCGTGGGATCAAAACGCCGCCTGCTAAAACAGGCGGGGCGATGGGGGGCACTTGGGCAAGTGCGGTGGTCGTCCGGGTGCCAGGAGGACTTCACGCCGCGGCGAGGTCGTACCAGCCAGGTGATTCCCCATTGGGGGAGGCCCAGCTAGTGCCCGTCAGCCAGCGGCGGCTCGTCCCCTGGTGGTCATGTCCTGGGGTGGCTGCCTCGTCCTTCTCACGTGGGGGTCCCGAGGCAGCAGTCAAATCCGGTAAGCGGCAGGTGCCGGGCTTTCCTGGGCTCATCGTGCGTGCCCACGATCCTGACTACTCGACATGGAGTAGTGGATGTGGACAGGCGACGGCCACGTCAGGCTGTGCTTGACAGCACCACCCTGAGCAGATTATCTGGGAGCCTTAGCCTCCAGGCCGCCCATGGCGGTCGTGACATCGCCGAAGGACGACATCAGGCGCTGGAGGCTAGAGCTTATGATGGAGGCCGCGTCTTCGCCTTCACGGAGCGCGGCCAGAACATCTGTGAGGGTCCTGATTGCTAGGATCAGGACCTGTCTGTCCTCTTGTAGGACGGCTGCTCTTGAACTCTTTTGTCTTGGGGCCGGTTGGGGCTTCGGCTTCTCCCCCTGAGGTTCACCCAAAGGGGTGCCGACCGCTCCCAACGGACCCGTGGGTGGCACATGACGTGGATGGCCCGGCTCTTCCACGTCCTGGGGGGGCGGGGGCGATGCTCGCCTCCTCCGCCTCCTCGGCTGCCGCTTCTTCGTCGATCCTGCTGGGGCGTTGGCGGCCGCCATGAGAGATCCTGCCGCGTTGGTCTCTCCCTGCGGTGCCGCTTCCGTCCTCTTCAGGTCGACGGGCTTCGTAAGAGGCGCTGTACCCGCTCTCTTGTTCCGTACCTCACGGCGCAGTACGGGGCAGTCAGTGTGATTGGCGGGGTGTGCCCCGCCACAGTTGGCGCAGGTGGCCGGCTGCTCACGGGGGCGCCGGCAGTCCCGGGCGGCGTGCTCGCCGCCGCAGATGACACATACCAATTTGCGATGGCAGTGTCTGCTGCTGTGCCGGAACTGCTGGCAGCGGTGGCACTGTGGCGGTCCCTGCTTGCCTCGCCATCCCTCGATCTTCACGCCGGGCATGTTCATCAGCTCTGTGATGTCGTAGATGCCCGGGGCGAGGTTTGGCGTGCGGGTCAGCTGGGCGAAGAAGATGCACCCTGGGCGTCCTCCGCGGGCCTTGATGGGGCGCACGTAGTCCACCTCGTAGCCCAGGGTGGTCAGCTCCTTCTTTATCTCCTCCGGATCGGTGTTCACGGGGAGGCCTCTTATAGCGACCTTCAGTGGTCGCTGCTTCGGGGGTGCGTAGGCGAACCAGGAAATTCCGGGCCCGATGCTCGGGCCACGCGCTCGGCCTTTTTATAGAACGATCAAAACAACCCCGCCAGTCCCCACTGCCGGGCCGGGTGGCGGCAGGTAGGATTATGCCACCTGCACGTGGTATCGTTTACATACTCTTTGTTCTTATTTCTAATTGAATTCGGTACAATTGTGATTAAATAATTAAGTTAGAATTATTTAGATTAATTAACAATAATAAATTACAAGAATGAAATTATCAATTGAACATTAAAGCAAGAAATGAGAATAAAACGTTTCAAAATTGTTGACATCGTCGCTGCGCTATCATGTATGTTTGTACGCGATCATCTCGCTTTTGGATGAACCGATTTTGATGCAGTCTTCATGAAAGTATTTGTCAGACTTAGGAGTAGGATTTAGGCATTTAACCGACAACAAAGTGGAGGCTCGCACATTTTACGTCCGTTGAAGTCGGTTCTCTTTTTAAAAAAGTTACCTATTACAAGTAGCTTTGCTTAACCGTGTATTTTTCAACCTAGACACTGGTGTAATTGACCAAAATAAACAAAAATCATTCCTACAAAGATTTAATTATATGCATGTAGGTACTGATACTTTCTTTTAACAAAACTTTATGTTGCGGTTCACAAGGACATTTTTTATTCTGTAGCGAAGGGTGATGGCTGCAGTTCGTCTGTACAGAACCTTGACTAACGCAGATTCCTCAGAAATTGTGCAAAATTGCGTATCAGATTTACACGGGACTGTAATTAAAATTGGATTGAATTTCCGGAGTATCCGGGTCAAATTTGCGCCCGTTAAATATGCCAGGGAATCTTTGGGTCAGGCGTACCATAAATTTATTTTTTCTCTCCTTTCGCGTGGGTCACCGAGTCCTCCAACGACACAGTGAACGTTAGTGCCAGAATTTTTCAACCGCCTTCTACAAGTAGCAGGCTTCTGACATGGTTTTGTAACGATAGCCGTCTAAGTGATCATAGACAGCAACCGGGACCTACGGCTTAACGTGCCATCCGAAACACGGAATCCATCTTTCTTACGGACAATCGGGTGGTTCAGCCAGCAATATCCTAACCAGACTGGAAACAAATTCACAAAGTGATCAATATCAACTTTGTTTGTGACCCACCGAGAATCGATCCCGGAACCTTCTGCGTCAAAGGCAGTCGCACTACCACTGCGCCACATCGGTCGTCATCGGACAATACGTCTAAAAACTAGCAAGGATGTTTGTGACAGCACTGCAGAGGTCTTACGTAAGGAACGCGCCTTAGCGGGTACAGGCACTGTTTATGACATTATTTTATTGTAGAATTAAAATTCTTTTTGAAAAGTTGTAACAATATACAGGGAGTAAGAGACGGTGTAACGAAAACTTTGCAGGCGTGATCAGACAATGAAACTGAACAGTTTTTTCTATGGGGGCTATGTTGGGAGGTCCAAAAAATTTTATCATATTTCGACATATGTTTCTTGGGGAAACTTGTTCAGTTTCATGGGCTGATTCACCCCTTTAAATATTTGCAGCTAATATTTTTACACCTTTTATAATCCCACTTTACTCATCTAATACTTAGAATTCTTTATTTATTGACGTAGGTACTCTAATTTCTTTTAACTTCGCAGCTAATCAACCAAAAGTGTTTTTTTCGTGAATACGAAACCTTTTCCTCGAAGTGAATATTCAAATTCGGTAACGACGGGATTCGAATGAATGAAAGGAAAAATAAATGAAGAAAAAGGGAAATTGGCTCACAATTAAATCCATGAAATAAATGGGCAATTGGCAAGACTGGCCAGGGTTTAGGACCAATCGTAAGGATTAAATTACATACATACTCATATTACGCCTTTATCCCTTGCGGGGTAGACAGAGCGTTAACGGCCGTAAAAATACGGTCGCCATCGCCACGTCTGACAAATATTATGGTTTCCTTCAGATGATTCGTGTATCATTGTAGTGATAGGTTGTCAGCCTGTCGCCTAAAGTTGTAATACACACGAAACCCTCGAGTACTAATTATTAAACTGAACTATTTAATATTTACTATCAATTAGTTATACTATACTATAGTTCATAGTGATGACGATCGTTATACATACTTTAACTTCATTAAATGTAATCCTATTACTGTGAAGTAAAAATTTGTATTATAAGAAATAAATTATCTGAATCTTATTTGAGTATTGCGATACCTCCAGATTGCGGGAGGTCCACGTCCAGCAGTGGACTGTATTGGCTGTAGTAGTAGTAGTACTATAGTCTGTAGAATATAGGATGATCCCTGTGACGTTTATGACCTTGGAGCAAATGCTATGACATAAGGTCCATTTTCCTAGTACTTTTGATTGAAACACATTTAGGTACCTACTTTCGCCGTAGGGAATTTATCTTATACCCGAAGGAAAACAAATAAAGTAAGCAAACCGTCGGGTAGAAGTGTAGTATTACTAATTTCAAAGCATTTAAATCTGTCTGTATTTAAGTGTACAGGATGTTAGTATAAGAACTGACTTCTTTTCAAGGGATGAAGCTCATCAAACTGAACAACTTTCGCCAAGGGACATAGGTTGAGTATAAAAAAAAATGTCGGGTACGTATACCTACAATTGCCTACCTACAATTTGTGTGAGTTCTAAAAATTTCATATTTCGACCTTATTTCTTTGGAGAAAGTTGTTCAGTTTTAGAGGCTGGCTCATCCCCTCAAAGGAAGTTAGCAATTTTCGTAACACCCTGTGGAGTATAAAAGTATTTGGTATTTTCGTATTATTTTGTGAAGAAAACGCAAAGAGGAATGATTTTAAGCCACATATTCTCTTAGGTGGATCGCACACTTAACGCACGACGGAGCGCTAAAATATCGCAGCGTTCTGTCAGATCCATACTAGAAAAGTCAATCCCCATACTAAAACCGCTCAACCGCTGTTGGTGCAGTGCTATCTCAGTGTCATCCGTCGAGTGCGGTTTACGTTTCTAGTATGGATCTGACAGACCGCTGTGATATTTTGGCGCTCCGTCGTGCGTTAAGTGTGCGATGCGCCGTATTGAGGAATGTTCGCGATCGTATTGTATTGCTAAGCTTCCAAAGCTTATATGCTTATATTGAAAACATTCAGAAATAAAAAAAGGTACGTGGTTTTGTGATTACACAAGTAAAACGATCCGGTATCCAGGGTGTTAGGGACAGCGTCCCGAATACTGATAGGGTGCAAGCAGACCATGAAACTGAACAACTTTCTCCTAGGAACATATGTCAGGAAACGTGAAAAAGTGTTGGTTTCCCATAGTAGATGCAGTCAGCTGATCGCAATTTTGTATAGGAAGTCAAAAAAATATTGTCGTTTCCTGACATATGTTCCTAGGGGAAAGTTGTTCAGTTTCATGGTCTGCTTGCACCCTATTAGTATTCGGGACGCTGTCCCTAACACCCCTTATTTTATCAATGGCATACTTCTTACAAAAAAGCTTCCTCTTTTTATTTGATGTCTGTTAAAATAACCATGTTGTCTTCTTTTCGTGTGGGACACCGAGTCGTCCAACGACCCGATGAACCCTAGTGTCAGAATTGTTCAACCGCCTACTACAAGTAGCAGGCTTCTGACGTGGTTGTGTAACAACCGCCGTCTAAGTGATCATAGACAGCAACCGGGACCTACGGCTTAACGTGCCATCCGAAACACGGAACCATCTTTCTTACGGACAATTCATTTCATTTCATTTATTTATTCGTAAACAATGTAAATTGTGTTCGAAATAACAAGTAGGTACCTAGAATAACATAATAATAAAATCAACATCAAATTAATCAATTGGAAACATACTAAATTCAAAATCTTCTACATCTAAAGTCATTATATAATATTAATCTGTATAAAAATACACTATGTCAAAAACTAAAAAAATAAAATAAGTACCTAATGAACATTGCATAAAAGAAGTTGTCAAAAATATAAAATTAAATAAAAACATAAATTGTCATAAAATAAAATTAAAAAGGCTATAAAAATAAGTAACAATTACTTAATTTAGAATTCGTCAATACTGTAACAGCACTTTTCCAAAAGATATGCTTTTAATTGCAACTTAAAGGAATTTACTGACGTAATGGTTTTAAGTGCTAACGGCAATCTATTAAATAAGCACACTGCCTGGTACTTTGCGCAGTGTTTGACAATATTCAACCTTGGTTTAATAATGGTTTGTAAGTCTTTGCGCCTAGTAGCAATTCGTCGATCCATATCAGTATTGGTTTCGAAAACATGCCTCTGTTTAATAATATCAGTAAGTAGCACCATGATATACAAGCTGGGTATTGTTAAAATACCCAAGGATCTGAAGTGTTCCTTACAGGACTGCCATGGTGGAATTCTGACTATTGCGCGTATGGCCCTTTTCTGGGCAATGAACGATTTTTCCAGGTTGTAACAGTAACTATTTCCCCAAAGTTTAATACTGTATCTAAACCTAGATTCCACAAGTGCATAGTAAACCATTTTCAGCTGTTCAGTGGTTAATTCATCCCTCAAACTGCGCAAAGCATAACATGATGAGCTTATGGATTTGTCTATGGCATTCAATTCACTCTTCCAGTTCAAATACTGGTCAACATGAACTCCTAGAAACTTTACTTCGTTTACCATTTTTATGGGTTGTGACTGCATGGTTACATCCAGCTTATCTTTGTTATGGGCAGTGGTTTTAAATAGTAATACATTTGTTTTACTCACGTTTATTTTTAAGTTATTACAACTAAACCAGTCATCAAAAGCATGTAAAGCTTCATTTACTTTATCATTTAAATCAGTCATACTACCGCTGGACAGAATGGCATTGGTATCATCAGCAAACACGACCAATTTAATATCTGAAATTTGCTGTGAAATGAAATTCAACATGTCATTTAAAAATATAATAAAAAAGATCGGTCCTAAAATTGAGCCTTGAGGTACTCCTCTAGACACCTTTACCATTTTAGAATTAAACTTAGATTGAGTACGCGTTTCGTCTACTAGGTCCAAAATCTCAACAAACTGTTGTCTATTATGAAGGTATGATTTGAATAACTCTAGGGCTTTATTTCTTATACCATAGTGCTCCAATTTATTGATCAATATTTCGTGATCCACGGTATCGAAAGCGGAGCTAAGGTCCAGAAATATGCCAGCAACTCTCTTTTTATTGTTCAGATGTTGTATCGTGTCATCAATAATAGTGTCCATTGCCATGCCTGTTCCAATTCCCTTCTGGTAACCGAACTGTCTCGGGTGTAGTATGAAATTTGTGGAAATATGATTGAGTAATCTTGTTTTTAGCAGCTTCTCAAAAATCTTAGACAAGGAAGGAATTAGTGAAATGGGCCTGTAATTGTGTGGGTCCGATTTGCAGCTTTTTTTGTAAATAGGTACCACTTTAGCTATTTTTAATTGCTCTGGAAATAGGCTTTCACTCATACATAAATTAAAGAAAAATGTCAACGGCTCCGCTAAAATGTCAATATTACTTTTTATTACATGTATAGGTACCTCATCGTAACCAGACGACCTCTTCGATAACATGCTTCCTACTGTCTTCATGACTTCGATTGCATTAGTTGGATGTATTTCCATATTCTTGTCAACTCGATTGGTACTACTTCTGAGAATAGAGTTGGCTACGGATGCATTTCCAGTTTGGCTTACGTTTTGTAGGTCAAATGTGTCACTAAAGATGTTAGCTATTTCAACAGGATCTTGAACAGCCATATTTTTTACTTTTAAAATTATTTTTTCTTTAGGTTTGTTTTGGTTTTTATTTGTGGACGAATTCACGACATTCCAAATTTCTTTTTTAGAGTTTTTAGCTTTACAAATGCGAGATTGAACATTTTTTGACCTCGCATTTCTTAAGACCTTTTTAAACAAACGAATATACGACGTTCTGTAGGTATATAAGCTTGCATGATTGTGAGTTTTATCTAGTGTACAGAGTACCCTTTTCATTTTGCTCGAAACTTTTAAACCCTTTGTTAGCCACGATAACTTCAAACACTTTTTGAGATTAATTTTTCTTCTAACTTTCCTATAACTTTGAGTAAAGCATTTATTAAACATTTTTATAAATCCATTTATACCTAATTGTGTCCAATTTACACTCTGTATTTTTTTCCTAAAAATGACAGTGTTTTTTTTACTATATGACCTGGTTTCTACTGTAATAACTTTTTCTTTACCTTTATTTCTCTGACTTTCTAGCTCTACAGAAGCCAGGATTGCGTTGTGACCATCAGATAGACCGTTTTGGTCTACATTCAAGTTCTTAATTTCCTCGTCAGGGATGTTGGTTATTATATTGTCTATACAAGATGTTGAACCATTACGCACAAATGTTATGGTCTCTACTAAGTGTCTAAAATTATAACATGCTAACGTATTCAAAAAGTCTGTCTTATCCTTATCCTTTTCTTCTAAAATATGTACGTTAAAATCACCGCAAATAATACATTTCCTTTTAAAAAAGTGCTGTAACAATAATTCTAGTTTTTTCAAAAACACGTCGAAATTTGTGTTGTTTTGATAAACACAAAATAAATTTAAATTGGTGTCCACGTCTCTCACTCCGCATACTTCAAAAGTATCAGTAGTGCTTATCTTTTCACAATACTGCAAGTTTTCTGCTTCTCTTCCTATTTTTACAAGAATCAGCGTACCCCCTCTCGTCTTGTTGGGCCTGGTATAAGATGTGGCTAATTCATACTGTTCCAAGTTAAGGTATTTTATTGATGTGGCATTTAAAAAGTGTTCACATATGCATACATAGTCTTGTTTAAGGTCCAAACCGTCCAAGTATAACTCTAGTTGGTCTTTCTTTGAGTTTATGCCGCAAACATTTTGAAAGAAGATGTTGAGCTGAGTATTTGAGGTCAGAGACGTAGATTCCAAATTAGTAGAGCTCTTGTTAAAAATCTTAGATGCACACTCTTCATTAGTCCCTTTTTGTGTCAACTCTACTTCACTTATAGTAGGGTCTATAAATTCAGTAGAACTCACTAAAAAAACTGTTTTAAGTTTTCCTTAATTAGATCAATAGTGAACAGAACATCTTTAAATAAAGTACGCATGCCTAACCCGTTTAACAACCCTGTATCAATGTGAAACATGGAAAATTCATATTCCAGATTCTTATTTGAATCGACTAAGTAAGCATATTCATGTGACTCTACATCGTCACATAGTAAATTATTAAATGCCTCTACTCGCGAATTATATATATTCATGAACTTTCCATATCGATAAGTTGGGGAGCAAATTATTATATTAGTGTGCATTACAGCCTGTAGAGTCTCTCTCATGAATATCACCAGATCCGAGAAATTCTGAGTTGAAAGAAAGTCTTCTTCACTCACAAACACTATACAATAGTCCGTCATTGTAAAGTTTTTTAGTTTAGAGTCTAAACCTGTCAAAAGTTGCCTTGTTCCACAGTTCTTCATGTTGTAATGACAAAATTCATATTCACCAAGGAAAGCATTTTTTGTTGCTGATGAGACTTTATTCGTGCGATCGGCACTCAACACGCAGATTTTGGGTATAGAGTCCTCCTTATGCTGAAATTTAATGGGTTTTGCTGGCTGTGGAGAGCTTTTTTCTATGGTTGGTTTAGATGGTGACATTCTTGGTAACGAATCTATTGTTATATCAAGTTGTGATATCGATATATCTTCTGTTTTTGAATACGTCGGCGTCGTTTTGTTCATTGCCGATTTGACTTTCTGTTTTTTACATGATGATGTGAGGCAAAACTTTAAGTAGTTACATTTCTTAGTGCATTTAGCTACCTCATCTTTTAACGCAAAGTTCTGTGATAGCAAATTTTCAATTTCACCATCGGCAGATGCCAATTGTAGCTCAAGAAATGACACCTTTTCTCTTAGTAGTTCGAGTTCGCTCTGTGTTCGCACACTGTTTAACTCCGGACAGCTTCCTCTGAAGTTTAGACACGGCGGCATTTCATCCTCATCATCATCATCACTGTCTGACTCCAGCGTTGACGATAGCGAGTCAAATGAGTTAGAAACAGGAATATTTACTACAGCGTTTTTCTTTTTACGGAATGTGATTTTCTCCATCGATTCAGGCGAGTTAATGTGGTGTAACTCCGACGAAGATAACGTATCAACAGGTTTGTTCTCGTTTTCTGTGTGGGGATTTAAGCACTGTAGATCATAGTCGCTGAAATCACTGTCATTACTGTGCAATTCTGGGAACGGTCGAGGTCTATTATCATTTTCGTGGAGTTCACTAGTGAGGGCATCAATCACACCGAGAGCTGAAGCGGTGCATTCTACTTCTGATGGGTCAGTTAATGATATGATCTTCTCAGTAGGTCCCGCGGTCGGTGTGGGAGTCGTGTTTTTTGCACTTGGCAAGGTGGAAGTAGAGTTTTGCTGTATTTCGCTACAGCTCTGCGTTTCTGGTGGCTGCTGAAGTTTTTTGGTGATATTTATTGCACCTTCTTCTATAGTTTTTGTTTGGTTTGGAGTGCTGCATTTTAGATTGAAGCATTTTTTACATTTCCAGAATAATTTTTTACCTGGTTCCATAAGTGTAAAACGTTTTCTCGATACATTTGAGCATCCATCAATGCACAACGGCCTTTTACATATAGAGCAAATTATATAGTCGTTTCTCTTGTACTCTTTGCCGCACTCGTGGCATATCTGGTTTTTAGGTGCCATCATTAGTTATTTTTATTCGCTGTAGAACGGTTGTTACATACCAGTTTGGTTCTGCTACTCGGCGCTAGATGGCGCAATTAGAACGCCATCTGTGGATATGTTTCTGTACTAATATTTTAGTTCCACTTCTTGATACTAGATGGCACGCGGCAAACGCCCTCTATGAAATTTTCTTCGAACTATTACAATAGCATGGCAAGCTAAGATGGTACAGCTGTTTCTAGTCGGCTGTGATTGGTCACTATATCACTTAGAATTTAAAACGAATTCAATTTTTGGAAATTGCTAAAATTCTTCCTTGTTACACATTAAACCAATGTTATTCCACGTAAGTATAAGTAACGGTACTCACTGTTATGATTGGTGATAATTTTACTGTGTTTAACACGTTACTTATGTGCTTGCCATGCATAAATTCAACTCCAAGTAAATAGCGACGTAGTATCCACAATGTTTATTCCTTCTGTTCACAAACAATAATCCAGGATATTTGTAGGTGTTGGAACTCAATAATCACTTTTATTCACTGGTTATGTAAAGTTACTTAATGAAATTAAATTTTATTTGCGGAGGCGATGTTTACGTGACAGTGGCGCCACCTCTGTTGGTATGGGTACACTACAATTTTATTTAATTGCTCGTATTGACATTCTTCGTAAACATGCCGGTTTTTGCTATACTGCGTGAAACCGAACGTAGTCGGGCTGTCAAACGTCAAAACCGCCAGGCGGCCAATCAGCTGATCAGTGGGCAGTAATTCGATGGTTAGATTTTCAAAATATTTAAAATTTTGAGTTTTAACTGCCGAAAAATGTTGTGTACCTTTGTGAAAGTGCTTCAAAATTCCAGGAATTCCACGTTTTCAGCGAAACCAAATAGTCCAGTGCAAGTATTATGGCTCCTTCTACACTTCCAACACAAACTTTGTTGCAAAAACGTTATTTAAATCGCAAATCTTAATTAAAAATTGTGCCGAGGTTCCTTACAAACACGGGTTACGTTCCGTGACTCTATCAATCGGGTGGTTCAGCCCGCAATGTCCTAACCAGACTGGGAACAAACTCACAAAGTGATAAATATCAACTTTGTGAGTGACCCACCGAGAATCGAACCCGGAACCTTCTGCGTCAAAGGCAGTCGCACTACCACTGCGCCACATCGGTCGTCATGTTGTGAAAGAAATATACTTAATTAGGAACAGTCTTTTTAAGCATACTTAGCCATACTTATGTGTGCTATCTCCCTCTCTTTTCGTTGAACGACTCGATGTCCAAAACGAAAACAGAGAGAGATAACACACACAAGTATGGTTAACCCGCGCTCGTGAGATAAAAAATACCGTGTGATGCCGGCTTAGAATAGCATCACCCCATTTCTTTCCCGTGGGTGTCGTAGAAGCCGACTAAGGGACTCGAGGGTTTCATGTGTATTGCAATTTTAGGCGACAGGCTGACGACCTGTCACTATGGTGATACACGACTTATCTGAAAAGACCCTCAAACATTTGTCATACGTGGCGATAATGACCGTAATTTTATAGTCGTTAACGCTCTGCCTACCCCGCCAGGGATATAGGCGTTATTAGTGTAAGTATGTATGTATGTTGTGGAAGAAATATGCATAAATACGTATTGTAAGGTCGCAGTTAAGCGTGTTTATCCTTCCATATTCATGAGGCATGTATTTTCAACATTGGTAAACCAATATTTTTGAAAGGAAATAATTCTCCGCTAAAGTTGCGAGCTTCATGAATTTCAATGACTTTTTTGTGCTGGCTGTAAAAATTTGCTTTATAAATCGCTTTTGGTATTGACTATAGTCGGAACTACATGAATTATGATTTGGTCTCTATCACACTTCAGCGCGCTAACGTATGCGCCTGTCAGATCCATATTAGAAACGTTACTCCCTATACTAAAGCCCCACTCGACGGACAACGCTGCGATAGCGCTGCGTCGACAGCGGTTGAGCAGTTTTAGTATGGGGATTGACATTTCTATTATAGATCTGACAGAACGCTGCGATGTTTTAGTGCTTCGTCGTGCGTTAAGTGTGCGATCCGCCTTTATCATTCACTACAAGAAAACTTTGTACAACGTGTCATTGTCATCAACATACATATATCACGCCTTTATCCCTTGCGGGGTAGGCAGAGCGTTAACGGCCGTAAAAATACGGCCACTATCGCCACGTCTGGAATTTTTGGGGATTGTTTTCCAAGGTTGTTTCAGAAAACATGTGTATCACTATAGTGGCAGGGTGTCAGCCTGTCGCCTAAAAATTGTAATACACCAATACTCTCGAGTCCCTTAGTCGCCTCTTACGATACCCGCGGGAAGGATAGAGGGTGATGCTATTCTAAGCCGGCATCACATTGCTAAGATGGTAGCAGATAAGCGAACTTACTTTGTTCTGTCCCTCCCACCCACATTTCGGGAGAATAAGGGTATTTTGAACTTATAACAATTTTCACTTTAGATTTTTCCGTCTATAATCCTTTCTCACGCTGTTTACAAAGAATGTTTACAAAGAATTTGTTATTTTTCTTCTGTAACATTTTCTATGCTGTAAAAGGTCAAGTGTAGCAAATAGCAAAAATGAGCTTAAACTTCCGAAGGTGGTAGCAGTAGTAAACTTACTATTTTATGAACAGAAAAAGTTTTTCACATTCAAAAGTGCAGTTGACTATAAAACCAAAAGTTTATACAGACAGCTTCTAAGAAGACGAGAAAATTAACATGCTCTTTCTTTTTCGTGTGGGACACCGAGTCATCCAACGACCCGATGAACCCTAGTGTCAGAATTTTTCAACCGCATTCTACAAGTAGCAGGCTTCTGATATGGTTGTGTAACGACTGCCGTCTAAGTGATCATAGACAGCAACCGGGACCTACGGCTTAACGTGCCATCCGAAACACGGAACCATCTTACTTACGGACAATCAGGTGGTTCTGCCCGCAATGTCCGAACCAGACTGGGAACAAATTCACAAAGTGATAAATATCAGCTTTGTGAGTGAGCCACCGAGAATCGAACCCGGAACCTTCTGCGTCAAAGGCAGTCACACTACCATTGCACCACATCGGTCGTCAAATTAACATTTGAGAGAATCTTCTCTCAAAGCATTTCGCAGAAGATTCAATTCTAAAGCTATTTTCGTATTGTCACATTGTTCTGTGTATTGGAGTTTCGATTTTCGTGTCTGGCAACTGAAAATGTTTCCTAGAATGCTAGAATGCCAGAATGCAAGTTGGAAACAGAATACAAAAACGGCTGTAGGTTGGCTTCAAATTGGCTGCGCCCGAGGCGCGTAAATACAAACCCGACTACAACACAGACATCCATACTCTGTGTTGTAGTCTGGTTGGTACAGAGTTTGGACGTACAAACCCGACTACAACACAGAGCACTCATACCAGCCTCTTCGCAATTACATTAGTTTTGAAATGCCCTGTGTCGGTTCTGGCACATCGCCAGCCCCTGCCGGGGCACGCTGGCTCCGCTCGCTCGGCTCGTGCGTTGTGGACGCAGTTCTAACCTAACCTAACCTAACCTGGCGTTGACGCTAGGTTAGGATAGGTTGTGCCTAACAAGCTTATGTTTGAGCTTGAGTGGCTTTTGTATTTATCATTAAAACATCATTAGGTAATCGGTAAAATAATAACAATCACAATCGTTAACTTGGTATTGATCATTAATCGATGATGTCTGTGTTGTAGTCGCCTTTGTAGCATAATTTAATGTTCCAACCCGACTACAGCACAAACAATCCCCTGTCTGTGCTGTAGTCCAGTTTGTACTAACGCGCCCGGGGCACACAATAACTAATGCATTGACAGTTGCAGTGTTTACTTGCCTACTGAGGCCTCGGCTGTGTTGCCAACTTGAGCATCGTTATGGACAAATAAATAAATATCTTGGACAATTCACACAGCGCCATTAGACACAAGTAAAAAAAATAGAATAACTTTCTATGGAAAACTAGTAAGTATTATATATATAAGTTAATCCCTTCAATGGGAAGGTTAGAATATTTTTACAGAATTTCAGAAAGAAACAAATACATAACTACGTCATAGAAATAAAATAAATTCAATATGGATTTGCTTTTTTGTTCTAGGTGATATTGTTTTTTTTTTTTAATATGTGTACCTACCTATGTTGAATAAGTATAAAAAAATAAACGGCCTCAAAACGAGTAGGTACCTACCTACCGCTGCATAAAAAGGCTATCTTACATACACAAATCACGCCTGTATCCCTGGCGGGGTAGGCAGAGCGTCGGACGGTCATTATCGCCACGTCTGACAATGCTTGAGGGTCGTTTCAGATAAATCGTGTATCACTATAGTGACAGGTTGTCAGTTTGTCGCCTAAAATTGCAATACACATGAAACTCTCGAGTCCCTTAGTCGGCTCCTAGGACACCCACGGGAAAGAAATGGGGTGATGCTATTCTAAGCCGGCATCACACGGCATAAGGCTATCTTAAAAAATATTATTAGAATAAGTAGCCAGTGGAAAGTTTAAAAGGTATAATTATGAAAAAGATGTCCAACAAACACGAATTTAAATAAAAGCTCGCATTTCACTGTTATTGTATATAATATTATTGCATTCCCCAGAGTCGGCTTTGTACCGGCAACAAAACAAAAGAGAGAGACAGAAAAAAAATGCTGACCGTTTCGCTGACGTCTGACTTTTCAAGACTTCTGCAATACAGATGAGTCAACAGTGCACTGCTGGATATGACCGCCACTGTGTAAGGTGTAAAAATATTAGCTGCAAATATTTTAAGAGGTGAATCAGCCCTTGAAACTGAACAACTTTCCCCAAGGAACATAGGTCAAAATATAAAAAAAAATTTGGACCTCCCATACATAATGTAGCAGCCGAGCAAGTCAATTTGTATAAAAATTCTCATATTTCGACCTATGTTCCTTGGGGAAAGTTGTTCAGCTTCATGGGCTGATTCACCTCTTAATATATTTGCAGCTATTTTTTTACACCCTGTATATTGTAGTTGCAGATTGCAGGCGAGCTGGCAAGCGCAGTGTAGAATTGATTCACAGAGAACGTTGCTGTCCATTCCCTGAGTTCGTATCTTAGTCGCCTTTTACGATCTCGCCTTACAAAGCCGGCTTAGAATAGCATCACCCCACATCGTTCCCGTGGGTGTCGTAAGAGGTGATTAAGAGACTCAAGGGTTAGACAGTGTATTGCAATCTAAGGCAATGTGCTGACAACCTGTCATTATTGTACGTACACAATATAATAAAATGACCGTTACACTAATAAAATTAAACCAATAAATTAGTAAATCAATTTATATTATTAACAAGTGTGAATGGTCGTTTTAACGGCTACTAGCGCTCTATCTACCCCGTAAGGGTCATAGGCAACCGATATACATACAGCAATCACCTTATATGCCAATTATCCAGAAATCTCAAAATGTCCAATTCTCAAAATGACACGCAATCTTACCCGTTGCATTTGCCTTCATCATCATTCTCGTTGCCTTATCGTGTTCTCTGTCGGGGTCGGCTACCTACTAGGGGATTTGACGTGGAACCAAGTTTTTAAAAAGAGCGACTGCCATCTGAAGGCTACCTGGCCCGAATCCTAGGTTAAGTCACATTTAAGTATCATCTGAATTCTTTTATTTGAATGTGGGTTTCATCACGATGTTTTCCTTCGCCGTAAGAGCAGTCGGTAAATGTACGTGAGTAAAACGTTGGTACATGGCGGGGATCGAACTCAGCTCTCACGATTGTAAGACCGGTGTCCTAACCACTTGGTCACCGCCGCTCTACTTGACTGCCATCTGAAGTCTGCATTTGCCTTCATCATCATTCTCGTTGCCTTATCGTGTTCTCTGTCGGGGTCGGCTACCTACTAGGGAATTTGACGTGGAACCAAGTTTTTACACAGTGCATAAAACAGAGTATAGGCGACTGCCATCTCACTTCTGCATTTACCTACACTATCTGGTTATGCATGAGGAGTTCAACCGACTTGCGTGGAAGAAGGGTAATGAGTTTCGCTGCTTTGCCGTCTCGCTTCGTAGCCCTGTACTGCTGTGGAATAATAAACAGGACGTCTATTACACCGTTGTGTAATATAACAGCCCGCCCAGTGGTTGCATCCACTGTTTATCGTTTTCCCGTGGGAATACACATTTCACCAACATGTCCATCCAACATAACAAATGTCATCTTCCTTCTGAATATCTGTATCTATTTGAAGAAAGCTAGATCAAAATCCTTTGTGAAATTCTCAAGACCGTAGTACTATGTAATGTAGTGACTAGTGTTTTGAGTTTTTTTGCAACTATAACGTTTATTCACTTTCTTACATGTGTGAAGCTGCTTTGCAAAACAATATTTACCTACTTACGCCACAAGGTACACAATGAGACAAACGATCTATCGTTTTCGCCATTCAGTTACTACCAGCCGCCATCATTAAGACAGTCATCTTTGACAGGTGGCCCGAGACTGAGGCATATGGTTCGGTACATCTACTGTGGCAAATCGCACAATTATCGCACGACGTAGCGCTAAAGTATTGCAGTAGCCTGTCAGATCCTTACTAGAAACACACTTTCCATACTAAAACCGCGATAGCGCTGCGTCGACAGCGGTTGAGCGGTGTAAGTATAAGGATAGACATGTCTGATATGGATCTGACAGACCACTGCGATGTTTTAGCGCTCCGTTGTGCGTCAAGTGTGCGATCCGCCTTAGTTTTTTTGCCACAGGCTTCTTTGTAGCGTTACGCCACGGTGTGAGTGTCATCCCTCAAGCCCAGATGCTCACAAAGCACAGCGTAAATCTTTTATTACGTATTCCCTTTTGCTACATTTGTCTAAGTAAATAAGCCTCCAGAAATATCCACTATCTTGTGGATTCTACGTTTTACCTACTATTCAAAATAAACATTAAATAAAATAATGGTAAGATTTTTAGATTTCACTTCTAACAGTATTCTTTCTGTAGAATTAGGGTTTAGTTAGATAAATGCTAATAGTATAAAACTAGGTTATTTAATCTAAATCTTTCTAGAAATCTAAAATAATTTAGGTGGTTCGCTATTGGTGTTTTTTTTTATGTCTCAGCAGATGGCGTTGAAAGTTATTAAAACTCGCAAATAAAACCTATCCACATAGATCTCTATATCGCCCACAACATTTTTTAAGTAAGTACATACAAAATTTCGTGAAAACCGTTTCCTTGACGAGCGTTGAACCGATATTTAAAAGTTTTATGCCTATTAAAAAAAAAACGCTAGCAATTCGTTCCACGCGCGTCTATTTTTGTAAAAAGGTCCCTTAATTTCTAATTTGTCATGAAACGCGTTTTATACGCGGACTGTTTACTTTTCGTGGTGAGTTTTCAAAACATCGGTTTTTGTTTATGTAGGACCGTTCCAAACTTTTATTTGTAGGATATTTACAAAGAAGAATGAATTTTCCTCATCTAGAAATCACACACGATAAGTACTCCTTATTAGAAAAGAGAGAAAGAGAGAGAGAGAGAGAGAGAAAGAGAGAGAGAGAGTGTGAAAGAGAGAGTATTGGTGTATTACAATTTTTAGGCGATAGGCTGACAACCTGTCTCTATAGTGATACACATGTTTTCTGGAACAACCTTGGAAAACTATCCTCAAAAATGTCAGATGTGGCGATAGTGGCCGTATTCTTACGGCCGTTAACGATCCGCCTACCCCGCAAGGGATAAAAGCGTGATAAATGTATGTATTAGAAAAGAGACGATGATTGAAAGTTGTAACAAGCTTGAGGTAACTAAAACTATGGATAGTCGTTTGCGTATGTATACAGAGTGTTAAAAATGCCGTGTGATGCCGGCTTAGAATAGCATCACCCCACATCCTTCCCGCGGGTGTCGTAAGAACCGACTAAGGGACTCGAGAGTATCTGTGTATTACAATTTTTAGGCGACAGGCTGACAACCTGTCACTATAGTGATACACATGTTTTCTGAAACAACCTTGGAAAACAATCCTCAAAAATGTCAGACGTGGCGATGGCGACCGCATTCTTACGGCCGTTAACGCTCTGCCTACCCCGCAAGGGATAAAGGCGTGATATATGTATGTATGTATGTTAAAAAGTGTACTAACTTCCTTCCAAGGGATAAACCAGCCCACGAAACTGAACAAATTTCTAGTTGTATGCAAACATCCTGACTCAGTCAGTTGGTACATTTTGTATGGATGTCCAGCATTTTTTTTTTCTTATTACTTTGGAGATTTTTTTTCAGTTTCATGGGCTGGTTCATCCCTTAAAAGGAAGTTAGTGCTTTTCCTAACATCCTGTATATTCAGGTCTTAGTGTGAATCGACCTTTGCTAAAGATTCAAGTCTATATAAAACATAAGTGCCCTTAATAGCAACTTAAGAGCAGAGCAAAGAGTGTTTTAGAGAGCAGAGTGACCAAAGGCGGTTTCCACACGGACTCCCCAATTTTGAATATAAATAAATTTTGAAGTTACAGAGGTCAGATGGCAGTCGCTCTGTAGCAGAGTAAAACCTCTGCGTCCACATCCTCCATAAACCACCAGTCCTTTCACGAATCATTTCAAATTGGAAATTGGAATGTCATCACACATTTTTCTGACTTCTTGACTTGACCCAGTCGAGATCAAATCAGCGAGCAACAAGGCTCGAGATAAATAACGTCCACCTGAATATGAATGTATAGTGTTAATGAATTTTAATGTACAGTATTCAGGATAGCATATGTGAATAAAATTCTGTATTCTGTATAGTGTCACCGACGACTTGTCTGTAGCGACCCTCAAACATTTTGTCAGAGGTGGCGATAACGGCCGTAATTTTACGGTCGTTAACGCTCTGCCTACCCCGCCAGGGATATAGGCGTGATTTGTGTGTGTGTGTGTCACCGACAGCGGACTTACAAAAGTTAGCAGAAACCCTCAAGGAGGTACTTATAAGCCTACATGTTTCCCTAGCTCATCCATCATCCCCTAATCATAGATACTAATTAGTTGTTATTGTTTTAGGGTTTCTTTTCCTGTAATATAATATTTTCAAGTCGAAGACCCTCTTTCATTCCATCGTGGCGGCACGCAAGTGCCACACTAAACGTAAAAACTTGGTTCCAAGTCAAATCCCCTAGGTTCGGTAGCCGACTCCGACAGAGAACGGGATAAGGCGAGGAAGAAAAAAAAACACGGAAAGACCCTGCTCTCAGATAAAGTTTTCAGAGTACCTATTTAATGCACATTTAGCGTTGAAAATTTTAATTAGTATAATTTTTGATGCATATCGTGCGCCCATGTTCCCCATATTACGAAGGCCCATATCCAGTCCATGATTTGTCTTACAGATTTCGCAAGATCGACTAGCGTGTGTGCGATGCACCGCAGCTAAGAGCTCTAGGAGTTTAAAACTAGAAGTTTATAGACATTCCCGCTTATCCCTGCGGGGCAGTAAGATAGGATTGTTTAGTAGTAGTCTAAGACCACCTTCACGTATACAGGGTGTAAAAAAATGCTGACTGAAAATGACCTTGTATCACTACATCACATACATACATCACGCGGGGTAGGCAGAGCGTTAACGACCGTAAGAATACGGTCGCTATCGCCACGTCTGTCATTAGGTTGTTTCAGAAAACATGTGTATCACTATAGTGACTGGTTGTCAGCCTGTCGCCTCACGGGTGTGGGGTGATGCTATTCTAAGCCGGCATCACACGATAGAAAGATAGGATTGTTTAATGGCGCTAGAGGTATGGTTAGACCACCGTTGAGTACTTACACAACTGACTCGGGACTCGAGGGTTTCAACTTTTAGGTGACAGGCTGACAACCTGTCTCTTTACTGATACACAAATTATCTCAACCGACCCTCAATATTTGTCAGACGTGGCGACAGCGACCACATTTTTGCGGTCGTTAACGCTCTGCCTACCCCGCAAGGGATAAAGGCGTGATATATGTATGTATGTATATACACAATACACAAACTTTGAAGGGCTCGGTTAGAAATGGGATGATGCTATTCTAAGCTGACGTCACACGTGTAGGGCTAAATAGGTAATAAATGTTACTAATAGAATCGACGTCGATGACTGCTACGAACATACATACATACAACCTACTACGCCGTAGGTACTGCTACGCCTTACACCTAAGGCGGGTCGCACACTTAACGCACAATGGACTGCTTAAATGATAAAATGATAAAAATGATAAAAATATTTTTATTTTCTCCCAATCATTAATAAAATTAATATACACATTTCGTATAGTACATTTTCAGAAAATTTATGATTATTTAATTAAAAGGGAGATAGGAGTCCAAACTAGGTAGCGCGGTAACAACATATCGTAGCGGTCTGTCAGATCCATACTAGAAACGTCAATCCCCATACTAAAACCACTCAACCGCTGTTGAATACTAAATCCGCTCAACCGCTGTTGCCGCAGTGCTATCGCAGTGTCGTCCGTCAAGTGCGGTTTTAGTATGGGGAGTGACATTTCTAGTACGGATCTGACGGACCGCTGCGGAATTTTAGCGCTCCGTCGAGCGTCAAGTGTGCAATCCGCCTAAGCCGGCACCACGCGTCTTAAGTGTACAACAAGTAATAATACAAGAACTTCAATCTTGTTCCTCTCAAAACGATAACCGAGAAGCGATACCCATTTAACCATAATGGTATTAGTTGTAGAACTTGGCAGTTTGTAGTGAAACCTCACCCGCTGAACTTCTTGTAAAACACTTTAGTTATTTGCGATAATATTGCATTGAGCGGTTTAAATATGGGGTTTGACATTTCTAGTATGGATCTGACAGACCGCTTCGTTGTTTAGGCGCTCCGCCGTGCGTCAAGTGTGCGATCCGCCGAATAGCAATTACACAACAAAGAGGTCTAGCTTATAAACTTTTCTAAGCAGTGTGTTTGACCCCACATGTTGTCTTTCAAAAGTAACCTAGATTATAATGTACACGTGTTCGTTGACGGAATTCACAAAGATCACAGTATCACATTTCTGTAACGTGTAATAATTATGTGCGTATATAGTTTCCTTGGGTGTGCCTGCCTGTTACAACTGTATATTTGTGGTAATAAATAAATGAAATGAAATGAAATGAAATAATATTTTATCTACATAGTTTTCTTTGCAATATGAGGATTTTTGGGCTCTTTTTCTTCGTATTAAAAACCGTCATCCAACGACCCAAAGAATTCTAGTGTCAAAATTTTTCAACCGCCTTCTACCTACAAGTAGCAGGCTTCTGACATAGTTGTGTAACGCTAACGAACAATAATCCGTTACAAAACTTGTAAAAAAATACACTCAAATAAAAAGGTTCCTATAAAAATAATAGTAATACTGGCCGAAATGCCTTGGAAAATCCCGTTCTCTGTCGGGGTCGGCTACCTAACCTAGGAGATTTGACGTGGACAAGTTTTTACACAGAGCGACTGCCCAGATGGCAGATCTGCAACCCAAAGGCTAACCTGGCCCGAATCCTAGGTTAAGTCACATTCAAATATCATCTGAATTCAAATTTTATTTGTACGTGAGTTTCATCACGACGTTTTTCCTTCACCGTAAGAGCAGTCAAATCGATCAAAAAACCAATAAAGTATGAAAAGCAAATCTTGACATTTTATTTTTCTTTAAGTTTCATGACAACGGCCAGTCTCTCAGACTTAGAATAGAAGCTTTTGAATAATGTATTTTATTAAGATCATAAAAGTTCATATAGTTACCCAGTTCAGCAATAGGGGTTAAAAAATCATCTGCAAATATATTCAGGTGTGAGCCAGTTTGTGAAACTGAACAACTTTCCCAAAGGAACATAAAGTAAAAAACTAAATAATAATAGGTTTACACACAAAATCAACCAAGTGAATTTTTTTGGGAGGTCCAAATTTTTTCATATTTTGACCTATGTCTCTTGGAGAAAGTTGTTCAGTATCATAGATTGGTCCACCCCTTAAAATATTTGCAGTTACTTTTTACACCTTATAATACAGACTTTAATACAGTTTTGATAATGTTAATTTTTAAGTTGGTACTGAAAATATCTTGACAAAAGTGTCAAGATGCCACTTTAAATAAAATTATGTAGATTAGAGATGACGGGAATGACATTTAAATTGTGGTAAGCATAAAAGTTACGCCAAAGACAGGGTGTAAAAAATTTGCTGCAAATATTTTAAGGGATGAATCAGCCCATGAAACTGAACAACTTTCCCCAAAGAACACAGGTCGAAATATGAAAAAAAATTTTGGCCCTCCCATACAGATGACTCTGTACTACATTTTGTATGGGAGGTCTAAAAATTATTTCATATTTCGACCTATGTTTCTTGGGGAAAGTTGTTCAGTTTCATGGCCGATTCACCCCTTAAAATATTTGCAGCTAATATTTTTACACCTTATATTACGAACCCAGACTTTGTTTTTATTGAGTGAGCGAGTTATAAGAGTGCCGTTGACGCTCTGCCTACCGTGTAAGGGATACAGACGTGTGTGTATGTCGCACTTACCAGACAGACAAGGCAGCTGTGCTATGTGTCCCATTCACAGGGAACGCTTCTGTCCATTCCCTGGGTTACTACGTATTCGCTATTTATTTACCCAAGTTGTCGTTTAAGCAATAATAATTTCCGGGAAAATTAATCTACCAGCTAAGCACTCGTTTTGATTAAATTTAGCGAATTTAATTCCATTTACTTTTCATAAGATGTACTTAATTTATTTTCTCGCTTCTCAAATTTTGTGATATTGCATTTTCAAGTGGATATAACGCTGAAATTAGGACTTTTTTGAAATGACAGCAACCAATAGTCTGAACTAGGTGGCGCTATTATCGGTTTTTCAGATTGAGGGATCATCTGTCAAGTTCAATGCATAATAAAAAAATAAACTACCTATGCTGAGCTTTAAGGAACTAAATAAGCAGATTTAAAAAAATCCATTATATATTTTGTGATGAAGCGTCGGTGGCTGGTTAGGACACCGGACTTACAATCGTGAGACTCGAGTTCGATCCCGGCTATGTACAAATGGTTTTTTAGGGTTTTTACTCACGCGCATTTACTGACTGCTCTTAAGGAAAAACATCGTGATGAAACCCACATTCAAATAAATTTTGAATCCAAATGATATTTGAATGTGACTTAACCTAGGATTCGGGCAGGTTAGGTGGGTTGCAGAATTCAGACGGCAGTCGCTCTGTGTGAAAACTTGGATACACGTCAAATCCCCTAGATTAGGTAGCCGACCCCGACAGAGAACGGGATAAGGCTTGGGGGGAATGAAAGTCATTTTTGAGGAGTAAAAAATCATAAAATTACCTAGTCTATACTACTGACTTTTTCTGCACTGACGTCCCTTATAAAAATGTTAGTAAGCATTATCAATAGCACATTAACCTACCCGTTAAGGGATCACTTCCAATACAACCCATATCCAATTCTCTTTTAAATGACAACCGAAGTATCAAAATCACAAAGCAATCGAGAATGGACGCGATTCAACGAGGCTGTCTAAAATAGCGCTGACACATGATAATATGATAATTGAAAAAGAAATATAGCTTTAGTGGTTTTTTGCAAATTTTCCATTTATTTTTATTTATAATTTTTTTTAGGCGCATTTAATTTGAGAGACACTATACCAAATGCCCAAAGTAACCGAATTTAACCACGATATTTCTTAGGTGAGTCGCACACTTAACGCACGAAGGAGCGCAAAAATATCGCTGCGGTCTGTCAGATCCATACTAGAAACGTCACTCCCCATACTAAAACCGCACTCGACGGATGGCACTGCGATAGCGCTGCGTCAACAGTGGTGGAGCGGTTTTAGTATGGGGATTGACATTTCTAATATGGATCAGACAGACCGCTGCGATATTTTTGCGGTGCGTCGTGCGTCAAGTGTGCGATCTGCCTTAGACCATGGTATGACATCATAATCTAGCTCAAGATCTGTCAAATACACACAGATAGTAAAGTCCTCATTACAACTGAATAAAGTGTTATTTTTAATCAGCGATTTTAGCCGGTAAAGTACCTCTAGAATTGAGTCAAATATGATCCTTCGGGACCGCCCAAACAAAAATAGGCTTGAAAGCTTTTTGCTGTGCTTGCAGAACTCATTCCCACGGGAAAAAACGATAACCATGTCCATGACAATTCTTTTTGCTGAATCAGAAACATCGCCTGGTAAATAAGTGGTTTAGTTATTATTTTCTGCGAATCGATAGCTGACATTAAGGATAGAGTCTCAACAGGGATATTTTGTGAGGAAAAAATATGAAACACTAGCGAGCGCCCGCGGCTCCGCCCGCGTGGAAGTCGGTTTTAATCCCCTAGCATCCCATAGGAAATTTTTTTCGGGATAACAACTGTTTTACGTGTTAATCCAAGTCACCCTCTATCTGTATGCCAAATTTCATGAAATTCGGTTCAGTAGTCTTTTTTCATTCACGCCATTTTCAAAAAAGTTTCTTCCGAACAATCGTAATGTTTAGTAAGTAGCAGCATACGCTACTGTGGCTTGACATTTAATATAACATCACCCCACCTACAAACAAAACAATGTAAGAAAGTAAATACAGCAAAATTACGAATGTATGTATGTAAACAGAGAACACAGCGAAGGAGTTCAGCCATGCGAACAATATCCTCAAGTTGGTAATAATGCTCAGGGAACGTGTAAAACAACATTCAAACATTCGTTTAGTGTTGCCAGTATGTTAGAAAATGACAGAATTATTATTTTGTAACATAAGTGCGACTACCTGCGACCAAGGGTTCCGAGTTTGATTCCCGATAGGGCACTCAATAAGTTAATATACAGGGTGTAAAAAAATAGCTGCAAATATTTTAAGGGGTGAACCAGCCATACACATTGATTTGGTCGGTTGCTAATTTTGTATGGGAGGTCATAATTATTTTTTTCATTTTTCGACCTATGTTCCTTAGGTAAAGTTTTTCAGATTCATGGGCTGGTTCACCCCTTAAAATATTTGCAGCAATTTTTTTTACACACTGTATTTACTTTAGACCGTATTGATGCCGGCTTAGAATAGCATCACCCCATTTCTTTCCCGTTGGTGTGGTAGAAACTAACTAAGGGACTCGAGGGTTTCATGTGTATTGCAATTTTAGGCGACAGGCTGACAACCTGATTTTAAAGTGATACACGGCTTATCTGAAACGACCCTCAAACACTTGTCAGACGTGGCGATAACGACCGTAATATTACGGTCGTTAACGCTCTTCCTACCTCGCTAGGGATATAGGCGTGATTTGTGTGTGTATGCATGTTTTTTTTTCTCTGTCGATCTGGCAACCGGTTCATTGGAGCGAAACGAGGTTGAGGGCTCTTTACTCTGTCGTTACAACTCTGATGCTGGTTTTAATGTTGTTCTTAGTACTTGTGTTGCACTGGAGAATTTTACCCTCGTAAATAATTAAGATGTTTTTGGTTATGGTTCGTATTGTTTAATATGTAAAAATATTAGCTTCAAATATTTTAAGGGGTGAATCAGCCCATGAAACTGAACAACTTTCCCCAAGGAACATAGGTTGAAATATGAAAAGAAATTGGATCTCCCTCCCATACAAATTGATATGGGAGGAATCCAATCCAATAGAATTAAATTTTGTTTAAATTTTCGACCTTTGTTCTTTGGGGAAAGCTGTTCAGTGTCACGTGCTTATCCACCATTTAAAAGATTTACAGTAGATTTTTTACTTCCTGTAATAGTTAGTTACTTATAGTAACAATAAACCACACACGCACACACAAATCACGCCTATATCTCTGGCGGGGTAGGCAGAGCGTTAACGACTATAAAATTACGGTCTTTATCGCTACGTCTAACAATATTTGAGGGTTTGTCAGATAAGTAATGTATCAGTATAGTGACAGATTGTCAGCATGCCGCCTAAAATTGCAATACACATGAAACCCTCAAGTCCCTTAGGCGGCTTCTACGACAAAAAAAAAACCCACGGGAAAGCAATGGGAAGATGCTATTCTAAGCCGGCATCACACGGCACACCAACAATAAATATACATACATATAGCACGCCTTTATCCCTTGCGGGGTAGGCAGAGCGTTAACGGCCGTAAGAATACGGCCGCTATCGCCACGTCCGACATTTTTGAGCTAAACCATGATATAACTATAGTGACAGGTTGTCAGCCTGTCGCCTAAAACTTGTAATACACCAATACTCTCGAGTCCTTTACGACACTCGCGGGAAGGTTGTGGGGTGATGCTATTCTAAGCCGGCATCACGAGGCACACCGACAATAAACCATCTAAAAATAATAAATTATTTCACCACGGTTTTGTACTAAAAGTAGTTTCAATGATATCGGTGCTTTCACCTAATGAAAATGTGTGATGGACAGATACCATATCTTTTGTTATCAGTTCTTGCAATTCATATTATCAGTTCGTACTGGGTAACCAACCTACAGATATAAGAGATCAACTGAAACTCCGTTCTTCATACAATTAATAAGTGGAACCAGTATAGATTGATCCATTAAAAAGTAAGCTCATAAGATGTGCTGTGACGTAATGGATCTACGATTTTCAGTTTTCCGACAGGTCGTCAGCCTGTCACCTACAATGGGGACTATTGGACAGTTTTTGACACATCTCGAGCTAGTTTATGATGGTTTACCGGATGGCGTTGCGCTAAATTTATATTTCGACATTTAAATTATATTGATACTCAAATAGACAAAATACGTTTGCTTAGAAAGTTCTTCTTCTTTTTCGTGTGGGACACCAAGTCGACCCGATGAACCTTAGTGTCAGAATTTTTCAAGCGCCTTCTACAAGGAGCAGGCTTCTGAGATGGTTGTGTAACGATCGGTGTCTAAGTGCTCATAGACAGCAACCGGGACCTACGTGTCATCCAAAACACGGAACCATCTCACTTACGGACAATCGGGTGGTTCAGCTGCAATGTCCTAACCAGACTGGGAACAAATTCACAAAGAGATAAATATCAACTATGTGAGTGGCCCATCCAGAATCGAACCCGGAACCTTCTGCGTCAAAGGCAGTCGCACTACCATTGCGCCACATCGGTCGTCCTTACTAAAGTTTTTAAAGTTTTAAGTTTAGCCCAGCGCCATCTATATACCCATAAAAACAGGCTAGAAAATTACACATGAAACCGTCGAGTCACAGACCTGAGATGACATTTGAATATGACGTGCGTGCGGCGAACGTCGCAAATGTCAGTTTTCTCTGGGGTCTATTCTATAGTGCTTTCAAGTTAGCATGGCAATAGCGATCGTTGACATTTACTACCACTGTACTCGTACTTCAGATAGCGATGTATCGTTTTCTTCAGTGAATGTATACGATGTGATTATCGCTAGAGTACAGGGATACGAGCCAAGTTCACCGATAGTCTACTTTTACGAATATTCACGAGAATGCTATTGCTAGCATGACAAGGCAAAATGAAAAATACTTAACATTATTTTTATGTTTTTCCATCATTTATTTGTTGAATTTTTACCTAATTATGGTTTCATACAATTTTTTTTTCGTAATGCGTCTCTGACCATACCCTTGCCACGTAACCAAAAGAAAATAAAATTCTTGCTTTCCAAAGCTCGCCGTATTAGGGTGGGCGTATCAGTCCCGAACCAGACACTAGCCATTGAAACATTTTGCTTACGTAACGTAACAGAGACCTACCATTTCAGTACGTTCGTGGAATAAGAATAACTTTTAACCCACTACGGCAACTTTTAACCGAGTCGGTTGAAAAACTCGGACATAAGGGTTGGAAGGGTTGTTGGACCCACTTGATCCACATCAAAAAGAAGAAGACAGAATGAAAATAAAACTATCAGAGCAGATCTTTCCAAAAACTATCAGAGCAGATCTTTCCAAAAACTATCAGAGCAGATCTTTCCAAAAACTATCAGAGCAGATCTTTCCAAAAACTATCAGAGCAGATCTTTCCAAAAACTATCAGAGCAGATCTTTCCAAAAACTATCAGAGCAGATCTTTCCAAAAACTATCAGAGCAGATCCTTCCAAAAACTATCAGAGCAGATCTTTCCAAAAACTATCAGAGCAGATCTTTCCAAAAACTATCAGAGCAGATCTTTCCAAAAACTATCAGAGCAGATCTTTCCAAAAACTATCAGAGCAGATCTTTCCAAAAACTATCAGAGCAGATCTTTCCAAAAACTATCAGAGCAGATCTTTCCAACATTTTAACGCACGCTGTGTTGACGTATGCATCTGATCCATAGTTGAACCGTCAATCCCCATACTGAAACCGCTCTTGACGCAGGTTCAACGCACAACCGCTTTAGATGCAGCGTCGTGCGTTGGACCTGAGTTGATAGGGGTTTTAGTATGAGAATTGACGTTTCTAGTATGGATCTGACAGATGCATACGTTAGTGCAGCGTTTTAGCGCTGAAGTGTGAAAGAGGCCTGAGAATCATAGTTATCAAGGTTTTGTGTCATTAAAATATATGTTATCTGTAAATTATGTATTGCAACATTTTGCTCTGATTTCACTAATTTGGCTGCCAAGCGAGGTGAGAATAGAAAGTGCTAAGCTAATTACAGCGTCTCTCCACTTATCCGGTCCGGCTGCCGGATGTCGGAAGTAGCTTTCCGACAATATTCGCATGCCGGCTGATGCTTTTCCACCTATTAAAGACGGACAGTAGAATGACGTCTTGGTAGAGTTCAAAGATTACCTTTTATATGCAGACTTTTTGTACATCTGTCACATCGGACCGTCAGAATCTAAATTTCGGTTTGGGAAATTCCCGAATCGACAAATGCCGGATGCCGGAAGAGTGGAAAAGCAGGTACAGTAGTGTAAAAGATTTCTAAATCGGTTCGGAAATTGACGGACCGGCAAATGACGGATGCCGGATAAGTGGAGCCTTTCTACATTAGGGGGAGACCATGTCCAGTTGTGGACTGCTGTGTACTTGTGATTGTGCCTGTTACTTTTTATTACTGTTAGTTATTAGCCTGCGAGATACCACTGCTGGGCAAAGGCCTTCCCCGCAATCTTACATTCTACTTACTGTAAATGTAAAAATAAAGTTGTAAGAAACTGGTGTGGGACTGGTACGCAGACCCTATATTCTTTATGCAAATACCCACGGTTTGAGTAAGAGAGCGAATTTCCTGTCACGTTCGTTCACATCCGCGGATCCGGAAATGGGGGAACGGATCAGATCTCAAGATCCGCGTCGTTACGTACACAAGACAGCAGGTTGAGCTACGGCGGACCGCAAACTTGACGCACGACGGAGCGCAAAAATATCGCAGCTGTCTGTCAGATCCAAACTAGAAATGTCAATGCCCATAATAAAACCGCACTCGGCGGACGACGCTGCGATAGCGCTGCGTTGACAGCGGTTGAGCGGTTTTAGTATGGGGATTGTCATTTCTAGTATGGATCTGACAGAACGCTGCGATATTTTAACGGCCCGTCGTGCGTTAAGTGTGTCATGCGCCTTTTAGATAACACCCACGGGAATCGGGGTGATGCTATTCTAAGCCGGCATCACACAGCTAGTTACTGTCAAACTTATTTGCTGAGTTTTCAGTTCATCGGGTCGTTGGACGACTCTTACAAGACAAAAGAAGATTCACTCAAGCTCCTAAATGACAACTGAAATGTTGGGGCAAAAGTTCTTACTCGGACTTTGCAAAAACGCTACCTACCAAAGCCTACCCTAGTTGAGAAACTTTGGGCACAAAAACTGAAGGTCAAGGAGCTTAAGGTCAAACGATGTTCCAGTGGCGCTCTCACTTAATAAAAAACCTGGCGGTTGGTTACAAAAAAGTTAGACACGTAGATTCCATAGGATGAGACCTTGTCAGATGACTTAAAGAATTTGTAACAACACAGTGGCTGATTACGGCAAAATTACGGAAATCAAAGCGGTGATCGTCGATTTCATAATGAAGGCCTAAAATGTGCTCAAGATTTGATTAAACTGAAAAAAACAGACTTCTTTTGGTCAAGAAAAACATTTGGAAGTGTAGGTACTTTTTTTAACATCAGTCTTGTTATAATAAAGTGGAGAATGAGGCATGCATCTGGTGACTACGGTTTTGTCCTTTGATCCAGATGTTTTCTTAAATAAAAGCGCTTTTGATACGACGTTTTACCTTAAGGCCCCTTTTTTCTGAACTATAAAAGGAAACGTGATAGCTGCGTTCTAATAAGGCATGCGACATAGTCGAATTATATCATTCTGATTTTTTCTTAGATGAAAGCATGACTGGCACGACGTTTCAGTTTAAGGCCACTTTTACCTTGAACTGTCAAAGGAAACCTAATATCCACATCTTCCTAAGGTAGAAAATACGACGTAGTTACATGTCAAAATCCAGTTATTTTTCTTAAATGAAAGCGCTACTGGCGTAATATTTCACCGGCCCTTTTTTCCTGAACTGTCAAAGGAAACGTGATAGCCGCGTCCTAATAAGGCAAGGAATGCGACATAGTTGAGTTAAATAATATGACCCAGATCTTTTCTTAGATGAAGGCGCCACTGGTGCTACGTTTCAACTTAAGGCCCTTTTTTCCTGAACTGTCAAAGGAAACGTGATAGCTGCATCCTAATAAGGCAAGGAATGCGACATAGTTGAGTTAAATAATATGATCCAGATGTTTTCTTAGATGAAGGCGCCACTGGTGCGACGTTGCAACTTAAAAAATAAATAAAATAAATAAATCGTATTTTTTTAAGCATCATTTTGGCGATTCACATTATTAAGGCCCTTTTTTCCTGAACTGTCAAAGGAAACGTGATAGCTGCATCCTAATAAGGCAAGGAATGCGGCATAGTTGGGTGATTCCTGGAGAGGGTAAAAATTGCGGTCACACGTTAATTTCTTCAAAAGTATAACACTTACAGGTTTTTACTAACTTTCACACGAAATAATGTTAAATTGACTATTCAGAAACTAAAACTCCATCCACAAATTATGAAATATGTTTAACTAAAACTTAATCTGAAACCTGAAATCGGGGCCAAAACACGCGTTCTTCGCGTGTCACACTCAGCTATTGCGAAATTCAAATACGCATAAAGTTTTATCTAGCTGGACATCATATAACTTTTTACCCATCATAATAATCCTTATATCATGTAGATTCATTGAAAATTATTAATCGGACAATATTTAACTGCGTATACCGATTAAAACGACAGTTTTTGTTGGTCACACGTTTTTGTGTTTTCTGAATACGTGGTCTAAAACGATTGAATCGCTGAAACTAATAGAACTATGAGCTAGGTCTTGTTTCTGCCTTCTGCCAGGATTGCTTCTTCATCCCTGGAGAGGGAGCATAGAGCTCCTTGACACTTCTAGAATAAAATAAGGGTTGTTAAATTTTTTGATCCTATTTTTGCACCCGCGTCAGGTCCCTTTCCTGTGCATGTTTCATTCATGAAAGAGTCTGTCTAAGGTTGATTGCGGCGTCTCTTCAGCTGACTGTATTGTATCTCAGGATGGCTGCGTTATATTTTAGGTCAGTTGCAACGTCTCTTTAGCTGAGTGCGTTGAATCTCAAGGTGGCTGCGTTATGTCAGGCTGATTTCGACGTCTCTTAAGCTGATTGCGTCGTGTCTTATGTATACAGTGTCGTGTGTTAGGTTGCTTGCCTAGTGATGTCTAAGGCTATCTGAGTCATGCATGTCTCAGGCTGATTGCGTCATCTTTAAGGTTATCTTCACCTGTACAGTAGCAGAATGTACAATTCGCAAAATGTCTTAAGTGGCTCAACACAGTTAATTGTCAGGTCATAATGTTTGCGATGGCTTTTTCTTGTTTCATGTTAGCTGTTTCATTATGGCCTAAGTTTAAACGACTTACGTTACTATTGTTTTGGTGGAGAATTGGGTCTACGTTTACGAACAGCCTTCTTCCGGAGGTCGACAGATCACGTACGCCCGCCTGTCAACTGTGATTGTCGAACACTGTGGCTGTTTCATTTCTTATGTCGGGCTAGCTGTGTCGTGTTTTTAACACAAGCACATTGTCTGTGACTAGGTGCGTCGTGTCTTAACCAGACTGAGGCTTCAGGGCGTTATTCTGGTAGGCTGCGGCAACTTTTACTTCTATTCTACTTAGTTAAAAGCAAAAGATGAACAGCTTTTACTCATATATTTTGTTAAAATAATTACTTCGTCCCTTGACTGGCGTAAAATGTCCCGTTGACTGGCACCTCAAATTTCAAAATTGAATTTTGACGAAACCTGTGGTTCGATTTAGGTGTTTTTTCGTAAATAACCTTTTCAATAGGCCTTTATTATTATGCAATGATAAAATAACCATAAAACTAAAATTTCAAATTTGCCGGGAAAGGGACCTGAAGAACCGTTTTCAAATTTTCACCCAGTTGAATTAAATAATATCATCCTTTTTTTTCTTAGATAAAGGCACCACTGGCGCGACGTTTCAACTTAAGGCCCTTTTTTCCTGAACTGTCAAAGGAAACGTGATAGCCGCGTCCTAATAAGGCGGGGAATGCGACATAGTTCCCAAGGTATCCAACTTTTCCAATTTAACGCGAGATTGTCCCAACTTCTATTGATTTTCACCTCGTCTTGGAGACGTTTTGATTGTGTTAAGAGCTCTTATTCTATTTGCACACGTGACGTAAGGTATTGCGGTATTTAATCGGCTTACGAATCTGCCGTGTGATGCTGGCTTAGGATAGCATCACCCCATTTCTTTTCCGACGGTAGGTAAGAGCGATAGCGACCGTATTTTTACGGCTGTTAACGCTGTAACTACCTTCTAAATGTGTGATTAGTGTATTGTGTGTGATGAATTTCACACACGTACATCCAAGTCATACGAATTAGAACCCGCAATTCGATCCAGTAACTTGTACCATTGTGTCCGTGATTGTTTATGAGATTCCATATACTCTTTTTGCCAAAAAAGTGGCGATGGCAGCCATGTTTTTGCGACCTTTGACGCTCTGCCTACCCCGCAACGAATAAAGGCGTGATTTGTGTACAAAAAATAAAACTGTCGAATACCGCAAAATCGTGTAGCACATTTGCAAACCGTCTTTTGTTTGAGTGACTCATTAAACCTGCAAAGACAAATTTCCGTACAAAAGTTTTGCTCTTGGTATTTATGTGCCATATATACACACATATACACAACATACATACATATACAAAAATCACGCCTTTATCCCTTGCGGGGTAAGAAGAGCGACAACGATCCTAAAATAACGGTCGTTATCGCCACGTCTGACAAGTGTTGGGGGTGTGATGATTCGTGTATTCCTTTGTGATGATTCGTGTATCACTGTAGTGACAAGTTGACAGCATGTTACCTAAAATTGTAATACACATGAAACCCTCGAAACACATATACACAAAACACCCCTTTATCCCTTGTGGGGTAAGCATTTACAGCCGAAAAAAAAAGATCGCTATCACCACGTGTGACAAATATTTGAGAGCCATTTCAGTAAAATCGTGTATGATTATAATAACAAGTTGTCAGCTTGTCGCCTAGATATGGTAAGGCACATTTTCTTCTTATCGTGTCGATGGCAAATTTAGATTTTATGTGCCCAAAATTCAGCCACCCGGACAGCATTTTCTGTGGCCTTCATGAGGTCATCAAGCGTACAGGTATTGGGGCACGCGGAGCAGGACAGGAGATGTTCCATGGTCTGAGAAGTTACACCGCATTCGCATATGTTACTGGAGCTATCGATGTAGCCCCACCGAGTCAGATTGTCTTTGCAGCGGCCGACCTGGGTCCGCAATCTGTTTAAACTCATCAACGAATGAAGTGGGAACCCTCTCCTTCCAAAGTCCAACTCTGACCTGGCGCGGATCACCGGTAAGGCACATGAAACCTTCTATTCCCTTAAGTCGCCTCGTATGAATCCCGCGGGAAATAAATCGGGTGATGCTACTCTAAACTGGCATACGAAATGCATAAAATAACCCTGTATGTGTTATTAGACTTACAAGGATTAGGCGAATCCCTCATCTAACGCTCAACGCTGCGCATTTGTAACGTATGCATCTGTCAGATTCAAAAGTAAAGGAATTTCAAATTATTCATACGAAAAACTGACGTTGACGCATTGTGCACCAACGGATGAACTTGCGTTGTTTGATAGAAGCATCCGTTGAAACAGGTCCAATAACGTATTGCCTTGCATTTGACTGACGCATGCGTTACAATGCTCTAAAAGCGCTCCGTTGTGTGTTAAGTGTGTGAACCACCTATGTTTCGTTGACACAAGCAAAACCTAGGAAATTTTTAATGATGTGTACAGCTTACTTTTCTTTTTTTTTGCACATTCTTTTTTTGAAATAAAAATGTCGCGTTCAACGACTCTCTGGAGGGAAATAATCTAGAGTTTTAGGGTGGACAGCTGCAAAAAGTGGCTTTATTTTTTGTGGTGAGCAATCTTTTGAATAGTTTATGTTTTGTTTACTAAATTACGAGCTGAAACCTACGTATAATACAGTCGTGTATCTTTGAAAAACCAAGAAGGTACCTATACAGGGCGTAAAAAGATTAGTTGCAAATATTTTAAGGGGCGAACCAGACCATGAAACTGAACAACTTTCCCCAAGAAACAAGGGTCTAAAACATTAAAAAAAAATTTGGAGCTCCCATACAAAATTACCGACCGACCAAGTCAATTTATATGGGAGGTCCAAAAAATTTTTTCATATTTCGACCTATGTTTCTTAGGGAAAGTTGTTCAGTTTCATGGTCTGATTCTCACCTTAAAATATTTGCAGCTAATATTTTTACACCTTATATATACGTAGGTACACCCACCACGCCATTATTCCTTGGATGTAGGCAGAACGATAAGGTCGCTTTTGCTTATTATTGTATTTTATTTTTGTCAGGTTATTCGTGTATCGCTGTAGTGACAGGTTGTCCAAACGTTTTATTTAGTTACAACTTTAGGCGACACGTTTGGACAACCTGTCGCCTAAGTTGTAACTAAATAAAAAGATGATAATAATAATTTGCAAGGTTTTGGGGTAATAGCTCTAAAATATTAAAATATTGCTCGCCGCCCGAATATGCTATATTTGACAGTTGTCAGCTCCATACTAGAATGTCATAGCATTGAGATTGGCAAATTACGTCTCGACCCATGAGATGTGACGCCACGACCTTAAAAAAAACATGATTTTGAAAACTGTTTATTATGACCTATTCGGGCGGTAATACTTTAGGTTTTGGGTCGTTCGCCGCTATTTCATCATGGCGGTTGGGTATTGATTATAATTTAATATTTCTTGTTTATTTGAGTGTTTGGTGCATAATTCTGATAGTGTTTTAAGCAATAAACTATTCTGAATGTAATCAGTAAATAGGAAATTGTAATTAATGCATATATTCCACATTGTGTAATAGTGACATTTTTGCGCATCACAGCCCCTAGTCGTAAGACTAGGGTCTCCTGTGTTGTGGACTCTCCCTCGGCGTAATGCCACATTTTCATTACTTCACTTCGAGACTGGCGAAATCATAATGAAAACGCCATAACCAAGAAATAGAATAGAATACTCGTAGAATAGAATACTTTAGGTTTTATTTTGAAGAATATTTGTTCCGTCCCTTTCTTGAGTTCTTTTTCTACATTTATTGATGCGTAAAGAACAAAACAGCAAGCGTGCTTCTTTATCCCGCAAGGGATAAAGGCGTGATATATACGTAGATATGTATGTATGTATGTGCTTCTTCACACGACATATTTAAGCTAGAAATTGAGTTTCAGGGCCTTTTTGTACCTATATAAGGTGGAAAAGTATTAGCTGCAAATATTTTAAGAGGTAAATTAGACTATGAAACTGAACAACTTTCTCCAAGGAACATAGGACGAAATATGAGATTTCTTTTTTCACAAAATGACTTTGTCGGTCGGTAGTTTTGTATGAGATGTCCAAAATTGTATTTCTTATTTTGACCTATGTTCCTTGGGGAAAGTTGTTCAGTTTCATGGGCTGGTTCACCCCTTAAACTCTTTGCAGCTAATTCTTTTACACACTATATACAAATTACGCACTTTTCCACACACTTACTTTTATTAGATCCATTTGCAGCAATCTTTTTTACACCCTGCACTTATAAAAAAGTTATTACATCACTTGGTAGCACACGGCACTTGGATTCATCACATTACGCCCTTGGGGAAAAAACGAAAGGAACTCCATTATCGGGAGATTTTCACGACTTATGGATTCTTTAGAATAGATATCTTTGGGAATTGCTTCGGTTACGACACTTCCATTTTGGTTATGAACAATAAATTGATTTTTGTGACATTTTCTTTGATTATGGATATGATTCGATCGTGTGTGAAAAGAAACATGGCGGAACTTGGCACGTTTTGCGACCAGAATTTATTTTTTATCAATTTAGGAAGTGTATCAGTAGAGTATCTTTGTTTTGTATTTTTTACATACCTACATACATATAATCACGCCTCTTTCCCGAAGGGGTAGGCAGAGACTGCATCCTACTTGCTACAATCCTGACATACTCAACATTCATCAGTTTTTTCATACGTGCTCGACGGTTTAGGGTATTCTTCGTCTGACCTATCTTTACAATCCATTTTTTTTGCAGCTCTATTATGCCATCGGGTCGTTGGATGACTCGGTATCCCACACTAACAGGAAGAAACAGGATGTCATTTTGCTTGCTGGCTGTCAAAAACCGCATAACTAACTTTACTATGGTCTAAAACTGGCCATGTGATAACGGCTTACAATAGCATCACCCCACATGCTTCCCACGGGTGTCGTAAGAGGCGATTACGGGGCTCGAGAGTATTGGTGTATTACCATTTTTAGGCGACAGGCTGACAACCTGTCACTATAGTGATACACATGTTTTCTGCAACAACCTTGGAAAACAATCCTCAAAAATGTCAGATGTGGCGATAGCGACCTTATTCTTACGGCCGTTAACTTTCTGCCTACCTCGCAAGGGATAAAGGTGTGATATATGTGTGTAAAACTGGCAATGACTTGCCTTCATTGCATGTTAGTATGAAGTCAGACCCGCCCTGCACCGATCGATATTTGACCTTAGGGGTTGGGACCATTTGGTTGTTTACGTAATTAAATTTTGATACTATCTCGCTTGCATGATGCTGGTTTAGAATAGCATCACCCCAGTCTACCCGTGGGTGTCGTATGAGGCGCCTCGAGGTTTTCATGTGTATTTTACCCTTAGACGACCGGCTGACAACTAATACATACATATATCACGCCTTTATCCCTTGCGGGGTAGGCAGAGCGTTAACAGCCGTAAGAATACGGTCGCTATCGCCACGTCTGACATTTTTGAGTATTGTTTTCTAAGGTTGTTTCGGAAAACATGTGTATCACTATAGTGACAGGTTGTCGGCCTGTCGTCTAAAAATTGTAATACACCAATACTCTCGAGTCCCTTAGTCGCCTCTTACGACACCCACGGGAAGGATGTGGGGTGATGCTATTCTAAGCCGGCATCACACGGCATCACAACTGACAACTAATACTCGTAGAAAACACATTCCTTTTTTAAATCGACCATTAACACCTCGCTTACCCCGCAAGAGACAGGTCGGTTGGTTAGGCGGTTGGTTGAATTGCTCCATACGAGAATTGTTAATCCCCATACTAAAACCGCACTCGACGAACGAGGTTGCGCTAGCGACAGCGGTTGAGCGGTTTTAATATTGACATTTTTAGTATGGAACTGACAGACCGCGGCGATACTTTTGCGCTCCGTCGTGCGTTAAGTGTGCGATCTGCCACTTCATTTGAACGAATGGAAAATCGATGATCACGCAGTTTTATTTCGGCATTTGTTTTGTAGCCCTAATAAATATGAAAAACCTTTTTACTGTAAACAACCTTCCAACTATTGAATGGGGTCATTGAATTAACCAGCAAATTGTTTTACACTGAACTATAGCCGAACCCCGGTTTCGCCTTTAAATTATTCATCCACCGTAACGATACACAGTCATTTGTCAAAGCGGTTTTCACTCAAATATTTAGTGCGTTCTGCCTAAGGGTTAAAAAAGTTCCAGAGAGGGTTATAGGAACAATCAGAGTGAAGCTATCAAATACTCAGCTCTATCCTATTTATCTGACTTAAGGGGCTGAGTAGAGCTAAAAACCGGTCCCTTTCTGACAAATGTCAAACTGCGCGCGTGCGAACGGGACGGAATCTTGCCGATTCAATGATATTTTCGTATTTTCGATGATAACTCGGTCAAAAATAAGTTATTTGAAAATCGAAAACAATATGTCGATAGAGTATTGTAAGGCGCTCATTCTGATAATAAACACTTAATTATTGCGTGGGTTTTGTTCATGCAGTTTGCGATATAATAGATTTTTAGAGGTAACTTTACGATGTTTTTCTATCAAGCTAAATTACTAATATCATGTTTTGGAAACAATAACACTACAGCAAATATCCTGAAGATTATTATCTTCTTTTTTCGTCAGTTTTTCTGCAATTTATCTAGGGTAGAAATCACTTATAAAAGTAGCTTTTAGCTCTACTCAGCCCCTTAAGCAAACACTAACCACCGCGCATAATTTCGCAAAATATTGTCCATCTGCAGAGATTAAATCATTAGCACGAGCGTCATCTACAAGGAACTAGAAGAAACAGATTAAAAAAATGCCATTCTTTATAGCAAGAGTTATCGGTACTGGCATATCACTAATTTAAGATTTACAGAAACAATGGCAACCCAAAATGTTAATTTACTATCTCTCAAAAAACACAGTAGGTATTAGAGTCAACTAGTCGATAATGTACAATCAAGATTAGGCAGTTTTTTTTTTTAATTCTGGCGTCACATCTCATGGGTGGGGAGACGTATTTTGCCAATGTCAAAGTAGTCAGGTCGTCGGTAAGGTTAGAGTGATGTAAAGTTAAGTGGCATTACGCCGAGGGAGAGTCCACAACACAGTGATCCTAGTCTGACGACTAGGGGCTGTGTTGCGCAAAATTATGTAGTACAAAAAACTCGATAGTAAAATTTTCTGCACCACATGGAGACCGCTCGTCACTATTGCACAATGCCGAATATATGCATTAATTGCAATTTCCTATTTAATGAACACTTTCAGAATAGTTTGCTGCTTAATACACTATCAGAATTATTCACCAAACACTCGAACGAACAAGAAATATCAAATTATAACCAATACACGACCCGCCATGATGGAATACCAACGAGCGACCGATTAGGCAGTTGGGACTTGGGATCGTTTTTCAAAATCAGGTAAGTGACATTGGACATGGTGACTGGGGTCAAATGAGCTACTTTTTAAAACGATACTTTGTATAAAAATACGAGGAGATGACGTCATGTTTCTCTATTTTGGCTGGCGACAAAACACTTACTTTTATATTATGCCGTGTGATGCCGGATTAGAATAGCATCACCCCATTTCTTTCCCGTGGGTGTCGTAAGAGGCGACCAAGGGACTTGAGGGTTTCATGTGTATTACCATTTTTAGGCGACAGGCTGACAACCTGTCACTATAGTGATACACAAATTATCTCAAACGGCCCTCAATATTTGTCAGATGTGGCGATAGCGACCGTATTTTTACGGTCGTTAACGCTCTGCTTACCCCGCAAGGGATAAAGGCGTGATATAATATGTTTGTTTGTTTGTTTATATTATTTTTCTGTTTATTAATTCTAACTTTGAATATTTAATTTTTTTTTATTATAAAGATTCAAGATTCAAGATTCAATCGTTTATTTCCAAGTAGATTCACAATGAATGCTTTTAGAATGTCATAGAGTTAAATTACAATACGGTCACTGAATAAGTGAATTAGTCATAGTAACAATAACAATAGTAAACGGAGTGTTATAATATTTTTGTAGAATAGTTTTATTTTATTAATACGTACTACTTTTTTATTTTATTAATGACCTAGTCATCTAGCGAATAACTAACAAGATAAAACTGAGACGTTTTTCGTATAACCAAATTTGAGCACAAAAAGGAACTGCGTGAGATTCTCTCTAATAGGTATTCTTGACTCTTAGTCAGGCTTGCGTGCTTGACTGCCGTTACTCAGTTAATTCTGCTTTTGTCCTGTTGTTGTTATTTCTATGTAAGGTACCAAGAGGTCACGGGGTATTTTGATATACTTTCTATTGAAAACTCACCATAACAACGTAGTACTTCATCATTCTCCTTGCCTTATCCCGCTCTCTGTCGGGGTCGGCTACCTAACCTAGGGGATTTGACGTGGAACCAAGTTTTTACACAGTGTGACTGCAATCTGACCTCTGCAATCCAAAGGCTAGCTTTCAAATATCAACTGAATTCAAATTTCATTTGAATGTGGGTTTCATCACTGTGTTTTTCCTTCACCATAAGAGCGGTCAGTAAATGTACGTGAGTAAAACGCATTGGTACATGGCACCAAAAAGTAATTGTATTTAAAATAATAACTTTGGAGACTATCCCCGGAAAATCATCATCATTCACCTTGCCTTATCCCGATCTCGGTCGGGGTCGGCTACCTAACCTAGGGGATTTGACGTGGAACCAAGTTTTTACACAGAGCGACTGCCATCTGACCTCTGCAACCCTGAGGCTAACCTGGCCCGAATCCTAGGTTAAGTCACATTCAAATATCATCTGAATTCAAACTTAACTTGAATGTGGGTTTCATCACGATGCTTTTCCTTCACCTTAAGAGCAGTCGGTAAATGTACGTGAGTAAAAACACATTGGTACATGGCGGGATTGGAACTCGGGTCTCACGATTGTAAGACCGGTGTCCTAAGCACTTGGCCACCGTCGCTATCCCCGGAAAATCGAACCTGAAAAAAAAAAACACGAACAGTTAAGAAGGCTCCCACCGCGTAGCTTTTTACGAATTGGGGTGATGCTATTCTAAGCCGGCATCACGCGGCATGTAGTGTCTATACTCTCAAATAACATAAACAATTTAGGCGTTGCTAATGCAGCAGACTTGATGTTATACAGCAATTTCTGCCAGGCAATCTTGGGTCAAGGTAAAGACGCTTTGTCAGACTATGGGGGTAGACACCATAATTCGTGCGGCCATTTTGTTGGCCATTAACTGAACGACCGTGCCACATAAAACAAATTACCACTCACCTACGTTCACAAGCTTATAACCTAGGTGGGATATTGTCTTGGTTATATTATTGTCTCAGGTGCCGTGTGGTACCGGCAGGCGACGAACAGACTTGACGCACGACGGAGCGCAAAAATATCGCAGCGGTCTGTCAGATAGAAATGTCAATTCAATCCCCATACTAAAACCGCTCAACCGCTGTTTGAGACGCCCGTTGTCATCCGTCGAGTGCGGTTTTAGTATCGGGAGTGACGTTTCTAGTGTGGATCTGACTGACCGCTGCGATATTATAGCGCTCCGTCGTGCGAGTTTTATGTGTATTGCAATTTCAGGCGATAGGGTGATAAGCTGTCACTACGGTGATACACAAGTCATCTAAAACAGCCCTCAATATTTATCAGATGTGACGATTGCGACCGCATTTTCACGGTCGTTACCGCTCTGCCTACCCCGCAAGGGATAAAAGCGTGACATGTTTATGTATATTATTGTCTTAGTTACCGTGTCGTGCCAATAATAGCATCACCCTATTTCTAATACCGTCGTAAAAGGCAACTGAGCGATAATACAACGCAATGGACAGCAGCATTCCCTCTGAATACATCATTTCGCGTGACAATCCGCTTTCCAAGCGTGATGGGTATGGCAATATTAATAGGATTTTTTTAATAGTTTGTTCGTTTAGTTCCTAGTAGATGGCGCTCGCGTGAATGATGAATCAGCTTTTAAACTTCAAATATAATTATGTACTATAGAACGCCCATTAACGAAGTGTGAAGTTTAAGAACCTTTTCTTTAGGTTCTTGATGTACATTCATTATTGTAGTGTTTGCGTGCCTGTACCACCTGACTACTTAACATACATACATACATATAACACGCCTTTATCCCTTGCGGGGTAGGCAGAGCGTTAACGGCCATACGGTCGCTATCGTTACGTCTGACATTTTTGAGGATTGTTTTCCAAGGTTGTTTCAGAAAACATGTGTATTACTATAGTGACAGGTTGTCAGCCTGTCCCTCGAGTCCCTGAGTCGCCTCTTACGACCCCCGCGGGAAGGATGTGGGTTGATGCTATTCTAAGCCGGCATCACACGGCACTGACTACTTAAATCAGCTGATTTTTGTATTCTTTTTTGAGGACGCTTTTTACGAACAAATAATGGAAGAAAACTTATTTATAAATTCCCTTGTATTGTAAGTTAGTAATTTACCTTTTCATCCTCTAGGTACCTTGTTTTACCTCATGTATGTTACCTTATTAAAGCCCGTATGAATAGACACACTCATAATCAATACTTCTAACGATATCGACAGCTATTGTTTACGAGCTTTTATAGAAAAACAGTGTAGTAGGTACCTATCACATCATGTCATGTCATACATTGGTAATACGATATCAAAAGTGGATCGCACACTTAACGCACGATGGACCGCTAAAATATCGTAGCGTTCTGTCAGATCCATACTAGAAATGTCAATTCCCATATTAAAATCGCTCAACCTCTGTCGACGCTGCGATAGCGGTCCGTCGAGTGCGGTTTTAGAATGAGGAGTGACGTTTCTAGTATGGACCCGCGATATTTTTGCGCTACATCGTGCGTAAAGTGTGTTCCTCGCCTTAGGGTGCTCTCACAAAGAAATCGTTTTGTGTTTTGTTTTGTTAGTTAGTGTTTTGCCGTCGTCAAAAATATTTCGATGCGACTCCGCTTACCTACCTCGCACAGCTCTGGTCTATGCATCCTTGAGCAAGACCGTGTAGAAAGCCGCTCATCCATAAAATACCACGGGTTCATTGCACAAACTACTCCTATTGTGGGTTTTACATCACGTTTACACGAGCCGTTTCTCTCTCTTCCAGTGGGACACTGAGTCGCCCAACGACTCATTGAACCCTAGAGTCAGCATTTATCAACCGCTTCTACAAGTAGCAGGCTTCTGACATGGTTGTGTAACAACCGCCGTCTAAGTGATCATAGACAGCAACCGGGACCTACGGCTTAACGCGCTATCCGAAACACGGAACCATCTTACTTACGTTCAGTCTACAATGTCCTAACCAGACTGGGAACCAATTCACGAAGTGATAAATATCAACTTTGTGAGTGACCCACCGAGAATCGAACCCAGATCCTTCTGCGTCACAGGTGAGTCGCACTACTAAAATTTTCCATTATGGATGATTCCCTAATCAATTTCCTGAACATAGTTCTTGTCATATGTACCAGAAGTGCGTCGTTCTTCCTATAGGGATGTTAGGATATGAAATTTCGGATACAGATTCGGATACGGATAGTGAAAAATTATGATTTCGGATTCCAATATGAAAATATTTCGGATTATCCGTGAGTTTCGAATGCCTTCGCTTAAGGATATTTTGTGTTTTACTAAACACAACACTTTTCTTAAACCTTATCGCACTAAGTATTGATAAATGTAAAATTTTTGATAAATGTAGTTTTTTTTATTATAACTATACATTAGAACTAAAAAATGTAATATCCTTCGAAAATAACCAGTTACATCAGCGTTTTTCTTAACTTTTCCGGAACCCGGTTTTTACGATTTACTTTTAAGGTTTTAGTAGGATTAGTTTTTAGGTTTTTACGGTTATTTCCGATCCGATTTAGAAATATATTACACTACTATACACGCTTTTCCACTCTTCTGGCGTCTGGTTTTTATCGATTCGGTAATTTTACAAACCAAAATTCAGATTTTATTGAACCGAAGTGGCAGTTGTACAAAAAGCATGCATGCTTTTGCATTGCCGACCTCCGATCCGGATTTTTAATGCAATATTTGGCAGAGATGCTATTTTTTGAAAAATGACGTTTCTTTTAAGAGTAACTTTTTCAATTTCAATTTATTTATTCGTTAACAATATACATTGTGTTCGAAATAACGTAAAATTAACTTAAAGTAAATGTGGGTTCCCGTCCTTATCCGAAACTTTTACATCGGTTTCGGTTATGGATATTTTACTATCGGCTATCCGAAAGTTTAGTAGTTAGATCCGGAGCTCCATAACATCCCTGGTTTCCGAGCCGCCTCATCCATCTCGCATGACGAAGGTCGACAGATCTGATTGACTTTATCTAACCGAGCGAAGACTGTAGTCATAACTAGGCTAGCTGTAGGCATACCATATTTCGGAGGAAATGCCTTGAATAGGATTTCAAGAGTACATAGATGGCGCTGAGGTAAATTAAAAGAGTTTCTTTTCAAGGAAATGTATTTTGTTTAGTTGAGTATCAACATAACTCAATTTGTCAAAGTAACAACCTGCCTTCCATCGACATTATAAGGAATGGGCATGCCTAGCGCGTACAAACACCTCAACAAAAATGAGTTAAGACACAAGGCACAACTTGATAACCATAAACAAAATGGTAACTGTCAGTTTTATATAACGTGCAGTGTAAGTGTGTAAATGGGCAGTGAATTCTGGCAGAGGGGTAAGCCTAGCATAAAAATAAATCTGTAACCGAAAGTGAAGTGACAGTGGGCTCGTCATATCTGTCATAGAACCGATGGCCGGTGGAGTAAGCGAGTCCACGCCTCGGCAAGCGTACCGTTGGACGCCCTCCGGTCAGATGGACCGATGACTTGTCGAGAGCGGCTCGTAGCGACTGGATGGCGAAGAAGATTGTTCATTGTGGCGTAGTACCCTTGGGAGGCCCATGTCCTACAGTGGACTGCTATATGTAGGCTGATGTGATGTGAGTGGTATTCTCTACATTATGCGTAAATGATCCATGGCCCTAGAAATTTCCTCATTAAAAGGCCATAATGCCTTTTTGTTCGTTTTGTAATCTGTATTTAAACGTAATGTCACAAAAAGGACGGGAAAATTGAACTTAAAATAATGGCTGTCTAAGCTGTGTCTTATAATTAAAGGTAGAAGTAAATGTCCAGCTATTTTTAGTGTTTCCAGTTTCAAAGCTCATTTGATCTGTTCGTTTAGTTCCTTAGGAGGTAGGTGGTGCTTGTCAATTGATATAAAAACTTACCAGTCATTTAATTTCCCATTAAGGTAAGGGTAATACATACACGCTTATATCCTTTTCGGGGTAGGCAGGGCGTAAACAAACTTAAAAACGGTCGTTTACGCCACATCCGACAAAAATTTGAGAGTAATTTCAGAAGACTGTGCATTACCATAGTTACAGGTTGTCAGCCTGTCGTCTAAAACCGTAAGACAAGTCAGTAAATGTACGTGTCTCACGATCGAACACGGGTCTCACGATTGTAAGACCGGTGTCCTAGCCACTTGGCTACCGACGCTCCTATCACCGCTAGTTTTTTTTTTTTTTTTTTTTTATATGTAATAGGCCCGCATTTGTCTGCCATCTCACCTGGTGGTAAGTGGAGATGCAGACGAAGATGGTACATGCTTGCCTAGATAATGCCTATTCACTCTTGCCTTAAAAAGGCCCAAGTTATATTGTTCCGGAAAAAGATCCGCCGGCAGGGAATTCCACTCTTTAGCCGTACGCATGATAAAAGTTGAAGCGAAACGCTTAGTGCGGATCAGAGGTATATCTACAACATAAGGGTGGAACCCCAGTCGGCGCCTCGATCCCCGGAGATGGAATGGGGAAGGGGGTATCAGGTCGTGGAGTGATTGAGCACACTCTCCGAAATGTATCCTATAGAATACCGACATGCATGCTACTTTACGACGGTGCTCAAGGCTCTGCAACTTAGTCTCAACTAGTGCTTCGTCTGCTATGAGCTTCTTGGCGCGTTTTTCAATGGAGTCTAAGGCGGCCAGTTGGTATTTGGCAGATCCATCCCAAAGGTGGCAGCAATACTCCATGCAAGATCGAACTTGAGCTTGATATACGTAGTTGTAGAAGCTGTTCTGGTGCAAATAGTGTTGCTGATATTACATAATATGCGATGTAACCTATCTATATACATACATAAATCACGCCTCTTTCCCGGGGTAGGCAGAGACTATTTCCTTCCACTTGCTACGATCCTGTCATACTTCTTTCGCTTCTAAGGTCAAATTATCCAAAACACAAAAATTGTGTCACCTTTTTTCGCCCAATTCTCTTTAGTTCTAATGCCGTGTGATGCTGGCTTAGAATAGCATCACCCCACATCCTTCCCGCGGGTGTCGTAAGAGGCGACTACGGGACTCGAGGGTATTGGTGTATTACAATTTTTAGGCGACAGGCTGACAACCTGTCACTATAGTGATACACATGTTTTCTGAAACAACCTTGGAAAACAATCCTCAAAAATGTCAGATGTGGCGATAGCGACCTTATTCTTGCGGCCGTTAACGCTTTGCCTACCTCGCAAGGGATAAAGGCGTGATATATGTATGTCTCTTTAGTTCTACATCATAAACCACCAAAAAGTAAATATCCTGGGAAACTCTGAGTCTTACACAAACAAACAGATAAAACCGGCTCGAACTGCTGAGAAACACTTTTTTTTATGGTTGGCAACTTCGTCAACAACAAGCAAATGAATTCTTGTAACTTTTGGACGGTAGGAGGAGAAAAGAGGTTGTACCACGTAGTACCCTATTATAAAAGTCATCATATCACATCACGCTTTGTGATGCCGGCTTAGAATCGCATCACCCCATTTCTTTCCCATCCATTCCATCCATCCATCATTGATTGAGAAGCTGACTAAGGGACTCGAGGGTTTCATGTGTAATGCAAATTTAGGCGACAGGCTTACAACCTGTCAATTCAGTGATACACGAATCAAGAATCAAGAAATCAAGAGCACTTAATATTTGTCAGACGTGATGACGCTCTGCCTGCCCCGCAAGGGATAAAGGCGTGATATATGTATGAATGTATTTCTATTTTGTTTCAGGTATATAACGCCTTCTCATTGCCACGGTAACCCATTATGCAACAGCTTCTCAAAAACCTTTCATTGGGTCGTTTGTCTACTGGGAAACCCACACGAGAAAAAGCATTTGTTTTTAGTTTGTTCATTCCACATTTCGTTAAAATTATGCTATTTAACCTATGTTTCTAACGGATCGCACATATAACGCACGAAGGAGTGCTAAAACATTGCAGCAGTCTGTCAGATCCATACTAGAAATGTCAATCCCCATACTATAACCGCTCAGCCGCTGTCGAGTGCACGTCTGAGTCTGTACGTCGAGTGCGGTTTTAGAATGGGGAGTGACGTTTCTAGTATGGATCTGACAGCACGCTGCGATATTTTAGCGGTCCGTCGAGCGTCAAGTGTGTTCCTCGCCAAAGAGTTTTTTTTTTCTAAAGAGCAGTAAGTATTACGTAGTACAAATTTCTATGTTTCGCTGTTTTCGTATCTTCAAGTATGCGGGCTTAGAATGTTGGACTAAATCAAAACATTTGAGAAACTCCAATCTCTATGAATATTTATCAAGTCTGTTACCAAAATTATCAATCTTTTGGACACGATATTGACGTAAAATAAAAAGTATCTAATTTAGTAATAAAATTTTTGAATGACAGGGAATCGATCTTAAGACTTTAGGTACCATGTACCTACCGTGCCGTGGGCTCAAATAAAGCAAATTTAAAATTTCTGGTTTCTTTTTATAGCGCCGTGATTTCGTAGCACATTTACTACGACACGTAGCTTTTTTGCTACGAGGCCTACAAGTATGAAAATCAAATGTCAATCTCAATTTCTCTTTTAAAGAAGTTTTGATTTCGCAATAAAAAAGCCTTCATAGCGTTTACATACAACTTCATACAAGTACACAACATCGATCCGTTTAATGGTATTACGTGAAGTGTGTGTCGGCAAGGCAACCATAGGCCACTGATCTGTCATCCTGAGACTCCGCTTAAGCGTTTCTAGTATTGTGGATCGCACAATTAATGCACGACAGACCGCTAAAATATCGCAGTGGTCAGATAGATCTATGCTAGAAATGTCAATCCCCATACTAAAACCGCTCAACCGCTATCGACGCAGCGCTATCGCAGTGTCGTCCGTCGTGTGCGGTTTTAGTTTAGGAAGTGACGTTTCTAGTATGAATCTGACCGACCGCTTGATTAGCGGTCTGTCGTGCGTTAAGTGTTCGATTCGCCTTTCGATCTGACAAACCGCTGCGATATATTATCGGTCCGTCGTGTGTTATCCGCTAGATGACTGGATCATTAATAAAATAGAAAAGTAGTACGCTTAAAACAATTGTCCATAATTATTATTAATTATTATTTAATTGTTCTACATACACAATTTATAGTTTTTCGAAATATTCAATGTTTGAATTTAATAAACAGAAAAACAATATAAAAGTTAGAGCTTTGACGCCATCGAAACTAGAGAGACATGACGTCATCTCTTCGTATTTTCATACAAAATATCGTTTTAAAAAGTAGCTCATTTGACCTGCCGGTCATCATAACCATTCAAGGGTCCTAATTCTGCTAAATAAAATCGTTTCTCAGTTGGGTGATTTTGGTCATTTCGTAGTCTGCTATAAAATATCCTGGACAATTCACACAGCGCCATCTAGCCCCAAACTAAGCAAAGCTTGTACTATGGGAACTAGATAGCTGATACTAATACATATATACTTTTTTTTTGTAAATAAATACATATTATACTTAGAAAACACCCAGACTCAACACAAATATTTGTAAATTGACTTAACTAATATTTGTGTCCGGTGGGGATCGAACCCACGACCCTCGGCGTAGAAGGCAGGCATACTATCCGCTACGCCATCGGGACAGTCTATCAGTTTAAAGTTTAGAAAAATCACTATGGAATTGAATGACAGTTGAGTTTCGATGGCATTACAGCGACAAAAAATAGCATATTATATGAGGCCCTAGATGGGCTTACGGGCTAAAACAAAAACTTTTTTACTTCTAGATGGAAAGCGGCGTCCAATGTTTATGGGTCTATGGGTGATCAAATTTTGTTTACGGGCTAGTTGTTAGAGGGCCATTCAGGGAGGCTTATATTAGTTATGTAAAGTTATATGCTAATAAACATATACGAGTAAGTTATATATTTGAGGAAGGTAATTGATGTGAATATGAGTATGAATAGTCAAAACAATACAGGGTCATTTTTTTTCAGTACACTTAAATAACTTTGTAGGGTGTTTTTACTCTATGCGTTGACGACCGATGTGGCGCAGTGGTAGTGCGACTGCCTTTGACGCAGAAGGTCCCGGGTTCGATTCTCGGTGGGTCACTCACAAAGTTGATATTTATCACTTTGTGAATTTGTTCCCAGTCTGGTTAGGACATTGCGGGCTGAACTACCCGATTGTCCGTAAGTAAGATGGTTCCGTGTTTTGGATGGCACGTTAAGCCGTAGGTCCCGGTTGCTGTCTATGATCACTTAGACGGCGGTCGTTACACAACCATGTCAGAAGCCTGCTACATGTAGAAGGCGGTTGAAAAATTCTGACACTAGGGTTCATCGGGTCGTTGGACGACTCGGTGTCCCACACGAAAAGAAGAAGAAGACTCTATGCAAAATATTCAAAAAATTTGAAGATCCATATAAATGAAATATACCTACTGGACAAAAATGTAAGGAACTGAACAATTTTTTGGCGATTTTGCTGGTGGTTCCATAATAACAGTTGATCAACCTGCAAGTATGTTTGTTTGTCAGCAATTATCTCGTGTAGCTAAACCGATTTTGATGCGGTTTTCAGCCAAGTATGTGTCAGACTAAGAAGAAGGTTTTAAGCATATTAACCAACAAAAATGGAGGTTCGCAATTTTACACGTCGGTTCCCATGTTAAAAAGTTATACATACATACATACATACATACATATATCACGCCTTTATCCCTTGCGGGGTAGGCAGAGCGATAGTTGCCGTAAGAATACAGCCACTATCGCTGCGTCTGACATTTTTGAGGATTGTTTTCCAAGGTTGTTTCAGAAAACATGTGTATTACTATAGTGACAGGTTGTCAGCCTGTCGCCTAAAAATTGTAATACACCAATTCTCTCGAGTCCCTTAGTCGCCTCTTACGACACCCGCGGGAAGGATGTGGGGTGATGCTATTCTAAGCCGGCATCACACGGCTAAAAAGTTATCACACGCAATATTGTGCCAGTTCGGCTTTCTAAATTTTATTTTTTATTTTTATAATTCTGGCGTCACATCTCATGGGTGGGGAGACGTATTTTGCCAATGTCAAAGTAGTCAGGTCGTCGGTAAGGTTAGAGTGATGTAAAGTTAAGTGGCATTACGCCGAGGGAGAGTCCACAACACAGTGATCCTAGTCTGACGACTAGGGGCTGTGTTGCGCAAAATTATGTAGTACAAAAAACTCGATAGTAAAATTTTCTGCACCACGTGGAGACCGCTCGTCACTATTGCACAATGCCGAATATATGCATTAATTACTATTTCCTATTTAATGAACACTTTCAGAATAGTTTGTTGCTTAATACACTACCAGAATTATTCACCAAACACTCAAATGAACAAGAAATATCAAATTATAACCAATACACGACCCGCCATGATGGAATACCAACGAACGACCGTTTTCTAAATTACTTAAAAACGCCTTCAATTATGACACACAGTCTGTTCGATTGGTGGTTGTCAAAATCCGCAATGCCTTGCGGCGTGTGTGCGAACCTCCCCTTGCTTTGCTTACCTTGCCTTCGCCTAATACATTAACGGATCGATACAGTCTACACATGTGTAAGCCCGTCTTTTGTATGGAAGCTATTACGGTATTAGACGATGTGGCGCAGTGGTAGTGACGCAGGAGGTTCCGGGTTCGATTCCCAGTGGGTCACTCGGGAAGTTGATATTTATTACTATGTGAATTTGTTCCCGATCTGGTTAGGACATTGCACGCTGAACCACTTGATTGAATCCGTAAGACATTTTCTTGTTTCGGAGGGCACGTTAAGATGTAGGTCCTGGTTGCTGTCAATGATTAAGTAATTATAGACAGCAATTAGGTAGATAGCGGTCGGTATACAACCACGTCAGAGAGCCTGTATCTTGCAGAAAGCGGTTGAAAAATTCTTACACTAGGGTTCATTGGGTCGCTGGACGACTCGGTGTCCCATACAAGAATACAAAGATATACACGGGGCTCGATGGGAGAGATTGGTACAGGACCCTGAGGAGTGGCGTAGCAGATGTGGGCTGATGATCATGATTAATCACATTAGCTTGTTTTTGTATGTAAGCTGTGCGATGCCGGCTTAGAATAGCATCACCCCACAGCCTTCCCGCGGGTGTCGTAAGAGGCGACTAAGGGACTTGAGGGTATTGGTGTATTACAACTTTTAGGCGACAGGCTGACAACCTGTCACTATAGTGATACACATGTTTTCTGAAACAACCCTGGAAAACAATCCTCAACAATGTCAGACGTGGCAATAGCGACCGTATTCTTATGGCCGTTAACGCTCTGCCTACCCCGCAAGGGATAAAGGCGTGATATATGTATGTATGTATGTATGTATGTGATGCCGGCTTAGAATAGCATCACCACATGTCTACTTATGAATGTCGTAAAGGACGACAGCCTCCCCATATCAGGGCGAATACCCATACTCACCACGCTTGGCAGGCGGACAGGCGAGCGCAGTGCAAGTTGTTGCATTCACAGAGAACGTTGCTGCCAATTCTCATTCTGTGTGCTTTGCCTAAATAGACTTACCTACCACCTATACATTAATTCGATGGGTATAATGCTCATATGTAACGTTCCCAGAATTCGATAATTGATGTGTTAGTCCCTAAAGGCCTCCAAGCAACTGAGCTGAGAAATGATATCTAAATGTAAGGCGGATCGCACACTTGACGCACGTAGGAGTGCAAAAATAACGCAGCGGTCTGTCAGATCCATACTAGAAACGTCACTCCCCATACTAAAACGCTGCGATAGCGTCAGCCGCGGTTGGGTTAGTATGGGGATTGACATTTCTAGTATGGATCTGCGAACGCTGCGATATTTTAGCAGTCCGTCGTGCGTTAAGTGTGCGAACGATCTTACTATTTTATATTGGAAAACAAACACCCATATCCGACAAAAACGGTAAATCATGTGAGAAACATCGGGTGTCGTAAGAGGCGACTAAGGGACTCGAGGGTATTGGTGTATTACAATTTCTAGGCGACAGGCTGACAACCTGTCACTATAGTGATACACATGTTTTCTGAAACAACCTTGGAAAACAATCCTCAAAAATGTCAGACGCGGCGATACCGACCGTATTCTTACGGCCGTTAACGCTCTGCCTACCCCGCAAGGGATAAAGGCGTGATATATGTATGTATGCATGTGAGAACCAATCTAATCTAGCTCAGTGGCGCCGCCCTGGTGGCAGGTGAAGGTTCTTATCTGCAGATATACGCACGTGTTTGAATTATTCAAGTACTCTGCCTTGTTTTGCATGTTTACAACATTCTCAGTCAGATTATTTGAATAATATTTTAAGCCCTCGGTAATAAAGATTACAGGGTGGAAATAACATCTTCCTGAAGGTATAAATAACTGCTTTGTCAGTACACGAACTTTGTAGGGTGCTTCTATTCACGATTCTGAACAACTTGTATTATGGGGCCAACTACGATATTGCAAAAAAAATGTTTGGGTGTTCCATAGAAAAACTCATACCTAGTCGGCAAAAATGTATGGAACACCTAACAATTTTTTTCCGATTTCGTAGGTAGTCGCATAGGAAAAATTGTTCAGAATCATGAGTAGAAACAACCTACAATGTGTGTGTACTGGCTAAAAAGTAACCCGACATACTACAACTACATAGAAAATGCCCTATAGCTTAATAAAAGGTAAGAGGAACGTGAGTTATTTTTCAGGTTTAAAATTAGTGGGAGACAAAATATATACAAACCACGTTTTTCCCTAAAAGAGAAAAGATGCATCTGTCGAAGTTACGTTAAAATTAGGTTAGCAAACCTTTACGCACTACCTACCCCACATGGGGTGATTTGATGGGGGTACTTCTTCTTCTTGTCGTGTGTTCTACAAGTAGCAGGCTTCTGACATGGTTGTGTACAGACCCCCATCTAAGTGACCATAGACAGCAACCGGGACCTACGGCTTAACGTGCCATCCGAAACACTGTGGGGTACTTATGTATTATTAGCCACGCACGCAAGTCCCGTGTTCCGGAAATTGAATAATTAATTATGTTTCCGGATCCGGTCTGCAGTCGCCATGTTTTGGGTCGCTACGGTAATTTTTTAACAGCTTTTCTTCCGGAAGGGTGATTATTTGATAATAAAATATTGTTTGTATAAAATTTTAACTCTTTAACAGCTCATATTCAATCAAACTGAAAAAGTATATACATACACATATCACGCCTTTGTGCCTTGCGTGGTAGGCAGAGAGTTAACAGCCGCATAAATATGGTCACTATGTCACAGAAAAAACGTTAATTATTTTCTTTTATCTAAGGCGGATCGCACATTTAACTCACGACGGGGCGCTAAAACATCGCAGCGGTCTGTCAAATTCGTACTAGAAACGTCACTCCTCATACTATAACCGCACTCGACAGACGTGCGATTGAGTGGTTTTAGTATGGGTTTTGGCATTTCTAATATGGATCTGACAGACCGCCACGATGTTATAGCGCTCTGTCGTGCGTTAAGTGTGCAGTTTCATGGTCTGAGCACGCCTGCAAAGTTTTCGTTACACCGCCTTGTAGCGACCTCTGGTGGCTACAACATGAAGCACACTCAAGTGGTTCACATGCATGCAAGACGCAACAGGAGTTCTCAACATATCGGAGAGATGGCGCCACGTGACAGAACAATGGGCCTGAAACGCGGTATCGAAGTGTTCACCGCGCAGCGCATATATACAACTTCTAATCCAATCCAGGTGGACCCGTCGGTCCCCTGGCCACAACACGGCTAGGCGGGTAGCTACCCTACCCGCCTCCCGACACCACCTGGATTCCTTCCTGTCACCCGCCATAGCCTCTTACACCCTGTATAAAATCCTTTTGTCAGATGTGGCAACAAACGTAGACGCTCTGCCTACCATGTAAGGGATAGAAGCGTGGTGTGTCAGTGGCTTTTTTACTTTTTGATTGCATTTATTTACATTAACGCGCTATCGCAGCGTCCTCCGTCAAGTGCGGTTTTAGTATGGGGAGTGACGTTTCTAGTATGGATCTGACAGACCGCTGCGATATTTTAACGCTCAGTCGTGCGTTGAGTGTGCGATTTGCTTAATTTCAAACAAAGTTTAGCGTTATAATTGATGCTGAGGATAGTTCAAAACATCCCCCTTAATTGGTGTAGTGATCGATTTGATACGAATTCATTTAACTAATTTGTCTACAAAGTTTAAATTAAAATTGAAACTTATTTCTTATTATGAATGAGTACATTTTTGGCACGTACCTACGTACGTACTACTTAGGCGGATCGCACGCTTGACGCACGACGGAGCGCAAAAATATCGCAGCTGTCTTTCAAATCCATAATAGAAACGTCACTCCCCATACTAAAGCAAGACTCGACGTATGACACTGCGATAGCGCTGCGTCAACAGCGGTTGAGCGGTTTTAGTATGCGGATTAACATTTCTAGTATGGATCTGACAGTCCGCTGCGGTGTTATAGCGCTCGGTCATGCGTTAAGTGTGCGATGCGCCATCAACACACTCTTTGGGAGATCATATTATACTGGCTTTTTCTATAAACTGTATGAAAAACTACAGTAGAATCTGTTTATTATGACTCCGCATAAATTGACCAACCGCCTATTATGGCGTAATTACCTATCTGACAATATGGTTTTCATACAACATTCATGAAAAATTTTCAACCATTTTTTCCTAAGGGAAAGTTTTTCAATTCCATGATAATAAAAAAAGTATTCAGTCTTTTTTCTACATCTTGTGGTTGTATGATTATAATTTTTATAAAGCACCTAGACATTTAATTTTATAAAAGCTGTGAAAACAAGGATTATACTCATCTGCCATTAAGATAATTAAGTAAAACAAAGATCCTTACTTACAAAAACAATGAAAACAAAGGCTTTTCTAACAACAGTAAGACAGACGCCGACTTTAATTACATAACTTTTTGACCTACTAACTTATACGTACACATGTAAGGTGGATCGCAGACTTAATGCAAGACGGAACACAAAAATATTGCAGCTGTCTGTCAGATCTATACTAGAAACGTCACTCCCCATACTAAGACCGCACTCCTCAAACTAAAACTGCACTCGTTGGACGACGCTGCGATATCGCGTGATATTACGATTTATTTTTGGGTGTATATCACCATCTTTTGGTAAGAAATAATGAATAATTAAAAAGTTTCTGGATTAGTGTGGTTCCGGTTAAGTATATAAAATCCTTTTATCAGATGCGGCAACAAACGTTGACACTCTGCCTACCCCGTAAGGGATAGAGGCGTGGCTTCTAGCGTGGGTCTGTGGCTTTTTTACTTTTTTTATGGTATTTATTTACATTAACGCGCTATCGCAGCGTTCTCCGTCTAGTGCGGTTTTAGTATGGGGATCTGACAGATCGCTGCAATATTTTGGCCCTCCGTCGTGCGTTAAGTGTGCGATCCGCCTATGAATAGATAAAAATAGAGGTAACTTAAATGTCTTATCCATTCTGTGGAAGTAAGGACCTCTTATTTAAAGACCCTTTATTTGAACGCCAGCACCGTTCACCCGATGCATTATTCAGGATGGGACCCGGAATTTTCTGATGACCCCTTTTTCAGGTCTTAATTTGTTCGACGTTCGACCTTTGCAATAAAATCTACTCTTTTTTAAGGCAGAGGCAAAAAAAAGTAGAGAGACTACTAACTAATCTAAGGCAGTTCTCACACTTGACGACCGTGGTTGCGCATTTTAGCGTATCCGTCCGCCCGCCCGCATAGAAGTCGGTTTTAATCCCGTTGCATCTCATATTATGAATACCAGCCGATTTATGTGTTAATCCAATTTACCTTCTATCTGTATGGCAAATTTCATTAAATTTAGTTCAGTAGTTTTAGCGTGAAGCAGTATACAAACAAACATACAAACTTTTATGCCAATAACAACCGTATATATACGGCTGTTAGTACGGTGAAGGAAAAACATCGTTAGGAAACCCACATTCAAATAAAATTTGAATTCAGATGATATTTGAATGTGGCTTAACCTAGGATTTGGGCCAGGTTAGCGTTCGGGTTGCAGAGGTCAGATGGCAGTCGCTCTACCTAAAAACCCGGTTCCACGTCAAATTCCCTAGGTTAGGTAGCCGACCCCAACAGGGAACGGGATAAAGCAAGGAGTATGACTATCTCCGTATAAAATCGGTTGTTATGTAATTTTCCTATAGCTTGTGTATTTATATATGTTTATATAAGTATATGTCTTATTTATTTTATGTATGTACGTATATATATATGTACCGTGTGATGCCGGCTTAGAATAGCATCACCCCACATCCTTCCCGTGGGTGTCGTAAGAGGCGACTAAGGGACTCGAGGGTATTGGTGTATTACAATTTTTAGGCGACAGGCTGACAACCTGTCACTATAGTGATACACATGTTTTTCTGGAACAACCTTGGAAAACAATCCTCAAAAATGTCAGACGTGGCGATAGCGACCGTATTCTTACGGCCGTTAACGATCTGCCTACCCCGCAAGGGATAAAGGCGTGATATATGTATGTATGTATGTATATATATATATATATATATATTGCTTTGTATTAATGTATACTGGTAGACATATTCATATATTATTTGGGTTTTTATTATTTGCCGTGTGATGCCGGCTTAGAATAGCATCACCCCACATCCTTCCCGTGGGTGTCGTAAGAGGCGACTAAGGGACTCGAGAGTATTGGTGTATTACAATTTTTAGGCGACAGGCTGACAACCTGTCACTATAGTGATACACATGTTTTCCGAAACAACCTTAGAAAACAATACTCAAAAATGTCAGACGTGGCGATAGCGACCGTATTCTTACGGCTGTTAACGCTCTGCCTACCCCGCAAGGGATAAAGGCGTGATATATGTGTATGTGTTTTATTATAGTTATTGTAAAATTTTACTTCCTTTTGCTTCTGCAGCTTCTGCAAAATTGTTAAGCTGTCTATGTAAAGGTAGAGGTTGCCTGAAAAATATCGCTACAAGCGATAAGGCGGCCTTTCCTTACTTAAAGTTTTTGTGCCGTTTTGTATTTTAATTTTGTACTTTGTAAGCAATAAAGAGTTTATCTATCTATCTATGAGTACTGTGCTTAACCTGCAAGGGTTTAAGGCGTGATGTGTAATAACACACACATCGCCTGTAGTGTAGTCACCAATATCATGCAATTACTGCCTGTTGTGTCCATGCAGTGTAAACGCAAAGTTTGTTCCTGGTTGCTAGGCTTGTGAATTGAAATTCCCGAGTATTCCCAGGAATTAGGGATTGCAGTACGTTCCCTAGTTCCCGGCACATTCACTCGATTAATCCTCCGGGAATGCGGGACCGATGTGGCGCAATGGTAGTGCGACTGCCTTTGACGCAGCAGGTTCCGGGTTCGATTCTCGGTGGGTCACTCACAAACTTGATATTTATCACTTTGTGAATTTGTTCCCAGTCTGGTTAGGACATTGCGGGCTGAACCACCCGATTGTCCGTAAGTAAGATGGTTCCGTGTTTCGGATGGCACGTTAAGCTGTAGGTCCCGGTTGCTGTCTATGATCACTTAGACGGCGGTCGTTACATAACCATGTCAGAAGCCTGCTACTTGTAGAAGGCGGTTGAAAAATTCTGACACTAGGGTTCATCGGGTCGTTAGACGACTTGGTGTCCCACACGAAAGAAGAAGTGCTATAATTGATTATGTGCTGTTGGTTTTCCAAATAAAACAAAATAAAATAAATAAATTTTATAAAACAAATATAAAAATGGTGATTTGACAAGTTTTAAGTTGACATTAATGTAGCAAGTAAAATTCCATAAATATTTGAAAATTAAAAAAATATACAATTCTAAGTTTAAGAAAAGATCAATGAATTATTTAAAGTGATTTATTTAAAATATTTACGTTTTGATGTTGCAGGATCCCGCAGGGAAAAACGTGGTGCGGGATCTCGCGGCATTGCGGGATACCGTATCGCACGATTGCCATCCCTACACCCTGCCCGGAACGTTCGAATTCTCATACAATGGCGTTCGTCGAGATTAACTGAATAATTCATCTCAACCATTCCACTTTACATTACTTGGATATGGTGTGGGTTCAATTTTACCTCATTTTTTCAACCATTCCTCTTTAAACTTAAGAGTTGGACTCTTGTCGGTGGAGAAATTTCCTTTCTTCCCTTTTCTCCGTCAATGATTTGACCTCTTTACACGACATTGTCTTTTTCCTCTATTTGGGTGAAGTAAACGCGTCTAGATCGGCCTCTTCCTCTCCTTCCTTCTACCTTCCCTTCACTAATGTTCTTTATAAAGTTGTCGTGTCATAGCAAGTGGCCAATCATCTTCCCTCTTCGATTCTCAATGGTCTTGTCTTCGACCATTAGGGTCTGAAAATAGAGTAGTTAATGCATTTTTTGAGTTGTTCTCAGTTTGATCAGCAAGTTAGATTCGTTCTTCAAAAGGTACCTGTTATAAATCGCACGGAAAAGCACAAAGGACGTTGCGCGAAAGAAGCATTTTCCGAAACTGACATTCAGCGTCTCGACAATTAATTTGGCTTAAGACTCATCGGGTCTTTTGACGACTAATTGCCTCATACAGCAGAAACAAAACTTAATTACCTATTCAACTCTGCAGTCCCAATTTACATAATTTACTGCGGAACTATGTAGTTAAGTAAATCCCTTTTTCCTAGTTCTAGCATATTTGCATTTCACTGGGAAAAATTACGCAATTCTGATGGGATTTAGGTGGATCACACACTTGACGCACGACGGAGCGCATAAATATCGCAGCGATCTGTCAGATCCATACTAGAAACGTCACTCCCCATTTGAAAACCGCACTCGACGGACGACACTGCGATAGTCGACAGCAGTTGAGCGGTTTTAGTATGGGGATTGATATTTCTAGTATGAATCTGACAGACCGCTGCGATATTTTTGCTCTCCGTCGTGCGTCAAGTGTGTGATCCGTCAGTGTGAGAGAATGTTTTTCTTTAATTTCAAAAATATCTTTATAATTAAGTTTGCCGTGCCGGTGTCGGCCTAGAATAGCATCACCTCATATCCACCCGCGGGTTTTGTATAAAGCGATTAAGAGATGAACCCAGAGACTGGGCAGCAGCGTTCCCTGTGAATACAACACCTTGTACTGCTCTCGCCAATCCGATTTGAGCGGAGCATAGCATTACTTCCCCAATAGGGGAGGCCTATGTCCAGCAGTTGACTGTTGTGGCTGTTACAGTATATTAAGAAGATTATTAAGGTTACATTTATCAAAAAACGTTTTAGTCATTTTTTGTGACTTGTTTTTTAACTAACAACGCCATCTATTGAGGCGTAAGAAAACAAAAACCAAGCGAGCTCGATCCACCAGCTATTGCGACTCAGAGACTCAATTTGACCCGTATCATCTACATAACGATGTTTATTGTAAATTTGAAACTTCTTGTTTTGAATAGATTTGAAGTTATGGACGTCCGGGACTAAGTTTGCCCTGGTTAGGTGTTCGGGACCAAGCAGACATTTGATAACATGGAATCATACTTTTACAGATCATGAAGGTTGTATTAAAATGAGCTAGCGGCTGAGATGAAAAAACCAGGTCTGTCAGATCCATACTAGAAACGTCACTCCCCATACTAAATCCGCATTCGACGGACAACGCTGCGATAGCGCTGCGTCAAGTGTGGTTGAGCGGTTTTAGTATGGGGATTGACATATCTAGTAAGAATCTGACAGACCGCTGCTGCGATGCCGTACGCTAAAAATGCGTAGTGTCGTGCGTTAGATGTACTGTAGGAATCACCTAAAATACATAATAGGTAGAAGAAATATCGTCTACGGATGTCCGTTTTTCATCCAAAAAACAAAAAAATCTTGTAAATATAAGTTCAGTTTCAGTTAGTAGACAAATGGATCTTAAGTAAAAAAAAAGTTTCCAATTAGTGAATCGTGTGTAAACCGTGTAAACCTCTTTACATTGCGGCCAAGTCGCTTCTGTCATTAATATTCGCACCGTGATTTTCAAACAGACAGACCGTCTGAATGTCCGACAGATTGGCCGACATTGATTTCATGAATATTCATCGTTCAACGTTCGGTTTTCACACATACCACGAGATTTAGCTTTTTTTGCCAGATATACTCTCTGCCTACCCTGCTAGGTATACGGTCATTTATGTATCTTAGCCGTGTGATGCCGGCTTAGCATAGCATCACCCCACATCCTTCCCACGGGTGTCGTAAGAGGCGACTAAGGGACTCGAGGGTATTGGTGTATTACAATTTTTAGGCGACAGGCTGACAACCTGTCACTATAGTGATACACATGTTTTCTGGAACAACCTTGGAAATCAATCCTCAAAAATGTCAGACGTGGCGATAGCGACCGTATTCTTATGGTCGTTAACGCACTGCCTACCCCGCAAGGGATAAAGGCGTGATATATGTATGTATGTTATGTATCTTTTATGCTATCAAGAAAACCTGAACTAAAACAAAAAGTACCAAATAAGATAACCTTAATAAGTTATATCTGGAACGACTTTGGGATAATTATCCAAGAGATGTTTATGTTCAGCACAGTCCACCGCTGGACAACTTTTGTTTTAGTTCAACTTCAGGTTTTCCTTGTAGTTCGCTAGTAAAAGCTTTTATAAAGAGCAGAAAGTCAAAACAATTATTTATTCCAGGTATCGTTAAATACTGGAGGAATGTCTCTGTCACAGATAATATAATACTACTAAAGTAGTACAGATACCTAACGTCATAGAGGGAGTTCGATTGCCCTAGGACGGCTATTGGCGGGCTATTTGTTGATATGTCTACTCAGCGCGTGCGTTGCTAGCGACATCTAGCTTATTTATTGGATACTTCGTATTGACGACATTAGATTGAAAATGTGAATAATTCGCGTGTTTTCCGTCACAAAACATCTTAAATAATGTATTTATAATTTACCAATACTTTGTTTTTGTAAATTTGCTTTTATTCCAGTCTCTTAAGTTACATTCGCGACCCGTTACCATCTATTGATTTATTTTTGGACTAATTTCTTTTAGTAGGGAATGATACCCCATGTCTCTGATGAACCCTGGACAAAATCTGAACTCACTGAACCACAAAATTGACTGGACTGACAACCTGCAACCTGTAATCATATTTCCAGGTGGAAATTCCAGCAGTAATTGACACTAATGGAACAACCGAAGTCAGGTTTTGGACACGAAAATGCAAACACTCTATGTATCAACATCAGTAGTCCAAGTTATCCTGTTATTCACTTTACTCACCACGCTTTGCAGGCGGATTGGCGAGCGCAGTAAAAGGGGTTTTATTCACAGGGAACGCTGCTGCCCACTACCTGGATACATCTCTTACTCGCATAACTTTTTGTTAGAAATTTAATATAAACAAAACAAGCGGAAAGAATTCATGCCACCACCGATGGGATTCGAACCCACGTCTTCTGACTAGCCGGGTCAGACGTGTTAACCACTAAAACACCAAGTATACGAAATTACTATATTGTGCACATTTCTGCAAAATAGTAAACATTCCTTGCTCTCATTTTACGACATCTACGGGTAGACATGGGGTGATGCTATTCTAAGCCTGAGAAAAGACTGAGTTTTTTTAATCTAATCTGGTTGTACCATAAAAGCTAGTTTTGCTCACTGACCGCAAACAACGTAGACTGAAATACCATAGTACAATACAGTAGTTCTCAAACCTACATATTAGTGATTGGGCCAAAAAGGTTTTGTCGAATATTCGGCCCAAGAATTCGGCAAGAATTGATGTTCATATAAAAGAAATTAGAAGCTTGTCCGTGAATTCACACAGGACCTCTCCACTCGCTACCCCACTATCTTTACAAATTATAAACATTGACAACATTTAAAAAAAACTGCTTAAATCTTTGTTTTGATATTATAACGAATTGTATATAGAAAAACAATACTTTTTTATTCGATCAAATATTCGGCCAAATCTGAATATTTATGTAAATCTGCACAAACATGCCGAACACCGAACATAAATCGTATATTCGGCCCATCTCTACAACAAATATAGAAATTGTCTCAGTTTGCCGTGGGTGGCGATTTCCTTCTTATTTTTGGGTGTCACAATTTTCAACCGCCTAATTGTTACTGTTAGAGGGCAAGCCTCTGAAATAGTTACGTTACCTCCATCTTAGTAATTATTGACAGTATCTGGGATTGACAGCTTAACGTGCATTCCGAAGCACGTAAGGCACATCAGTGCTTATATCCGACACATCGGTGGGTCACAAACCGTAGTTTGGAAAACCCTGCTATAGAAGCCAGGACCAACAGTTTAACATGCCCTCCGAAGCACGGAAGGCCCATCAGTGTTTGTTGGCGACCCACCAGTGGGTCACGACTAGTTTGGGAACCTCTGTCATAGTACAGTGGCGTAGAAAAAGGCTTCCACATGAACGGGCGAGCAAATTATAAAAAAGCTAAGAATATAAGGTTTTTATATGCAAATATGAAATTCTTTAGCTTATTGTAACATTAATAAGCTGTGGAATTTGTATTATGGGCTGAAGAAAAGGTTTATAAGATTTGAAAGGTCTATATGACGAAAAAATTCAAACACAAATCAGGCCTGTATCCTTGGCAGGGTATGCAGAGCTTTAACGACCGTAAAATTATGGCAATTATATATTTTTCTTTACCATCAGAATCTCACGTCCGTTGGTGAAAAAACGAAAAGTAAATTAGGTATACTAGACTAAGGCGGATCGCACACTTAACGCACAACGCTTCCGCTAAAATAGCGCATTCGTAAAGCAGCTGGATGATAACGCATCCGTCAAAATAACGCATCCACCGACAGCGGTTCAGCAGCTATAGTATGGGGATTGACGTTTTTAGTATGGATCTGTCAGACCGCTGCGTCCTTCTTTCCCACCATCTTTCATCGGTCGAGTCGGTGTCCCACACGAAAAAAAAAAGCATTCTGTGTGCGACGCGCGTTTCATATTCATTGCAGTCCTGCTACACAAAAAATATCGAACCTTTCCGTTTCGTGCTGAAAGGTAATAAAAAAACCGTGCAGCTTGAGAATGACACAAACCGTATCCAAGCTTTTATGCTAAACACATTAGCGTAAAAGATTTTAGTATCGCGAAATGTACATAAATGTAAATGTATAACACTACAGATATATAGATATGGTGATGATGATGGTGGTGACGTAAGTTACATGCTGTGTGGTCAGCCTGAGCAGCCCCGAGGCAGTGCCTTTTTTTTTTTTTATCCCACTCGTGCCGCGATTCTATTAGGAACATAAAATTGTTATTGTTACTATGACTAATTCACTTATTCAGTGACCGTATTGTAATTTAACTCTATGACATTCTAAAAGCATTCATTGTGAATCTACTTGGAAATAAACGATTGAATCTTGAATCTTGAATCTTGAATCTCTAGATAGCAGCGTCGATGGCCAAGTGGTTTGGAGACCAGTCTTACAATCGTGAGACCCGAGTTCAATCCTCGCCATGTACCAATGTGTTTTTACTAACATACATTTACCGACTGCTCTTCGGGTGAAGGAAAAACATCGTGATGAAACCCACATTCAAATAAAATTTGGATTCAGATGATATTCGAATGTGACTGAACCTAGGATTGGGGCCAGGTTAGCCTTCGGGTTGCAAAGGTCAGATGGCAGTCGCTCTGGGTAAAAACTTGGTTCCACGTCAAATCCCCTTGGTTGGTAGCCGACTCCGACAGAGAACGGGATAAGGCGAGGAGAATGTGTCAAATATGAATACCTCTACAGATACTTTGGTTTTGTATTTGTTACTTTCTTTGGAGAAAGTAGTTAATTTTTTTGGATGCGTTCGTTTATTAATTATTTTTTATTAGCCATTGATATTTTTGCGAGCGTCTGTAGCCAAGTGGTTAGGACACCGGTCTTACAATCGTGAGACCCGAGTTTGAGTCCCGCCATGTGCAATGCGTTTTTAGTCATGTGATAAAGACGCCATAAAATATGGCGTGTAAAAATATTAACTGCAAATATTTTAAGCGTTGAATCAGCCAACAAAAAAATATATATTTTAGGACCTCCCATAGAAATTGACTTGGTCAGTTGGTGATTTTGTATTGGTGATCCAAATATTTTTTCATATTTCGACCTATTTTTCTTGGAGAAAGTTGTTCAGTTTCATGGGCTGGTTCACTCCTTAAAATATTTGCAGCGAATTTTTTTACGCTTTGTATTTTTTAAACTACTGAGGAAATTTTCTCGACAAGGATAAAATTATATCAATATTTCTTTAATAAACTAAATTGCTTTATTCTCAGACGACTCCCAGGCCGGATAAAATCGGATTAGGTCTTTAATTAGGTCTCCTTAAGATGGTTCCTATATCTGACGCACGACGCTGCGCATTTTTAGCGCATCCGTTAGGAAGGAAATTTCAAATTCCACACCCACGCATACACAAATCACGCCTAAATCCCTGGCGGGGTAGGCAGAGCGTTAACGACCGTAAAATTACGGTCTTTATCGCCACGTCCAACAATATTTGCGGGTCATTTCAAATAAGTCTGTCACTATAGTAAGTGACAGGTTGTCAGCTTGTCGCCTAAAATTGCAATACACATGAAAACCTCGAGTCCCTTAGTCGGCTTCTACGATACACGCGGGAAAGAAATGGGGTGATGCTATTGTAAGCCGGAATGAGACGGCACTTAATTTCAAATTCCGCATACAAAAAACCAGCGTTAACGCAGGAACAACGCAGAAAAGTCATGTCTATTACATTTGGTAGATGCAATATACTTGTCTGTCTTGCACCAACGTCCGTCAAGTGTGAGATTCGCCTACGGTCTTAACTTCCTTTTCCCAGCACTGTGGAATTTAATACACCCTGAAATGGTCAAGGGTGAATATAACATTGTTTTATTTCTACAGAAAGTGTCGACCACAGAGAAAATATGACATTAGCGTCACTGGGGCGACGCACTCATAACATTTGTTGTCCGTGGCGTAGACTTACATACATACATATATTACGCCTTTATCCCATGCGGGGTAGGCAGAGCGTTCACGCCCGTAAGAATACAGTCGCTATCGCCACGTCTGACAAATATAAAGGGCCCATTTACTAGATATCGTGTGTCACTTCAGTATCAAGGTGTCAGCCTGTCGCCTAAAGTTCGCCAAACCCTCGAGTCCCTTAGTAGCCTCTTACTACACTCGTGGGAAAGATATGGGGTGATGCTATTCGAATCCAGCATCACGCGGTCTTTCTGTAACTATAAAAACATTAGCCACCCCCATTTGGGGGTGGTTGCCACTTGCCTTACTCACTAGCCTTAGCAGATGGATTGGTGAGTTGAATATGACATTAAAATACCCGCTGGTAGACATGGGGTGATGCTATTTCTAAGCCGGCATCACAAATCTACACTTTAACCTTTATTCTAGCGGATCTTCAACTATTGTGTGTAGGAGTAGTATTACTATTTTCAGGAAGAGTTCAATAGTTTAGTGCTCCTTTTAGAAATCTAGGTGAACTAGACTTGACTTAAATACTCTAGAATTCTATTCTATTCTATTCTTCTAGAATACATAATTATGGATCTGGAGCGTCGGTGGCCAAGTGGTTAGGACACCGGTCTTACAATCGTGAAACCCGAGTTCGATCCCCGCCATGTACCAATGTGTTGTTACTCACGTACATTTACCGACTGCTCTTACGGTGAAGGAATAACATCGTGATGAAACCCACATTCAAATAAATTTTGAATTCAGATGATGTTTGAATGTGACTTAACCTAGGATTTCGGTCAGGTTAGCCTTCGGGTTGCAGAGGTCAGATGGCAGTCGCTCTGTGTAAAAACTTGGTTCCACGTCAAATCCTCTAGGTTAGGTAGCCGACCCCGACAGAGAACGCTATAAGGCAAGGAGAATGATGAAAACTAACAAACACACAGACAAACTTTTGCATTTACAATATTAAGATCTCAGTAGAAAAACTTCTCATAGCAAATCCTCAAAAGAGCTTTCATGAGTAGTTTAATGAAAAAGCTTCTAAGCATCACTGAAAAGCTATTTACAGAAAGTTGGTCGTTGGACGACTCGGTGGCCCACTCGAAAAAAGAGAAAGAAGAGAAAGTTAGAGTAACAAAAGAATCATGTACTGGTATGGTTCATCGAGTCGTAGGCTCAGTAGCACCAAGGTTTATCGGGTCGTTGGCGCCACCAAGGTTCATCAGATCGTGGGATCGGTGGCACCAAGGATCATCGGGTCGTTTGTCGACTCAGAAACACGTACGATCGTTTGTTGCCCATGTTGGTAAAAAAGAAAGTGAGCATATAAACACTTTGTGCATCTTTTTCCGTTCAGTGGGATATCAAGTCGTCGAAATGTAGTATACTCGCATCTAACATGATTCTGTAACGACTGCTGTCTTAATTAGCATAGACAGCAATCAACTACGGCTGAACGTGCTCTGAGAGCATTTTTTTTACCGGGAATCAAACCCGGAATCTTTGCGCCGTAGCAAGTCTCACTACCACTGCACCAGACCGACTGTCTACTTCAATAAGCCTTTATTTGTGGGTGTTAGTACTGAAGTTAGACAGTCTAACCACATTAGGATCCATTATGTAAGACGAGATTGAGAATGCTTAGGCGGATTGCACACTTAACGCACGACGGAGCGCTAAAACATCGCAGTGGTCTGTTAAATCCATACTAGAAACGTCAGTCCCCGTACAAAAGCCGCTCAACCGCAGTCGTCGCAGCGCTATCGCAGCGTGGTCCGTCGAGTGCGGTTTTAGTATGGAGAGTGGTGTTTCTAGTATGTATCTGACAGACCGCTGCGATATTTTTGCGCTGCGTCGTGCGTCAAGTGTGCGATCCGCCTTAGCATCACTCCATGTCAACGTATGTATGTTTGCTACAATCTTGCTACGAATCGTAGCAAGGCGCTACGAGACGTAGACATTAGCTACGAGATTAGTATCTATCAGATAAAAATATAAGAAAAAAATATCTTATTAGCTTTCTGAAGATCAAGTATATTGTCGCAGATATTAATAATTGCTTTAACTTAGAAAATAATATTTATTTTAATATAAAGAAGAAAGAAATATTAATATTATGAACAAAATTAGAAGTTAACATTGCCGTGTGATGCCGGCATAGAATAGCATCACCCCAATTTTTCCCGCGGGTGTTGTAAGAGGCAATTAAGGGACTCGAGGGTTTCATGTGTATTACCACGTATTACAACTTTAGGCGACAGGCTGACAACCTGTCACTGCAGTGATACACGAATCATCTGAAGGGGCCCTCAATACTTGTCAGACGTGGCGAAAACGACCGTAATTTTAAGATCGTTAACGCTCTACCTACCCCGCAAGTAATAAAGGCGTGATTTGTGTATGTATGTAAATAAGAAGTTCCTTCTTTTCGTGTGGGACACCGAATCGTCCAACGACCCGATGAACCCTAGTGTCAGAATTTTTCAACCGCCTTCTACATGTAGCAGGCTTCTGACATGGTTGTGTAACGACCGCCGTCTAAGTGATCATAGACAGCAACCGGGACCTACGGCTTAACGTGCCATCCGAAACACGGAACCATCTTACTTACGGACAATCGGGTAGTTCAGCCCGCAATGTCCTAACCAGACTGGGAACAAATTCACAAAGAGATAAATATCAACTTTGTGAGTGACCCACCGAGAATCGAACCCGGGACCTTCTGCGTCAAAGGCAGTCGCACTACCACTGCGCCACATCGGTCGTCGAATAAAAAGTTTGATATTTTATCTTAGTTCTAAATGACATGATTTTAATCTATTTGACATTTGTTATTAATTTTTGAGTTAGAAATTGTTTACAATTAATTTGTAAATCTTACTTATATTTTATTTTAATTTTTTTGACGATTGTATTATCCTTTGACATTTTTATTTTATGTAATGATAACTACGAATTTGATAATGCAAAATAAACTAAACTAAACTAAACTAAACTAAATATCAAATACAAAGTATAAAATAATGAACTTTCTGCATGTCTCTGTCTGCTCGAGTCCGCTTACTTAAATCACGCAACGGATTTTGATGAGGTTTTTTAATAGATAGAATAATTTCAGAAGACGGCTTAATGTGCATGTAAGAATACGGTCGCTATTGCCACGTCTGACATTTTTGAGGATTGTTTTCCAAGGTTGTTTCAGAAAACATGTGAATCACTATAGTACATACAGGTTGTCAGCCTGTCGCCTAAAAATTGTAATACACCAATACTCTCGAGTCCCTTAGTCGCCGCTTACGATACCCCCGGAAAGGACGTGGGGTGATGCTATTCTAAGCTGGCATCACACGGGTTTTTTTTATTATTGCTACATATTGATTTTAGAATTAGGAGATTAGGAATTGAATTTATAACTTCTTTTGTACTAGTTGGTTAAAAATAATGATTGAGTATCTAACATTGTGGCGCAGTGGTAGTGTGACTGCCTATGGTACAGAAATTTTCGAGTTTGATTCTCGGCGGAATACTCATAAAGTTGATATCAACACTTTGTAAATTTGTTCCCGGTCTGGTAAGGGCATTGCGGGCTGAACCACCCGATTGTCCGTAAGTAAGATGGTTCCGTGTTTCGGGTGGCACGTTAAGCCGTAGATCCCGGTTGCTGTCTATGATCACTTAGACGGCGGTCGTTACACAACCATGTCAGAAGCCTGCTACTTGTAGAGGGCGGTTGAAAAATTCTGACACTAGGGTTCATTAGGTCGTTGGACGACTCGGTGTACCATACGAAGAGACGAAGACCTAAAATTTACCAATTTCATAACATTGTGCCTAAAAATACGACGTATGCAAACCTTTTTGCCTCTTATGTCTGAAAAGGACTTTCCAAAAAGGATTTCGGTCCTCTTACTTATATTATTGTCCTCCCACTTACCTTACTTTCAGGAAAGCAGTTCAAAACTAGCGCCATTATATAAAAAAATAATTTATACCGAGTAGTGACTAGGGCTTGCAAATATTCGAAAATTTCAGTATTCGAATATTCGATTTTTTTTTCGGGATTATTCGAATTATTCGAATAATATTCGAATATTTCGAAAAGACGAAAAAGCTTGTTATTTAAATAAAAATTTGCTTTATTTTCACGAAAAATATGCTTAAAAATGAATAGGAGACTATCATCTATAGTTTTGAGTATTTAAAATCTAAAATAAACTCTTAAACTTTCATAATAACACAAAAACAAATATAAAACATTAAATCAATAATAATTATGACAGCAGTGACATCAAACATCGGAAATTCGAAATAAACATCAAACCAAAAGAAATATCAAGAGGCTGATAGATAAAAGATATAATTTTTTAATGAAATGAAAAAAAAAGCAATAAGGTGCGACTTATTTAATAAGAACTTGATCATTTAATTACCATTTTAGTGATTAGATTTCAAATCACTGTTACCAGAATTGTCATTTAATTATATATCTTATCTATCAGTTTCTTGATATTACTTTTAGTTTGATGGTTATTTCAAATTTTTGATGTTTGATTTCACTGCTGTCACAATTATTATTGATTTTATGTTTTTATTTGTTTTTGCGTAATAGCAATAGCAATCTGGCACGAGAGGTCAAGTTAACTGGTCAACATTATGTTGTTTGTATGACGACCATCCTAACTTGAGCTCATCCGCGCGCCAGTTTTGATAAAATATGTATGTGCATTGTGCAGTTCATATTCATTGTTTCTATTATAACTAGCATTATAGTTTCATATTAAAAAAACAGTAGCATTATAGCATTTATAGCTAAATAGACGACAAACAAGTTTCTTTATTTGAGGTTAAGTTAGAATCGTGAATGAAAAGAAAAAGTCAGTAAATTATAGTTTAAGGTTTGTCAAATTGTGTTACTTACACTAAAAGCATAAAGCAGCAGCAGTACAGCATACGTTTATTTTCTAAATAGTGAAATGACCCCGTAAAAAACACTGAAACACTCACAAACTCAACAAAATTTTGTTACCGCGCGGAGAAAGTATATTTTTTTTTACGGAGTCATTTGCCGTTAAGGAGCGGCAAGGGTGTTGATACCATGCCGCTTAGTTTTGTAAATAATTACAGGTTTATGATTATGGTCGAATATTCGAATTTTCCCAATTTGTTTTCGAATATTCGATCTGGTTTACTATTCGAATTATTCGAATATTCGAATATTCGAATGCAAGCCCTAGTAGTGACCGTTCACATAAAAATCTAAGATCTTATTTAACCGTTTATTGTACACAAAAAAGGGACATAACACAAAAAACAATACACAACAAGTCAACTAATTTCTAAAAAGAAATCTCTTCCATCAAACCAAGATTTTTCAAGATTCAATCGTTTATTTCCAAGTAGATTCACAATGAATGCTTTTAGAATGTCACAGAGTTAAATTACAATACTGTCACTGAATAAATGAATAAATAAGTCATTGTAAACAATAACAATTTTATGTTCCTAATAGAATCGCGGCACGAGTGGGATAAAAAAAAAGGCACTCAAGTCAAGTCAAGTCAAATTATTTATTCAAAGTAGTAAATTTTACATTTCGCTTTTTGATGGTCAAATATTAACAATTTTAACAATAACAATTTTATGAACCTAGTGTAAACGCGGCTCAGGCGGACTAAAAACTTAAAACTAGCCCCTAAAGCACTGCCTCGGGGCTGGCCAAGCTAACCAAACAACATGTAACGTTAGGTGGTAAATAAAATAACATCGAGTTCATGCCAAGCGAAAATGTTGTGTTACATGCGCATGGTTAGCCTCGGGGCTGGCCAGGCTGACCGCACAGCATGTAACTTACGTCACCACCATCAATTTATGGAATCAATTAAATTAAAGGCAATATTTAAAAAAAAGGCATGTTACATGCTAATCAGCCGGACATGTTCAGGGGGAACAGGAAAACCACCCAAAAACCTGCTCAGAAGTGATCTTTGGAATTGTCAAAATTAATGAAAAAGCAAAATCCTCTTTACGTATATAATTATTATATTTGCATTCTAAATAATGATCGATGATAATGAATGTCCATTCTCCAAAGTTTTGATTTTATTTAGCAAGTTAAATGTGTGTTAAATAAAACTGATGAAAATACTAATAATATTATAAATGCGAAAGTTTGTATGTTTGTTTGTTTGCTAGTTAGTCCTTCACGCTAAAACTAATGAACCGAATGTTATGAAATTTCGTATACAGATAAATAATTTGGCTAAATAGTTTGTTGGACAGCTTTTATCCCGAAAAAAAATCTTCTTCTATTTTTTTTTTCTACGGGATTCTACGGGATTAGGAACGACTTCCGGGCGGAGCCACGGGCGCCTACTAGTTGAATATAAAATTTAAGCAAAGACATTTAATATCAAAGATGACCGTAAATTTATAACTTTAATTACATGCGGTGAATATTCCGTAAAGTCCAATAATAAATGCAAGAAATACCAACTCCTGAAATGTGGGATAGATTTATTTAGCATTGTTTTTTTTTATGCCGTGTGATGATAGCATCACCCCCCATCCTTCCCGCGACTAAGAGACTCGAGAAAATTGGTGTATTACAATTTTTAGGCGACAATCTGTCACTATAGTGATACATATGTTTTCTGAAACAACTTTGGAAAACAACCCTCAAAAAAGTCGTGGCGATAGCGACCGCAATTTTACAGCCTTTAACGCTCTGCCTACCCTGCAAGGGATAAAGGCGTGATATATGTATGTATGTAGAATAAAGGATATATATTTTTTTATTCTTTTTTCTTGGAGAGGGCGCTAGTTTCGCTCTACTTGGCTAAAATAATATTCGCAATCCTAATTTCTTGTTAGTGCTTACCGCAAATAAGATTAGCAACCCTAATGTAATGTAGACAACATTGTTATTTCAAGAGATAATGTGATGCCGGCTAAGAATAGAATCACCCTATTTCTACAATCGTGTCGTAAGAGATTCAGGGATAGGGCAGCATCGTTTCCTACATACATACGCAAATCACGCCTTTATCCCTTGCGTGGTAGGCAGAGCGTTAACGATCGTGAAATTACGGTTGTTATCGCCACGTCTGACAAGTATTGAGGGCCCCTTCAGACTACAGTGATACACGAATCATCTGAAGGGAGCCCGTAATTTTACGATACTTAACGCTCTGCCTACCCCGCAACGGATAAAGGCATGATTTTTGTGTGTGTTTTTGGAACGTTTCGGCCAATATGTATTGTTTGAGCCGGAGATAAATTAAAATCTCTATTGGAACCTTTTTTATAATCCATTTTAAAGGTTTTTCGAGTTGCTGAGGCGGTTTTTAAACGTACTGCATAGGGGGAAGTTGTTCAGTTTTATGGTCTGATTGCACCCTATCAATATTCGGAGGGCTGTCACTAACATCCTCTATAAAAATGTCGTTTTTCGTCTCATATGGGCCGAATGGGCCTTATTCCCCTTTTACGATTGTGACTCTTGACACGATGACGTCATAAACAGCGCCATCTGGAGAGGATTGTGACGTAATAGGTTTTCATAGCAAAGTACATCCAATACCGGGTGTTAGGGTTGGGGTACTGAAGTACAAAAATTATACAGGGTGTGTCAAGAAAAACGCTAAGTTCTTTTCCAGGGGTGAACCAGCCCATGAAACTGAACAACTTTCTCCAAGAAATATAAATCAAAATAAGAAAAAACAATATTAGACCCGATATAATATAATATATAAATACATCTTGAATAAGAAAAATAATTTTGAAGCTCACATACAACTTAATTCAGTTGGGTGGCACATTATGTATGGGTGCCCAAATTTTTTTGTAGATGTCGACTTATGTATCCTGGGGAAAGTTGTTCAGTGTCGTAGGCTGGTTCATCCCTTGAAACGAAGTTAGTACTTATCCTAACACCCTTCATTCATACACATATTTCTTACTTTTAAAGCCACAACAGTCTATTGGACATGGGCCTCGCCCACATTGGGGGGCATTGCCATACTCTTGCTTGGCAGGCGGGTTGGCGAGCGCAGTGCAAGATATTGTAGATATTCAAAGGGAACGCTGCTGCTCATTCCCTGGATTCATCCCTTAGTCGCCTTTTACGACACCCACGGGCAGAAATGGGGTGATGCTATTCTAAGCCGGCATCACACGGCTTAGAAGGCTTAGTTGGATGGACAAAATGAAAAGTAAATATTTAACTTTTTTAATGACATACTTTTTGTTGGTTTAGGACCGGACATTACTTTCATTTTTAATCTGACTAGGGTTTCCATGTTTTAGTTCTTCTCTTTCCGTGTGGGACACCAAGTCGTCCAACGACCCGATGAACCCTCGTGTCAGAATTTTTCAACCGCCTTCTACAAGTAGCAGGCTTCTGACATGGTTGTGTAACGACCGCCGTCTAAGTGATCATATTTTAGTTAAAAAATTATAAATCTTGCTAGATAAGATAACTAGATAGATAACATAAAATTGTTAGAAAACATTGTACTGCGCTCACCAATCCGCCTGCCAAGCGAGTTAAGTATGTCAAATTCTCCTCCCCAATAAGGGGAGGCCGGTTTTCCAAACTAAGTAAATCTTGTACTATGGGAACTGGATAGCTAATAATAATAAATAATACTAATGCGGATCGCACACTTAACGCACTACGGAGCGCAAATATATCGCAGTATGGTCTGTCAGATCCATACTAGAAATATCAATCCCCATACTAAAACCGCTCAACCGCTCTCATCGCAGCGCTATCGCAGTGTCGTTCTTCGTGTGCGGTTTTAGTATGGGGGGTGACGTTTCTAGTATTGATCTGACAGACCGCTGCGATATTTTTGCGCTCCGTCGTGAGTCAACTGTGCGTTCCGCCTTATATAAAATAGTTACTTTTTTGTAAATAAATACATATTATATATAGAAAACATCCAGACTCGACACAAATAGATATTATTTGAAAATTGGCTTAACAAATATTTGTGTCCGGTGGGGATCGAACCCACGACCCTCAGCGTAGAAGGCAGGTATTCAATTTGCTATGCCATCGGAAAAGTAAATATTCTCAACTTTCACATGATCAAAGTATAAAAACAGTAATTAACTTAATTACTGACTCAAAATTATCTCAAAGCCCATTTCTTAAAGTTTTAAGCCCTACTGACAGCGGGGCTTTATGTGACTAACTATACTTACTACAAACATTTGTGAGTTTTATAACCGACTTTAAAAATGAGGTTTTATTGCATCGCATCCATCAATTCAACTCATTGGAGTCCACTGCTGGACATAGGCCTTGCCCAGGGTACGCCACAATGCACGATCTCCCGCTTTCGCCATCCAGTCGCTACCAGCCGCTCTCGACAAGTCATCGGTCCATCTGGCCGGAGGGCGTCTAACGGTACGCGGCGTAGATACTCAAATAATTAGAATCCTATTCTTTTCTCTCGTCCAACGACCCGATGAACCCTAGTGTCAGAATTGTTCAACTACCTACTACTAAATGGGGTGATGCTATTATAAGCACGTATCACACGGCACGAGTTGCAAAAAAATAAGTGACTTTTCCCGTCCAAAACGTTTTATCTTTCTCGGGAAAATCACATCATTTTCTTTACTTTCTAGAAATGTGTTTGCCAACATGTCACTTGCACGATCGACTCCATTTTTCGCATTTATCAGTTGATTTGATCTGCTGCTTCGAAAAGAAATGAATTTTTTGCTGAGATCGATTGCCGTGTGATGCCGGCTTCGATTAGCATCGCCCCATTAATTGAACTAAATAATACAATCATTTAAATGTTATAACGACATGTAACGGACAGCATTTAAATTTTTGTATTTGTTACAGGTACCTTCTTCAAAAACTAACAAACTTTCGAAATACTTCTTTTTGGCACCTGTTGGTAACTATATATGTTAACTATGTGTTCAAGAAGAGAGTAAGAGAGCACTATCTTTCACTATCAAAATAGTTCGTATCTGTCATATTTATGTATGTATATTGTAATATGTTTAGTTGTATTATAATATGTAGTATTTCAGTATGCCGTGTGATGCCGGCTTAGAATAGCATCACCCCACATCCTTCCCGTGGGTGTCGTAAGAGGCGACTAAGGGACTCGAGAGTATTGGTGTATTACAATTTTTAGGCGACAGGCTGACAACCTGTCACTATAGTGATACACATGTTTTCCGAAACAACCTTAGAAAACAATACTCAAAAATGTCAGACGTGGCGATAGCGACCGTATTCTTACGGCTGTTAACGCTCTGCCTACCCCGCAAGGGATAAAGGCGTGATATATGTATGTATGTATGTATTTCAGTATAATTATGTAAAATTTATATTTTAGTATATGTAGGTATTATGTATTATTTTTAAATACCGAATTTAGTATTAATATTGTGCACGGTCATCAGCCTCACCTTATGCTATCTCTCTACCGTAGGACTGCTGGAAGAGATTTCTTTTTAGAAATAAGTAGTGCCTGTTGTGTTTTTTGTCTAAATGTGATTGTCCTGTGTTTTATCTTGTTTGCAATAAACAGTTAAATAAATAAATAAATATATTTCGTAATTAATTTCTAATTACATACATATATATATTACGCTTTTATTCCTTACGGGGTAGGCAGAGCGTCAACGGCCGCAAAAATACGGTCGCTATCGCCTCGTCTGACAAATGTAGAGGGCCGTATGAGATAATTTGTGTATCACTATAGTGACAGGTTGTCAGACTGTGGCCTAAAACACACACATATACATGAAACCCTCAAGTCCCTCAGTCGCTTCTTACGACACCCACGGGTAGGAAATGGGGTGATGCTTTTCTAAGCCGGCATCACACGGCAACTAGATAGCGGAATTGTTTGAATAAAATATACTTTTTATCACTCCAAGAGGCATTTTCTTATTTATGTCTTTTATTGTGGAGTGGACCATTAAAAATACCATTCGTAACTTCCTAGCTTCCTTATTGTTTGGTAGATAAGGTGATTCCCAAATCCAACGCACGAAGCTGCGCATTTTTAACGCACCATAACAATAGCGTCTGTCAGAAAGCCAATTTCAAATGCCTTTTACTAAAAACCAACATTGACACAGAAGCAACGGTTAAACCTGCATCAACGAATGCGTCTGTCAAACAACGCAAATTTACGCGCAGCTACTTCGTCAACTGCGTTTTAGCATTGGAAACCTACGTCTGACAGACGCATGCATACATACATACATACATATATCACGCCTTTATCCCTTGCGGGGTAGGCAGAGCGTTAACAGCCGTAAGAATACGGTCACTATCGCCACGTCTGACATTTTTGAGTATTGTTTTCTAAGGTTGTTTCGGAAAACATGTGTATCACTATAGTGACAGGTTGTCAGCCTATCGCCTAAAAATTGTAATACACCAATACTCTCGAGTCCCTTAGTCGCCTCTTACGACACCCACGGGAAGGATGTGGGGTGATGCTATTCTAAGCCGGCATCACACGGCATGCGTCCCTAAAAAATGCGCAGCGTCATACGTCAGATGTGCCAACCGCTCTTATAAGCTGAGTTGTGCTCTGTTATTACACCATAAGCTGTATAAGAGCTGAATTAATGTGCTTGCTGACTTCTGAATAAACAAGAGCTTAATATTCGCACCGAAATTGTAACGGGTTGTCAAATTAATGGCGTCATTCAAACTTTATGTATTTTCGTGATTTATTGTTGAGAAAACAATGGAAAATTTTACATAGCATTATATAATTTTTTGTGATAAATATTAAATACATACAAAAAATTGAAAAAATTCACGTCATCGATGGGATTTGAACCCACGTCTTCTGACTTGCCGGGTCATCTACGTGTTGTTACCAATAATAGCCTTAACAGTTCACTGCTGGACAAGGGTTTACTCCTGTTGGGGGGTATTCCCATACTCGCCACGCTTGGCAGGTGGCTTGGCGAGCGCAGTTGCATTCACAGGGAACGCTTCAGCACATTCATTTGATGATTGTGCCGGTTTTTACAACACCCATGGGTTTTGGGGTGATGCTATTCTACTAAAGTATAGTGAGGGCGAGGGCTGCAGGGTTGAGATAAATAAGACAACTGTCTTTGTTGAGAGGTAAAGTAAGAATGTTTTATTGGTCTTAATAATTAATAAAGAAACCTTAAATGCTAACTAAACACTTCAATTATTGTATTATATTTCATCACATTTGGTGTCGATGCACCCACCTTTCAGCTAAGTCATGATTGACCTAGATGCAAGTTGAGTTGCATACTACACCACCCCTCTTACAGAAAATAAAAATATTTTTAAATTAAACTAAATAAAATATTTTTATGTATATACCAATAAAACACAAAATCAAAATGTAGTACAAAACAGAACCTATTATTGCCTTACAACACTATTGGGTAAATGGCTTTGTATTATTTTTATGGGTTATATATTCCTTCCCATTTTTCAAAATTTTGACATTCGGAGACATGTCAGAAATAACTTTATAAGGACCAGTATATATGCTGTCCAATTTATCTCCAGTTTGATTACGTAATAATACAAGGTCATTTTCCCTGTAAATAATAGAGTTACAATTTTTATTATAAATTTCTCGTCTATGCTCTTTGCTTACAATTAAATTCTGTCTAGCATCTGCTTGTGCTCTCTGTAATCTGTATTTCAACTCTTTAGGATAACTATCGTAGTTGTATAATGGATCTATTTCACCTATTAAATTTCTAGGTAGATTACAAATTTTCCCAAAAACTAATTCAAAAGGAGTATACTTTGTCTCGGTATGTACACTTGTATTAAATGAAAAACACCAATAAGGTAACCATGTACTCCAATTTGTTGAGTTATTACGACACTGAATTCTGAGATAAGCACCTAACGATTTGTGCGTGTTTTCTAAAGCACCTAGCGTCTGATGATGATAAGCAGTTGAGTTTAGTTTTTTAATGTTAAGTAAAGAGCAAATTTCAGACATGACTGATGACATGAACTCTGTTCCCTGATCAGTAAGAATTTCCTGAGGGCTACCGTATCGAAGGACGAAGTTGTTAACGAAACTCTGTGCTACAGTTACCGTATCCTTTCTCTGTAGAGGATAGGCTTCTACGAATTTACTTAAATCGCATTGTAGCGTTAAAATATACTTATTACCTAATTCATCTACTTCTAGGGGGCCCATTATATCTAAACTTATTCTCTGAAAAGACGAATTCGCTGTGCATGTCAAGGACAATGGTTCCTTAACGTGCTTATTCGAGTGTTTCTCGAATTGACATTGTTTACACCGATTAACGTACTTCGCTACGTCTTTATTCATGCCTGGCCAATAATAATACTTTTTGATATTATTTAACATCCTATTGATGCCTGCGTGTCCACTCGTTGGCAGAATATGAAAATCGTTTAATATCAACGTTTTATCATCGCTATTCACAACTCTTTGAATAGTCTTCGTAATTAAAAATCGCGGGAACAAAATATTAAGTCTCTTTGCTTCTCTTATTAATATTTTCATGCATGAATCTATCTCTTTATTTTTTACTATTAATATTTCTTCGATATTAAGTCTTTTGCATAAGGCTTCCAGGTCCCTCGCTAACACCTCTGGGGTCGATAACGATCGGGTACTCAGATAAATCGAAGCTTGTGACGTCACATATACACAACAACCCGCATTGGATACTATGTTACTTCTTTCACATGTGTAACTATCAATATTATCCACAAAAATGAGCTCTGTTATATCCTTAGGAACTTTAAGAACTTCAACAGCTACAGGTTGATCAGACCCGTGTGCCGTACTATTCTCTGACGTTTGACGCTGGTCAGTTTCTAGTTTTTTCCTTTGTGACCGGGTCAGAACGGAAACTACTTGGGTTTGCATTTCTTTCAAGGTGTCACTTGTAATGGGAATGCGACTTAATGCATCTGCAGCTACATTGTCTCGCCCCGCTACATATTCTATCTCAAAATCGTATTCTTCTAGGTAAAGTCTAAACTTAGTTAACCTACTTGATGGATCTTTGAGGCTAAACAAATAAATTAAAGGTTTATGGTCAGTTATGATTTTGAACTTTCTCCCATATAAATACGGTCGAAAATGTCTCACACTCCAAACAATGGCTAACAGTTCTAATTCAATAATGGGATACCGCGTTTCGGCTGGCTTTAAATTACGACTAGCGTATGCTACAACTTGACCATTTCCATTAGACAAAACGGAACCTATCCCAGTTTTCGAAGCATCTGTCTGAAGGCGAAAAATATTTTGATCTGAAAATTCAGGATAAACCAATACAGGTGAATGTACTAAAGCATATCTCAAGGTCTCAAAAGCTATCTGGCATTCGGATGTCCACTGAAACTTGGCATCCTTTTTGCATAACTTATGTAATGGATAAACAATACTGGCAAAATTTGGAACAAATCGTCTGTAATAATTTGCAAACGCAACGAAACGTTTGACTTCGTCATTGTTCGTTGGTATAGGATAATTTTGCACTGCTTGTATTTTATCATTGTCAGGCAAAATACCTTGCGATGTGATTCTGTGACCTAAATATATAATTTCTGTTCGCAAGAAATCACACTTCAATGGATTTAATTTTAAATTGATCTTTCGAAACCTTTCTAGAACATTAATTAAGTTTTTGTTATGATTTTCTATGTTTTTCCCAATAACAATACAATCGTCTAGATAAACAAATGCCTGCTTGTAATTAATACCTGACATAGCAATGGTCATTAAACGTGAAAAAACACTAGGAGACGTCTTCAGACCCATAGGGCATCGTTTCATCTGATACATCTTATTATTTGCTGTAAAAGCCGTGGGTTTTCGTGAACTTTCATCTAAAGAAATCTGATACATTTTGTCTACGCTGAAAGCTGTATATTTTCGCGACTGTTCGTCAAGCGACAACTGGTAATAGCTCTGTGAAAGGTCTAATTTGGAAAAGTATATACTTCCTGAAAGTGAATCTAGTATATCTGTTATGTTAGGTAACGGAAACTTGTCATCTTTTATACAATTATTCAAATTTCGATAATCTATCACTAATCGCCACTTTTTCTCATTCGACCTATCGACTTTTTTGGGTACTAATAAAACTGGACTGGACCACTCGGATGTGGCCTCTTCAATGATATCATTTTTTAACATTTCGTCAATCTGTCTCTGAACTTCCTGTCTCTGAGAAAACGGTATTCTATAAGGCTTGGTATATACAGGAGTGACGTTGTCTTTTAAAGTTATTTTATGTGACATTAAATTAGTCGTACTTAGCTTGTCGCCGGGCAGATGAAAAACATCTGCATACTTGGCACAAATGGACTCGATACTAAGTTTTTGTTCGCTATTCAATTCTGATAAATTTAACAACTCAAACAATTTTTTAACGCGATCTACCGAAATGCCTTCTTCATGAAAATTACAGACTTCATATTCGTCTAATTTATGAATTTCAAAGTCAGCAAAATCTATGGATACTTCTTTGTCTGTCGTATTAAGTATCCTTATCGGGACTGAACCATTCTTTGGTTTTGTTATCAACCCTGCTACAAAAACTCCCTCTGCTATTTCCCTTGACAGAACAACACAATCACTGTCCAACTTAGTCGGAATGTGCTTAATTGTCTCACAGCGTGGAGATATAAAGTGACTGTAACTGACTTTACTTTTTATCGGAACATTTACGGTTTTATCATTTGACGTTAACCGTAGAACATCATCTTTGTAATCAATTATTGCTCCGAACCGAATAAAGAAATTTTCTCCTATTATTCCATCTACTTCGCACATTAATTCCTTAAACACGTAAAACTTTTGTCTAAAGTATAAGCCATTAATCTCTAAATCTAAATATAAATAACCTACTGATTCTAACCTACCGCTTATACCTCTTATAATTATCTTATCGTTGCGCAACTGTCCTAATAAATTATTTCTACTAACCCAATCATACTTTAAGATGCATATGCTTGCACCACTATCTGCTAGTACATCAATAACCGAATTACTGATATTAAACCTAACCGTACTCGTATTGTTAAAACTATAAACATAATTCTCAAAGGGAACGAAAAAAAACGTTCTTGTTACTCATTTCACCTGCTTGTGACTCATTATTGTCACTATTGTCTTGATCTTGCAAGACGTGGTGAATTCGCGGAAAACGTACGGGACGTTCGGCGGCGGTACGGCGTGAGGTCGACGGTCGGCCTCCACGATTGCTACGTCCGCGCGATCCGCGATGTCCGCTGACCGAAGGGCCAGAAAAACGACACTGGGTCATGTTGTTTGGCGCATTGAACTTAGCGCTCGAGAAATGTGAATGGCGGTTATAATTATTGTTATAATTACCTCGGGCGTTTCCTCGAAATACATTGCGCGCCGGGGTATTATAGTGCCTTACCCGCATGACCTGATCATTATTGACACTTAGAGTCTGCTCGTCTATGGCAGCTCTAATAGCCTCTGGTAAAGATTCAAACTGTGGTGAAGCTATAATCGTACTTAAACGCGTGTTAGATAAACCGTCTGCAAAGCGTTTAATTGCAACTTTTTCATTTAAGGGACGCAGAATTGCATACTTAGTGTCATCCCCGTCCGACTGAGATATAGTGAGATTCACAAACAATTCTTCTAACTCTGCACCGAATGACTCTACCGATCTGTGACCTTGTCTGGCAGTTTGCAGTTTCGATTGAATCGAGACAGCTGATTTCTTTTGAATCAGGTGTTTCTTCATGTCAGCTAAAAGCAAATCTACTGTGGTATAAGTGGTCTTTAAACGAAGTTTCGCACTTGCAGATAACCTCATTTTCAAAACAAAATCGATCAGTTGTGTATGGGTCGTTTCGGATATCATGGTTTTATATAGATCAATCGAATCTATAAGAGCCTTTGCTGTACCTTCCTGACCTGTCATCGGAGGTAGTACCGTGATAGCGGTTTTTAAATCAAAATCAGGTTTAGTTGCCATTTCGGATTCGTTTTCTTTTGGCTTGTAAGAAAGTAACACACTGTAAATTACCTTGATTTCTTTAACTACTTCATTAATCGAATCTATATCTCTAGGGGCTATCTCAGATTTTTCTATCAAGGATTTTACACGAGACAAAATATTTCCTAATTGAGAGTAAAGGGATTCCGCTTCCCGAAATTTAGACTGTGCTAAATCTGTATCTCTCCTACTTCCTAACTTACGCAAATATTCTTTTAAATAAAATATTTTATCTTTTAACGATTGAAGCTCAACTAACACACATGACATACCTAAATTAAGAAATTAACACCCTATATAAAACAATTAAATCATAATTAGTATAAATAAATGGAACAATAAATTCTCTCGGCGTCAGCAGATTATCGACCCGTCGCGGTAAACATTATTGAAGTCAGCTGATCCCTAAGTTATTATGTAAAACGCACTTACTGGTTTTTGTACTTAGGCAGTATTGTACATTGTTGTCGTCACAGGGTGGCCTTTCTTCTGAAGACGGAAAAGCTTGATTCGGACGCTGCGATGTCCTCGACGCTGCGTAGGGATGAAATCTTGACTTTTCTGCGCGCCGTGGTACGTTGTGGGCCGGGCTATACCCTGGACACCGTGGGCCGGGAAAACCCTGGACACCGCTCGTTCTGTGATGGGCCGGGCTATACCCTGGACTCCGTGGGCCGGGATTTACCCTGGACACCGCTCCTTCTCTGCGACAATGTTGACGACGATGATGATTGTGCGTCTAAACGGCGAAAGTGTTAGCCGTAGACTTGACGAGAAGTGCTGAGTTTAATTCTCGTCGTAGAGCTTGCACAGTGTTGCTACGACACTTCTTGTAGATGTAGTGAGATATTGCGACGATTAATATCACGATGATGACGATGAGTAAGATGTCTGTTGTAGTTACGCCTGTTGCATTTTTCTGAGTGGCTTGGGCATCTCCGCTGGCAGTTTGGGCGATGATAGTTTCTTCTTTTGAAATATTTTTTCCCATGTCGAAATTGGTAACTTCTGATAGTGCAACGGAACGACGAATTTGGATTACTGGAACCGGGCGAATTTTCTTGTTGTTTTGACGACGAAATTATTTTACTGGAACCGGGCGAATCTTCCAAATTGTTTCCAACGAAAATAGTGTACAGGAACCGGACGAATCTTCAATTTTGAGTCAACGACGAAATTGGTTAGCTGGAACTGGATGAATCTTCTAATTTTTCATTTTTTGTTTCTTCCCAATCTTCAATCTCCCACGTAGAGGTTCGTTGTTGCAGGTCGCCATAAAGTATAGTGAGGGCGAGGGCTGCAGGGTTGAGATAAATAAGACAACTGTCTTTGTTGAGAGGTAAAGTAAGAATGTTTTATTGGTCTTAATAATTAATAAAGAAACCTTAAATGCTAACTAAACACTTCAATTATTGTATTATATTTCATCACATTTGGTGTCGATGCACCCACCTTTCAGCTAAGTCATGATTGACCTAGATGCAAGTTGAGTTGCATACTACACTACACTGGTGCCACACGGCCTTTAAATTACACATCTAAACGTACAAACAATTCACGCCTTTTACCCTTACGGTGTAGGCAGCGTCAACACCCGTAAAAATACGTCAAATATCTCAAAGAAAAACGACAATGAAAAAGTTGTGTTACTATAGTGACCAGTTCTCATCCTGTCGCCTAATACGTAATACATATAAAATATGTCCTTTTAGTCGTCTCTTACAATACCCGCGGGAAGAAATGGGGTGATGCTATTCTAATCCGGCATCACACAAGTAAATACCTAGCCAATAAATCTGTTTTGGTTTATACACAGGCTAATAACATAAACAGTTTATAGGAGACAATTAGGAGCAAATGCAAAATGGCTGCCAAGCCATTATGGGGCTTTTAGAATTTATGACATGACACACGCTCACATAATACTAAAGCGTCGGTGGCCTAGTGGTGAGGACACCAGTCTTAAAATTCGTGAGACCCGAGTTCGATCTCCGCCATGTACCAATGTGTTTTTACCGACCGGTGAAGGAAAAACATCGTGATGAAACTCACATTCAAATTCGGATGACATTTGCATGTGACTTAATCTAGGATTCGGGCCGGGTTAGACTTCGGGTTGCAGAGGTCAGATGGCAGTCGTTCTGTGTAAAAACTTGGTTCCACGTCAAATCCTCTAGGTTAGGTAGCCGACCCCGACAGAGAACGGGATAAGGCAACGAGAATGATGCTCACATAATACCAACTTGTTACGTAGTTACGGAATTTTACCCAGTTTCAAAAGGAAAATAAATAAATACAACGTATAACTTTAAATGCGTAAAACCTAAGACACCCCTGTTGACTACGCAACAATAGATGGCGCTAGTTTATTTCTACAACCCGCTAACGTTACGTATATAATAGGAGGCTTTCTTTACTACATACATACATATATTGTGTTTCCCAAGGAGTCCGCATCCGTTTCCGCACAGATGGCAGTCTTTTTAACTTGACTAGACTTAAGGCGCGCACTAAGGTCTCGCATGCATTGATTACTGAGATCATGTCTGCTGATGACTTGTGCTTTCTTGCAGAATCCCCAGACGGCCTGCAACAGCTTATGTCCGTTTTTCACCAAGCATGCTGTAAATTCGGCCTGAAGATCAGTGTCAAAAAGACGGAAGTGATGTCCTTAGACTCACATGGTCGCGAGACACTGGCGATTATGCTTGGTGAGGATATGCTGAAACAGGTTGATAAGTTTCGCTATCTGGGGAACAGTATAACATCTAAGTGTAACCTTGATGCTGAGATCAACAGCAAAATCAGTGCTGCAGCTGCAGCATTTGGGGAGTTGTGTTCCAAGGTTTTCTGCTCGCACGACCTAAAGCTAGCCAAAAAAATCTCTGTGTATATGGCGATTGTGCTGCCAAACCTTCTATACTCCTCCGAGACTTGGTGTGTGTATCGTCACCACATACGCACTCTGGATCGCTTCCACCTAAAATGCCTTCGCACCATCATGAAAATCAGATGGTCCGACCGAGTGCGCAATACCGAAGTTCTGAGACGAGCCAATGTTGGTGGCATTGAGGCCTATCTAATGCGTCGTCAGCTTCGGTAGTGCGGTCATGTATCCCGGATATCGGAGGAGAGAGTGGCGAAGCGCATCTTTTATTCTGAGCTAGAGGAGGGCAAGCGAAAGCATGGCGGACAACTCCTCAGATATAAAGATGTTCAGAAACGACACATGAAAAGATGCAACATTAAGCCCACTCAATGGGAGGGTCTGGCAGCACAGCGCCCCGAATGGCGCGGGATGGTTAAGAGGCAAGTTCGCGAGTTTGAGGAACAGCGTAAAGCAGACCTCGACGCTAAGCGCGATGAGCTCAAGGCCCGTCCACCCGTCGCCATTAACTATAATTATGAAATTGGCAAACTCACGTGTCCAAACTGTGCACGAGAGTTTACTGCCAAAATTGGCTACAATAGCCATCTCCGGGCGCATCAGCGCCGATCTGATTAGGAGTCAAAGTGGTCGCCATGGCCGAAATCGGTCGGAAAGATCATCATCACATATATCACGCCTTTATCCTTTGCGGGGTAGGCAGAACGTTAACGTAAGAATACGGTCACTATCGCCACGTCTTACATTTTTGAGGATTGTTTTTATTAGCTTGTTTCAGAAAACATTTTAAAAACATTAGACGCGAGTACTCGTCAAACGAGCACGTGTAAAATAAAACTCCATACAAAAAAAAAACGCTAGACACGCGAGTCTGACTTTTTTGCGGTAAGGCCCTTCAAAATATATTTGAGTTCAGGTCCACCAGTGATAACAGTTTTCATATTTATTAGCTAGGGAAGCTAGGTAGTAGGAACTAGGGATAGACTTACTTTACAACCCCAACTGACATTAAATTCGATTAACCTACATTAAGAATAAAAGATTGGCATGTGAGGCCGGCTTAGAATAGCATCACCCCATTTCTTTTCCGAGGATGTCGTAGGAGGGGACTAAGGGACTCCAGGGTTTTATGTGTATTGCAATTTTTAGGCGACAACAACCTGTCACTATAGTGATACACGAAGTATCTCAAACAGCCCTAAATATTTGTTAGACGTATTTACGTATTATTACGGCTCTGTCTACCCCGTAAGGGGTAGAGGCGTGATATATGTAGTATGTATGTAAGAAAAAAAAATGTGTTAAACATATTTTTGCGCTGTCTTGGATTTTCTAGCAATTTTAGCGGTTTCTTTAATTACCTGATTAATTTAGTATTTTTTTAAGGGAAGTCCACATTTTTCGCAGCTGTGTCCAATTTATGAAGTAATTTGAATCAGAAATTACTTCTTGGTATAGAATGTATCGACGAGATATTTGACGTCACGAGGAGAAAGGGTTAAAAACAAAGACTAAATATCGTAAAAGACTAGGCTTGTAGGCTGAATTTGAAACTGGCAAACGTACATACTAAACAGCATTGTTATTAATTAATTCATGTCTAGTTCGTAAGACGTCAAATCTATGTACTACCCGTCCATAAACATATGTACAAGTAAATCACACCTCTTTGTATGAAGGGTAAGCAGATTCCCGCTTGTTAAGATACTGGCATACTCGTTTTGCTTCTTCTATATTGTACCCCTGACCTGCATGGCTAACATGCGTGCCACGATAAAATTTTGTCACCGCAATAAACTTCACTGCACGTTACGGATTCTTCCGTATTGACATTGTGCGCATATGAAACGACAAAATATATCGTAGCACGCATGTTAGCCATGCTGACCTTTCTTCAACACGTCCTCCGATAAATCGCCAGGGATTCGGATTTTGAATTGACTTCATAATTTTTTTGCGGTAAAAAGCCGGATAACAAAAAGCATGATGTGTGTGTGTGTGACTGTGTGTGTATGCGTATGTGAATGTGTGTGTGTGTGTGTTGTGTGTGTGTGTGTGTGTGTGTATGTGTGTGCGTGTGTGTGTGTATGTGTGTGCGTGTGTGTGTGTGTGTACGATACGATTGATGCTATGTATATTTTGTACGGTCAGGCTATTACCACCGCATAGGCGCGTTTTTTGAATAATTTGCTTATTTCATTAATAAACTGAATACTAAGGATAGTCAACAGATGATGGGTCTGTGGTAAAACCCGTCTATTTCAAGCCATGTTCTTCACAGTTGGTTAAACATCAGCCATTTTACGTCTCTCAGTTTATTCAGACACAATTAATTTTCCCCGAAGGTTTCAATTTTGAATAATTTCATGTTCATTCGTGTGTTTGAGATAATGATGATTTTGGTGTATTCAGAGATAATATTTATCTAGTATGTATAATTGTAGAGCAGACAGAATATAGAGCTCCGTAATCATTCTCCTTTCCTTATCCCGTTCTCTGTCAGGGTCGGCTACCTAACCTAGGGGATTTGACGTGGAACCAAGTTTTTACATAGAGTTACTGCCATCTGACCTCTGCAACCTGAAGGCTAGGTTAAGTCACATTCAAATAAGTATCATTCGAATTCATATTTTATTCGAATGTGGGTTCACGATGTTTTTCCTTCGCCGTAAGAGCAGTTGGTAAATATACGTGAGTAAAAACACATTGGTACATGGCAGGGATCGAACTCGGGTCTCAGGATTGTAAGACCCACTTGGCCACAGTAAAAACTTGGTTGTATGTCAAATCCCCTAGGTTAGGTAGCTGACCCCGATATAGAACGAGATAAGGCAAGGAGAATGATGAACACTTGGCCACGGACGCAAAATAAATATGCCTAAATCTTTATTAAAAAATCGGTGCCCTCGTTTCATTTTCTTTCTAATTCAATGAAAAGGAAATCCGCCATTACTCTCTAATGAATGACCTAAAACGAGACTCATCTTAAATTACGTTCCGTTTTGTTATTAACGAAGTGAAATTGAAGAGTCGAAAATAATGAGATTTTTTTGTACTAATAGCAACACTATTGCAAACTAGGTGGCTAGGTAATTTTTAGATTGAGGGAATATCTGTCAAGTTCAGTGCATAATGACAAAAACTGTTACTTATATGTAAGGAAAGTCTCTGCTAAGCTTTTACATCATTCGCACAACCGCCACCTAATAGGACCTAAACGAACAGATAAAAAAATAAAAAATACTGCCGAAAACCATTTGAGACTAAAAAGAAAATTATGACGTTTGATTTTTTCTTCTAAATTATGGCAACGGCCAGTACTTTACTTCAAAATATTTACGCGACCAAATGTTTACGCAGAAAGGTTTTTCTTATAAATTGGTTCGGTACTGGTCAAAACTGTTCAAGAAAATTATTTTCAAAGCCATTTCCGTTGGAAAAAAATATTGTGACAGTTTTATTTTTCATGATTTTATGGCATCAGCCAGTCACAATGAAATCTACGCTCGATTCCCGTTTTTCTTTTGTGTGTGAAATATTTTGTTCGACACTTCACCGCAAAGAACGGAATGTGACATTTTTTTTGTTGCTTTTCACTTGGATGTTTGCGATCATAAAACGAAACGTAACATTGCAATTGTCACTGATTGTCACGTGTGATATGTTTTATGAAGTCTTTTGGATTTGGAATCCAGTTACATAGTCAGTTCATCGCCATCTACAGAGTTCTTGGAATACCAGTTTTTTTTTTTCTTAAAAAGAAACCTCCTATTGACAAGCTCATAGGCAGATCGCACATTTGACGCACGACGGGGCTCAAAAATATCGCAGCGGTCTGTCTGATCCATACTAGAAACGTCACTCCCCATACTAAAATCGCACTCGACTCGACTGACGAGACTGCGATAGCGCTGCGTCAACAGCGGTTGAGCGGTTTTAGATTGGGGATTTTTTTTTTGCGCTCCGTCGTGCGTCAAGAGTGCGATCCACCATAACTTTCCTTCAACTCCTGAACCAACTCAACCTTAAAAAGGTGAAAAATTTTCCCCGAGGAAATGTAGCGTAGAACGCATTAATCATCGCCAGACGCGGTTCCCTCTCTTGGCGTCCGTTGTTGCGCATTTTAGCGCATCCGTCAAACATGCGTCTGCTAGATTGAAGGAAATTTTGAATTCCCCCATACTAAAACTACTCGTAAGTGTCTCTGTTACACTTATTATGGTAGACGCAATATACCTATCTCTTTTGCACTAACGGTCGTATACGTCTTAAGTACTTGTGTGGTCAAGCGTCGTTGGTGTCTGAGACAGGTCTCAGATTCGACTCTTCACAAAAATGATATTTGAACGTTTTGAATTTGTTCCCAGTTTGATTACGTATATGACATTGCAGCCTGGAACCATCTAGGAAATCTGATTAGCTGAAAAAGAAAGATGGCTCTGTGCTACCGAAGGCACGGCTGTCAGTCTTAGTTGTTGTCTATGACTTGATTATCTGTTTATATGGCGGTTTTTGAAAAAACCATGTCAGGGGCAGGTTAGTACTAGTAAGCAGCTTAAAACCTATGACACCAGGGTTCCTCGGGTCATTCATTCACACACTGTCCCACACAAAAAGAAGCGTAGCAACCATTTTTCATAGTCTTTTGTGCTTGATAAATGACTTTCTCTTACTTATGCCTCTTTTTAACCAACGTCTGAAAGGAGAGGTATGAAAAGGAAAAAAGGGCTGATGTCAAATGCAGTGGCGACATTTCTATGTGACAGTTCTCGATCTTTTTTATTTTTTTATACTCGATACTAGATGACGCTGTGTTAAGCGGATGATTATATTGATATACGTCTAGATGAAGTAAATCTACATGGTAAAAACCTCTTTCCGTTTAGCTCAGCGCAATCTTTGTAAATTTTAGGATTCGCTAGAAATAAATAAATAAATAAACATCCTGGACAATTCACACAGCGCCATCTAGCCCCAAATCTAGAAAGTTTCCCATTTTTTATCTGGCATTTCTCTGCTCTTTTTATAATGTGGATTTCCTATTCATCTGACAGATTTCAAGCTAGTTTATTATGTCGAACCAGATGTCGTTGCGTTAGGTTGAAATTTTGATTTTTGCTCCAAGTACACATAATACATTTCCTTGAAGAGAAACTTTTTCAATTTAGCCCAGCGCCATCTACGTCTGGAAATTTGCTACAAACTTTTCTATCAAATGACGTTATTTTAAGGAACTAGGGACTAAACGAACAGAATTTATATCCCATTCTTAATAATTTTTTTTTAGTTGTCGGTATTAATTTTTAACCTTTCAAAGTTATGTACTTGTAATTTCAAGGCTATTATTGTAATTTTGTTCTCTTTTGAAAACCTTTTATTATTTATTTTTACCCATTTTTTTGTCTGGCTGTCTTTAATGAAATATTTTGTTAAGGTACAAAATATTGATATATATATCCTTTTTGAACGATTTTTCATTTTTACCCGACCACCTTAGAAAGGGGGTTATGTTTTTGAGAGTATTTTTTATACAGTTTTAATTTTCAAAAATATTGAAGTCTTTTCAGATGATTTGTGTATTGCCGTAGTGACAGGTTGTCAGCCTAAAGATGTAATACAGATGAAACCACCGGGTCTCTTAGTCGCCTCTTACGACACCCGCAGAAAAAAAGGGGTGATGTTATTCTAACCCAGTAAACATATCTTTAAAATGGCCGTCGGGGTTCGTTTTTCAATAAATTTTCTTGCTTTCTTTGAAGCTAAGCTTAGCCTTTTAATATGCCCACGCTTAGAACAGTGGTGATGCTATTTCGAGCCGGCACCACATTGATAGTAAGTACTTAAGTATGGATTATGTTAACTAAGCATGATTCAGACAGACAGATTAATAATTGAAAATCAAACGAACTTGTGAAGTTCGATGATAATTATGTGAGCAGCTTCATTCGACGCGATTTACTGTTAACATATTGTAGTAGTGCCCCCACGCATCAGCCTTGCACGGATTTAAAAAAAAAAATAGTATCATAAAATGGCAACACTACCGTGTTAGCAATTTTTTAAGTTTTGCGATGGTATCACAGCCTTGTTTGTCTCGCCACACTCTCGGCTCGGGTCGTCATTCGTTCAAAGTTTAACTACCTACCTGGATACTTACCCACATTTTATTTTTCAGGATCTAGGGTGGGTTATCTTGACGTATTAATATTCCCACAACATGTAGGTGTCATGAAATATCTAGGGAGGGTGTGTGTAAATCGCGTCGAATGAAGCTGCTCACATAATTATCATCGAACTTCACAAGTTCGTTTGATTTTCAATTATGTTTCGCAGCTTCATTCTTTGCGATTTACTGTTAACATATTGTAGGATGTTCAAAGTATAAAAATAAAATGTGCATGAATTGTTGTCAAAAGATGTAAATGAAAAAATAAAACAGGTATGTAATAACAATCATATTATATTATGAATATGGTTATAAGTAAGGTAGGTACTACAATTTCTAATAATTTTAATTTTTTACAGATTCATCTTGAGGAAAGTATACATCTAGCAAATTGATTAGCATCTGTGACAATTTCTTTATTATAAAATCTGGCAAAAACAGAGGAGGAATCAGTCCAGCCTGCTGTTTTTCGGATCACATCAATATTGACGCCGAGTTTATTGGCAGTGGAGGTGGATGCGTGCCGAGTGCTATGCGCGCTGAAAATTTCAGTGTCAATACCGCTAGAACAAAGTGTATCTTTAATCCAGTTACTGAGTGTTTGTGCTGTTACTTTCAAATGTGGTCGTCTAATACTAATAAATAAGTTATTATCAGAACGAAGTGTTTGTGTTCGGTGAATATATTCCTCTAAACACCTAGCGGGACAGATTTCTGGGCGCTCATCAAAATAAGGTAATCTCAAAATTGGTTGTTTATTGTTTATGCTTTTATTCTATCAGGTATTTTAATTAGAATCTCTGTAGGAGTTTTAATTTCTATGTTATTAATTTTAATCAAAGAAAACGTCTGAACTCGGTGCGCAGTAACTAGTGCCAATAAAGTAAGCGTCTTTTTTGAAAGGGTTTCCAATTCTAAATTAGTGTTAGGCCATTTACGGGATAAATAAGAGAGAACGATATTCGGGTCCCAAGTAATATTGTACCTAGGAGCAGTAGGTCTTAACTTATAAACCCCTTTCATGAACCGTTTAATTCGATCATCGTTTAGTTTATCTCCGAATAGCAACGATAAAGCGGATTTGTACGAGTTTATTGTTCCATACTTGGCCCCTTTATCAAAGATATGGGTCAAAAAGTTTATTACATTGGGAATGGATGTTAACATAAAATCATAGCCATGAATATTGCAGTATTCTATCCAATTTTTAATGCAACCGTCGTACTGTTTGTAAGTAGAATTAGATAATGATGATAACATTATTTCGATGGACCGTGATGAAAGAGAATTTGCTTTTAATAAGATCTGCCGGAAAGCTTCGCGGCTACCAATTTCAGAGTTTTGTGGAGGTTGTGGTGATTTCTGAAAGGAGAAACCAATAGGTTAATATCAGGGTCAAAAATTAGTGGATCAGATGTAATTAATTTTTGGAATATAGGGAACCAGGGTTGTGTCGGCCAATATGGAACGACAACAATACCTTCCGCTTTGTCATGTATTATTTTTTGCATAGTTTTTACCAAAAGGGAAAATGGTGGAAAAGCGTAAAAGTACTTGTTTTTCCATGAGATTGTGAATGCATCGACAGCGCAAGCATCGGGGTCATTTTTCCACGTTACGTAATTTGGACATTTAGCATTACAACGGCTCGCGAAAAGATCGATTTCTGGTGCACCAAAGCATTGAATAATTTTTGCGAATGCGTCATCATTCAGTTCCCACTCAGTGTCATGAAATTTCTTTCGGGATAACGAATCGGCTTCAGTGTTTTGTTTCGTGTTTATGTAAGATGCAAATAGTAAAATTTTACGATTTTCACACCATTTCCAAAGCTCTTTAGTTATCATACTTAAATGTTTGAATTGAATACTTCCCATTCTGTTTATACATGAAATAGCAGTAACATTATCAAGTCGCAATAGGATATTAAGGTGATTTGAATGTTTGGCAAAACACTTAAGTGCGAGAAAAGCTGCTTTTAATTCGAGTTCATTGATGTGTAGGGATCTTTCTTCATCTTTCCAATAGCCGAAACATTCATGACCATCACAATATCCTCCCCATCCTGACAAAGAACTATCTGAGTAGATCTCTAAATCGTAATTACTTGGACCCAATGAAGTGTAACCCTTATCAACGTTAGTTAACCACCACAACATATCGTCTTTTAAACTGGTAGGTAATTGAATATTTTGTTCATAACTATGATCACGTAATAAGCATTGATATTTAAATCTCTCAAATTCCTTAGTGTAGACCCAGGAATATTGAAGAGCTGGACAAGCCGAAACTAGATAGCCTAAAAATCGCGCAAATTCGCGTAATTTACATTTATTCAGTGTGAGAAATTTTTGGACTAGTTCTCTAATTTTGTTTTTCTTTGCATCTGGCAGTTTCATCAGCATATTTTTAGAATTGAAAACAAATCCTAAAAACTGACATTCAGTATCCGGGACTAAACAACTTTTCTGGTAATTTAGAATGAACCCTAAATTTTGCAGCACACATTTTGTGACAGAAATATTTCTAGCTCATTCTGAATAGGTTCTTCCGATCAAAAATATGTCATCCAGGTACACTACAGAGACGAAGTCACGTGATCTTAAATATTCAATTACCGGTTTAAGTATTTTTGTAAATACGTATGGTGCAGTGCTTAAACCAAACGGAAGGCAATTAAATTCGTACAGTTTGTTATTGTAATTAAATCGTAAGTATTTTTTATGCGAGCTATGGACTGGTATTAAAAAATAGGCATCTTTGAGGTCTATAGTTGCCATGTAACAGTTTCTGGTAATAATTTTTGCCGCAGTCCTATAGTCTTCCATCTTGAAGTGTTTAGTTTCAACGAATTTATTCAAACATTTTAAATTTAAAATAAACCTTTTGTCTCCGTTTGGTTTAGGCACTAAAAATACGGTTGACAAAAATTCGCCTGGTTCGTGATCGCATTCAGAAATTGCATTGATCTCTAATAAGGTTTCGATACATTTAGAAAAATCTTGATGTTCTTCACATGAACGTGGATGAACGCAAGGGGTATCAGTGCGATATGGCGTTGAAGTGAATGGTATTTTATAACCTGATATCCATGACAAAATAATAGGGTCGTTAGTTATTTCTGTCCATTTATGGTAAAATTGCTGAAGCCTGCCAGCGTACGGTACCTGGGGGTTTATCGGCGGTAGTTCCTGCGCGATGTCGGCGGCGGAGAGCGGTCGCGGTAGTTCTGCCTCTGCACCCCGCTGCTGCGCATCTGGCGCGGCGGCGGCGCTCGCGCTGCTCTCGCGTCGCTGGCGTCCGCGTTCGACGTATACTTGTTGTCCGTTTTGCGGTGAACTGGCTTGAAATTTGGACGACCCTTATTTTGTCGAAGAGAAAAGTTACTTTTTGTGAACTTATGAGGCTGTTTGAGGACTTCACCAGATCTTTGAATGGTTTTTGCGGCTTTAAGCTTTTCGCCCACGTTCTCTCCAAATAAAAATGCACCATCTCTCGGCGCTTCTAGTAAGGTCTCTTTTAGCGACGTGTTGATGTTGGAGAGAACCAGACTACGTCGGGTTTTGTTTTCTACATAGTGGTTGTCACACAATATACGACATGCATCACTTAATGGCTTGATCAGCTTTTTCTTAGATGTTTCATTTGAGATTACGAGTTCCATGCAGGTGGATAGAGCAGCTAAAGCAATTCCGAGTTGTTTTTGTTTGTGCATCAAGGACAAGTCTCGACGTACCATAGTCTCGGTTAGGGCCGCTTTCGCTTCCGGGTTAAGAGCTGGAGCCTGGAGTAAATCACAGTTGCTGGGTATGGCATATTCTTGTAAAAGTTTATCTTTTATTTCTTTCGGCAAACCTTTGGCGAGGATATCTTGCCAACGACCAGCTACATCTTTATGAATGGCTGGTCCAAGTTTTGTGTCAACCTTAGGCGCATCGCCTAATAATTGCAGGATGTCTTCGTCAAGTTCTGGGTCATCAGAAGCCTCAGGGGGCTTTTCAGTGTCGACATTTCCGGAGTCACTGCGAGGTTGCGCAACTGGTGACGGGGGTGCTGATACAGGTGAAGCATCACGGTGGATGGTTATTTCTGGCGACATGAGGACACGTTGATGGGCCTGGCGAGCCGGTGGCGATGCCGGTCGGCGAGACGTGGAGGGTCTTATAGGTGTCTTTCGCACACGCGATAAAGTTGCACGGTTCGTGCGGTTAGGATCTGGTGAAGTGTGTCGCACTCGCGACGATGCCGCACTGCGTGATGACGCAGCACGTGGTGATGCTTCCTGGTGAATCGGCGGTTCGTCGTTGATTTCTTCTTCGTCGGAAGATGAGTAGATGACAAATCTTCGTCGCTTCCTTGGCGGGTCTTCTGCGGGCTGGTTTTCTCTCTCCATTTCTGCAGGATCGATGTTGGACGTGCGAAGGCTTGAGCACGGAAACACAGAATGACGACCCGAGCCGAGAGTGTGGCGAGACAAACAAGGCTGTGATACCATCGCAAAACTTAAAAAATTGCTAACACGGTAGTGTTGCCATTTTATGATACTATTTTTTTTTTTAAATCCGTGCAAGGCTGATGCGTGGGGGCACTACTACAATATGTTAACAGTAAATCGCAAAGAATGAAGCTGCGAAACATAATTATTAATAATATTACAGGTAGATCATTATCCAAACCATATCGAATTCAGTTCATGCTCATTAATTTCCAAATTTTCCAGAAATATAGGGTGTTAGGAAGACTACTAACTTCTTTTCAAGGAGTGAACCGGCCCATAAAACTGAACAACTTTCCCCTTTCGTTCTCTGTCGGGGTCGGCTACCTAACCTAGGGGATTTGACGTGGAACCAAGTTTTTACACAGAGCGACTGCCACCTGACCTCTGCAACCCGAAGGCTGACCTGGCCCGAATCCTAGGTTAAGCCACATTCAAATATCATCTGATTTTAAATATTATTTGAACGTGGCTTTCATCACGATGTTTTTCCTTCACATTAAATTTACATGCAGACTCAAAATAACCTAACCTACATCGAAATTTAGAATTTCATGAGGATATTCAATACTAGCAATCAATAAATAATATAGGTATTCTTTTGGGAAGTTCTTCTTCTTTTTTTTCGTGTGGGACACCAAGTCGTCCAACAACCCGATGAACCCTAGTGTCAGAATTTTTCAACCGCCTTCTACGAGTAGCAGGCTTCTGACATGGTTGTGTAACGACCCCCGTCTAAGTGATCATAGACAGCAACCGGGACCTACGGCTTAACGTGCCATCCGAAACACGGAACCATCTTACTTACGGACAATCGGGTGGTTCAGCCCGCAATGTCCTAACCAGACTGGGAACAAATTCACAAAGTGATAAATATCAACTTTGTGAGTGACCCACCGAGAATCGAACCCGGAACCTTCGGCGTCTAAGGCAGTCGCACTACCACTGCGCCACATCGGTCGTCGGGAAGTTGAAAAATCCCATATTAGCCCCTAGGCCTGTACTAATAGCTTATTTTGGTGTTATAAGTTGCGCGACATTTTACACAGGGTGTTAGAAAAAGTACTAACTTTCACTCAAGGCATACACCAGCCCATGCAACTGAACAACTTTCCCCAAAAGGAAGATAGGTCGAAATGTAAAAAAAATAATGACACACAAGCACACTGAAAGCTCGTGTCTTTAATCCAGCTTATCTGTATAATAAAATAACAAACGTCAACAAACCAATTCTGGAATTATGTACCCCAATCAAAGGATAAAGCTGGTTCACACACATGCCCTGTGTTGCTGCGGTATTTTTCCAGTCCAGTATTAAAACATCTCGCGGGGTAGGCAGAGCGTTAGCGGCCATAAAATACGGTCGCCATCGCCATGTCTGATTTTAGGAATACTTTCAGATGATTTGAATCATTTGTCAAATAAGCCATATTTTCTACAGCTACAACTGTCCACTGCTGGACATGAGCCTATCCCAAAATAGGAGGTATTCCCTTACTCACCACGCTTGGCAGGCGGATTGGCGAGCGCAGTGCAGGATATTGTAGATATTCACAGAGAACTCTGCAGCCCGTTCTATGGATTCAACCCTTAGTCACCTTTTACATCAATTAATGCTATTCAATTGGGTTGATGCTATTCTAAACACCACACGGCCAATAAGCCATGTGTGTATATACAATACACACACATAAATCACGCCTTTATCCCTTGCGGAGTAGGCAGAGCGTTTACGGCTGAAAAAACTAAAGTCATGTCAAACTGTCATATTTCGCAGCATTCTGCGGCAAATATGAGAACTTACTTGCACGGACTGTTGACATGTTCGGCAGTGAGCGTGCTTGCGGCGACCCTGCGCAGATAACGAGAGAGCGCAGTGCAAGGCATGAGCGTTTCCTGTGAATGCAAATGTCGTATTTGGTCTTGCAAGAAACCAATTCAAAAATTTGCATGCTTCCACTACAAGCGATGCTACTTTCAAAACAAAAGTAATTGCCGGGCTAGAATAGCATCACTCTATTTCTTTCCCGCGGGTGTCGTAAGAGGCCACGAAGGAACTCGAGGGCTCCCTGTGCATAACAACTTTAGGTGGCAGGCTGACAACCTGTCACTACAGTGATAGGTACACGAATCACCTGATTGGGCTCTCAATACGTGGTAATACGTGGCAATAGCGATAGCGACCGTATGTAACAGACGTTAAAGCTCTGTCTTACCCCGCAAGGGATAAATGCGTGACATGTGTAAGTATAAATGTGCATAAAACCATGGGGTCTCATTCCCTACTAAAAGAAATTAGTCCAAAAATAAATCAATAGATGGCGATACGGGTCGCGGATGCAACTTAAGAGACTGGAATAAAAGCAAATTTACAAAAACAATGTATTGGAAAATTATAAATACATAATTTAAGATGTTTTGTGACGGAAAACACGCGAATTATTCACATTTTTGCAATATTTTTCAATCTCATGTCGTCCATACGAAGTATCCAATAAATAAGCTAGATGTCGCTAGCAACGCACGCGCTGAGTCGACATATCAAATAGCCCGCCAATAGCCGTCCTAGGGCAATCGAACTCCCTCTATGATGTTAGGTATCTGTACTACTTTAGTAGTATTATATTATCTGTGGTAAAACGTAATTCCTAACCATCTTGTCATCCTTGCGAATAGGCATGATAACTGGCAGGTCAAATGAGCTACTTTTAAAACGATATTTTGAAAATACAAATAGCATATCTCTCTAGTTTCGATGGTGTCAAAACACTTATTTTTAGGCTGGTTTCAGAGCGGCGCGTCTCAGCAGCGCTGCCCAGGCGCGCGCGGCTCGGGCGCGCGCCTGGGCAGCGCGTTCGCTGTGAACCGACATTCAGACGCGCGCGCTTCATTGTGGTGTACGGTCGAGTGCAGAGAATCATTATGCCAGCAAACGTAATCACTATATTAGCTATATACGTTATATGGAAAAGAGTGCAACAACGACGTCTTAAAAGATTGCAAGTCGACGCTACTGGCAATCGAAGGAGATCCGACCGCGGCGCGGCCGAGACGCGGCCCAAGACGCGTCACTATGAAACGCTACATACAATCTAGTGTAATGCGAGGCGCGCGCGGCTGGGCAGCGCTGCCGAGACGCGTCGCTCTGAAACCAGCCTTAGAGGAGTAACTATGTAGAATTTTTGCATACGAGTAATGATGTAGTTTAGTTTTAACAACTTTTGGATTTTATTAATGATTAGGTCATCTGGTGAATTGTTTATCCTAGTTCCAACTGAAAAAAATATTTAAAAGTAATCCTTTTATGGTACCTTTTTATTGCTGGCGCGCCGCCCCGTCAAAAGTGACATTAAGACCCGGTGGCATGGTTTTTTTTTCATACCGTATTTTATATTTTTTTATTTACCTCCACATAGCTTAGACCACAAAAAATGGTCTTATTGACTACCCTTGCAAATCAGGGAGAAAAACAGCAACTACTTGGGGTGATGTTATACTAGCCAGCTTCACACAGCCGTAAATTCTCATCACTTAGACCACAACTAAAACTCGTATTGACTTAAGACTATCCTTGCAAATCAGATTACGACTAGCGCCAATACAGACTGCTGAGATTCTGTGTATTCATATCGCTCGCCGTAAGCTAATTTGCAAGGATCGCAAGGATAGTCAATATGAGCTTTGTGAACAAAAACAGTCCACTGTTGGACACGTGCGTTCTCCAATGCCATACTCACCACGCTTGGCAGGCGGTTTGGCGAGCGCATAACATACACACATACACACATATCACGCGTATATATAGGCAAAGCGTCAACGACCGTAAAATTACGGTTACGTCTGTTTGAGATAATTCGTGTATTACCATAGTAATAGATTGTCAGCCTGTCGCCTAAAAGTTGTAATCTCTCAGTCCGCTTTTACGACGCCCACGGGTAGGAAAAGCAGTGATGCTATTCTAAGCCGGCATCACACGGCGTCTATTATAAGGCAGGTTAGACGGCGGTCGTTACACAACTATGTCAAAGGCCTGCTACTTGTAGTAGGCGGTTGAAAAAAAACTCTGACACCGGGGTTTGCCGGGTCGTTGGACGACTCGTTGTCCCACACGAAAAATGAATGAATATTACTATTGACATTGGAATATCACTACATAGTATAAAGCAAAGTCGCTTTTCGCGTCTGTCTGTCTGTAACAGACAGACATCATACAGACTCTGTATGTATGTTTGCTTAAATCTTCAAAACTACACAACGGATTTTGATGCAAGTTTTTTGTTAGATGGAGTGATTTAACAGGATGGTTTTTATGTATAATACTTGTCGGGAAAATCCTTATTCCCACGGGAAAACGAATTGTAGTGGGCGCAGCCGCTGGTGCAGGCCGCTAGTCAGATTATAATGACCATCTTCAGAGCCTCTCCATCTTCAGTCAAAACCCTCTCATCTCAAGAAGGGCTGCCCCTTTATGTAGCGTCTTTGCAACGTGGTTATTTTTTGATAATAAAAGACCTTTTTCTACCGAATTTGCAAATAAGGAGGTACTTATATGATACGCATTTACGCCACCACGTCTTAACATCGCAGCGTCGTCCGTCGAGTGAGGTTTTAGTATAGTAAGTGACGTTTCTAGTATGGATCAGACCGCTGCGATGTTTTAGCGCTTCGTCGTGCATTAAGTGTACGATCCGCCGTAGATGCGTAGTATACAACCTACATATCAACAGCCGACACTCAAACTACTTAAGACACAGAAGCAATGAAATTCCTGCAATAATATTTATGTGTTGACTTGAAAACTAGTTGAACTGTGCATCCCATTGAAAAGAGAATGTTGTAAAGGTAATCCTGGCAACAACCAGAATGAAGCGAAGGATAATTCGTCGCAATAAGAATTGAAGGTGATAAAATATTGCAACCCATCGTCATTATTATTCCTGGTATTATTGTTATTTATTTCTTTCAAAGTAGTAAATTTTACATTTACATGAACTTTTTGTTCAGAATCAGAATGAAAAAAAATATGAACCTAGTTATAAACGCGGCTCAAACTTGACCTTTAAGTATCTCAATCTAAATATATACATACGCCTATCACGCCTTTATCCCTTACGGGGTAGGCGAATTTAGTCATTGCGTTTGCATTGCAGTCCATGGTCAACTCGCTGTAATCATCTTATGTCATTCTGCTTCTTTCGTGTGGAATATCGAGTTGACAGACGACCCACCCGACAAACATTGGCCCCCGAACCCCGGGCCGCGTTTATACTAGGAACCTTAAATGGTTATAAACAGTAGAAAATTGTGTTTTAAAATTTATAATGACAAAAATTCTAAAACAACACCTTGCATTGCGCGATCCGCCTGCAAAGCGTGGTGAGTATGGCAAATGCCTTCCAATTGAGGGAGGCCAATGTCCAGCAGTGCATGTTGTGGCTGTTGTAAAAGAACTCCCTCTATAACCATTCCCTTGGTCTAAGATTGCAACTTGTAGTTCAATCTTTGCTTTAGTAATTTAGGTCCGCAACCAAGATGGTTCGCGACTACTAAAAGCAACTTAGTTTCAAGTTAAGTTAAACCATTAAGTTCCAAGTCTAGTGGAAGTTGTTTTTGTTTATAGAACCAACATTTAAACGGGTCGGAAGGTTCAAGAGTGGCGCTCACGAATTGCAGAGCGCAGCGTGAGACCATGTATACAGGATGTAAAAGACGGTGTAACGAAAACTTTGCAGGCGTGACCAGACCATGAAACTAAACGAATATAAATATTTTTTCTATCTGCCATACAAAATTTCCGATCAGCTGACTGATTTTGTATAGAACTCGAAAAAAAAATTCGTTTCCCGACATAGCCCCCATAGAATTTTTTTTCAGTTTCATGGTCTGATCACGCTTGCAAAGTTTTCGTCACACCGTCTCTTACACCCTGTATATATTTATATGTATTGTATGTATGTAATCACTTTATTGTTCCACAAATCTACAAAAACATTAAAAGATATAAAACATAAAAGGCACACAGGCGGACTTACTCCATTAAAGGATCTCTTCCAGTCAACATTTGAGGGACCCAGAGGATATGTTAATTACAGGTAAACCAAGGTACTTAGAAATGGCAAGTATTTGAAACATTACTCTACCATGTGAGTCGACCTCTTTACAAGCAAGCCGACCAAACCAAAGTAGGCTAAACACGCAAGTAGGCGCAGAACGAGTTGGCGAATCGTACCGGTTGGCGAAAGGAGTATGGTATTTCAGAATGTTTGTGTATCACTATATCTGACAGGTTGTCAGTCCGATCCGAGTGTCTTACGACACGCGTGGGATGACATGGGGTGATGCTATTCTAAGCCAGCATCACACGGGTTTCACTGCCTCCGTTTCCATTATTAATTATATTCTTTTTCCCTCCTATTCTCCCTAAGGAAATCATAATAGATTACAATGATGAACTCATAAAAATGACATTGTTCCTTTATTGCATGGAATAAATAGTAGCTTTTCCTCCCTGAAAATTAAAATGAATGAGTACTCCCGAAGGATCGGTGAGAGCGTCGGTGGCTAAGTGGTTAGGACACCGGTCTTACAATCGTGAGACCCGAGTTCTATCTCCGCCATGTACCAATGTGTTTTTATTCACGTACATTTACTGACAGCTCAAAAGGAAAAAACATCGTGATGAAACCCGCATTAAAATAAAATTACAATTCTGATGATATTTTAATGTAACGTAACCAAGGATTTGGGCCAGGTTAGCCTTCGGGTTGCAAAGGTCAGATGGCAGTCGCTCTGTGTAAAAACTTGTTCCACATCAAATCCCCTAGGTTAGGTAGCCAACCCCGACAGAGATCGGGATAAGACAAGCAGGAATAGTTATTTTTGGCTTTATAGAGTCAATTTTGTAATGATCTATTGTAATTCGCTAGATTTTTGGGACTTAATGAAATACAATAGGTAGTTGTCCAAAAACATTACAGACTCCATTTACCTAGCTGATGCCTATAGTTTTTTGAAATATTCAAAGCCTGAACCGTAGATAGTAAAATGATATAAAAGTGATTTGACGCCATAAAAAATAGCGAGATATGACGTCATCACACAGTATTTTCATACAAAATTAATACCGTTTTAAAAGTGGCAAATATGACCTGCCAGTCATCTAGTGTATGACAATAAGGATTTTTTTGGAATGACAGCAAGACTAGTACCAACTAGATGGCGCTGTTGGCGCTTTTTCAAATTAAGAAACTTATTATTGGTCAAGTTCATTGCATAGCAGAATAAAAAAGAATACCTTTGTCTACGGGAAATTGTTGCTGAGTTTTAACATCATTCGCACGAACGCCACCTACTAGGAACTAAAAGAACAGATTTGAAGATTTCCCAATGTAATAATAAAACTTGGCTTTAACATCCACTGCATGTTTTTCCAATTGTAGAAATGTCCACAAGACATGGATTCGAATCCTATGGGTGGTGGCGTGATTTTTGTTTTCACTTTTTTGTTTGTATAAAAAAACCGAATATCATGGCACATGTCACCGCATCGAATTGCGGCTGTCGCGGATTGTCATTTTCGTTGTGGTAGTTCCGAATCGTAATATCGTTTTTACGAATCTACCATCGACTAATAATATACTGAAAAATATACCTACCCTACCGACCCTACGTACTAAAATAATAATTTATGACCACATAGACTTTTATGACATTTCAGAGTACTGGCAATATTTTTCATAAAAAGTTTTGCTTATTTGAAAGCATATTTCAAGGACTGTTTTACAGCCCGAATTTAAAAAAATAAATGAAAAATATATATTTACTTATTGGCTTTCACAAAAGATTGTTTTGACAAAACCAGCCAGTATTGACATAGCACTGTCGAAAATAGGCGATTTCGTAAAATAAGTAAAGGGCCTAAGTGAAATCTTAATGTTTTGAGTACAACATTTTTAGAATTAATGAATATAAAAGACAGAAAAAGAGGAAGACCATAACGTATATTTTTCAATCAAATAAAAGAAAAGGCTCACGTCGTGTCGTGTCGACGACCGATGTGGCGCAGTGGTAGTGCGACTGCCTCTGACGCTGAAGGTTCCGGGTTCGATTCTCGGTGGGTCACTCACAAAGTTGATATTTATCACTTTGTGAATTTGTTCCCAGTCTGGTTAGGATATTGCGGGCTGAACCACCCGATTGTCCGTAAGTAACATGGTTCCGTGTTTCGGATGGCACGTTAAGCCGTAGGTCCCGGTTGCTGTCTATGATCATCATAGACGACGGTAGTTACACAACCATGTCAGAAGCCTGCTACTTGTAGAAGGCGGTTGAAAAATTCTGACAGTAGGATTCATCGGGTCGACTCGGTGTCCCACACGAAAAGAGAGAGAGACGTCGTGTCGTGTCAAGAGGTCAAAACATAGGCAGGAAACAGACAAGAATGGAAATTCTTTCACCGACAAGAGCATGTCTCTTAAGTTTGTTGATGATGATGAATATTAAATATCAGAAAAGCGAAGTTTTATGTAAAAAATAAAAAACCAAAACTCAAATAAGAAAATACTATTTTGCAGTATTTTCTATGGAAATTGAAGCAATAATCGCTATGATATCGTAAATTCGTAACCAAAACTCGTAAACCAACAAAATGGCCAATGAATACTAAATCAAACTCTATTTTCATGAGTTTGCATAAAATAGCACTACACAGAATACCAAAATCACATACATACATACATACATACATACATATATCAAGCCTTTATCCCTTGCGGGGTAGGCAGAGCGATAATGGCCGTAAGAATACAGCCACTATCGCCACGTCTGACATTTTTGAGGATTGTTTTCCAAGGTTGTTTCAGAAAACATGTGTATTACTATAGTGACAGGTTGTCAGCCTGTCACCTAAAAATTGTAATACACCAATACTCTCGAGTCCCTTAGTCGCCTCTTACGACACCCACGGAAAAGATGTGGGGTGATGCTATTCTAAGCCGGCATCACACGGCATAATCACTACATAGTAAAAAGCAAAGTCACTTTTCGCGTCTGTCTGTAAGTACGTTTGCTTAAATCCTTAAAACTACACAACAGATTTTGATGCAGGTTTAGCTGCAAAATATTAGCTGCGAATATTTTAGGGGGTCAACCAGCCCATGAAATTGAACAACTTTCCCCAAGGAATATAGGTCGAAATATAAAAAAAAATTTGAACCTTCCATACTAAATAAAGCAGCCAAGCAAGTCAAATTGTATGGGAGGTAAAAAAATACATTTTTTATTTCGATCGATGTTCCTTGGGGAAAGTTGTTCAGTTTCATGGGCTGGTTGACCCCTTAAAATATTTACTGCTAATATTTTTACACCTTAATAACTTTAACAAGAAACTCGGCTTAGGATATAATAATATCGGTTATTATTCAATTTTTTGCACAAAACGCTCATACATACAAACATACATATATCACGCCTATATCCCTTGCGGGGTAGGCAGAGCGTTAACGGCCGTAATAATACGGTCGCTATCGCCACGTCTGACATTTTTGAGGATTGTTTTCCAATTTTGTTTCAGAAAACATGTGAATCACTATAGTGACAGGTTGCCAGCCTGTCGCCTAAAAAATTGTGATACACCAATACTCTCAAGTCCCTTAGTCGCCTCTTACGACACCCGCGGGAAGGATGTGGGGTGATGCTATTCTAAGCCGGCATCACACGGCACACAACATCTCAAATCTTTAAATTCAACCATTTCCTTATAAAGCCTACACTTTCAATTTTCCTTTCAATTGATACAACAAGTAGGACTCTTAAATAAACTTGTTCTGCGACATTTTGTCAATAAAACAAGGTGGTTCTCACACTAAACGCCCAACGTGGCGCTATTTTAGCGCGTCCGTAACGCATTTGTCTGTCAGATGCAGGGAATTTCAAATTTCACATACTTAAAACCGAGGTTGATTGCAGACGCTACGCAAGATTCTGCGATAGTCGATGCGTCTCTCAAAACAACAAGGTTATCTAATCATCGGTACTTTTTAGTATGGGTAATTAAAAATCTCTCTATATCTGACAAACGCTTGCGTTACGGATGCGCTAAAAATGCGAAGCGTCTACCTTCGGATGCCTAAGGCGGAACGCACACTTAACGCACAACGAACCGCTAAAATATCGCAGCGATCTCTCAGTACCATACTAGAAATGTCAAACCCCATACTAAAACCGCTCAAACGCACTCGAAGCAGCGCTATCGCAGTTTCGTAAGTCGAGTGCGGTTTTATTATGTAGAGTGACATTTCTAGTATGGATCTGACAGACCGCTGCGACATTTTACGGTACGTTGTGCGTTAAGTGTGCGATCCGCCCTCATAAATAAACTTCTTCCCCGACGAATGTCAATAAACTAAGAAGCAAAATAAACAAACAAACAAATATACAATGCGAAGAAGGATCGCTCAATTGTAGTGACAGGTTCTCGAGAAGTGATCTTGATGGTGCAAGTCATGAGATTCCGTGCTTCAGAGGGCACGTTCGTTTAAAGGATTATCTGTCAAGTTCAGTGACTCTTATAATAAGTATCATTTGCAGTCAGCGCCACCTACTAGGAACTATACGAACAGATTAATAATTTTCAATTTTTTGCGTAAATATAAAGGGTGTAAGGGACGGTGTAACGAAAACTTTACAGGCGTTCTCAGCCCATGAGCCACGCAGCAGACTGAACCACTTTTTATATGAGGACCTTCCATACGAAATGCCCGATCAGCTAAGTGACTTTTCTGGGCAACTCGAAAAAATTTTTTCGTTTCCCAATATAGCCGCCATAGAAAAAGTTGTTCAGTTTCACGGACTGATCGCGCTTGCAAAGTTTTCGTTACATCGTCTTTTACACCCTGTTTATTTGAAAAACGCTTTTCTCTCACATTCAGACTAGTTTATTCACTAAAAGCCATATCGGAGTGAATAAATTGTACTTCCTGTAGTAACATTCCTCGTTTTTGCCACAAAATGGTCGTTTACAATAGGTTATTATTCTGTGCAAGGCCCGAGAGTTTAGCAAAATATCTCTGCCTTAGGCGGATCACACAATTAACGCACGACGCAGTGCAAAAATATCGCAGCGGTCTGTCAGATCCATACTAGAAATGTCAATGCCCATACTAAAACAGCTCAACCAATGTCTACGCAGCGCTATCGCAGTGTCATCCGTCGAGTGCGGTTTTAGTATGGGGAGTGACGTTTGTAGTATGGATCTGACAGACCGCTGCGATATTTGAGCGATCCGTCGTGCGTCAAGTGTGCGATCCGCCTTATTGCATGCATATAATATTGTAAACAATATTTCATATCATAAAGCGCCAAATTTTCGCTTCAAACAAAAAGCTTGTTTGAAGTAACGAAGCTCAAACTTTAAGCTCAAATCTTGTGTAATTACTTTTTCATGATGATAGGGATCAAGTTGCTATTACAAAAGTTTGGATAAAAGCCAAAATATAACAAGTGCAGCGAGAAATTATGAAGTTTATAAAACACTAGCGGCTTGCCCAGCGGTTGCACCCGCTGCCACAAAATAAATTCGCTCTTAATGGTGGTCCTTAACTTGCAAAACTATTTTATTTATTTACTATAAATTGTACACAAGAAATTTTACAGGACAAAACATAAATAAAATGGACACAACAGGCACTGCTTATCTCAAAAAAAGAAATTTCTTACAGCAGATCTAGAGGAGAGAAATGGCATTTGGCGAAAGGCGGATGAGACGTGCACAATAACTATGAATTCAAGATGATATATATTTACAGATAATAGATGCAATACATGCGAAATATAACTAATATGTTAATACAACTACAGATATAAATAATAATAAATATATATTATAAAATACATACTACAATACTGGTTAATTTTAAAAAGTTTATCTAAATCCGTTGTCTGGTTTTGCAGCAGTTAACGGTGTCAGTGTCAACAGTTAACTGACAGAGAATGGCAAAAAGCGAACGCTCGTGCAAACTGTCTTAATAACCGTTTTCTTTGGAAAAACCTTTCCAAAAGATGGCGCTTTATGCAGCTATAGACTTTCTGGTTTCATTGTCAAATTATAATATAACAGTTAATCCGACTAAGTCTATAGCGCCGTCAAGATTAAGATTAGGTACTTTTTTCGAAAAACCCTTTTTTCTAATATCCTGCTATAAAACAACCTTCACCAGGGCACAAGTCTGCTAAATCAAAATAGTTTCAGTTGGACGTCGACTGGATCTCAGTTGGATGATTTTGGTACTTTCGAAGTCTGCTAACAGTTTGAAGTACAGAAAAATTACAATGGCAATGGAATGACAGTTGAGTTCCGATGGCGTTACAATGACAAAAAATAGCAGACTTATGGGCCCAGCTCAGTTATCATACGCAGTTGTGACTTCGATTTCCTCTACTCTAGTAGACAAAATTATTCAGCTTTTTTTGATAAAATCCATACTATTTGTCACTTGTGAAGTCTTCTCGGCCGCGAGATAAGTCTCTATACTGTGCAAATCATAAAGGGGATAGTCGTTCTATAGCGGGATCCTGTACTATAATAGTCTTGGAGCTTTTTAACCCGAAATTTTATTTAATTACTCTCTTATGACGAAGCTGATTTCAAATTGCTGCTACAAAGTTGGCTCAAAGCCAGCAGAAATTAGCAGCAGCGGCTAAAATAATGAAGTTTATATGGAGGCAAATACATAGCTTAAAACAAAGAGGTTTATTATGTACACTTTCGCCATGTTGGAAAGTTTTAACCGCTAATATAGTCATCATTCGCCGTGCCTTATCCCGTTCTCTGTCGGGGTCGGCTACCTAACCCAGCGGATTTGATGTGGATCCAAGTTTTTACACAAAGCGACTGCCATCTGACCTCTGCATCCCGAAGGCTAACCTGGCCCGAATCCTAGGTTAAGTCACATTCAAATATCATCTGAATTCAAAACTTTAATGAGGGTTTCATCACGATGTTTTTCCTTCGTCAGAACAGATGCATTTTGGGGCCCATAATGAGGAGTTTTGAACTGACAGCAACTCTAGTTCAAACTAGGTGGCGCAGTTGACATTTTTATTTATTGAGGGATAATCTGTCAAGTTCAGTGCACAATAACAAAATATTACCCCTGTCTATGAGAAATCACTTCTGAGCTTTTACATCATTCGTACAAGCGCCACCTGCAGACTAAAAAAAAACTAGCTACACTCTTTTTATAAGGTGTAATTTTTCAGCCTGCCTTGAGTTTTTAATATCGATTACTAGTAAAATTTCACCCTATACGTTAAAGTGGAATACTAATTAAACCTCGATTCTGAATTGTAAATAGTTTCCTTAACCTTAACTTTAACTTTCAAATCAAGTTTCACTTCACAGCTAACTTCAGGTGGAATACCTGAATACTGGTTTCGATTCTAACAGCACATTTTGTACAGCAAGTTTTTTTCAATTTGTGTACAACAAGATAGGAGTTCTTGTTTGTACTATTATCCGGTGTCGTGAGATTCGTTAAAAAGGAAAAATAATTCATGTTTTTCGTTGAAGACAAGTAATTTTTTAAAAATGATGTAAACGCGTGATAAGCCATCAATGAAATGATGAGCCAGAAACTTATCATTCTTGTAATATTTTTTAAATAGAGATATCCTCCATACTACGTAGTTTACTAGTACAGTTTACTCACATACATGGATATAAAACAACGACCCCTTACATTTTGAACAAAGACAACTTTTTGTTTTAGGTAGGTACCTAAGAGATAGAAAATTTCCTATTGCTTCTAGGCCGTTTTCAAGTGTACACAGATGGCGCTCAGCTAAACTTAAAAAGTTTATTTCCAAGAAAATGTATTTTGCGTAATTGAGTATCAATGTAACTTCTAAGTCAAAATTTCAACCTAAGGCAACGCTATCTGGTATGACATTATAAACTAGCTAGAGATCTGTCAGATACAGACAGATAGGCGGATCGCACACTTGACGCTCCGTCGTGCGTCAAGTGTTTGATCCACTATAGAAAAGTCCCATTTAGCTAAAGAGTGTCCCATTAGAATCAAGTCCGCTGTGGTCTTTGTTAAGTGAGACCAACTTGCTTCGACTTAAGTTGACTTTCAAGCGATTTTGTGTTGAATAACTTAATCTTAGATTCAGAACCTTGGTGATTTGCTATGAAAACGAAGTATTTAATTAATTTATACTAGTGGGTGAAGGCGCATCGCACACTTAACGCACGACGGACCGCTAATATATCGCAGCGCGGTCTGTCAGATCCTAGATAGAATCTATCCGAGATAGAAATGTCAATCCCCATACTGAAACCGCACTCGAGGGACGGCGTTAGTGCTGCGTCAACAGCAGTTGAGCGGTTTTAGTATGGGAATTGACATTTATAGTATGGATCTGACAGAACGCTGCGATATTTTTGCGGTCCGTCGTGCGTCAAGTGTGTTCCTCGCCGGGATCTATAAATCTATCTCTTATGTTAATCCAAGTTACCCTGTATGTGTGTCCCAAACTTTATGAGAATCAGTTCAGCAGTTTTTGTGTCAAGGAATGACATAGGTACTAACAAATGTACAAACTTTCGCAAGTGTTATAATAGCACAATACACATACAATATACATGCGCATCACGCCTTTATCCGTTGTGGGGTAGGCAGAGCGTAAACGGTCTTAAAGGTAGGTACGGGCGCTAGCAACGTGTCTGACAGATATTGAGGGTTGTTTCACTTTGCATCTTTCCTTCCCTAGGGAGGAAAGTGATTTGTGTGGATTTTTGTCTCCCGCTAATTTAAACCGTGAAGAATGACTCACGTTCCTCTCTAGGTTTCGTAAAGTTATAGGGCAGTTTCTATGTAGGATTAGGATAAATATGCCGTGTGATGCCGGCTTAGAATAGCATCACCCCACATCCTTTCCGCGGGTGTCGTAAGAGGCGACTAAGGGACTCGAGTATTGGTGTATTACAATTTTTAAGCGTCAGGACAATCTGTCACTATAGTGATACACATATTTTCTGAAACAACCTTGGAAAACAATCCTCAAAAATGTCAGACGTGGCGAAAGCGACCGTATTCTTACGGCCGCTAACGCTCTGCCTAACCCGCAAATTGTGATATGTGTGTGTGTGTGTGTGTGTATAGAGTAAATAACATTACATAATATCTTCCTACGCAACGTCAATTAATTTAAGCTCACGAATTTACCAATTACGTTCCGAAATTACCTCCTTAATCTACTTTAATGCCTCAGATTCGCGCCCATTTAATTTCTTGTCCTCATTAAATTTATGCCGTGTGATCCAGCCATTTCTTTCCCTTGGGTCGTAAGAGGCGATTGAGGGACTCAAAGGTTTCATGTGTATTACAACTTTAGGCGACAGGCTGACACCCTGTCACTACAGTGATACACGTGTCATCTAAAAGGCCCCTCATATTAGTCAAACGTGGCGATAGCGGGCGTTAATACTCTGCCTACACAGCAAGGGATAACAGCGTGATAATTAGGTTCCTTACAGCTCAAATGAGCTGCTTTTTAAAGCGATCTAAAACGACATTTGGTATGAAAAACTGAAAGTATGACATCATGCCTTTGCATTTATATTATTTTTCTGTTTATTGATTCAAACTTAGAATATTTCGAAATATTATCACTGAAGTCCTTAGTTTTTTTGGACAATGGTTTTAAGCGTACAACTTTTATTTTTTATTAATGACCCAGAAACCTTGAGAATTATAATATGTATGTCTGTGTATTATAGGTATGTTTTCGCGCCAAAATTCACAGAGAATGGAGACGATGCGACCGAAAATAACCCGGCAGAGGTCGCCCTTAAACTTTTGAATTTGGAATTAGACAGCGAAAAGGGTTGGACAGTGAAAAATGTTCGTGACCTCGGCTGGGCTATACATTAGTTTAAATTCTTGCGTGCCTATGAATAGATACACTTTGCGTAAAAATCTAAAAATGAATCTATTTTGTAGGTATGAAAGGATTTTACTTGTTGTGACAAACAAGATACATACTCATATCACGCCTTAATTCTTTGCGGTGTAGCCAGAGCGTCAATAACCATGAAAATGCCGTAATGTTGACGTTGGCTTTTACGAAGAAATGAAGAAGAAGGAAAAGATGGTTCCGAGTTTTGGAGGGCACGTCAAGCCCTAGGTTTCGGTTGATATCTATGATTACTCAGGCGGCGGTCGTTACACAACTATTAGTAGGTGGTTGAAAAACTTTGATAATAGGGTTCATCGGATCGTCAGAAGACTCGGTATCCCACTCGCTAAAAAGAAGACGAAAGAAATACGTTCGCAAGAATCGACACTAAGTGACAGTTGAGTTAGCGGGGTTAACGGGTCTATTTGTAATATGTGGAAGAATGTGGAACACGAAATGGCGGAAAAAACGGCCATGGGCGCGTAAAATTGAAAATCGAAGGCCGGAAGTAGATTACAATGTCTGTTTTGGCGCTTGTTCCATAACTTTGATGCAACTTCTGGAATTAAAATGAGATGATTCCTTCATCAGCTGTACTTCTTAAATGCGCCCCTTGACAACATTATTTCTGATCTCGGAAAAAGTCTTGCCTCAGTCACTGATTAAATCGTCTGTCACAGACGTACGAGGCCAATGATGATTTTGATAACATTAACAATTGCATGCCAGAATTGTGTTTAGCAGGAATTTTGACATTTGAGTTATAATGATTTCTTTGGAAAGAAATCTCTTCCGATTAGCTCAGTGGCATTAATGTACGCTTGAAGATTGTCTAGAAAACACGTCATAATACATACATACATATATCACGCCTTTATCCCTTGCGGGGTAGGCAGAGCGTTAACGGCCGTAAAAATACGGCCACTATCGCCACGTCTGACATTTTTGAGGATTGTTTTCCAAGGTTGTTTCAGAAAACATGTGTATCACTACAGTGACAGGTTGTCATCCTGTCGCCTAAAAATTGTAATACACCAATACTCTCGAGTCCCTTAGTCGCCTCTTACGACACCCGCGGGAAGAATATGGGGTGATGCTATTCTAAGCCGGCATCACACGGCACGGCACGTCATAATGATTATAATAATACAACAAGACTAGCTGATGTTATTACTTTAAAATTTTAAACAATAGGACGGGAAGGTCGACGGAGGATTAATAAATTATTAAAATGTTTGATTTCGTTATGATGTTATGATATTACATTCATATCTTTTCTTTTCGTATGGGACACCGAGTTGTCCAACGACTCAATCAACCTTATTGTCAGAATTGTGAATTTTCATTTAGCGCAGCTGTATCAGTAAAAAAATCCGGATTGTGATAATAATGTTTAGGTAATGAAGTTTTTTTAATATGCTTAGGGATTCATTTTGAAATCCTAATGTATTTTCGTATTAGTCTTGCCCACACCTAGTTGTTAAAGTATGTTTATATTTAAATTTGCAAAATTTTCGACCACAGCCTGGATTCGAACCAGCGACTTTCGCTATCAGTGCCTACTGACGTCGCCTCTACCATACAGGGCTCCATCTACCGGGATAGTTATGCAACTAAATGAATAGTATACAGGGTGTAAAAAAAATTGCTGCAAAAATTTTGACGAGTTAATCAGCCCATGAAACTGAACAATTTTCCCCAAGGAACATAGGTCGAAAGATGAAAAAAAAACCTTTGGAACCTTTGGTTGGACCTCCCTTACAGTTGACTCGCGCGACTGCTAGTTTTTGCATGGGGAGGTCCAAAAATTTATTTCATATTTCGACATTTGCTTCTTGGAGAAAGTTGTTCAGTTTCATGGACTGGTTCACGCCTTAAAATATTTGCCGCTAATATTTTTACACCTTATATTAAGTTACAGGTATCTACCTACTATAGTATGAATTTCTAAGAGCTATTTATCATCCACGTCAGGTTTTCCACAAAAATGGGCCATATTTCGCTATAACTTTGCTTCATTAAATAATTATTCATAAAAATAATTAGCAAACAACTTTCATAAATTGCGACAGAGACAAAATCTTTCGTAAACTCATCAATCACCGAAAAATAACAACATTTTCGCGAAATTCCGAAGCGTAAAAGTGTAATTACATTGGTAAACTTTATTTTTGCGCGGGAAAAGTTTTTGAGCGCCACAAAAGGGTCCGCGGTTGGAAAAGGTACTAAATTAACTCTTCATTTTGCAGAAGGTCCAAAACTGAACATCTACACTCCTTTCAAAAATAAACAGTAACTGAATTTTTATACATATTATTTATAGGCATAGAATAGCATAACCCCATTTCTTTCGCGCCGGTGTCGTAAGAGGCGACTAAGGGACTCAAGCATTTCATGTGTATTACAACTTTAGGCGACCGGTTGACAACCTGTCACTACACTCTGTCCGTTAACACTCTGCCTTCTCCGCATAGAGTCTTTTGGTGGATCGCGCACTTAACGCACGACAGACCGCTAAAATATCGCAGCGTTCTGTCAGATCCATACAAGAAATGTCAATCTCCATACTGAAACCGCTCAACCGCTGTTGACGCAGCGCTATCGCAGCGTTGTCCGTCGAGTGCGGTTTTAGTATGGGGAGTGACGTTTCTAGTATGGATCTGACAGACCGCTGTGATATTTTAGCGGTCCGTCGTGCGTTAAATGTGCGAAGAACGCAATGTGACAGAATGTTTTTCCCCGAAATTGCCACGTTTTTGTTTTCGTCCTCCTCTCGTGGCGTGGAACTCGGTGAATTGTCGGGAAAATGCGCGAGAAAGGCTAATGCGGACAGCGATGCGGCAACATCGATCCGAGCGCGTTTAGACGGGACAGTGGACTTGCGCCAGTAGATGGTTTAGTAGCCAGTAGATGGTTTAGTTAGTGATGGGGAAGAGAATACCATGTGATGCCGGCTTAGAATAGCATCCATATCCTTCCCGCGGGTGTCGTAAGAGGCGACTAAGGGACTCGAGGGTATTGGTGTATTACAATTTTTAGGCGACAAGCTGACAACCTGTCACTATAGTGATACACATGTTTTCGGAAACAACCTTGGAAAACAATCATCAAAAATGTCCGACGTGGCGATAGCGACCGTATTATTACGGTCGTTGGCGCTCTGCCTACCCCGCAAGGGATAAAGGCGTGATATATGTATGTATGTATGTGTGTATGCATAGAATGCCGTGTGATCCCGGCTTAGAAAAGCATAACCCCAGGCAACATCGATCCTAGTGCGTTTAGACGGGACAGTGGACTGTCGCCAATAGATGGTTTAGCGAATGAGGAAAACTTAAAGCCTTTTGCAGCTTTTTCTTTTTGTGTAGGACACCAAGTCTTCCAACGATCCGATGAATCATGAAAATGTCACAATTTTTCAACCGCCTTCTATAAGTAGCAGGCTTTTTCTTCTTCTTATCGTGTCGATGGCAAATTTTGCTTTTATGTGCCCTAAATTCAGCCACCAGGCTTCTGACATGGTTGTGTAACGACCGCCGTCTAAGTTATCATAGACAGCAACCGGGACCTACGGCTTAACGTGCCATCCTAAACACGGAACTATCTTACTTATGGACAATCGGGTGGTTCAGCCCGCGATGTCCTAACCAGACTGGGAACAGATTCACAGAGGGATAAATATCAACTTTGTGAATGACCCACCGAGAATGGAACCTGGAACCTTCTGCGTCAAAGGCAGTCGCATTACCATTGCGCCACATCAGTTGTCAGGTTAAAAAAAGCATTATTGTCCAAATGCAACAAAGCTGTAAGTACACACGGGCATGTAAGTGTGTACGGACACACGTAAGATGCGTCGACCAAGCCAAGTGGCTCAGTCAAAAGTGGCTGACATTTTGGAATGCAGCACAAACGATGTAAGTATACGGACAGTCGTAGGACGGGTCGACCGGGCCAGTCAACTGGCTAGGAAAGTGACTGGCAGGGCAGTAACTGGCGCGTTGGAACGCAGCACAAGCTGTAAGTATACAGATAGAGATAGGACGGGACCGAAATAAGTCAAATCGATCCACTGTGAAAACGCACGTAAATGGGGGGGAGGGTTACAATAGAGGGGGGGACAGTGGATCAAGGTCGACCAACGCATTTTATGGCCCACTTAAGTACATTTTAATATCAGTTATTAATGATATTTTAGTAGGTTTATTATAGAGTCCAGCGTATAGCAAAAAAGAATAAGATGGGCTGTGTAATGCCAGCTAAGAATAGAATCACTTCATTTTGATTTCTTCATTTTGATCTTACCTATACCTACACGGTTTTCTGTAAAAATACCCTCAAATATTTGTCAAACGTGGCGATTGTTTTGTGACCGCTGTCGCGATAAAGACGTGTTATGTGTAAGTAAGGTAGGTGGTAAATTATTTCAATAATTTCGAACAAGTAAATCTTTCAATCTTTTGCCGTGTGATGCCGGCTTCGAATAGCATCACCCCACATCCTTCCCGCGGGTGTCGTAAGAGGCGACTAAGGGACTCGAGAGTATTGGTGTATTACAATTTTTAGGCGACAGGCTGACAACCTGTCACTATAGTGATACACATGTTTTCTGAAACAACCTTGGAAAACAATCCTCAAAAATGTCAGACGTGGCGATAGCGACCGTATTATTACGGCTGTAAACGCTCTGCCTACCCGGCAAGGGATAAAGGCGTGATATATGTATGTATGCAAATCTTTCAAAGGCGAAGTTACAAAAACTAAAACTCTGTAACTAAAAGTGAAAGATGGTATTGAAGTGTAATCGAAAACCGATCAAAGTGTAATTTGGCCTAAAGTATTATAATTATAAGTTGGGGTGGAATTATAGGTTCTTTGTTTGAAATAGTGGAAACCGATATATTTTAAAATCAATACATACACATACATATATCACGCCTATTTCCCTTGCGGGGTAGGCAGAGCGATGGCCGTAAGTATACGGTTGCTGTCGCCACGTCTGACATTTTTGAGGATCGTTTTCCAAGGTTGTTTCAGAGAACCACAACTCCATATTACTATAGTGACAGGTTGTCAGCCTGTCGCCTAAAATTGTAGGTAATATTCTTAGTTGCCTTTTACAACACCCGCGGGAAGAAATGGGATGATGCTATTCTAAGCCGGCGTCACACGGAAAAATTGTAAGTAATATTATCTATTTCAATTTTATTTATTTTTATAATTGGCCAATTAAATCAAAAATAGAGAGTGTAGAATCGGGAAACTATTTTATTCGCGCGAAATTTGGCGGCACCCCAACTTGTAACAATGCCTTCAATTCCGCGGAACACTATCATTCCTTAAAAATAAATAAATTGTTCGAAATCATTTGCGCTCTGCCTACCCCACAAGGCATGGATACTATTTAGTTCCATCACATTGGACGACCAATGTGGCGCAGTGGTAGTGCGACTGCCTGTGACGCAGAAGGTTCCAGGTTTGATTCTCGGTGGGCCGTAAGTAAGACGGTTCCGTGTTTCGGATGGCACGTTAAGCCGTAGGTCCCGGTTGCTGTCTATGATCACTTAGATGGCGGTCGTTACACAACCATGTCAGAAGCCTGCTACTTGTAGAAGGCGGTTGAAAAATTCTGACACTAGGGTTCATCGGGTCGTTGGATGACTCGGTGTCCCACACGAAAAGAGGAAAAAGTTCCATCAAGAAATCACAGAAAAAAAAAATTACAAAAACATTTTATAAAATAACTTGTAAAATATAAGTTTCATGGGCTGGAAGCTAATTTTTTACACCCTGTATAATATGACGATGCGATGAAGCGTCACTGCAAAGCATTTAAAAAGGTAAAGGTACAGAAAAAGGATAGAAATTCTTTAAGAAATTTAAATGCCTATTAATAGTGTTGATGACAATATTATGCCGTGTGATGCCGGCTTAGAATAGCATCACCCCACATCTTTCCCGCGGGTGTCGTAAGAGGCGACTAAGGGACTAGAGAGTATTGGTGTATTACAATTTTTAGGCGACAGGCTGACAACCGGTCACTATTGTGATACACATGTTTTCTGAAACAACCTTGGAAAACAATGCTCAAAAGTGTCAGACGTGGCGATAGCGACCGTATTCTTACGGCTGTTAACGCTCTGCCTACCCTGCAAGGGATAAAGGCGTGATATATGTGTGTATGTATATTTTTATAGCTTTAATAATTTTGCATCAAGAAATGTACACGCAAGAATTGAGGTTTTGGTGGGTAGGGTAAGTAAGGCAATTACCGAACACATCCGGCATAGCTGCTGGTGTCTTGCCAACAGATGGCGCGCATAATTTGATTTATGGACGCTAATATTCGGATTATTATTGTAATACCAAAATTAAGTTCATTTTCCTAAGCACCGTATAAACTTTCCGGATGCGATTGTTGGACGGAAAAATTGAATATCATGTCATGCGTTGCCGCGTCTGATTGCGGCTGTCAAAACCCATACTATAGAACGATGTGTATGTGAGTCACCTTTTTTTGACGTAGCCGGCCTACGATCCTTTCATCGTTCATCGGGACGTTGGACGACTCGGTGTCCCACACGAAAAGAGATAGGGTTGTAGTCAACTCAGTAAGTTAATATGAACAGCCTGAATAATACATAGGACATTCATAAAACACTCTAAAAAACCGACCCCTATGCGCTCTTCTTTCTTTACTTTTTAAATGGGACTGCGAGTCGTCCAACGACCAACCCGACGAACCCTGGTGTCAGAATATTTCAACCGTCTACTACCTATGACACGACTCAGACATGGTTGTATAACGACCATCTACGTAATCAACCACAGACAGCAACAGGAACCCGCTTAACGTGCCCTCAGAAACACGTAACTATCTTTCTTACAATCAAGTGGTTCAGCCTTGGGTTCAGCCTACAAAATCCTAACCTAACTAGAGTAGAAACAAATTCACAAAGTGATAAATATGAACTTTGTCAGTGCGCCACCGAGAATCGAACCTAGAACCTTTGCGTGGCATCGTCCGTCAAAATGACCCCTTTATCTTCACTACTTCTTTTCGTGTGGGACACCGAGTCGTCCAGCGACCCAGTGAACTCTAGTGTCAATATAATCTTCACGAAAGTGCTTGTATATTGCTTTGACTGCAGACTATAGGGACATTCAAAATCTTCAAACAAAGCGATATGATTTATTGTTTTATTAATATCACGTACGGTCCGCATATAAATTGAATTTCACAATCGAAATATCTTGGCATTGTACCAAGCGTGGTAGTAGGGGAGGATTGCAAATTAAAATCATATGCAGTGAGGCAATCACTCTTGAGCGTTATAGACTTATTCGAATGCTCTAATGTAGACTGGTAGATAATTATATTGGCATTAAGTCCACCCATGTAAACATTTAGTGCGTTAAGTTCAATAAGTAAAATTTTTATCTATATATAAGTACAATTTTTATCTTTTTAGCATTTATGTGTAGATAAATGCTAAAAAGATAAAAATTGTACTTATATATAGATAAAATAAATTGATAAGATAAAATAAATTGAATAGATAAATTGTGGGGTCCTTTTGGATCCATTCCTAAATATTTCAGAATAAAAACAAGATAATATTTTTTTCCCATAAACATATTTTTGAACTGCTTTTCGATTTGCCATGGGAATAAGATAATTTAATATTGGATTTGAAATTGTTGAAGATTTCTTGTGGAGAAAAAATAAAAATAAATTGACTAGTAGCTTTTAGGGTATATCGTTTACCAGCAAAACAAATAAAAACCTTTAAAAATATATTGGTATAAATGTAGGTAAACGGACAGCCCTAACCTAATATTGCTACTTCAGAACTACCCATTTTTTTTGTGTTGGGCTCTACGGGCCCCGGGGGCCATCAAAACTACGCCTGTCGGCTTGGTGGAGAACAAGGGCTCACCCGGAAATAAGCTGTTGTTCAAACTACCAGCCCAAAATGGGCTTAGAAGTTTTTCTTGGAAGAACGGGCTAAGTCTACCGGGTACATGCCGGTAATTGCCAAAATGAGGCGCTAATGAGCATTCAAAACTAACCAACCTAGCTCCCCAACTACAAGGTAAATGAGGCTATTCTCAACAACTTCCGCATCCGCCAGGTTCTTACTTGCCTATAAATTATGTCTCACACATACAATTAAGCAAACAAAGATGGTTTTTACATGCTCCGCAAAAGTTTTTTTTTTTTAATATAATTTATCGTGTGATGCCGGCTTAGAATAGCATCGCCGCTTATCTTTCCCGTGGGTGTCGTTCGAGGCGACCAAGGGATTTGAGACTTTATGTGTATTGCGGTTTTGGGCGACAGGCTGACAACCTGTCACTATGGTGATACACAGTCTTCTGTTACCCTCAAACTTTTGTCAGACGTCGCGTCAATGTCCGTTATTACGGATGTTAGGCTCTGCCTACCCCGTAAGGGATATGGACGTGATAATAGTATGTATGTTTAATAGCACTAAAAATTACATAGAAATAGTTATTATTAAGGATCATCACATCACATCAGCCTTTAGCAGTCCACTGCTGGACTGCTGCCCCAGGGTAAGCCACAATGAACGATCTCCCGCTTTCGTCATCCAGTCGCTACCAGCCGCTCTCTTTAAGTCATCGGTCCATCTGGCCGGAGGGATAATTAAGAATAAGTAACATGTGTTTTTACTCACGTACATTTACCGACTGCTCTTACGGTGAGCGAAAAACATCGTGATGAGACCCACATTCAAATAAAATTTGAATTCAAATGATATTTGAATGTGACTTAACCTAGGATTCGGGCCAGGTTAGCCTTCGGGTTGCAGAGGTCAGATAGCAGTCGCTCTTTGCAAAAACTTGGTCCCTCGTCAAATCCCCTAGGTTCGGTAGCCGACCCCGACAGAGAACGGGATAAGGCAAGGAGAATAATGAACTTATTTTTTTCTTTCTCGTCGCATAGATTTGCGAAAACGACGGTAAGTGAGGCAATTACTGCTTACTTCCGGTTTCCCGTTGATTATATACTCAGGGTTAAAACAGGCTCTAAAAATAGGTGCAGTATATAACCTTTGATGATTTTTTGCGTCCTAATTGTTCTATTTTAAAATGGCGGTTCCCTCATTTCACGTACAGGGTTGTGCATTTTTAGCGCATCCGTAACGCATGCGTCTGTCTGATACAAAAAAATTAACTCCCCATACTAGTACCGCTTGGCTCTCGACGCGCGACCTAGCTAACGCAGCGCTAGCGCAGCGTCGTGCGTTGGACCTGCATCGATTGGTTTATGGGGAGTATTGGGGAGTGACGTTTCTAGTATGGATCTGACAGGAGCATACGATAGCGCAGCGTTATTTTGTACCGAATTGTGCTAGAGGCCTCTTCTTTTGAACTACGCAAAAGATTTTTAATGCATTTTGTAATAGTTACTCGTATAAGTCGTCTTATTCCCAAACGATTATATAAGGTGTAAAAATATTATCTGCAAATATTTTAAAGGGTGAATTAGCCCATGAAACTGAACAACTTTCGCCAAGAAGCATAGGTCGAAATATGAGAAAAATTTTTGGACCTCCTATACAAATTGATTTGTTTGGTCAAAATTGATTTGTTTGGTCACTAATTTTGTATGGGAGGGCTAAATTAATTTTTCCATATTTCGACCTATGTTCTTTGGAGAAGTGGTTCAGTTTCATGGGCCGGTTAAAGATTTTTTTTTACACCCTGTATGTATGTAGTGAGTAGAATAAACCTCAGTAAGCGGCTTATACTTAAACGATTTTATTTAGTTTGTTCACAAGATTAATGGTAAAGTGTCGGAAGCAAAATTAAATTGAATTACTCAGGGTTTTAGTTAGGGAGGTGACATTAGTAACAATAATTCGTTTATTTATACCGACGACGACCGATGTGGCGCAGTGGTAGTGCGACTGCCTGCCACGCAGATGGTTCAGGGTTCGATTCTCGGTGGGTCACTCACAAAGTTGATATGTATCACTTTGTGAATTTGTTCCCAGTCTGGTTAGGACATTGCGAGCTGGACCACCCGATTGTCCGTAAGTAAGTTGGTTCCGTGTTTCGGATGGCACGTTAAGCCGTAGGTGCCCGTTGCTGTCTATGATTACATAGGCGGCGGTCGTTGCACAACCATGGCAGAAGCCTGCTACTTGTAGAAGGCGGTTCAAAAATTCAGACACTAGGGTTCATCGGTACGTTGGACGACTAGGTGACACGAAAAGAGAAGTTTCTATTCATTTATTTTAGACAACCTGTCACTATACTGATACACTTCTCACCTGAAACAACTCACAAAAAATTATCAAACGTTGCCATAACGACCGTACTTTACGGTTGTTAACGTTCTGCCTACCCCGCTAGAGATAGAGATAGGCGTGATTTGTGTATGTATGTATGTATAATTTAGTTAGCAAAAAAAAAGTTTAGGTAATAATATGAATAAATCGAATTTATCAAAAATATTGTTTTTCTTCTATTTATTTGGTTTTTTTAATTGATGCTACGCAAGACCCGAAATAATTTGTCGGTGCAAATATTATCTATGTAGTGACTTTTTTTGTACCCACTACTCAGAAATTTTAAAAACGATTATAAAATAATCGATTAATAAAATTTGCACAATGGATATTTTTGTAAATAAAAATCAGTTATTTCTATAACCGATTATTCTTGTACATCACTAGTTCCAGCCAAAAGGCTAATGTCGGTCTAAAAGGACGAATGAACGAATGAAAGACCGAATGGTTTCACGGCTCAACGGAAATTGATTGAAAAAGTGTTCCGTTTTGATATCACTCACTAGGATTGTGGAAAATCCAAAAATCTTCTTTCTATGAAGTACTGTCATTCTCCTTGCCTTATCCCGTTCTCTGTCGGGGTCGGCTACCTAACCTAGGGTATTTAACATGGAACCAAGTTTATACACAGAGCGACTGCCATCTGATCTTTGCAACCCTAAGGCTAACCTGTCCCGAATCCTGGGTTAAGTCACATTCAAATATAATCTATGAAGTATCTAAGGTGTAAAAATATTAGCTGTAAATATTATAAAGAGTGAATCAGACCATGAAACTGAATAATTTTCCCCTATAAATGTAGGTCGAAATATTATGAGAATTTGGACCTCCCATACAAATTAACTTGGTCGGTCGGTTTGTTTCTTGAATACATATTTTTTAACTATACAGGGTGTAAGAGACGGTGTAATTAAAACTTTGCAGGCGTGCTCAGACCATGAAACTGAACAACTTTTACTATAGGAAATGTCGTTGAAAAAAGAAAAAAAAATCGGTAAAGAATTTTTTTTTCGAACTTCCATTCAAAATTCCCAATCAGCTGAGTGATTTTGTATAGGAACTCGAAAAATTTTTTCTATTCCCAACATAGCCCCCACAAAAAAAGTTGTTCAGTTTCATGGTCTGAGCACGCCTGCAAAGTTTTCGTTACACCGTCTCTTACACCCTGTATATAAAATTGCTTGCTTTGCTTGAATATTTCCTCATATTTTCCCTTGTCCATGAAGGTAGCGTTTGAAAATGTCAACTACCCACATTTTTCTAAGAAAACATGCCAGGAGCTCTATTTCTGAAATTCGAAATGTCGGAGTAGAGTGATATTGGAGTAAAATAATGTCGGAGTACCTATATTGGTTTTGGACTTAAGTAACTTCGAAATACAGTAATGTCGGAGTAGAGTGATATCAGAAGTAAAATAATGTCGGAGTACCTATAATGATTTTGGACTTAGGTAACTTCGAAATACAGTAATGTCGGAGTAGAGTGATATTGGAGTAAAATAATGTCGGAGTACCTATATTGATTTTGGACTTAAGTAACTTCGAAATACAGTAATGTCGGAGTAGAGTGATATCAGAAGTAAAATAATGTCGGAGTACCTATATTGATTTTGGACTTAAGTAACTTCGAAATACAGTAATGTCGGAGTAGAGTGATATCAGAAGTAAAATAATGTCGGAGTACCTATAATGATTTTGGACTTAGGTAACTTCGAAATACAGTAATGTCGGAGTAGAGTGATATCAGAAGTAAAATAATGTCGGAGTACCTATATTGATTTTGGACTTAAGTAACTTCGAAATACAGTAATGTCGTATAGAAATCTGCTACTTTTATGCTTGTATCTTACGTACTACTTAAGTTATCGATTCCCACCTTACTCTCAAAAATTCACACATAATAATTGTAGGCTAATTAAGAAGAAGAAGAAGAAGAATATTTTTTTACCATAAAAACATCACAACACATTTGACCCGGCTAGTCAGAAGATGTGGGTTCGAGTCCCATCGGTGGCATAAGATTCCTAACAAAAAAGTTAATAAAACATCAAGTAAAAAAAAAATTAAAACGTGTCGTTAGATCGGCCGTTTTGGACTTTCGTGCACGGAACCGAAAACGAATGTGTCAGAAATTGAGCTCCTGAATAGCATTATTAAGGTGAGTCTCACTTAATACACAACGGAGCGATATTTTACCGCATCCGTAACGCATGCGTCTGTCAGATGCTAAGACATTTCAAACCCATACTAAAAACCGACGTTTACGCAGGTCCAATACATACACCTGCGCCAACGGATGCGTCTGTTAAACAACGCAAGTTCATCCGTTGGTGCTGCTTCAACCTTAGTTTTTACCCGACTACAGCAAAGCAAAAAGGAGGGTTATGAGTTTTATGGTCTGAGCACGCCTGCAAAGTTTTCGTTACACCGTCTCTTACATCCTGTATATAAAATTGCTTGCTTTGCTTGAATATTTCCTCATATTTTCCCTTGTCCATGAAGGTAGCGTTTGAAAATGTCAACTACCTACATTTTGCTAAGAAAACATGCCAGGAGCTCTATTTCTGAAGTTTCATATTGAAATCTGCTACTTTTATGCTTGTATCTTACGTACTACTTAAGTTATCGATTCCCACCTTACTCTCAAAAATTCACACATAATAATTATAGGCTAATTAAGAAGAAGAAGAATAATTTTTTACCATAAAAACATCACAACACATTTGACCCGGCTAGTCAGAAGATGTGGGTTCGAGTCCCATCGGTGGCATAAGATTCCTAACAAAAAAGGTAATAAAAACATCAAGTAAAAAAAAATATTAAAATGTGTCGTTAGATCGGCCGTTTTGTACTTTCGTGGACGGAACCGAAAGCGAATGTGTCAGAAATTGAGCTCCTGAATAGCATTCTCAAGGTGAGTCTCACTTTATACACAACTGAGCGATATTTTACTACACCCGTAACGCATGCGTCTGTCAGATGCTAGGACATTTCAAACCCATACTAAAAACCGCCGTTTACGCAGGTCCAGTACATGAACCTGCGCCAACGGATGCGTCTGTCAATCAACGCAAGTTCATCCGTTGGTGCTGCTTCAACGTTAGTTTTTAGTATGAGGAATTGAAAATTTTTTTAGATATGTCAGACGCATGCGCATAAGGATGCGCTTCAAAGACGCAGCGTCGTACGTTAGAAGTGGGATTTGCCTACGCTAAGAAAACATGCCTGAATAGCATATTATATCAGGCTGCAGCGAGGAGCGGCGACATTGTCAAAACATGTCAGAAATAGCGCTTAAAATATGCTGCACTGCCATGAGTACACATAACCAGATAGTAGAAAAAGCTTTTTGGGTTTTAGTTATTTTACGCCTCAATAGATGGCGTTGTTAGTTTAAAAATAACTCCCAGTAGTAGTAGTACATACACTTTGTATATGAGGTATATTTTTTTTCTACATATTTCGACCTATGTTTCTTAGAAAAGGTTGTTCAGTTTGATGGACTGGTGCACAAAATATTTGCAGTAGACTTTTTATATCCTTTCACAAATCACTGTCAAGAAAGAAATCTCTTTTTACAAATTTTCATTATGCAACTTTAATAAAAAATAGAAACACGGTCGTAGGTCTCGGTTTCTATCTATGATTACTTAGACGACGGTCGTTACACAACCATATCAGAACCCAGCTAATTGTAGAGGGCGGTTGAAAAATTTTGAAACTAAGGATCATTAGGTCGTTGGATAACTCGGTGTCGTCGTCGTCGTCGTCTCAGCCGATAGACGTCCACTGCAGGACATAGGCCTCCCCCAAGGATCTCCACGATGATCGGTCCAGCGCCACCCGCATCCAGCGGCTTCCCGCGACCTTCACCAGATCGTCGGTCCACCTTGTGGGAGGCCTACCTACGCTGCGTCTACCGGTCCGTGGCCGCCACTCGAGAACTTTCCGGCCCCAGCGGCCATCGGTCCTACGAGCAATATGCCCCGCCCACTGCCACTTAAGTTGCGCAATCCTTCGAGCTATGTCGGTGGCTTTGGTTCTTCTCCGGATTTCCTCATTTCTGATTCGATCGCGGAGAGAAACTCCGAGCATAGCCCTTTCCATTGCCCTTTGAGTGACCTTGAGCCTTCTTATGAGGCCCATTGTTAGCGGCCACGTCTCAACTCCGTAAGTCATCACTGGCAACACGCACTGATCCCAGACTTTTGTCTTGAGGCACTGCGGTAGTTGTTGAGAAGAGAAGATGTTACGTAGCTTCCCGAACGCTGCCCAGCCGAGTTGGATTCGACGATTGACCTCTTTCTGAAAGTTGGACCTACCCAGCTGGACTATTTGTCCCAGGTAGACATACTCGTCGACAACTTCCAGAGTAGAGCCCCCAACTGTCAGAGTAATGGGTGCAACAAGAGAGTTTGACATAACCTTGGTCTTGTCCATGTTCATTTTTAGACCCACTTGTTGGGAGGCTCTATTGAGGTCATCGAGCATTGTACCGAGGTCCTCCAGGGTTTCCGCCATGACCACGATATCGTCGGCAAAACGAAGGTGAGTCAGATACTCGCCGTTGATGTTGATGCCAAGTCCTCTCCAGTCCAAGAGCTTGAAGACGTCTTCCAGTGCTGCTGTGAACAGTTTCGGTGATATTACATCTCCCTGTCTCACTCCTCGCTGCAACTGGATAGGTTTCGAGTCCTGGTCCTGAAGTCGAACTGACATGGTGGCGCTTTCGTACAAGGACTTCAACACTTCGATATACCGATAGTCAGCTTGGCACCGCTGAAGAGACTGAAGTACGGCCCATGTTTCGATCGAATCGAAGGCTTTTTCGTAGTCCACAAACGCGAGGCAGAGTGGTTGGTTATACTCTTCAGTCTTCTGTATAACTTGCCTCAGCGTATGAATGTGATCCACGGTGCTAAAGCCTTTTCGGAAGCCGGCTTGTTCGGGAGGCTGGAAGTCGTCGAGCCTGCGTGCGAGACGATTCGTTATGACTCTTGAGAACAGCTTGTAGACATGGCTCAGAAGCGTGATGGGTCTGTAGTTCTTCAGCAAAGACTTATCGCCCTTTTTGAAGAACAGCATCACCACGCCTCTGTGCCACGCCTGTGGCGTTTTGCCCTCGAGTATGACAGAGTTAAACAATTTCTGCAGTGCTTTAAGTATCGGTTTACCACCGGCTTTCAGAAGCTCTGCCGTAACTCCATCATCACCCGGCGCCTTGCTGTTTTTTAGCTGTTTCAGAGCCATACTAACTCGGTGTACCACTGGAAAAAGAATAATAAAAAATCACCAAATCTTTGTATAAAATTTTAAAATTTTCATGTAGTGCATAGTAGAGATTTCTGGACGAAAGCCAAATAGTTGGATATAACAAAGAATTTTGTTAAAATGCATAATGCATTTTGAATGTCGTGTTACGTTAGAAAATCAGTTCAACATTTCCATGAAGCCAGTAGGTTTATTTCTTCATTGTCTACTTTTTTAGAGAGAACATAAAGCGAAATATTATTATTATGTCAGTAACTGAATCCTGATCTCGCTGGTGGATAGAGTTCGTAAACTCTTTCTTCTTTTCGTGTGGGACACCGAGTCTTCCAACGACCCAATGAACCCTAGTGTCAGAATTTTTCAACCGCCTACTACAAGTAGCAGTGTGGCACTTGGAGGTGCCACAAAAACAACAAACACTTGGCTCTTTTAAAATTTTATTGAGCTAGGAAAAAAAGACCCTAAAAATAACAAAACCAGGTTAACACAGTGATGGATGAGTAAGGGATGAAGATGAATAAGCTAGGACAGATAAATAAGTACCTCCGTGAGGGTTTCCTTGTAATATTGTTATGACACGATAACGGTGATGATTTCCAATTCATTTTTTTATACGATCTTATTTACAATAGTTGATTACTAATTAAACAATCGTGAGGGATTATAATATTTTGCACGCACATTCCTGTTCGAGGATTTAGTATAGAATGAGTCAAAAGAAATTACGTCTGACGACATTCCAATTTCGTAGTTTGAAATGATCCGTGAAAGGAGGGGTGGGGTGACTTGGAAAGGATGCCGACGCAGTGGACTGCTGTCTGATGTGATGTGTTTTTTTGTATAGAATCCGTGCCAAAGCTCATGCCTTTACCAAGGTTTCATGTTTACGGTTTCATGTAACTAACAAAATTAATGGTTTTCGACATGCTGCTTTCGGCACGTAATTTACGTGTAAAACATGCCTCTGAAAATGGCGTGAGTTTATTATTGACTAAAGTGTGAAATTGCTTGTAGCTAAATACTTTGGAAGTTATTACAAAGCTTATTATAAGCTGGAAAACTGTTTAATCGTTCATGCCAAGTAACTTGGCAAAGGAAATCACTTGTTGATTTTATGTTTAGTAAAAGGGACATTTGCCAAATAATTAACCATACGCTTGTAACACAACATTTTTCTTTCTCTCGACATGAACTCGATTTCATTTTATTTACCACTTAACGTGACATGCTGTTTGGTTAGCTTGGCTAGGACATTGCGGGCTGAACCACCCGATTGTCCGTAAGTAAGATGGTTCCGTGTTTCGGATGGCACGTTACCTAAGCCGTAGGTCCCGGTTGCTGGCTATGATCACTTAGGCGGCGGTCGTTACACAACCATGTCAGAAGCCTGATACTTGTAGAAGTCGGTTGAAAAGCTCTGACACTAGGGTTCATCGGGTCGTTGGACAACTCGGTGTCCCATACGAAAAGAAAATGCTATAATATGCTTTGTTTTCTCTTGTTCCCAGGTCACAATGAAGAAGCGTGACATAGTGCTAGTGGTCATCCTGAGTCTCGGCGCTGCTGCAGCCCTGGTGGCCGCTGCGGTGTACCTGTACATAAGGAGAAAGAGGAAGAAGAGGGATGAAGAGGACGATGGCACCAGTTGCGGAGTCAGGTTAGTTTAGTATCACGCGCAACCGATAGATGTCGCTGTTAGTTTTTGAAACGCGCTAGTGGCCGCTGCGGCATATCTCTATATACGGAGAAAGAGGAAGAACAGGGATGAAGAGGACGATGGCACCAGTTGCGGAGTCAGGTAAGTTTAATTCCCCGCGCAACCGATAGATGTCGCTGTTATTTTCTAAAACGCACTAGGGGTATTGCAAAGAAAAATCGTAAGAAAGGGATTGTAAAATATGATGGCAACAGTTGTAGCATCAGGTAAGTTTAATTCTCCGCGAAACCGCCAGATGTCACTGTTAGTTTTTAAAACGCGATAGTGGCGGCTGCAATGTATCTCTACATAAGGGAAAGAGGAAGTAGAGGGATTAAGAGGACAACGGCACCTCTTGCGGAGTCAGGTAAGTTTGATTCCCCACGGAACCGACAGATGTCGCTGTTAGTTTTCAAAACGCGATAGTGGCAGCTGCAATGTGTCTCTACATAAGGAGAAAGAGGAAGAAAAGGGATGAATAAGATGACGGCACCAGTTGCGGAGTCAGGTAATTTTAATTCCTCACGCAACTGACAGATGTCGCTGTTAGTTTTTAAAACGCACTACTTAATGCGTATGTCAGAAGGGGATGATAGGTATGACGGCACCAGTTGCGGCATCAGGTAGGTTTAATTCCACGCGCAATTAATAGATGTCGCTGTTATTTTTTAAACGCGATAGTGGCGGCTACGGTGTACGTCTACATAAGGAGAAAGAGGGATGAAGAAGACGTTTTTTTTTCATATTTCGACCTGTGTTCCTTGGGGAATGTTGTTGAGTTTCATGGGCTGATTCACCCCTTAAAATATTTGCAGCTAATATTTTTACACCTCATGTAAGTTTTATTTTGGATAAGGTGTAAGTAGACCTCAGACGTGGTGTTAGCGGCTGTATTATTATGGCTAACGCTCTGCCTACCCCGCAAGGGATAAAGGCGTGATATATGTATGTATGTAACTAGTTGATATAATACAATGTTTTATCATTTTATCAAGTAAGCAAAATCCAATTGTGATAGTTTCCTAGCCGCAAAACTTCGTTATTCAGGCTTATCGCTTCTCACCACAAACTTCCCACTTTTGCCGACTTTACTAAGTATTTACTGAATCCCGAATGTTACGAAGTTTATGTGGTCGAATCCCAACTGATTTATTATTAAATTGTTTTGTAAGAAAGCGACAAAGGCACTCGAGGGTTTCATGTGTGTTACAATTAGTATTTTACCTAACCACAGATAATATAATACTATTAAAGTAGTACAGATACCTAACGTCATAGAGGGAGTTCGATTACCCTAGGACGGCTATTGGCGGGCTAATTGATATGTCGACTCAGCGCGTGCGTTGCTAGCGACATCTAGCTTATTTATTGGATACTTCGTATTGACGACATTAGATTGAAAAATATTGCAAAAATGTGAATAATTCGCGTGTTTTCCGTCACAAAACATCTTAAACAATGTATTTATAATTTTCCAATACATTGTTTTTTGTAAATTTACTTTTATTTCAGTCTCTTAAGTTGCATCCGCGACCCGTATCGCCATCTATTGGTTTATTTTTGGACTAATTTCTTTTAGTAGGGAATGAGACTCCATGACCTAACACACTGTATAATACAGAGAGATTATCGTGTGGTCCGCTGGTGGTGCTGGCTTAGAAAAACATACACAAACCACGCCTTTATCCCTTCCGGGGTAGGCAGAGCGTCAACAATCGTAAAATTACGGTAGTTATCGCCACAAGTATTGATGGCCCTTTTCGATGATACATGTATCACTGTAGTGACAGGTTGTCAGCCTGTCGCCTTAAATTAGATCCTCGAGTCTAGTTGCCTTTTACAACACCCACGGGAAGAAATTGGATGATGCTATTTTAAGCTGGCATCACACGGCACGGAAAGGTAGTATGACAAAATCTTATAAAAATCTACTTTGTTAATAATAAAATAACTCTAGCATTTCAGTGAATAACTCGAAGCATTGTTTCTATTGAAACATTTTCAGAATTTCAAAGCAATAAATTTTATAAATTCTACAGACTTTACAAAGGAAAACCTCTTAAAGGCAGCTTCTACATAAAACTATTACAAACAGTTACAAAGAAATCCTCGTAGTTACTCGCCTGCAGTCCGCCATTAAAAAAACGGTTGAAAAAGGGTTAATTCTACCGTGGTCTAGAGCTATGGCGGTTCAGACAAATATAGTAAAATGTAAGATTCGGATTACCTGATGCAAAGATTGTCCATCGCCATTCAACGCGGCAACGCGGCGAGTGTCATGGGCACCTTTGCGGCTGGTGTGTGCCGGAGTGGTATTTTTGCTTAATTGAATTTTTATTATTTTAACTATTTTGTACAATACAATACAATACAATATCATTTATTTGCACAGAATACAGTTCACAACAGATCTTAAAATTAAAACAACACCGTGTATTCAGCCTGCAGGCAGGCGCGCAAAATTTCTTAATTAAAATTAAAATCTAAAAATCAAATTACAATTACAATGTCAAAATCAATTACAATTAGGTACAATTTAAATAATTATCAAATGTCAAAAAATATTATACATAAAATAAATGTCATTTCAAGTCAAAATAGAGTTGCAATTAATATGATTTACATTTTGAAGTCCATGTATTCCCGTATACTGTAAAAACAGTGCTCAAGTAAAAACATTGTTAATTTATTTTTAAAAGGGGTTTTGTTTAAATTTTTTAGGTCGTCAGGAAGCCTGTTATATAATAAAATTCCCATATTATAAATGTTCTTGTATGACATTGTATTATATTTGAATAAATAAGTACGTAATATATTATTCAAAATTAGGAGCTGGTTCATCGGGTCGTTGGACGACTCGGTTTCCCACATGAAAAGAGAAGAGGAGCTGGTACGCGATCGTGGCTTCGCTCCAGGTTCTATACCATGCTCCAAAACTATGGGAGTTCACTTCCCACAACTAACGCACGCCTAAGCGGTATTTTAGCGTATGCGTAACGCGACATCAGGTGCAAGGAAATTTCCCCCTACCTAAAACTAATGTTGACACATGTCCAACGCATGAATGTTTACTTTGATGAACAACGCAAGTTTTTAGTATGGGGAGTCAAAAATGATTTTGCAAAAATCTGCCAGACGCAAGTGTTATGATGATGATGATGATGATGATCTCTCCGACCGATTTCGGCCATGGCGACCACTTTGACTCCTAATCAGATCGGCGCTGATGCGCCCGGAGATGGCTATTGTAGCCAATTTTGGCAGTAAACTCCCGTGCACAGAGTGGACACGTGAGTTTGCCATTTACATAATTATAGTTAATGGCGACGGGTGGACGGGCCTTCAGCTCATCGCGCTTAGCGTCGAGGTCTGCTTTACGCTGTTCCTCAAACTCGCGGACTTGCTTCTTAACCATCCCGCGCCATTCGGGACGCTGTGCTGCCAGACCCTCCCATTGAGTGGGCTCAATGTTGCATCTTTTCATGTGTCGTTTCAGAACATCTTTATATCTGAGGAGTTGTCCGCCATGCTTTTGCTTGCCCTCCTCTAGCTCAGAATAAAAGATGCGCTTCGCCACTCTCTCCTCCGACATCCGGGATACATGACCGCACCACCGTAGCTGACGACGCATTAGATAGGCCTCAATGCCACCAACATTGGCTCGTCTCAGAACTTCGGTATTGCGCACTCGGTCGGACCATCTGATCTTCATGATGGTGCGAAGGCATTTTAGGTGGAAGCGATCCAGAGTGCGTATGTGGTGACGATACACACACCAAGTCTCGGAGGAGTATAGAAGGTTTGGCAGCACAATCGCCATATATACAGAGATTTTTGTGGCTAGCTTTAGGTCGTGCGAGCAGAAAACCTTGGAACACAACTTCCCAAATGCTGCAGCTGCAGCACTGATTCTGCTGTTGATCTCAGCATCAAGGTTACACTTAGATGTTATAGTGTTCCCCAGATAACGAAACTTATCAACCTGTTTCAGCATATCCTCACCAAGCATAATCGCCAGTGTCTCGCGACCATGCGAGTCTAAGGACATCACTTCCGTCTTTTTGACACTGATCTTCAGGCCGAATTTACAGCATGCTTGGTGAAAAACGGACATTAGCTGTTGCAGGCCGTCTGGGGTTTCTGCAAGAAAGCACAAGTCATCAGCATACATGATCTCAGTAATCAATGCATACGAGACTTTAGTGCGCGCCTTAAGTCTAGCCAGGTTAAAAAGACTGCCATCTGTGCGGAAACGGATGCGGACTCCTTGGGAAACAGTATTTAGGACTTCTTTGATTACAACTGCAAAGTACAAGGCGAACAGTGTGGGCAAGTGTTATACAGATGCGCTAAAAATGCGCAACGTCGTTTCGTTAGATATAGGATTCACCTTATTATTTAGAGCTCAGTGAAACACCCCATTCAAGCGGTTTGTACAAGTGACGAACAATTCGTACTACAGAATGTTTTTAACGAGCGAGTGTTAGGGGGTTGTGTTTTTATTATATTCTTATTATTTTATTACATTAAATAATGACACTTTACAATTTTTAGGCGACAGGCTGACAACTTGTCACTATAGTGATACACATGTTTTCTGGAACAACTTTGGAAAACAATCCTCAAAAATGTCAGACGTGGCGATAGCGACCGTATTCTTACGGCAGTTAACGCTCTGCCTACCCCGCCAGGGATAAAGGCGTGATATATGTATGCATGTATGTATGTATGACACTTTAAAAAAATATATTTAGTACATGCATACTACACAAATCACGCATTTATCCGCGGGTAGGGCAGAGCTGTAAAGGACGGTTATTATCCGTCTGACAAATTTTTCAGGGTTGTTTCAGATAAGTAGTGTATCACTATAATGTCATATTTCGACCTATGTCCCTTGGGGAAAGTTGTTCAGTTTCATGGGCAGATTCATCCCTTGAAAGGAAGTTAGTACTTACCTTAACACCTTGTATATGGGTACATATCCACTTTATTAGCGCTCTGCCTACCCCGCAAGGGATAAAGGCGTGATATGTGTATGTATCTGCGATATTGACTAGCCGATTATTGCATTGCAGCTATTCGTGGATTCCAGGTCATGGTACAAGCTGGAATTTCTGGAGCCAACATAGTACATAGTACAATTACACTCATCACGCCAGTAAGCCTTGTAAGGCAGGCAGGTCTTAGATGGCTGCAACCGCATTGCTCATGCAGTAAAAAAATCAAGCAATGGAATTTGATGCGAATGGTAAGCTGGCGGATCGGACACTTAACGCACGACAGAGCGATAAAACATCGTCGGACTGTCAGATCCATACTTGAAATGTCATACTTCAAACGCAGCGTTATCGCTGTGTCGTCCGTTGAGTGCGATTTTAGTATGGGAAGTGACGTTTCTAGTGTGGATCTGACAGACCGCTGCGATATTTTGGCGCTCCTGCGTCAAGTGTGCGATCAGCCTTAGTATTTGTATTTTGTATTTAAGGGCCTAAAGTAAATAATTACATAGCGAATGGTAAGCTAAGGTTGACAAATGAAGGTAGGTAATAAAGTTATTTGCTCACGGAAGAAAAATATGCCCTGAGGGTGAGGATAATAATCATTATTTACTGCCCATATACTACTTAGGCGGATCGCACACTTAACTAGCTATTAAAGCTATACTTTGTTAAAGACAATAAATATTTTTGATTATTTTTTTGACGCACGACGGAGCGCAAAAATATCGCAGCGGTCTTTCAGATCCATACTAGAAATGTCTACAACATTCTGTCTACACTGTCTCGTGAACAACCGCGAAAACCTCAAAACATATAGAAATGTCTATCCCCATACTAAAACCGCTCAACCGCTGTTGACGCAGCGCTATCGCAGCATCGTCCTTTGAGTGCGGTTTTAGTATGAGGACTGACGTTTCTAGTATGGATCTGACAGACCACTGCGATATTTTTGCGCTCCTTTTGCGTCAAGTGTGCGATCCGCCTTATGGCTTAGCTGCGTAGGTAGATCATAAAATTGGGTAAGTACGTAGTCGGTCCCAAAGTTCTGTCACTGGCATATTATTTTTGAATTTAGAACACGGATTTGGAAAAGTTTTATTGCATTCCGTTTTTGAATGTTTAACAATTATTTTAAAACAATAAATAATCATTTGGCGCGATTTTTCACGATGGAGTGGACTTTGAAAGAAAACCGAATAGCAGTTTTGGCGTTGCGTCGCTGTGGGCACTCGCCGAGTACCATTTTCAAGTTGCTCAAAAAATTTAAAATAACGCTTAGGTTTGGGTATCGTACTATAACTAGGTACACTGAAGTCTCTAGTGTTGAGGACAAGAAAAGAACTGGCCGGCCTCGCTCCGCCAGAACACCAGCAGTGATCAAAGCGATCAAGGAGCGCATACGAAGAAATCCTGTCCGAAAACAGAAACTTATGGCTTTGCAGATGAAGGTTAGTAGAAAAACAGTCAAAAAGGTTTTAAACGAAGACCTTAAGCTGCGAGCATACAAAAAAAAGAGTGGGTACTTACTTAATGCCCGTTAAAAAGAAATTAGACTCAAAAGATCTCGGGTGTTGTTAAAACGGTACGCGAAAAACCGGCACCGCGATATACTTTTTACAGACGAAAAAATTTTTGATATAGAAGAAAAGTATAATAAACAAAACGATAGAGTGTACGCTACCAGCTCTGAAGAAGCAGGAAACAAAGTTCCGCGGGTGCAACATGGGCATCATCCCTCTTCAGTCATGGTCTGGTTAGGAGTCTCCTACTATGGGCCAACTGAGGTTCATTTTTGCGAAAAGGGGGTCAAAACCAGCGCAAAAGTGTACCAAGAGACGGTTTTGGATCGGTACGTCAAAGACCTGCCCAACACACTATTTTCAGGACATCACTTTGTATTCCAGCAGGATTCTGCGCCCGCTCACAAAGCCAGGACCACTCAAGCCTGGTTTGAACGTCAAAACATTGAGTTTATAAGACACGAAGATTGGCCTTCCTCCAGTCCGGACCTTAATCCTCTGGACTATAAAATTTGGCAGGTCTTAGAAAGCAAGGTCTGTGCTAAGCCCCATAAAAATTTGGAGAGTCTGAAGTCAGCCATAGTTAAAGCAGTCGCTGAAATCGACATGGATATGGTGCGTGCTGCGATAGACGACTGGCCGCCGCGGTTGAAGGCCGTTGTTAAAAGCAAGGGAGGTCATTTCGAATAGTTTTATGTTATTTTGATTCTTCGATGATTGTATTTTTAATTGATATATACATTTTTAAAAACGGATTGGTACTTTTTATTTTATCAGTATTTTCATATATGACAGAACTTTGGGACCGACTACGTATATTAATCAAAAGAAATAAAATAGGCCTAGGCCATAAGAAACTTATTTTGATCTAAGCCTAGTTTCATTTTGATTAAATGAGATACATATATTACGCCTTTATCCCTTGCGGGGTAGGCAGAGCGTTAACAGCCGTAAGAATACGGTCGCTATCGCCACATCTGACATTTTTGAGGATTGTTTTCCAGGGTTGTTTCAGAAAACATGTGTATCACTATAGTGACAGGTTGTCAGCCTGTCGCCTAAAAATTGTAATACACCAATACTCTCAAATCCCTTAGTCGCCTCTTACGACACTCACGGAAAGGATGTGGGGTGATGCTATTCTAAATTGTGATTAAATGACTAGACTATGTATATCGAATCCGGCCAAGTTTGCCTTCGGGTTGCAAAGGTCAGATGGCAGTCGCTTTGTGTAAAATCTTGGTTCCATCAAATCCCCTAGGTTAGGTTAGGTTAGCTGACCCCGACAGAGAACGGGATAAGGCAAGGAGAATGATGAATGATCGAATCTTCGCATGGAACGAATGGAAATAACATACCTAGAGTTCGCGAAAGAAGTCCCGTGAAAAACGTTTCGTCCATATGGGTTCACTGGGTCGTTGGACGACTCGGTGTCCCACACGAAACAAGATCGGTATCGGCATGAAAGTAAGACAATCAACTACCAGATCTAACAATTCTTGTACTGCAGTTTTCTCCATTATTGCTACGTCAAGCTTTTGTACTGGGAAAGTGAGAAATTCTGCTATTGTGCTCAGTAATTGTATAATTCCGTCTTTGTTTCCGGTAATTATATAATTTCACAACCAGAAGTTAACTCAGTCCCGGTTGCGTTAGTACAAACTGGACTACAGCGCAGACAGGGGACTGTCTGTACTGTAGTCGGGCTGGAACATTAAATTATGCTACAAAGGCGACTATAACACAGACATCATCAATTAATGATGAATGCCAAGATAACGATTGTGGTTGTTATTATTTTAACGATTACCAAAATATTTTTTTTTTTTTTAAGTTTATTATAAATTTATTTAAAATCTACCTATGTTTACAATTTACAAATAAAATATTTCCCCCAAGGCGGCACACCGTGGCAAGGTTCCCAACAGACTGGCAGCATTACCTCTTTGAATGGCCAGGCTAATCCTTTGGCCCAAGTAGCTGCCAGCTTTTGGATCTCCCGTTGCCTCGATGAGACGCCCTGAGAGGTCTTTCACAAAATCTTTAGCTGAAGGGCCCCAAGGACCCATTGTCTCAAACGCCAGGGGAACAAACAAAAATACTTCCCCCAGACTAGAATATTTTCTTTTCTTTAAAAGCTCAGCTGCGGTAGCGGCAGCACCTGCCCGCACTGACGTCGCGCCTATATGAGAGGGAGCCAGGGTATCAGTACACGTTGCATCCCACACCAGGCTTTTCCCGTTCTTCCAAGGCATTAAGGACATGCCATCGGGGCGCTTGCCATCAGATCGAAATATTCCGCTTGGCTCCAGTACAGCGGGTATGTTGGCAGTACCCAACGCCCTTCTGACGATGTCGTTAAGGGTGGCATGGCGTGAGATGCGACCTGCACTTTTCTGGCATGAAAGACCATGGTGCCCCTGTTGGCCTACCATCTCCCCACACTGACAGCGGTGACTTTCGTTAGTTTTGGACCCTAAACGAAGTCTTACTACAATGGATAGGCTGCAATTGTCCAGAAGCGTACCAATGTGGGAAGATGGATAGGCATGGAGCCACATACCAGACTCCTAAATAAATTATAGTTTAATGATATTTTAATGATGAATAACCAATCATAATGAATAATTAATGAAATGATTAATGATACTTTTAATGATTAATCACACTTCAATGATTACCGAGATTTTAATGATAAATAATATTTTTAATGGTTAATGATAAATACAAAAGCCACTCAAGCTCAAACATAGGTTTGTTAGGGACAAACTATCCTAACCTGGCGTCAACGCCAGGTTAGGTTAGTTTAGGTTAGAACTGCGTCCACAACGCCATGACCGACACAGGGCATTTCAAAACTAATGTAATTGCGAAGAGGCTAGTATGAGTGCTCTGTGTTGTTGTCGGGTTTGTACGTCCGAACTCTGTACCAACCATACTATAACACAGAGTATGGATGTCTGTATTGTAGTCGGGTTTGTATTTACGCGTCCCGGTTCGGTATAATTGTATTTCGTTATTGAGAAACCATACGCACCCAAAGTCCAAATTATAATAGCTTGAGTTTCAAATAAGTAGTTTAAGTAAATTATTCCCTTAATGTAGGAAATAATACATACACACCTATACAGGGTGTAAGAGATGGTGTAATGAAAACTTCGCAGGCGTGATCAGACCATGAAAATGAACAACTTTTTCTTTGGGGGCTATTTTGGGAAACGAAAAAATTTTTTGAATTTCCCATACAAAGTCAGTCAGCTGGCCGGGATTTTTGTATAGAAGGTCGAAAAAGCTTTTTCGTTTATTAACATAGCCACCATAGAAAAAGTTGTTCAGTTTCACGCCTGCAAAGTTTTCATTACACCGATTCTTACACCCTGTATACATACACATATCACGCCTTTATCCCTTGCGGATAGGCAGAGCGTTAACTGCCGTAAAAATACGGTCGTCATCACAAACAAATATTGAAGGCTCTTTGCAGTGACAGGTTGTCAGCCTGTTGCCTAAAGTTAAACTACACATGAAACCCTCCAGTCCCTTAATCGCCTGTTACGACAACCGCTGGAAAGAAACGGATGATGCTATTCTAAGCCAGCATCACACGGTTAGTAAATAGTCGGCTTAGAATAGCCGCGTGGTGCCGGCTTCGAGTAGCATCACCCCAAATCTACATCTAGAATGCAACATCTTGCGCTGCGCTCGCCAATCCGCCTGCCAAGCGTGGTGAGCATGGCAATATTGATCATTGATATTTTAATTTAAAAACGGTTGGCAGCAGGTGAGTCGCTATGGTATCTATACAAAATACAAAATACAAAAATAGTTTATTTACCAAAAAGAACAGTACAAAATACAAAATGACCGAGTCCCCGCACTAGGCGAACCGCGGGAAACCTTTGAGCACGTTTGTACAAACATTTGGCTGGGGAGCATTTGAAAAATTAAAATTTTGACATTCATGCAAATTTCCGAAATTTTGAATATAATTAAAATGTTAAGTAAAAATAAAACAAAAAAAATAAGCGAAAATATTATAGCTGTGGTGAACTCATTTACTCTAACAATTTCAGGCGGGATGGGAAGTAGGGATGGGATAGAGAAAAGGGAATTTATGATATAATGGACAGAACATCCTCCGTTTTTATATAGTCCAGTGAAAGGAGCCATTTTGTCAGTCCTAGTTTTGCTTCTTGTAGTGTGTAGTCTCTAAGCGAGTATGACTTATTTGCTTTTCTATAAAGAAATGGAAACGCCAAATTGGGAAAGCGTTGGGCTATCATCACCATCATCATCACATCAGCCCATAGCAGTCCACTGCTGGACGTAGGCCTCCCCCAGGGTACGCCACAATGAACGATCTCCCGCTTTCGCCATCCAGTAGCTACCAGCCCCATCTATACTAAGGCGAATCGCACACTTGACGCACGACTGAGCGCTAAAATATCGCAGCGGTCTGTCAGATCCATACTAGGAACATCACTCCCCATACAAAAACCGCACTCGACGGACGACTCTGCCGTAGCGCTGCGTCGACAGAGGTGGAGCGGTTTAAGTATGGGGAGTGACGTTTCTCGTTTCTAGTATGGATCTGATATACTGCTACGATATTTTTGCTCCGTCGTGCGTCAAGTGTGCGATCCGCCGAACACCAAATTTTATATTATTCACCAATTTCTACCTCTGCATTGATATACAATCTTCAATCTTCTTTACCTTACAATACGATCAAAAATCCTTTAGCACCGAAATAATTTTGGCAGTTTGCTTCGGCTAAGGGCAAGTCGAACAATCTTTAATGGTATTATACTCCTTATTGGCTTATAATAGGGGTGAATTTAGCTTGTACACAAATTTGGTAAGAACTTGGCAACCTCTGGTGTTACTATAATCCTTACTTGCTTATAATAAGGTTGGATTTAGCTTGTATATGAGTTTGGTAGGAAATGTAAGGGTATGTTTTCAGGCAGTCGGAACTAGAAGTTTGAAGGTTACGGTAGACTGTATTACCTTAAAGAAATTACGCGGAATTCGTAAAAAAAAATCGTGTCAGAAAAAAATACTTTTACTGCAAGTTTGTGATAACTTATAGATAGAACTGAAAAACTCAAATACTTTTTACCTAGAGTTTAAAAATTCACATCTTTGGATTGGATTTGGATTTTCTTTTCTAAATTAGTTTGTCTTGCTAAACAAGTGATTAAATATTTATTTAGTTGGTAAAATTTTAGTTTTAGTTCCTCTTTCTTTCTCTCTCTCCTCGTGTGGGACAACGAGTCGTCCAACGACCTAATAACCGTGTTGAATCTTTGAAATGTAACTTTTGGTTTACTTTTGACACAAAAGTGTAGTGAATCTATGTGTTTGGTTGACTAATTTTATGGGAATTGTGCAAAATGAGTCTTAAAAAGTAAGTACGAATGATTTAGAATATAAGGTGTAAAATATTAGCTGCAAATATTTTACGGTGTGAATCGGCTGAAGAAACTGAACAATTTTCCTCAAGAAATATTTTTGGTTGCAAAGTGAAAAACTTTTTTTGAACCTCCCATACAAATACAAGACTTGGTACAATTTGACAAATTTTTCGATTGTATTGTCCAATTTTATTTAGTAGGTATGGCTTTTAGATGTTAGCATGCTACGCAACAAATAAATGAAAAATATTCACGCCTTTGGCTCTTGCGGGGTAGGCAGATTGTTAACGGTCGTTACAATACGGTCGCTATCGCCACTTCTACCAAATATTGAAAAGTTTTTTCGGAAAATTGTGTAAATCACATCAGTATAGTAACAGGTTGTCAGCCTTTCGCCTAAAATTGAAATAAACAAGAAATCCTTGAGTCTGTAGGTAACTTTTAACACCTGAGGGAAATAAATAGGGTGATGCTATTCTAAACCGGAAAATTCAAATAGTGTGAAAAAAAATCCCTACACCCTTTTTCCTTCGGCGCATCGCACACTTGCCGCACCACGGAGCGCAAAAATATCACAGCGGTCTGTCAGATCCATACTAGAAATGTCAATCCCCATACTAAAAATGCTCAACCGCTGTTGACGCAGCGCTATCGCAGTGTCATCCGTCGAGTGCGGTTTTAGTAAGGGGAGTGACGTTTCTTGTATGGATCTGACAGACCGCTGCGATATTTTAAAAGCGCTCCGTCGTGCGTCAAGTGTGTTCCTTGCCTAAGTCGCCTTTTCGATACCCACGCGTAGAACCAGGGTGATGCTAAGTCGGCACCACACGGCAAATTCACTTCATAGTGTGGAGAAAATTCCCTACACCTTTTTTTTCTTTGCACCTTTACCCACGAAACAAATTATCACATTACATTTCCAACAAGGCCCCGAAATTACATAATTAGATAATTACTTGGGTAGCCCTTACAAGCCGAGACATATAAGCCACATACGGTGCGGGGTTGCGATACAGATGGGTCACTATAAAAGGAAAGATTTATTATTATTTTCAGCCTACGCTGTCCCACTGCTGGGCAAAGGCCTCCCCACACTTCTTCCACTTATCTCGATCCCAACCAACCTCCCACCAGTTTTTGTCGTAAGCATCCAGATCGTCTCGCCATCTTTTGCGCGGTCTACTTAGGAAAGATATAAGGTGTAAAAATATTAGCTGCAAATATTTTAAAGGGTGAATCAGCCCATGAAACTGAACAACTTTTCCTAAGGAACATAGGTCGAAATATAATAAAATTTTTTTTGGACCTCTCGTACATAGTGGCTTGGTCGGTTGCTAATTTTGTATAGGGGGTCCAAAAATTTCTTTCATATTTCGACCTATGTTTCTTGGGGAAAGTTGTTCAGCTTCATAGACTGGTTCACCCCTTAAAATATTTGCAGCTAATATATTTACATCTTATATATGCCTACCCTTTAAGCAGAGGGAGTTTTGTTAAGTGCGCAGACCCCAAGCAGGCGAGGTGTGACCTTTGACAGGAAAGGGTAACCGGGGTAACCCTACCAACTCCTTTCGTCCCGATCACTGTGAAGTTGGCCTGGCCATAAATTACCATGGAAGGTCAGGAAATCGAAACAAGGAAAACAGGGAGGCCGAAAGGGTGGCGCAGGATTCAAGATTCAATCGTTTATTTCCAAGTAGATTCACAATGAACGCTTTTAGAATGTCAGAAGTTTCAAAACAATACTGTCACTGAATAAATGAATTAATCATTGTAAACAATAACAGTTTTATGTTCCTAGTAGAAACGCGGCACTAGTGGAATAAAAAAAATAAAAAAGGTCCTGGAGCTCTATTTCTGAATTGAGCGAAATTCCTTGAACGAAAATCTGTCGTCGACGATTTCATTTTTGTAGTTGGCCTGGCCATAAATTACCATGGAAGGTCAGGAAATCGAAACAAGGGAAACAGGGAGGCCGAAAGGGTGGCGCAGGATTCAAGATTCAATCGTTTATTTCCAAGTAGATTCACAATGAACGCTTTTAGAATGTCAGAAGTTTCAAAACAATACTGTCACTGAATAAATGAATTAATCATTGTAAACAATAACAGTTTTATGTTCCTACTAGTAGAAACGCGGCACTAGTGGAATAAAAAAAATAAAAAAGGTCCTGGAGCTCTATTTCTGAATTGAGCGAAATTCCTTGAACGAAAATCTGTCGTCGACGATTTCATTACGCATACACCTATTTTTGCGCATTTTTGAAATAGTAGAAAGCTGTATTGCCATTTTAAAAATATCGTAAACGTTCCCGTTTAGCGCAAAAATATAAGGCACCTACCCACCCACATTCCTAACAAAGTTGATTGATTTAAACGCCGGTAATCTCCGACAGTGAAATGAAACGTGATTTTAAAAGTAAATATTGTCTATGGTCTAATGCTTATTTGTCACTTTGAGTTTAACAATCAGCTGTTCTGGTGAAAAGTAGAAAATGAAAAAGAGTGGTTTGATCAGTCTTTTTCGATATCCGTCGACGATTTCAATTCAAAAATGGCGATTTTAGGATTTCGCTTACGAAAAAGCGCTTTCGTAGTACGCAATCAAAAACGTACAATTCAGAAATTGAGCCCCTGGGCAACACTGCGTTTTCCATAATTGCGTCTCAGGCAACGCACTGTCTGTGCTTTTGCCCCAGACGCTGTACGAATCGTCTGTCAAAGACGTATGAGGCCAATGCGGGATGATGTAGGTATCTATCTCTTTGTAAAAACGACATTTCTTTTGGAATCAATTTTAATGGTACAACTTTCTTGCAAGTATCGTTATTTTATATGCCTGGAGCTTAACCTACTTGTTTTTATTCCACTAAAACCATATCGTAATTATAAAATTGATATACAAAAAGTGCTCCAAATCGAACCCTTTTCAGAAGAAATATTTCATTTCCTGAACTTTAGGTTGTGAATTATGAAAATGGCGAAAATGGACCTTCTGTGATCCACTTTTCTTTGTACATAAGGCATATAAGTCGCATTCCCATCTCGGCAAGATCAGGGCCTTTAGATTACATAATTACATCAGGGTCCCTTTTGTAATGAAGGCATACATACATACATACATACATACATATATCACGCCTTTATCCCTTGCGCCACGTCTGACATTTTTGAGGATTGTTTTCCAAGGTCGTTTCAGAAAACATGTGTATCACTATAGTGACAGGTTGTCAAACTGTCGCCTAAAAATTGTGATACACCAATACTCCCGAGTCCCCTAGTCGCCTCTTACGACACCCGCGGGAAGGATATGGGGTGATGCCATTCTAAGCCGGCATCACACGGCATGAAGGCATAAGGGCGTGATATGGTACGGTCAGTGAAGGAAACTCTTGAATATGCTAATTGTAATTTTATGGTTGCGTTTTTATTTTTGTGTCACTTGCAAATTGAATTTGAATCTATTCAATACACATATCATGCCTTTGTACCTTGCGAAGTAAGTAGACCGTTAAATGCCGTCCAAATACGGTCGCAATCGTCACAACTGTCGGATATTGAGAGCCCTTTTATATGATTCGTGTATCATTATAGTGACAGGTAGTTAGGCGACATGCCTAAAATTGTAATACACATGAAACCTTCGAGTCCCCTAGTCGGTTCTTACGACACCCGCAGGAAAGAACTGCGGTGGTGATGCTATTCTAAGACGGCATGACACGAAATGAATTATGAATCACTAAAATTATTATTTATTAGAAATGAAGGTTCTTTAATTTTTTTTTAATTGTTTCTTACTTTTTAAATTTTTCATTTATCTCTGTTCTTTTTTCGGATATTTGTGACCTCCTTTTTTACAAACTACGCCATCTATTGATGCGTAAAATAAACTAAATACCTAATGATCTCTGTTCAACCACGTACTACTTAATTTTTTATTTATAATAAATTTTCTACAGTTATTTTAGCATATCAACCACATTTAAGAGACCAAAACAGACTGGTTTTCATACAGTTACTAAAAATTACCAATCAAACTTGATCCCTGAAATTTGTAGGTTGATATTCTGCTGATATTACCAACGACCGTAGAGAATAATGGACTTAGGAATCGAATACGGAATTGGTGATTATATTTCGAAGTACCTACGTATTGTTGAGAGGGCACAAAATTGAATTTGGAGGCAGATATGAGTCCCATATTTTTAAGAGTTCCGTAGCCAAAGAATGAAATTTCGTCGTTAGTGTGTCTGTATGTGTGTCTGTCTATCTATATAGTATGTAAAAATATTTGATGCAAATATTTTAAGGAGTGAACCAGCCCATGAAACTGAACAACTTTCCTTAAGAAACTTAGGTAGAAAAATGAAAAAAAAAATTTGGACCTCCCATCCAAAATTACCCTCCGACCAAGCCAATTTGTATGGGAGGTCCAAAATTTTTTTTATATATCGATCTATGTTTCTTGAGGAAAGTTGTTCAGTCTCATGGGCTGGTTCACCCCTTAACGACCGATGTGGCGCAGTGGTAGTGCGACTGCCTTAGACGCAGAAGGTTCCGAGTTCGATTCTCGGTGGGTCACTCACAAAGTATTTATCACTTTGTGAATTTGTTCCCAGTCTGGTTAGGACATTGCGGGCTGAACCACCCGATTGTCCGTAAGTAAGATGGTTCCGTGTTTCGGATGGCACGTTAAGCCGTAGGTCCCGGTTGCTGTCTATGATCACTTAGACGGCGGTCGTTACACAACCATGTCAGAAGCCTGCTACTTGTAGAAGGCGGTTGAAAAATTCTGACACTAGGGTACATCAGGTCGTTGGACGACTCGGTGTCCCACACGAAAAAAAAAAAAAAAAAAAAAAAAACCCTTAAAAATTTTGCAGCTAATATTTTTATATCTCATATATCTGTCAGTCTTTCAGTTCCTGTCACCAGGCTGTATGCATAACTGATTGGCTGTATCTCAGAAACAGCGATAATTCTCACCGCTATGGTGTATTGCTTATTGATTCCCACAAACCCCTTAATAAACTTACACATACCCTTGACTATAAAAACATCAAGTAGTAGAAACTTAAAGACTGTGGTAAGACCAGTCATTGCGGACTTCGGTACGCGGAATCAACTAACGACTTTTCAGAGCATAAGTGTCCGACACGAAAAAAAAAGAAAAAAAAAGAACGTAAGCTCCTGCTCAAAATGCGATTTTTGCAATCCTCTGCAATGACACGAATGAATAAAAACTCCTTTGCAATCCATACTAATATTATAAATTCGAAAGTAACTCTGTCTGTCTGCTACGCTTTCACGGCCAAACCACTGAACCGATCATCATGAAATTTCACACAGAGATTAGTAAGATACCGAGAACGGACATATGCTACTTTTTTTCACCACTCGAGGGTCTGAAGTACCTTCAGTAGACCACCAGGTACACCACCAGGAGCCCGCCTAAACTATAGGAGATACAGACATGGCACCAAGCAAAAAATGTTCAACTGGATGGGTAGCTTCTGGTGGCATATAGACTTTGAAGGTTTGGAGTACCTGATGTAGACCTCCAGGTGCACAACCAGGAGCCCACCTAAACTATACGAGATAAAGATATGGCACGAAAGCAAAAGTTGTTCTGCTTGATGGGTAGTTTCTGCTGGCATATAGACTTATAAGGTTTGGTGTTCCTGACGTAGTCCACAAGGAGCACTAATAGGGGCCCAGATTAGCATGTATAATTTAGGACGTTAGTGACGGAAACAAGGTTATTTTATCATCTAAAATACTAAGTCAGCGAAACGAAGTCGCGGGTACCAGCTAGTAATTACATAATTTAGATAATGCTACGGCACCCTCTGTCAGTTTCGTCGTACCAAACACGAATTCACAAAACTCCTTGTAATAATTTCCATTTATGTCACAAAAAGAAATATAAATTACCTATTATTACATACATACATAAATATATCACGCCTTTATCCCTTGCGGGGTAGGCAGAGCGTTAACGGCCGCAAGAATACGGTCCCTATCGCCACGTCTGACATTTTTGAGGATTGTTTTCCAAGGTTGTTTCAGAAAACATGTGTATTACTATAGTGACAGGTTGTCAGCCTGTCGCCAAAAAATTGTAATACACCAATTCTCTCGAGTCCCTTAGTGGCCTCTTACGACACCCGTGGGAAGGATGTGGGGTGATGCTATTCTGTTATATTTCTTTTGTGCCGGCATCACACGGCACAAAAGAAATATAAATTACCTATTATTACCCTCTACCTTTTACAATCGATATAAATGTTAATAATAGACTGGTCAACCACGATGGCCAGTAATTGTATAGGAAGTAAATGATGTACAAACAAACAAATATAAGTATATATATACTAATTTGAAATAAAGGCTAAAAGAGGTCACAGCGTGTATGACCTAGGGATGTGAAATTCTAATCGATACATACATACATACATAACTCGCGCCTTTGTCCCTTGCGGGGTGCCAGAGCGTTGACGATCGTAAAATTGCGGTCTTTATCACCACGTGGGACAAGTATTGAGGGCCCTTTCAGATAATTCGTGTATCACTGTAGTGACAGGTTGTCAGCCTGTCGCCTAAAATTGTAATACACATGAAACCCTCGAGTTAAGACACGTGTTCCGAAAGGGCCGTGCCTTGTTACTCACGTACATTTACCGACTGCTCTACGGTGAAGGAAACACAACGTGATGAAACCCACATTTGAATAAAAATTGAATTCAGATGATATTTGAATGTGGCTTAATCTAGGATTCGAACCAGGTTAGCCTTCAGGTTGCAGAGGTCAGATAGCAGTCGGTCTGTGTAAAAATTTGGTTCCAGTTCAAATCCCCTAAATAGCCGACCCCGACAGAGAACGGGATGAGGCAAGGAGAATAATGACATATACACATATCACGCCTTTATCCCTTGCGGGGTAGTCAGAGCGTTAACAGCCGCAAACATACGTTCGATATAGCCACGTCTGACAAGCATTGAGGGCCGTTTTAGATGATTCGTGTATCACTGTATTACTGAGTAACAGGTTGTCAGCCCGTCGCGTAAAGCCTGTCCTTAGGTCAAGTTTTTATACATACATACATATATCACGCCTTTATCCTTTGCGGGGTAGGCAGAGCGTTAACGGCCGTAAGAATACGGTCGCTTTCGCCACATCTGACATTTTTGAGGATTGTTTTTCAAGGTTATTGCAGAAAATATGTGCATCACTATAGTGACAGGTTGTCAGCCTGTCGCCTAAAAATTGTAATATACCAATACACTCAAATCCCTGAGTCGCCTCTTAGGACACCCACGGGAAGGACAGGGGGCGATGCTATTCTAAGCCGGCATCACACGGTACGGTTCAAGTTTTTATTTATTTATTTATTTAACTTTATGCACAACTGTACATTGGCGGACTTAACGCCAAAAGCGTTATCTCCCAGTCTACCTTAGGGCATGTGGTAAGAACATTTATCTACCCCGCAAAGGATTCAGGCGTGATGTGTATGTAGGAGCTAAGACAAATAATAGAAAGGAGCATTATGACATGTCACGAAAAACTATTTGTTACGTGCCGGCTCCTTCGCGCAGATAAGGCGGTTCTTACACATGCCGGTGATTTTGCGGTATTTTTCCGGGTCCAGATTTTAGACAATTGTCGGATACTATGTATGACACAAAAATATGTCGATGCAACAGCAATAGGTTGCTGATTAATTTTTAAAACATTTGGAACTTTGTTACTACCCAAAAATACATTAACTGTGACACTGGAAAGTCCTGTTGCACACGAGGTAAGAATTACTTAACAGAAACATTACGAATAATTGTTTGACACTATCAAAAATAGTAATATATGCATATGATTACAAACCAACCTGCTTCAAATATAATACATATACTTTTTGTACGAACAATATATTTCCATTGGGTATAACACAGGTGGCATTATTGCAAGTAGCAATTTCTACAAATGCCTTTTTAACCACGTGATGACAACTCCTACAAGAAATACCTACTCCTGAAATGAGGTAGAGATTTATTTAGAATTGTTTTTTTATGCCGTGTGATGCCGATTTAGAATAGCATCACCCCATTTCTTTCCCGTGGGTGTCGTAGAAGCCGACTAAGGGACTTGAGGATTTCATGAATATTGCAATTATAGACAGGTTGACAACATGTCACTATAGTGATACATGACTTATCTGAAACGACCCTCAAATATTGTCAGACGTGGCGATAAAGACCGTAATTTTACAGTTGTTATAGCTCTGCCTACCCCGCCAGGGATCTAGGGGTGATTTGTGTGTGTGTGAAGAAAACTCTGACGCGACGGTCTATAGAGCTAACCGTATTGAAGTTTTACACAATTTTTTATTTTTATTTTTTATTTATTAAACTTTATGCACTAAATGTGTACATGGGCGGACTTAATGCCAATGGCATTATCTACCAGTCTACCTTAGGGCATGTCACAATGGCCGCTCAAAAACCGTAATATCTTTGAGCGTGTGTGCGATCCACCTAATTCCATATCAGCCTGGAAAGCAGGAATTCCCGGGGGATAAAGAATGACGTATATGAGATTATGTCATATTTCCCGCTTTACTTAGGTATTTACAATGTTTTCTACTTAAGTGAGAATGACAGAGTTTTTAAAAATGGACCTCTGTCATCATGGTTGAATAGTACTATAACGTAAATACTTAGGTACTATAATAAAATTTCTGTGTTCGATTTTCGATGGGTCACTCATATAAACACTACAAAGTATAAAGCAAAGTCGCTTTTCGCGTATGTCTGTATGTATGTTTGCTTAAATATTTAAAACGACACTACGGATTTTGATGCAGATTTTTTAATAGATGGAGTAATTCAAGAAAAAGGTTTTATGTTAATACTTGCCGGTAAAAAGCCTTATTCCCACGGGAGAATGAGGTGCAGCAGGCGCAGCCGCTGGGGCATGCCCCATAGTATTATTACAATTTTTGTGACCCGTGGGGATCGAACCTACGACCCTCGGCGTAGAAGGCAGTGGTACTTTCTACTACGCCATCGAAACAGTTCAGTACAGCTAATAGTTAGTATACTTCAGTACCTAAAGGTGACTGCTAATATTAAGTTACCAAAGTGACCTTATAAAAGTTCTTTCCGCCAATTTAATGTTTCAAAGTTAGGCGAAACCTGCATCTAACGCACCACGGAGCGCATTTTCATCGCATCCATAACACATGCGTCTGCCAGATGTGTAAGGAAATTAAAAAATTACTATACTAAAAACTAACGGGTGAACCTGCGTCAACAGATGCGTCTGTCAAAGAACACAAGTTCATCCCTCGGTGCTGCGTCACCGACAGATAACGTCAGTTTTTAATTGGAAATTTCCTTGCATCTGATAGACGCATGCGTTACGGATGCGATAAAAATGCGCTCCGTGGTGCGTTAAGTGTGAGACCCACTCTTTCCCGACAAATGACAGGTGCCAAGGTCACGTCAGCTATTACGATCTACCAAAATGGCGGCGAAATCGACTGTAATAAATCAAAACCCTATCGATTTGGACACAGCTGCCACCATCTTAATATTAAGTGTGAGCTAAGCGAATAATATTGTAGGTAAAAAAAACTGTTTCTTATATCACGCCTTTATCTCTTACGGGGTAGGCAGAGCGCTAACGGCTGCCAAAATACGATCGATGTCGCAACGTCTGACAAATAGAGGGCCGTTTGATATATTAATTGTGTATCACTATAGTGACAGGTCGTCAGCCTGTCGCCTAAAACTTGTAACACACCTGAAACCCTCAAGTCCCTCAGGCGCGTCTTATGACACCTACGGGTGGGAAATGGGGTAATGCTATTCTAAGCCGGCATCACACGGCAATCAATTCAAAGCGAATCAATTCTGGCGTTTAAATGTAATGTTTTAATGCCGTGTTTTGCCGGCTTAGAATAGCATCACCCCACATCCTTCCCACGGGTGTCGTGAGAGGCGACTAAGGGACTCGAGGGTATTTGGTGTATTACAATTTTTAGGCGACAGGCTGACAACCTGTCACTATAGTGATACACACGTTTTCTGGAACAACCTTGGAAAACAATCCTCAAAAATGTCAGACGTGGCGATAGGGACCGTATTCTTGCGGCCGTTAACGCTCTGCCTACCCCGCTAGGGATAAAGGCGTGATATATGTATGTATGTATGTTTAAATGTATTGGGACCAATACTCAGCTACACGCACAACGTTGTCCGTTGCTTTGTAGAGGTCCTCGCGTGTGCAGGTAGTTGAGCACGCGGGGCAAGACAATAGATGTCCCATAGTCTGGGGTGATATACCGCACTGGCAAGCACTTTCCGAGCTGTACCCCCATTTACACATATTTTCTTTACTCCGGCCGACTTGGGTCCGAAATACTAGGCTATACTAGGTCTAGAGACTTCCAAAGTCAAAATACGGAACCAATTTCTTACGGACAATCGGATGGTTCAGACTGCAATGTCCAGACCAGACTGGGAACTTTACGAAGGGAAAACACCCAGACTAAACACTAGTATTTGAAAGCTATTAAACAAATATTTGTATCCTGTGAGAATCGCACCTCCGACCCTTGATGAAGAAGCCAGGGATATTACCCCAACCCATCGGGACAGTTCAGACACTATTCTAACTTCTAAATTGGTGTTAATAGACTCAAATAGTTAGAAGAATAGTTGTTTATTGCACTACGGGGGTTTAATGGTGAAAGTTTTTATTGCCAGCCACCATTCTCCTTGCCTCATCCCGTTCTAGGGGTCGGCTATCTAGCTTAGGGGATTTGACGTGAAACCAAGTTTTTACACAGAGCGACTGCCATCTGACCTCTGCAACCCGAAGGGCACATTAAAATATTATCAGAATACAAATTTAATTTGAATTTGGGTTCCATCACGATGTTTTTCCTTCACCGTAAGAGCAGTCGGTAAATGTACGTGAGTTAAAACAAATTGACACATGGCGGGGGTCGAACTCGGGTCTCACGATTGTAAGACCGACCGGTGTCCTAATTACTAGGCCACTGAAGATCTATCTTACCAAATATTTTTCATCTTTCTTACCAAACAAAAAAATTATAATTAGACCCTTGGCGGCTGAAATACGCCTTAATTCTTCATCGCCCTAGATTGCCTTGCTCATTCAGTTTAAAACAGGTTGTGCCTAAGGCGGATCGCACACTTAACGCACGACGGACCGCTGAAATATCGCAGCGTTCTGTAAGATCCATACTGGAAATTTCAATTCCCATACTAAACCCGCTCAACCGCTGTTGACGCAGCGCCATCTCGGCGTCGTGCATCGATTGTTATTTTAGCATGGGGAGTAACGTTCCTAATATAGTTTTGACAGACCGCTGCGACATTTTACCGGTCCGTCGTGCGTCAAATGTGCGATGCGCCGTAATTACATCTGCAACATGGCCTTAATAGCTTCGTTACAATTCCCAACAGTTCTAACTCGATTAGTTTGTATCAGAACCACTTTACGTCTCTACTAGCGGCCGCCCGTGGTGTCGGCTCAGAATAACATCACCCCAATTCGCTAGATGTCTAGGTCTTTCATAAAAATGCTAAAAAATGCTATTATCTAAAAATACTACAGACAGTCATTTTCAAGAGATTCAAAGTTAGAATTATTAAACAGAAAAATAATATACGGGGTTTAAGGGACCGTGTAAGAAAAACTTTGCAGGTGTGATCAGACCATGAAACTGAACAACTTTTTCTATGGGGTCATGTTGGGAAACGAAAACTTTTTTCGAGTCTCCGTACAAAGTCACTCAACTGATCAGGAATTTTGTGTGGAAAGTGGAAAAAAAAATTTGTTTCCCAACATAGCCCCCATATCAAAAAATATTTAGTGTCATGGTCTGAGCAAGCCTGCAAAGTTTTCTTTACACCTTCCCTTACACCCTGTATAAAAAAGTGTTTTGACGTCATCCAGACAAAACAGACATGACGTCATCTCTTTGTATTGTCATACAAAATATCGTTTTAAAAATTAGCTCATTTGACCAGCCAGTCAACATGTATTTCCGAGTGCATATAACCTGAATCTCTTTAATTCTAGAGTGAATAGGCATCTTCTGGGCAAGCTCGCTCCACCGTAGACCCCATCTCTGCTCTAGGGTAAGATTGGGGTCAAGAGTAAGCCCATCATAGATAAAAAAATAAAAAAATAAAAATGCCTATTCTTTTATTTTCATTCATCATTGACCCCGTAAAATTTAATCAGTGTCTGAGGCAAGACTTTTCGTGGCTTTATAAGCCGATGCGGAAGCGGCATGATTTTCCACACACAGGTGAAGGCGGGGATGTGTGTGTTGTGTGTACATTTTTTATACTACACACGCCCACACACTCACACACACACACACATTATAATGAACTACTGATCTCCTTAGAAATTCATTTAACTCCGCCTTTCATTGAAACTGGTATGTATGTTTGTTTGTCAATAAGACTTTAGCATGTAGTGCGAAGACTTACGGGCTTAGTCTTTTATTAGTTCGTCTGAGAACTCTAACGCCCAGTTGGGCAGTAAAACTAGCGCCATATTACGAAAAAAAAAATCATGGAAAAATTAATTATCGCTTCACGATAAAATTATTTTATTTGTGATGGATTTGAGTTATGATGAGTAGGTAATATTTTGTGCAAATAAAATGAAATATAAGGTCATCATGTCAATCGAGCGGATCGCACACTTGACGCACGGTGGAGCGCTAAAATATCGCAGCGGTCTGCCAGGTTCATACTAGAAACGTCACTCACCATACTAAAACCGCACTCGACGGACGACAGTGCGATAGCGCTGCGTTAACAGCGGTTGAGTGGTTTTAGTATGGAGACTGATATTTCTAGGATGTGTGCAATCCGCCATAGCAGTTTCCTGCTGGGCGTAAGTGTCCTTTAAGGTGTAATTTATGACACTGCAGCCATTGCGAGTAGATCACACTCCTCAAGCTCCTCAACCAACCGACATCTCCGCCGGCGGGGTCCCTCATTTGCGCCTCATTTTGGCAATTACCGGGTAGATTCAGTCCAATCCGATCTTCCCAGAACAACTCCTAAGAACAGTTTCGCCCCAAGGGCGTGATTGGGCTAGTTGTTTGAGCAACCAATGAATTATTACCAGGTGTGCACGTGCTCTCCACCAAGCCGACAGACGTAGTTTTGAAAAAAACACCCCGTTTTTTTCTGTGGGTGTCGTAGCTGACTAAGAGACTCGCGGGTTTCATGTGAATTACAACTTCAGGCGACAGGCTGACAATCTTTTACACAGTATTGATACACAAATCATCTGAAATATCCCTTAGTATTTGTCAGATGGCGATACCATCCACATTTTTACGGCTGTTGACGCTCTGCAAGGAATAAAGGCATGATGTGTGTATCTATGTGTCTATCAGCCGCCCAATAGAACTCGTAGGTCCATCTTGTTGTAGGACGTCACAGGGTACAATTAATAGGTACCTACCTAAATCAGATTAATTATCTTTTGTCCAAAAAGGAAAATCTACAAGCCCGTACCTAATTTGTAGCTAATTAAAACGAAAAAGTGCTATGTCAGGGATTTTAATATTAAATGCCACACCCTTAAATTTTAGTTCATATATTCTTTTAAATTCGTACGCTTTACCGCGATTTTTACATGAAAAAAATCCGTGCAAAAGAAATCCTTATGATTGTATTTTTTTATATCTAAACCAAGCAATGGATTATAATGCGTTTTTTAATTAATCAGATAGTTCAAGATCGAAAATTACATACATATATCACGCCTTTGTCCCTTACGGGGTAGGCAGAGCGTTAACGACCGTAAAAATACGATCTCTATCGCCACGTCTGGCAAATATAGAGGGCTGTTTGAGATAATTTGTGTATCACTATAGTGTCAGGTTGTCAGCATGACGCCTCTTACGACAACCACGGGTAGGAAATGGGGTGATGCTATTCCAAGCCGGCATCACACGACATCAAGAACTATAATGTATAAAAAAGTCTGGAAAACGTCCTCCAACGGGAAATCGGTTAAAAGCATCGGGTATCGGGTGCAACCGCTAGGCGGGCTGGTAGTTGAAAGATTTTTTCTTAAAATGGCGCTAGTATCACGAAACTACTTGGTTTAAGCCTTTTATTGGATCGTGTGAAAGTTCTCTAAAGCTTTTAGCAAGTCTAGATTTGAGTTGTGAAACAGGAACCCATTCACTCACTTGAATGGAATTGAACGAAATGAATGAAATAATTTAGGATGGGATAAATTAATGTAGGGAAACTTGTCCAAAGTTCGAAACCACATTTAGATTAGTGTAAAGGTTTATTTATGTATTTCAAACAGAAACACATACGTAAGTCACTCCATTATCCTTTGCGGGGTAAGTAGAGTGTTAACGGCCGTAAGATTACGGTCACTTGCGCCACGTTTGTTAAATGTTCAGAGCCCTGTCAGATGACTCGTGTATCACTATAGTGACAGGTTGTCAGCCTGCCTAAAGTTATAATACACATGAAACCCTCGAGTCAACCGCGAAAAAGAAATGAAGTGATGCTATTCTAAACCGGCATCACACGGCATATAATAAATCCATGTTGTTTAGCACGGCTATTAAACGCCGTAACGCAGCGGAATGTGAGATCTATACTAGAAACGTCAATTCCCATATTAAAACCGCTTTTTACACAGGTCCAACGCACAACACTGCGTTAGCGCTGCGTCAACAGCTGTTGTGCATTGGATTCTGCGGTGAGAGCGATTTTAGTATGGAGATAGACGTTTTTAGTATGGATCTGACAGCAGAGCTGCCAGCCGCCTACGAAGCGATGGATTATAGAAACACAAGTGCCCTCCAAACCACTACTATTCGTGTGAGACAACGAGTCGTCCAACGACCCGATGAACCCTGGTGTCAGAGATTTTCAACCGTCTACTACTAGTAACAGACCTTTGGCTTGTTTATTTAACGAACGCCCTTTATATAACCATAGACAGCAACCGGGACCTACCGTGCCTTCTAAAACACGGAACCATCTTTCTAACGGACAAATGGGGTGGTTCAGCCTGCACTGTCCTAACCAGACTGGGGACAAACTCGTAAAGAGATAAATAATATTTATCAACTTCGTGAGTGACCCACCGAGAATCGAACCCGTAACATTTGCGTAGCATCAGCCTTCAGCAACTAAATGCATCAACTAAAAAATGGTACTAAAATCTACTTAACTAACACCTTATATGACTATCCTTTATTCTTATTAACTACGATTGCGAAAAACGGCCATTGGTCCCACAATAAAAAAAATTCAGTACGATTCCCTATACAACGTACCCAATTTCATGCATTTTCTTCGAAATACGGTGTATTTTATCACTATTTTTTCTTATCTGCGATCGCAAGGATCGGCCATTTTGACGGCCGGGTCAAGGCAACGGAAGTTACATATACATCCACTATTATATTGGGTGTTAACGGGTGTTGAACGGCCTTTATTTCGTTATCGATCGCTTTTATAAGGTGCGTAATACTGTGAAATAGAATATAAGTAGAGCCCTTTTTCAGGTGAAGTTGTTTGTTTAAGTTAATGAAGGGTTTGTCCATTGACAATCTAAACGATGATCGGTAGAAGTAAAATAACGGTCTTTATCGCCACGTCTGACAATATTTGAGGGTCGTTTGAGTTTGTATCACTATAGTGACAAGTTGTCAGCCTGTCGCCTAAAAATTGCAATACACATGAAGCCCTCGAGTCCCTTAGTCGGCTTCTACGACACCCGAGGGTTATGGGGTGATGCTATCCTAAGCCGGCATCACACGGCGGTTATATTCTGTAGTTATACATTTATATCCGCCCTACCCACAGCCTTGAACTTTCTGACTGTGCAAATATTACGTAGTGCGCAACTTAGGAGGTTCCCCCACTTGACGTCCGTTTTTGCGTATGTTTATTTATTACTAGCTTTTGCCCGCGGCTTCGCACGCGTTAATATCGTAGTAAAATAATTCCCTGCTGGGAAGAAAGTGTGAGAATTTCCCGCTATCTTTTTTGGAATATCTAAATTATACCTACTACATATTTACTTTTTTTTTGCATCTTTTACTTACTGATATTTTTCCACTTCATTTGGTGATTGTATGCTGAAAGTGGCTTGGTCGCTACCTTTATTAATGTATTTAGTAACATATTGGATTGATTTTATTGAACTGCACAACTCAACGTTGATGTGGGCATCAAATATTTTCAATAGGAGCGGATTGTATGGAACAATCCATCAAATTATAAGTAGTTCTCTAATATATTAAGCATGTTATTATACATAAAAACCTTCCTCTTGAATCACTCTATCTTTTGAAAAAAACCTCATCAAGATCCGTTTGGTAGTTTCAAAGATATAAGCACACATACATACATACATACATACATACAGACGCGCGCGAAGTGACTGCTTTATACTATGTAGTGATTTAATTATATGGCCTTCTACCCTATCTAGGGTAATTCTGCCAGTGTCAGTGAGAAAAGATTCCAGCGCAGCTGCTGCGCCGGACGGTGACTCCTGTAGGGTGATAGTGTCATCTACAGGATCTGAAGGGCTCCTCTTGATACCATCCGGAAATGTGGTGAATCTTCAACTTCAATTTTTGATTTAATGTTTGCAATGCGGGCACTCAATTGATTAAATTGGGCGAGGAACACACTTGACGCACGACGGACCGCTAACATATCGCAGCGGTCTATCAGATCTATACTAAAAATGTCAATCCTCATACCAAAAGCGCTCAACCGCTGTTGACGCAGCGCTATCATCCGTCATGTGCGGTTCTAGTATGGACTGACTGCTGTGATATTTTAGCGGTCCGTCGTGCGTTAAGTGAGCGATGTGCCTTACGGACATTAGGTGTGGAATTCACCTACTAGGTATTGGAGGAGTGACTTGGCTCATCTACGAAAGTAGAAAAAGGAAACTAATAGGGTTACTTTGCGGAAATATTTTTATAAACACACACACACACACACACCCTATCGCTGTCGGGGAAGGCAGAGCGTTAACGGCCGCAAAATTACGGTCGCTATGCCACGTATGCTAAAAATAATGAATCCAAATGAACCGTGTATCACTGTAGTGACAAGTTGTCAGCCTGTCGCCTAAAGTTGTAATACACGTGAAACCCTCCAATCCGTTAGTTGCTTTTTACAACACCCGCGGGAAGAAATGGGATGATTCTATTCTAAACCGGCATCACACAACACTCGAAAATATCCTAAGAGTTTTTTAATATGTTTCTTGCTTTAGCAAATCATAAAAACGAAACTGCCTCGATTTAAATTTTACCGAAAATTACAGAAAAAGGTTGGAAGGCCTTTTCATTTCGAAACCTTCCAAAATAAATAATGTCCAACTGTCAAGACAAGTTCACGTCCCGTTTGTGTCAAAATAACTCCCAACTATCCCCCATAAATCAAACGCTTTCCAGATATAAATCAAGTAGAGGTTGTGAGAGAATCAAGTCGGTCTTTCTTCATGATTCTAATAGTTATTTTATTCAACACTATTTTGTTAAACAGTTACAATACAGTCGTACAATCGTGAGAACCGAGTTCGATCCCCGCTATGTACTGATATGTTTTTACTCACGTACATCGTACATTTACCGACTGCTCTTACGCTGAAGGATGATATTTGACTTAACCTAGGATTAGGGCCAGGTTAGTCTTCAGGGCCCCAAGTCTGCTATTTTTTGTTATTGTAACGCTATCGACTCAACTGTCATTCCATTGCCATTGTGATTTTTCTATACTTCAAACTGTTAGCAGACTACGAAAGGACCGAAATCATCCAACTGAAATCCAATCGACATCTAACTAAAACAATTTTCATTTAGCAGACTTAGGGCCCAGGTGGCTATTTTAAGTCGACATCACACGAAAAATGCAACACTTAGGGAAATTCAAAGCTCATTGCAGATGGCAGCAGGCGCGACTGTGTCTGAACGCACCAATCACATTGGTATATTTTCGACCAAACACAGTTTATTAAAATTTAATGTACTCACATTGCTATATTATTCTCAGAAAGGAAAATATGAAATCAAAAAATTTACCGGTACCGGCCCACTGCTCTACCATTGACATTCGCGGCCCGGGTGCGATTCCCGGTCGACGCATTGAAATTTTTCAATTTCTTATTTTCATTTATCAAACACAGAAAAGAAGAAATTGCCATTAGTGTCTCAGTTTGTAAATATTGATCCAACTTTATCTTATACTAAAAAAAGTTTTGATAAAGTGCTTACCGACGGAACCCTAAAAATTTAAATAAATAAGGGCCAAAAGTGATGTATTATTCATACTCTACTCTTTTATTTTGCAATTTACTAGTTTTGTGCGTCGTTAGTAAATATACAGGGCGTTAGGAACAGTACAGACTTCCTTTCAAGAGGTGAACCAGCCCATGAAACTGAACAACTTTCCCTAAGGAATATAAGACGAAATATAAATAATATTTCTAGTACTATAAGACATTATTACGGGTTTTAACTCACGGTAGGGATATATCGAGCACCCAATATTTCGGCGATCGATTTCCATTAGAATGTCCAGGGGTGTATAAAATAGACTGTAGTTGTGGTAGTTGTTACATTGGTCAAACTAAGCGGACCATCTCCATCCGTGTCAAAGAGCACATAAAGGCAGTGAAAAACAATGAAGCACATAAGTCTGCCATTGCGGAACACCTGCTTGAGTCTGGTCCAAACCACTGGATCGAATTACATAATCCAAAAGTACTTTCGACCGAACGCCACTACATACCAAGACTGGTAAGCGAGGCTATTGAAATCACCAAGTACAAAAATTTCAATAGAGAAGATGGCTTCAAATTGTCAAGTACATGGAATCCAGTGGTAAATTTGTGTAAAAATAAGTTTGTGTCTAAACCTGCAATAAAATCATGCGATACCGTTAGTGTGTGTTGTCGAGATGACTTTCGAGTGAGTACCGATAGTGACCAAAGTGTTCCGAAAAAACGCAGAAGAATGAGGGTAGACAGATATGTTTGCCCTTAGCCGTCACCCGCAGCCGCTCCAGTTTACCCGTGATCATGGCGATTGCAACATCGCCGAAATATTGGGTGCTCGATATATCCCTACCGTGAGTTAAAACCCGTAATAATGTCTTATAGTTTTAGTGTTAATAACCACGGAACCTTAAAATCAAATATTTCTAGTGTCAGAATTTTCCAACCGCCTTGTACAAGTAGCAGGCTTCTGACGTGGTTGTGTAACGACCGCCGTCTAAGTAATTATAGACAGCAACTGTCCCGGTTGAACATGCCATCCGAAACACGGAACTATCTTACTTACGGACAATCGAGTGGTTCAAAGTCCTTACCAGACTGGGAACAAATCACTATAAATATCAACTTTGTGAGTGACCCACCGACTATCGAACCCGGGACCTTCTGCGTCAAAGGCAGTCGCACTACCACTGCGCCACATCGGTCGGTATATGCTGGTAATCATGGGAAACAATGGTCCCGGGTATGATAAATGGGTGTCGTTTATTACGTACGCAATCAGGGAACAATGGTAGGTAATTTACACTTGACTATTATCACTATATCACGTTGTATCTACCCACAAATCTTATAAGGATATACAGGGTAAGGAGGATCGCAAACTTGACGCAAGACGGAGCGCAAAAATATGGCAGTGGTCTGTCAGATCCATACTAGAAACGTCACTTCCCTTACTAAAACCGCTCAACCACTGTGGACGCAGCGCTAACGCAGTGTCGTACGTGGACACGTGGGCAACCCTGCGTTTTCCATAATTGCGTCCCAGGCAAGGCAGTGTCTTGCTTGCCTCAGACACTGATTAAATCGTCTATAACAAATGTATGAGGCAAATAATGACCTACCTGTCTCTCCGTTTAGGCGGATAGCACATTTGACGCACGACGAAGCACAAAAATATCGCAGCGGTCTGTCAGATCCATACTAGAAACGTCACTCCCCATACTAAAACCGCACTCGACAGACGACATTGCGATAGCGCTGCCATGACAGCAGTTGAGCGGTTTTAGTATATGGCGGGTGACAGGAGGAATCCAGGTGGTGTCGTGAAAAGGGTAGCTACCCGCCTGGCCGGGTGTTGTGGCCAGGGGACCGACGGGTCCACCTGGATTGGATTAGAAGTTGTATATATGCGTTGCGCGGTTAACACTTCGATACCGCGTTTCAGGCCCATTGTTCTGTCACGTGGCGCCATCTCTCCGATATGTTGAGAACTCCTGTTGCGTCTTGTATGCTTGTGAACCACTCGAGTGAGCTTCATGTTGTAGCCACCAGAGGTCGCTACAGTACTCCCCCTCAAGACCGGAGGTCGATACCGTAAGCGAGCGTAGTGGGGCTGATGACGTCATTGTAGCGTGATGATGCAGTCTGGCTTGGCGAGGCAGTGTAGGTTCCAAATGTCCACGGTGAGTCGGGATGAGGATGGAAGACCAATGAAGCTGCCGTCCTGGTTCCAATGTCCACGGTGAGTCGGGATGATGAGGAAGACCAGTGAAGCCGCCGGTGCTGTGACTGTGGTAGTTGCTGATGACGTAGAAGATAGCTCCGTGCTGTAGTGGTTGATGCGTGGTTGAAGGCTGCGAAGTCCATTGTAGGGGTCACCAATATGGCGGGTGACCGGAGGCATCCAGGTGTTGTCGGGAAAAGGGTAGCTACCCGCCTGGCCGGGTGTTGTGGCCAGGGGACCGACGGGTCCACCTGGATTGGATTAGAAGTTGTATATATGCGTTGCGCGGTTAACACTTCGATACCGCGTTTCAGGCCCATTGTTCTGTCACGTGGCGCCATCTCTCCGATATGTTGAGAACTCCTGTTGCGTCTTGTATGCTTGTGAACCACTCGAGTGAGCTTCATGTTGTAGCCACCAGAGGTCGCTACAAGTATAAGGGTTGACATTTTTAGTATGGATCTGACAGACCGCTGCGATGTTTTAGCGCTCCGTCGTGCGTCAAGTGTGCGATCCGCCGTATTGTATCTACTAACTGCATTGCAATGAGATATTTCATGCACGTATATATTTGAGGTATTTGTCCGACTGTGAATTTAGAACACGCCCCAATTAGTTAAGATTGTTATTTTTAGTTCACTGTTGGTCGTTATTTAGTTAAACTCCACTGATGCAACTAAAAAAAAATAGCTAGACGACTACAGCATCACAAGTTTTTGTATCACATCAGCAAATTTCAATCGTTTATTTCCAAGTAGATTCACAACGAATGCTTTCAGAAAGTCAAGAATTTACAATACAATACTGTCACAAAAAAATAAATTAGTCATTGTAAAAAAGAGAAAATTGTCAGGCACAATTTTCTCTTTTTTATAACAATTTTATGTTGCTAATAGAAACGCGGCACGAAGCAGCCTGAAGCAGTCCACTGCTTGATGTAAGCCAGGCTACGTCATGCATGATGCACGATATCCCGCTCTTAGTAAGATCATCATCATAAAATTTAGATAAGATTGACATTATTTAATATTGTTTGTATTTATTGGTTTTTGCAGTTTGACATTGTTTTTAAATAATTATTTTATTTAATATATTAGTATTGACATTATTTTTGCGATAACGACCATTATTTAAAGATCGTTGACGCTCTGCATACCATGAAAGGGATAGAGCCGTGATTTATTTGTGTTGTTGTTTGTTTGTTTGTTTGACATTATTTTTAATTCAATAATTGTACTAGATATTTTTAATTATACCTACTTGTGTATTTTATTGATGACCCAGGAAACTAGCGAATTGCTTTGTAGGTTTAACAAACTGTGGAGTCTGAATGAATGATGAATCTCGGAGCAGACCGATGCTACTAAATAAGGAAGTAGGAAGTCACCTGATCCAGCCAGATCTGGTCTGATTTTGGCTCTAGAAGTTAGTCCTTGTTACTTGATTTTAATGGGTGCCGTAGATGTTGGTAGAGACGGCCCGTTAATAGCTGAATGTATGAAGTAGGAGGCTGCAGTACTGAGAAATGACGCGTGAGACTAGTTAAAATTAGGCTGCCCCCACATTGGGCGTTGGCCGAGCGTACGCGTTTCCTGAGCGTACTGCCGGCGTCGGCGCGGCGCGGACGTCGCGTCAGCGCGCCGTCTGCGGGGCGCGGGCTTCGCGTTATACAGCGCCGCGCGGGCGCTGCGTGAACGCCGCGCAGACGCCGCGCAGACGCCGCGCAGACGCCGCGCAGACGCCGCGCTTACGTCGCGTTCCACAGGCGTTCGGCCGCCCGTGTCCCCCGCGCACATTCCCCCCCGCGCCCGCTAGCATCTCAGTTGCGGCCGAACGCCCGTGGAACGCGACGTAAGCGCGGCGTCTGCGCGGCGTTCACGCAGCGCCCGCGCGGCGCTGGACAACGCTGAGCCTGCGCCCCGCAGACGGTGCGCTGACGCGACGTTCGCGCCGCGCCGACGCCGGCAGTACGCTCAAGAAACGCGTACGCTCGGCCAACGCCCAATGTGGGGGCAGCCTTATCAACAAGTTATTAGAACTTGATTAGAACTAATAATATACAGGGTCTAAAAAAATAAGCTGCAAATATTTTATGGGGTGAATCAGCCTATGAAACTGAACAACTTTCCCCAAGGAATATAGGTCGTCATATGGAAAAAAGATTTGGACCTCCCATGCAGTAATGACTCGCTCGGCTGCTACATTTTGTATGGGCGGTCCAAAAATTTCTTTCATACTTTCACTTCTTAAAATATTTGCAGCTAATATTTTTACTCTTTATATAGAAAATGTCCAAATTGTAGAACTGCCCAGCGAGGCGTCAAAATCGAATATCCTGGACAAAACACGATCACACGGCGCCTGTCAACAGGCCCGTGTGAGTGGGTGCATCCAGCCTGATGGCCTCACCAAGGAAGATGCACGCCATAAGTTTTTCTTGTATTTTCTTTTTTCTTTTTCTGCAGCTGGTAGTGGCTGGATGGCGAAAACGGGAAATCGTTCATTGTGACGTATCCTGGTAGAGGCCTGTGTCCAGCAGTGGACTGCTATAGGCCGGTGTGATGAAGATGATGATTACTTTTGTTAAATTTTCCGTCCAATATTTTACAGAAAAGGGTAGACGCTCGCGACTAAAGTTATCTTGATTAATTAATAGTAATAGGTATGCTTAAGGTGTAAAAAAAATCCTGCAAATATTTTATGGAGTGAACTAGCCATGAAACTGAACAATTTACCCCTAGGAACATAGATCGAAATATGAAACAAACAATTTTTTTACCTCCCATACAAAATTATCAGTCGACCAAGTCTGTTTGTATGGGAGGTTAAAATAAAATCTCATTGTTTCCGAGGAATATTTTCATAAGAGTTGTTTTAAGTCGTACCTAGCCAATAAATAGGGTTATTGTCTGGCAGGTCAGATGAGCTACTTTTTAAAACGATCTACAACATGAAAATAGCAATGTATGACTCATTATTTATTTATATAAATGCTATTTTGAATAGCGTCAAACACTCACTTTCATGTCATTTTTCTGTTTATGCATTCAAACTTTGAATATTTTAAAAATATGAATGAAGTCCGTAGTATTTTTGGACAATAGTTTTAAGCTTACAACTTTTATATTTTATCAATGACGCAGTCCACAATCAATTAAACTTTTTAAACCTACTTTAAAAAAGTAGTTTCTCCATTTGACCTGATGTATGAATGTATGTACAAACACACTCATACACACACAACCCGGCGTTTCACTTTAGATAGAAGAGAAATTTCTGTTCATTTTTAAATTTAATTGTAAGTATTTCATTTATTATATTTTTAATCTCTTTAGTATTATATCTGCACATATCATTTAATTTTACCCTTTTGTTTAATTTCAATCAATTTATTTATTTATTTTTGTAATTCTTGATGGATTATTTTTGATGGATGATTTGTTTTTTCTTTAATTAGAACATAGCACTGTCTGAAATTATTAATTAATTTAACTTGCTTAAACTTTTATGAGTTTCTTGTGTTAATTGTGGCAATATTTGTTAATGTGTTAATAATACGAGTAAAATCCTATAAACTGTAAAATACCATTATGGAAGAGCGAATTCCCCTAACACAAGCATTTTAGTTGCTTAAAAGGGGACTTCAAACCCGGATATGTACATAGGATTAAGAAAATGAAATACATAATTTTTTTTTTTTTAATTTTTAATGTTTGTCCGCGATTATTTCGCGTTTGGCGGAAAGATTTTGATGCGGTTTTCAGCAAAGTGTTTGTGAGATTTAGGAGAAGGTGTTAGGCATAATGACCGGCAAAATAATGGAGGTTCGCCCTGGTATACATTTTTTGTAGTCCGTTCCCTTAAAAACAAGTTACTTTTCAGTTTTTTTTTCGTGTGGGACACCGAGTCGTCCAACCAGAATTTTTCAACCGCCTTCTACAAGTAGCAGGCTTCTGACATGGTTGTGTAACGACTGCCGTCTAAGTGATCACAGACAACAACCGGGACCTACGGCTTAACCTGCCATCCGAAACACGGAACCATCTTACTTACGGACAATCGGGTGGTTCAGCCCGCAATGTTCTAACCAGACTGGGAACAAATTCACAAAGTGATGAATATCAACTTTGTGAGTGACCCACCAAGAATCGAACCCGGAACCTTCTACGTCAAAGGCAGTCGCACTATTATCCAGGCTCTACACATGCTTTATGATTACACAAAGGGCGCGGGTCCCGTAAGCTGTGTTTGACAGGTTTAGGGTTCAATAGGCAGATTGTTAACCCAATAGCCCTGACAAAAGACGACAGGTATTTTCGGCAACTACTCCACCTTTCAATAGCCCAAATAGGTTTAAAGATATTTATTTCTCAAAACAGACAATGATTGTCACTTACGGAGAAAAAAGTGTTACAAAAATCAATATGGGCGTGATGCCGAACAGAACAGTTTCCATTACAACCATTAAGCAAAATTACAATATATAAAAAAAAAATCAAAACAAAAATTAGACATCAAGCAAGACATTTACATAAATACAAATACATACACAAATCACGCTTTTATCCTTTGCGGGGTAGGCAGAGCATTAACGATCGTAAAATTACGGTCGTTCTCGCCACGTCTGACAAGTATTAAGGGCCCGTTCAGATGATTCGTGTATCACTGTAGTGACAGGTTGTCAGCCTGTCGCCTAAAGTTGTAATACGTGGTAATACACATGAAACCTTCGAGTCCCATAGTTGCCTCTTACAACACCGCGGGAAGAATTGGGGTGACGCTTTTCTATACCGGCATCACACGGCGGTAGTTTAGCTCAAATATATGCTACTAAACTATAGTTATACATAAACAAAAATGAAATGAAATAAAACAAACATATATCACGCTTTTATCCCTTACGGGGTAGGCACAGCGTTAACGGCCATAAGAATACGGTCGCTATCGCCACGTCTTACAAATATATAGGGCCGTTTGAGATAATTTGTGTATCACTATAGTGACAGGTTGTCAGCCTAAAAAATGTAATACACCAATACCCTCAAGTCCCTTAGTCGCCTCTTACGACACTCACGGGTAGGAAATGGGGTGATGCTATTCTAAGTCGGCATCTCACGTAGCTCTAATATATACTACTAAACTAAGCTATACATAAACAAACAAACATATATCACTCATTTATCCCTTAAGGGGTAGGCAGAGCGTTAACGACCGTAAGATTACGGTCGCTATCGCCACGTCTGACAAATTTAAGTTCTAAGAATATTAGTTGCAAATACTTTAAGGGGTGAATCAGCTCATGAAACTGAAAAACTTTTCCCATGAAACATAGGTAGAATGAGAATTTTTTGGTCCTCCCATATAAATTGACTTTGTCGGCTGGTAATTTAGTATGGGAGGTCCAAATTTTTTTTTCATATTTCGACCTATATTTCTAGGGGAAAGGTTGTTCAGTTTCATGGGCTAATTCACCCCCTAAAATATTTGCAGCAATTTTTTTTTCACTGTTTGAGATCATTTGTATATCACTATAGTCACAGGTTGTCAGCCTGTGGCCTAAAAATTGTAATACACCAATACTCTCGAGTCCCTCAGTCGCCTCTTACGACACCCGCGGGAAGGGATGTGGGGTGATGCTATTCTAACATCTTAACAAGGCGTCTTAACACTAGATTAACACTATTTTGGCTGAACTTTGTGTGAAGTGTGGGTTGTGTGGGTTCAAACTTAAGGGTTGTTTAGGGCTAATACAGTTAACTTGTTATTTGTGTGTTTGGTTACAAAGTTTCGGTATGTTGTTTTAATTTGATCGCAAATAGGTTTAATGACATTAAAAATACACACTTATCTACATACAAAATCACGCCCGTATCCCTGGCGGGTTAGGCAGAGCGTTAACGGTCATATAATTATGGACGTTATCGCCACGTCGTCTGACATATGTTTGAGGATCGTTTCAGATATGTCGTGTATTACTATAGTGACAACCTGTCGCCTAAAGTTGTAATACACATGAAACCCTCGAGTCCCTTTGTCGCCTCTTACAACACCGGCGGGAAAAAATGGGGTGATGCTATTCTAAGCCAGCACACACGGCAAATAAAAAAATACTAACCTAAATTTTTTTTTGTTCTCAGAGTGGAACAGTCCTCGACGGATGGAGGAGGGAAGACCATGAGCAGGCTGAACGGCTTCCTGAACCTGAAGACGCCTCTCATCAGCACCAAGACCTTGGGGTAAGTGGAAGGTTCATGAAAAAAAAAATTTAAAAATTTTACTCCATTTAAAAAATGTTTGTCACCTCTGCAACTTTGAAAGAAGAAAATAAATATGAAATAATTTCTTCAGCTTTTTAATCATAATATTCTGATTGTATTCTTACGGAGTAGAAATAATTACGATTTTTTCGGTAGGACGTAGCAACCCTATGGTTTCTGTAGCCGAATTTGCTACGGCGTAGTCAATCGCTACGAACGTCTCTTTAAAAAAAAATGCGCAAATAGCCAATAATCTTACTGTGAGATTATGAAAAGCACCGTGTACCTATTTTATTTATTCGCAAACGAGCAAAATACTCTTTTTCCTTATTTTACTATCAACGTTCGGAAAATTTTAATATCTGCTTTGAAAACACGCTGAAAATTACATCCGATTTCACAGAAATCAAATAATTTTATTTAATTAAGCTTTTGAAGTAAGTGAATATTTGAATTATTGCTTAATACTTCCGTTTCAGTTAATTTAATTAACTATTTATCAGTAATAATTATTTTCGAAATGATACTAGGTAGCTATGTAATCATTATTAATTTCAATAATTTTAGGGGGCCGATTTCATTATCTTTAAATTGTAAAGAACTAAAATGGTCGTTTTACTCAATTAATTTATTTGTATCCAGTATTTATTTAAGATTATATTCACTCAAAACAATAAGACAATACAAATGATCTTTCCCTTAGCGCCATCTATACGGAAGCTCTGGAAACACTTACGCAGGTATTCCCGGAGAACCTTTTTGCACTAAACCTGTAATGACTACCAAGAAGTTCGCGCACCCGTCAAGAGATGGCGCTAAATGCAATTTTCTAAAGCTGGGGTTGTTGAAAAACGATTTTATCCAGTGTTTTCATGTTTTAGAAAGATATTAACTGCAGTAATGGCCGTTCCAACTGATAAAAGGTTTTATTGCTAAGAACCATTTTCTCCAAACGGCTCCCTTGGTGAAGCAGTAAAAAGATAGTGGAATATTGTGACGCAAAAATCTTTTAACTGCTAAAATATTACGTTGCTACTAAAGTTGATATCTAGAAGAAAAATACCTACCTAGTTTCTAGAGTAAATTGGAGATGTTGTATAATTGCGATGTTGTGAATTTTTCGGATCGACTGTATCCACAAGATAGACAATGCAAAAATGTGTATTAAAATAATAACTAATTTGAGGTAGTTTCTTTTTCGTGCTTTTTTATGTAAACAAAGTTCTATTTTACAGTAAGTAAACAAGTTTAGTATAGATTAACATCTTATTCAAACCTCCTAGCCATTAGACAAAAAGTTCCCCATAAATGTACAAGGTGTAAAATATTAATATTAGCTTCAATAAAAATTGTCTTGGTCGGTCGGTAATTTTGTATGGGAGGTCCAAAATTTCTTTTTATATTTCGATCTATGTTCCTTTGGGCTTTGGGAAAGTTGTTCAGTTACATGGGCTGGTTGACCCCTTAACGTATTTGCAGCATTTTTTTTTACACCCAGTATGTCCTAAAAAGATCTTAGACTCACAGTTTAGACCCTGGATAGGCGTCATGTTCTAGGCCGCAGGTCACAACATGAATCTTACATTAGGTCGTGCTGAAGCAAAATTTAGACGGGATTTCTTTATATTTGTTAGTAAAAGGTGAAAAGACGGCTTAATATGATAGTTCCTGAAATACATACATACATACATACACATATCACGCCTTTATCCCTTGCGGGGTAGGCAGAGCGTTAACGGCCGTCAAAATACGATCGCTATCGCCACGTTTGACAAATATAGAGGGCCGTTTGAGATAATTTGTGTATCACTATAGTTTGCTTCAGGTTGTCAGCCTGTAGCCTAAATATTGTTATACGCCCTCAAGTCCCTCAGTCGCCTCTTACGACACCCACGGGTAGGAAACGGGGTGATGCTATTCTAAGCCGGCATCACACGGCAGAATAAAATACCGTCTCTAATTCCTGATTGAGGTTCTTTGGAAAACTTTAGTGTGTATATTTGTTATTTGAGGAATGTGTACCGGACGCGTAAATACAAACCCGACTACAACACAGACATCCATACTCTGTGTTGTAGTCTGTTTGGTACAGAGTTCAGACGTACAAACCCGACTACAACACAGAGCACTCATACCAGCCTCTTCGCAATTACATTAGTTTTGAAATGCCCTGTGTCGGTTCTAGCACATCGCCGGCCCCTGCCGGGGCACGCTCGCTCCGCTCGCTCGGCTCGTGCGTTGTGGACGCAGTTCTAACCTAACCTAACCTAACCTGGCGTTGACGCCAGGTTAGGATAGGTTGTACCTAACAAACCTATGTTTCAGCTTGAGTGGCTTTTGAATTTATCATTAAAATTTCATTAATCATTAAAAACATCATCAAAAAGTTCGTTAATCATTTAAGTGTGATTAATCATTAAAATTATCATTAATCATTTCATTAACTGTTCATTATGATTGGCTATTCATCATTATAATATCATTAAACTTTAATTTATCATTAAAACATCATTAGGTAATCGTTTAATAACAGTTACAATCGTTAACTTGGCATCGATGATGTCTGTGTTGTAGTCGCCTTTGTAGCATAATTTAATGTTCCAACCCGACTACAGCACAGACAGTCCCCTGTCTGTGCTGTAGTCCGGTTTGTACTAGCGCGTACCGGACTCTTTTTTGTTGCTTTTCGGGTTTACTTTTTAAAATGCGAAAGTACAAATTGGTATAAAAGAAATAGTACATTATGGCTGTAGCCGAAAATGGACCAATTTCTGGTCGAATAAACTGACACTAAGACCTGAAGCGGGTTTCACATTCACTGCGTTTGTTTCCGGTGGTTTATATCGCATGCGGTTTTTTGACGAAAATAAATTATGGAAATAGGATACATGGCAAACGCCACTAAATCAAACTGCGGTTCTAATATGCGGTTGTCGCAAACAGTATCGTCCGATACAACAATTCAATTATGTACAACAACTGAACAATTCAAAATCAACTTCCACTGTCCACTGTTGGACATTGGCCCACCTCTATAAAGATAACTTTAGCCATACTCTCCTAGCATTGTAGGCATATTGGTGAGAGCATTTAGTTATAAAAGGTGTAAAAATATTAGCTGCAAATATTTTAAGGAGTGAATCAGCCCATGAAACTGAACAACTTTCCCCAAGAAACATAGGTCGAAATATGAAAAAAAAAATTTTAACTTCCATACAAATTGACTTGGTCGGTAGGTCATTTAGTTCCTTTAGGAAAGTTGTTCAGTTTCATGGGCTGATTTACCCCTTAAAATATTTGCAGCTAATATTTTTACACCCTATATTCACAGGGAACGCTGCTGCCCATTCCCTGAATGTGTCTTCTTTTCGTGTGGGACACCGAATCGTCCAACGACCCGATGAACCCTAGTGTCAGAATTTTTCAACCGCCTTCTACAAGTAGCAGGCTTCTGACATGGTTGTGTAACGACCGCCGTCTAAGTGATCATAGACAGCAACCGGGACCTACGGCTTAACGTGCCATCCGAAACACGGAACCATCTTACTTACGGACAATCGGGTAGTTCAGCCCGCAATGTCCTAACCAGACTGGGAACAAATTCACAAAGAGATAAATATCAACTTTGTGAGTGACCCACCGAGAATCGAACCCGGGACCTTCTGCGTCAAAGGCAGTCGCACTACCACTGCGCCACATCGGTCGTCGTCCTGAATGTGTGATTCGCCTAAATGAAATATCTCTGGTCGGCCAGTCCGAACTTGCACCACAATGGCCGACAATGTGTTGATAACCTAAATTAAACCGGCTTTGTTGTCAGAATGAGACTTGATAGCTGAAAACAGGAAGATATGTTACTTATAATTCAGTCGCTTACATTTAAGGTATAAAAATATTAGCTGCAAATATTTTAAGAGGTGAACTAGTCCATGAAACTGGACAACTTTCCGCAAGGAACATAAGTCGAAATATGAAAGAAATTTTTGGACCTCCCATACAAAATGTAGCAGCCGAGCGAGTCAACTGTATGCGAGGTCCTTCTTTTCATATTTTGACCTATGTTTCTTGGGAAAAGTTGTTCAGTTTCATGGGTGCATCAGACCCCTGAAAATATTTGCATCAAATTTTTTACAGCCTGTATTTTACTTGTCATTCATACATATATCATACATATATCACGCCTTTATCCCTTGCGGGGTAGGCAGAGCGTTAACAGCCGTAAGAATACGGTCGCTATCGCCACGTCTGACATTTTTGAGTATTGTTTTCTAAGGTTGTTTCGGAAAACATGTGTATCACTATAGTGACAGGTTGTCAGCCTGTCGCCTAAAAATTGTAATACACCAATACTCTCGAGTCCCTTAGTCGCCTCTTACGACACCCACGGGAAGGATGTGGGGTGATGCTATTCTAAGCCGGCATCACACGGCATTCATTCGTTCGCTTTTATAAAGTCACGACCAGCGTAACTGTCAATACGCGACCGTACGTGCGTGTAAGTCAAGTTATTAGTCGCGATACTATCAAAGCTATACAAGTTATTATCACGATTATCATTATCCTACTACTATTATAAAGGCGAAAGTTTGTAAGTATGGATGTATGGATGTTTGTTACTCTTTCACGTAAAAACTACTGAATGGATTTGAATGAAACTTTACCACAATATAGCTTATACATCAGAATAACACATAGGCTATAGCTTATACGAAGACGGGACGAACCTGAAGTCCACGCGAACGAAGTCGCGGGCAAAAGCTATCCTACTACTATTATAAAGGCGAAAGTTTGTAAGTATGGATGTATGGATGTTTGTTACTCTTTCACGTAAAAATTACCGAATGGATTTGAATGAAACTTTACCACAATATAGCTTATACATCAGAATAACACATAGGCTATAGCTTATGCGAAGACGGGACGAACCTGAAGTCCACGCGAACGAAGTCGCGGGCAAAAGCTAGTCTACTATACATCTTTAACAGTCACAATAGTCCACTGCTGGACATGGGTCTCTGTTTCAATAAGCAAGGTAATTGGCAGGCGGACTGGCGAGCGCAGTACTAGATATTGTATTCACGGAGAATGGTTCCGCCCGTTCCCTGAGTCGCTTTTTACGACACCTACAGGTATATATTGGTGAGATTTTATTTTATGCAATTAAATCTGACCGATTCTGGTTGCTATCATAAAAGCTCCCTAGAAAGGGTGCCTTAAAAGCTGACACCAGAGCCAATCGGGTAGTTCGTCGATTCGGTGTCCCACAGCATAATTCAATCACTTGATTTTAGGTATAGTGTTTACGTTTAGCTCAAAGTTTGTAACGGAAGATATAATTGTACAATTGCCTTTTCCTAAAAAAAGAACCTAAGATCCAGGAACATAACAACGACACAGGTACTTACTAGTTAAATGAACATTCGCCTATTCATGACATCTTATTGGCTTCTTACTTCTATGATAGACGATTTAATCAGTGTCTGAGGCAAAACCATAGACACTGCGTTGCCTGGGACCAGGGTTGCCTAGGCTAATTCCACAAGAACGACGAGTCGATACATGCGGAGCCAGGTCGGCTGCAGAAGTCTACCGCACGATAGACCTCTGTCACACGCGCCTGACGGAAACCCCGTTCCAGGTTTAGCTTGGAGTTGTCCTTTTCCAGCAGCGGTCTTGGGTTGGGTTATTCCCTCACCCAACCCCCACGGGAAGAGAAGGGGTGGTGCTATTCTATTCTGCCGAACATGACATATCATCTTGTTTTCTCATAGTCGAGCTCGGTTGGCTGTTTGTATTGTTAGTTCAATACTAGTGTTGGTTGATTTACCACTTCCATGATAGCATTGAATGTTAATTTAAACTCGTGTTTCATTCATTACATTCAACACTATAAATGTAATCCTAGAACTGATGAATGTAGAAAAAGCGAAAGCAGGATCGTAGCAAGTTGAAGAAAATAACGTCTGCCTACCCCAACGGGAAAGAGGCATGATTTATGTATGTAAGTATGTATTCAACAATATTCATTGAATGAGAAAGAATTTGTGGCATCTTTTACAAATAAAAATATGTGTGAAGTATTTTTCAACCGCCTTCTACAAGTATTACGTTTCTGACGCGGTTGTGTAACGTCTGGCGTGATTTTGTTGACTACCGTCTAAGGTCATAGAAAGCAACCGAGACCTACGGCTTAACGTACCGGCCGAAACACGGAACCATCTTACTTACGGACAATCGGGTGGTTCAGCACGCAATGTCCTAACCAGACTTGGTGAGAAATTCACAAAGTGATAAATATCAACTTTGTGAGTGACCCATCGAGAATCGAGCCCGGAGCCTTTAGCGTCGCACTACCGAGCCGCATCGGTCGTCTTGATAATGTTTTGTGATTGTCAGAAGATAAATCATCCGAAAAGAAATCGTGAGATAGCTACCGGTGTGGTAGACACGATCTCTACCTAAACGTATCTGATGTAAACATTTTATTTTTTTTCCTTATGTTACGGAAATAAATCAGGTTCGCAAAAGATCGAAAAAATAAAGAAGGAGTCAATGACGAGAATATGCACGTCTCACTGTATAT